>CAJVRI010001274.1:0-600000 GCA_911649635.1 Poeciliopsis gracilis
ACATAACATAACATTTCATTATTAGTGTATTAATGCAGTAGTATTAATACACTGGTTTAGATGTCACTAAACCTGATGTCATTTTGGACATCTGGTTTAGTGACAGCTTTCATTTGCACTGGAAACATGGAATCACTTGCATATGCCTTGACACTGACAGAATTTGTATGGATTTAGTTTTCTAAATTATATTAATACAGTGGTGTATTAATATAATTAATACAGTAGTATTAATACAGTAGTAATGAAAATTAGCCTAGACAGTTAAGGCTAATTTTAGTTAACTGTAGTAACTAAAATTTCATATTGAGATTGTTACGACTGGCGTGGTAATTATGCAAATGTGAGTGTGCAGGTGCCTGTCGCTGATTGGTTGACGGAAGACGACAGACGTCCTATTGGTGGCCTCCCGGAGGTGACGGATATAAAAGCTGAAGACGCGCACTTCCTGTCATCCATCCTCAGCTCATCTCAACCGGCTGCACTGTTTGTTTGTTTGTAAAATCATGTAAAGTCCTGGAGTTTGTAGGAGTTAGCTGGCGTTTATGTTTCATTAGTTTTCTCCTGTTTTCTTAGTTAGGGAGGTAAGGTTTTGTCATTAGATTTCTTTATTTTTAATTAATATTTAGTTAGTTTCCTTTTGTTTGTTGTTTTCGGCATTAGCTCACTCTGATGTCATGCTCCTCTGGTTGTAACATCAGTCCAAAAATACATCTTTTTATAATAAATAACATAAAATGTTCAACTTCCTGTGTGTCACCCGCTTGAGATCTGAAGAGGATGGATCATTCGTGTTATGACCTGGCCACCCCTAGACGGGTCGTAACAAGATGTTTAAAAACACAAAAAGTGACAGAATAAAACACATTTATTTATTGTATTGGGAAAAGGCCCACAGGCAGGGCTTCAGTCTGCTGGTCACACTGGGAGATCTCCAGTGACCCTGACATCCTGCTGCAGGGCTGTGCAGAGACCACTAAAGGGGCAGGTGCTAAAAAAAAAACAACAAAAGGGAACATCTAATTGCATTTTAGGACAGAATATAAACAAAGTCACAGCTTTCAGAGTTTAATTAATGATAAATTACAAAATTGTGTCGTTCCTGGACAGTCAGCGAAACTTTGCTGAAAACACTGACTGTGTCTTTAAGAACTGATCTCAGAGACTCCATCTTTTAAGATCTAGTGATCTTGGGTTAACCCAAGATCACTAGATCTTAAAAGATGGATTGTTCACAAACTAGAGCTTGTGAACAATCTCTAGTTGGGTAAATGTTGTTGAGTGAAATTGTTGAAACTTAACATTCTAACTTGAACTCGAGTTGAAACAACATTTTAACTCAAGTTTTAATTTTTCATCTCCTCAGCTGGTTTGATCACATGAGCTGCAGATTAACAGATAATCTATTAAGTAAACTTTCAATAATATAACAGCAAGGAAACCAAAAACAACTGTCTCAGCTGTTTGCTGAAAAAACACGAAAGATGGAAGGATTAGGCCTGTCACGATAACAGATTTTACTGGGCGATAAATTGTCTCAAAAATTATTGCGATTAACGATAATATTGTTTGAAGACCTTTTTACATTAATTTAATAGAAATTACGTAATAATACATGCGATTTCCTGCCAAAGATAGAAACACTTTACTTTAAAGACACTTAACACTGGGACTGATACACAAAATAAATAAAACAACCAAAACCAAAAATAAAATAGATTCTTAGTTTCCAAAAAAAAACAACATAAAACCAAAGTGGAAATAAACACTGCATTCAACCAAAAGAGTGCAGATTATGAAGTCTGTATGGTTTATTGCCCTTCAGTAATCATTAGATTTAAATAGAGAAGACATCCCACTGCCTGATCAATAGTTCAAACTGCAGGATTTTTTACCCTGAACGACAATCTTAGAACGTTCTTCATTCTGAGATCGTCACTAGTGTTGTGTGTTACGGTAGATCGTTGTGCCGCTCCGATCTAAACCAAGGATTTATCCAGACTGGGAGAGTGACGCAGCCTGTTGAATGTGACCGGTAGCCAATCAGAAAGCGCGGATTCCCCTCCTGCTTTCTGAGGGGAAACACGGAGGGAATCCCGAACAGCTGACACGGCGCAACCCGAAGTCCAGCAGACATCGGAAACAACATGAATGTTTATTCAACAGTTTGTGCAAAGAAAATATCAATAACTAGGGGAGGAGTTGGAGCGAAATTTCTACCAGAAAACCCGGTAACTTTTCAGCTGTTCTCCGTTAACGTGACATAAATAGTTATAATGATTTTCATTCAGTCAGACTGACACTAGCCACATGCATTGCAGGTAGATTGTAGTAAGGAATTGATTAATATCTGGTTTCAAAATTAGTGAACTGGACTTATTATTTTGTGTCCATTGTTGGACACAACACGGTTTGATCGAACCGTTATAGCGAGGATTTCTGTCGGCTAATGTGTCTCTCAGGTTTTGATAATGGGCCGACAATCCGCGACATAAGATGTTGCAGCGCGCGCTGGGCATTACACTAAGGAAGGAAGGAAGGGAGGAAGGAAGGAAGGAAGGGAGGAAGGAAGGAAGGAAGGGAGGAAGGAAGTAAGGAAGGGAGGAAAGGGAGGAAGTGGAGAGCACCGGAGTGGAGCCTTTTTTCATTCAGTGTCATCAACAGTCAGAGAAAAAGGCAGGAAGAAACGATATAGCCGATAATTACAATGAGGTCGATAGTTTTAATTTATCGTGCGATTAATTGATTTATCGTTTATCGCGACAGGCCTAGGCAGGAATATTTAGAAAATATAGAAAATAGCGCCCCCTTCACTTACGGAGTGCAATGGTCCCATTTCCATATAAGGTCTGAGACTGACAGCGGTTCCTGTTTGCTGCAGCTAGCATGACTAAGGGAGCTCTGAACGCTCTACTGCCACATACAAGATGGCGGCGACGTAACGCAGAAGTCAGCTTTACGTCGCCTACAAATACGTAGAGGCGTCTATGTATTCGGTGCTTCTTTTATCAGGCTCTGTGGCGAGATGCAAAAACCATTTAGTGCGCATTTCCGTGACCTACTGGTCTGCTATGTGAACGGCAGCGACAGTCAAAATAAAAAACAAACCAAAACAAAAATATCACCAATTCTAACTAAATGTTTAACATGGAGGCTAAATATTTAGTTAATTCCACATTTAGTTCTCTGACATTTATAAATGTAGGAATAAGCTGGTGAAACCATGAATTTACTTCATGACAGGCTAAATAAAGCAAATTATTGCTGTTAATTCTTCACTGTGTAACTTTACAATCAGCAGCTCAGTCCAATCAGCGGTGAGACACTTTGTGCTGTTAGTGGTAATCACTGGGTTCAGCACCTGTTAGTGTATAGAAGTAAGTTTATTGATCTTTGTGAATATGTTCTTATATTATTACGCCATTTCCACTTATTCCTTAAAATGGAATGGAATAATAATATTATTATGGGACAATTTATCATCCAGCAAAATCAGTTATTTCTGTTTCATCATCTCCAGTTGATCTGCTGACTCCTGGCTGTGGAGTCCGATCAGAACCGATCAGAAGGTTCTGATCGGTTCTGATCCAAATACAGTTTAAAATCAACTTATTTTCTGACCAGTCAGATGTATTCAGATACAAAACCACGACATTTACCTCATGTCCAAATAAAATCTGTTATTTCACTAATGGAATTTATTAACTCCTGTTATTTGTTCCCATCCATCCATTTTCCGTCACCCTTCTCCCTAACGGGGTCGGGAGTTGCCGGTGCCTATCTCCGAGAGGCGGGGTCACCTGGACAGGTCGCCAGTCTGTCGAAGGGCAACACAGAGAGACAAACAGGACAAACAACCACGCACACACACACTCACACCTAGGGAGAATTTGGAAAGCCCAATTAACCTGACAGTCATGTTTTTGGACTGTGGGAGGAAGCCGGAGAACCCGGAGAGAACCCACGCATGCACAGGGAGAACATGCAAACTCCGTGCAGAAAGACCCCGGGCCGGGAATCGAACCCAGGACCTTCTTGCTGCAAGGCAACAGCGCTACCCACTGCGCCACTGTGCTTTTAAATTAATTATATTAACTCAGTTATATATATGTACTCAGGTGTGTTGAAGCAATGAAAGCTCAGAGAATCTAGAGACGTAGAAGAATCTGCTGTGAGATTAAAGTTGTTAACATTTAATATTTCAGAGCGTCAGCGCCCCCTGCAGGATGAACCTGCGCCTGCTGCAGCGGCTCACTGCAGTCCAGCAATCAGAGCCAGCAGAGCCAGCAGGCCCACTGGCAGGACAGATTTGGGTCTAAGGCCGTCTCCTCCGTGGCTGGACCCACCTGCAGAGAGGAGACAGGACAGGTTTACATCCACACACTGGGAACACTGGGAACACTGGGAACGTTGATGTGTTGTAGTGACCGAAGCAGAGGACTGACTCAGCTCTGAAACAGAGACTTCCTGTTCCATCCTCAGCTTCCTGTCCAGTTCTGTCACTAGAAACCACTTCCAGACACAAAATCAGCTCCCATCATACAGTAACCTTCCTGCCTTTTGTTGAGGCGCTTACCAAGGTCAAACACACACATTCACTTCTACACACATTACACTCTCATACTTTCACACAAAGGCCTTTGTATTTGCAACAGATACAGAAACTGAATCATCTCCTCTCTCCCATCTCCTAGGAAATAGAGATTTATGTGATGCAGGACATCGGATGACCACTGGTCGTGTTCTTAGATCATAAGCAACGAATCTTCCTGTTTTTATTATTATGCTGTTTAGACTCGGGGCCCCTGGTTTTCACTTCTAGTCTGTGATGGTAAGCGTCTCTTTTTTAGCGCTAAAAAAGAATAAAACAAGTAAAGACTGATTGCTTTGTGTTGGCTGATTTGCTGCTCGTGTTCTTGCACGTTTTTGGACTATCGGCTTTAGAATACATCATGTTTTTCACAACACTGTGACCCTTGACCCCCGGGTTCAGCAGGAGTAGAGAGGGAGGTTCTGATCCAGAAACAGACTGACCTTCCACTGTCAGGATAACGATGCTGACTGGGTCAGTATTCAGAACCCTTCCACTCGCGCGGCTGCTTCCTACTCCTCTGCCGCCTATCAGGCCTGTCGCTTCGCCTCCTGCGTCTCCACCTTCTCCACCTCCTCCTGCTGGTGCACCTCCTCCTGCTGCTGCACCTCCTCCTGCTGTGCCTTCTCCCAGCTCAGCTCGGCACTCATACTTTCCGGCGTCTGTCCCCACCACTTTCTTCAGCACCAAAGACAGGTCTCCTTTCGCTACGTTCAGCAGAGACGTGCGGCCTTTATAGGCAGCCAGCTGGTTGTCGTCCACTTTGTTGTTCTTGTAGAGAAGAACCGGCGCCGAGTTCTGGTCCGGTCTGCTCCACTCTGCCTGGACAACAGCTTTGTCCCCAGCAGTTTGACATGGCAGAGTGACGTCTGTTCCAGCTAGAGCTTTGACTGGGACCGGATCTGCAGGAGGGGAACAACACAGAGGTCAGAGGTCACACCTCAAAGCATCAAACTAATGATTCTGAAACTGGTGTGGCTGTTTTGATGTTTTTAGGGATGTTGCAAACAATTATCTTATTAATCAAGTAATTAACAAAAAGTTTGATCAACTAAAATATTGGTAATTGCTGCCATAACATCAGTATTAATATCGGATATCAACATCGGCCCAAACTTTCATGTTTGTGCTTCCCTAACAATTACTTTTCTGTTCAAAGACAGACGTATGATGCAGGAAATACGGCGGCCATCTTGGAGCGGCTAAAAAAACCAGCAGAACAAGCCTCAGCTCTGCCGCATATATTTGTTCTGATCTGTTGACGTGAGATCTCAGGGATAAAGTTTCACAACTAAGATGAACATATTATAGTTTATATTTTACTAAATTGTATTTATGTCCACCTGCAAAATAACAGCTAATATCAGCTTTAGTGCTTGGTGTAATGCCGGGGTTCAGCCCAAACTATGAAGGCTAACAGAGAGTCAGAGTATCTGACTGATTATGTCACCAAATCCTCAGGATTTCTTATTGATGAAGAGAGAAATAAGCAGTTATAGACATTCTGGTAAGTAAATTTATTCCCATGTTATAGATGAGGAACAGATTATTTCAGTCAGCTACAATATATATCATATACATATAAGCTAATAATTTGCTATGCCAGAAAAAATGCATCCCCCTGATAACTTGAAGAAATGAAGAGTTAAGAGGGATTTCGCCTTTCATCATGACTCTTGTTCTCCGAGCTACTGCAATAAGTTTCATATCAACAGGACAATAGATGGGGGATGCCAAACTATGGGCAGGCTCAGAAATTAAAATGCATCTTCTACATTAATAGCCTAGATCAGGTGTGTCAAACTCATTTTCGTTTTGGACCAAATCAAGATCATGGAGGCTCTTAAAGGGCCGGTTGTGCCAGAATGTGTTGATAAAACCTGTTCACAAACTGTTAATATGTCAATGAATTCTTAAAATTACATAACATTATTGAAGATCTTTTCAGTCCCTTCAGGAACTAATAATAAATGCAACTTGTTTATTTACTCACTATATAAATCATGGACTATAATCATACATCAACTAAATTCTCCAGAAACTGGAGGGATTGATATAAATTGGCAGCAAACAGATAAAAACTTCCTTGATATGATTGATAATATAATCATATCTAACACTTGACGTTCAGAGTAATCACGCTTAGTGTGTAGTCTAGTCTGTGGAGGGCCACATAAAAAGCTACGGCGGGCCGGATTTGGCCCCCGGGCCTTGAGTTTGACACATGTGGCCTAGACAGTTAAGGATGATATAAAATTTTCTACATAATGGGTCTTTGTTTTGTAGCTTGATGCTATGATGGGGTAAAAGGAAAAATCGGGGAACATTTTCATCAAACACTGAAACACCATATTTATTTAAATTAATCTGTTAAATAAAGCCACCGTTTTAGGGCTTTCATGGTGAAGAAACGTGATAATGTTACAAATATCTTTAAAAGTTTCCTCTTCGGTCGCATCAATATGCGAGTTTAGAGCGATGCGCGCTCCAGTGACAGAAGATGTTACTCGGCAACGAAAGGAAAATCTTTTGAAAAGGACTTACAATATGTGCCTGTGGTTCATATTCAACTTAGCTTTTGCTATTTGTTCCTTTTGGATCTCTGTTATGAGAAATATTTTTCATATCTCATCATTTCTGTAAATTCTTGATGCTGCCGTCTCAACTGCCTGCGCAAATGCGGCTCACTTTTTTCCGCTTTCAGTTACTATGACTGCTATAAAAGACAAAGTCGTACTTAAGATGCAAATAAAACAATACTATGCTCTTTGTTTAAGTTTTCAATACTGAATTAAGAAGACGGTGGCTTGTAAATATTCGTCGCTACCAGTTAAAAGCTAACGCTGCACAACAAAGTTTGCAGCCTTCATTTCACTCTGGATCAGCTTCTTCAGCCTAAAGACGAAGGTAAAGGAGCCGTCCTGAGTTATTTCCATTAAATCGCTGCTGTATTGAGCCTGAAACAGCGAGTGTTTGGGAACGAGAGCCCAGAGCCGGACAGCCGAGCAACTGATCCGCCTGCACTGCTGTAAACACCGTCCTGTTGAGCCCTTCACAACAAGCATGCAAAGGTAATAAAACGAAATAACACAGAGACCTTAAGCAACACGGCCATATGTTTCTAAAAGTAACTACTCTGAACCTGAACTGTCAGCTGAACCAGAACTCAGATACCAGAGTTGCTCTGCTGTTAATCTCTGGGCTCATTGTGCTTCGTCAGTCTGGAAGCAAAAAGTCTGAACATAATCTGCCCCCCCTCCCGCCCCTCGTTTATTGTCATTAACAATAAACACACGTAATATACTTGAAAATAAGGTACAAACATTGTCCGTTAGAATGGATGAGAAATGTTTAGATACATAAAAAGCAGACTTTACAAGAAAAATGTTCGAGAATATTGCCTACTAGCACAAGCTAATGCTAATGTTAGCCACAATAAGCCAAAGCTAATGTTAGCCACAAAGTTTAAAGAAAGTAAAACTCACCTTCGTGAATGTATAACGAAGGTGATCTTAAAACATTTCTCTGGCTTACTTGTTGGGGCTTTGGATCGATGTACATTATTAATTGTTACCTAGGAAAAGCCCTGCAGATACCCGGTGTAAAGTACCGTATTCAATAGATCGGAAACATTTGAGCCGTTTTTCACTAACATGGAAGCTCAGGTGCAAAGAGCCCAAACCCGATCAAGATGGCGGCTCTACGTCACGTTAGCTACATTAGACAAGAGCGTTCCATATGTTTCTATGGTAACAGCTGACCCTCACCTGCAGCAGCGACAAACTGCCAGCAGACCACAGACAGCAGGAACAGAGACGCAGGCAGAGAGGAAGCCATTTCCTGGGTGCGTCGGTCTCTCCGCCCGAAATTTAGATTCATGCGACGTTTCTGAGTGGAAAATATCTCCAAGAAACACCAAAAACCTGAAGTTTAACTGAAAACAAAAGAATCTGTTAGAATTGCGGAGAAATTAGGATAAATCAAATAAACGACAGAGGTCTGCACTGGCGGGAAAACATAGAGGTACAGCTGGCTTGGCGAAGCAGCTGGCTTGGCGAAGCAGCTGGCTTGGCGAAGCAGCTGGCTTGGCGAAGCAGCTGGCTTGGCGAAGCAGCTAGCTTGGCGAAGCAGCTAGCTTCTTCTATTCTTATGTTTTATTTGCAGTTTTGCAGAAACACTTTAGCAGAGCTTTACCGTTTATTTTATAACCGAAATACAACAGAAGAAAAAATACATTACTGACCAGAACCTTCATCTTAATTCTAAACTCATAACGTTTTTATAACTGAAATATAACGGAAGAAAATATACATTAACAGCCGATACTCAAAAATTAAGGGTACACTGAAAGATTACACACACTGCTCTATATTATATGAACCAAATAAAAAAAAGCCACATATATTTCTCAGTCTTCCTAAAACATAAATACTTACAAAGACAAACGTTTTCCGAGCTATGAAGCGAATAATTCAGACTGGACGTTCATGACCCGCTTACTTTCTCCTGACTGAATTACTGTTGACAAGGTTACTGGAGAAATCTATGTCAAAGATCGTTTGTTGCTAGGAACGCTCACTCGGTTACGTTTCTAAAAGTACATAACGAGCTTCTACGTTTACTTATGTAATTACAAGACTTTGCAGAACATCGTGTAATTATAGAATTAATATATAACATTATAATTACATTACTTATAGGTTTTGTGGGTCGTTGATCTGAGGCATGAAGCTCCAGGACTGGCAATTAGACCCAATGTTATACCATTTGGTCAAATACTGTAATATAATTTGGTGGAAATGCATTACATCTATAAGTGCATCTATAAATGCACTTATAGATGCACTATAAGTTATGAATTTAACTTCATAATTAAATAATTATGAAGTTCACAATTATTTCATAATTATTTATAATTATGAAGTTCATAATTATTTAATTGTATGACAAAATTCATTCTAACAATGGATAAAATATTTTGGGTTTGAAATTTAATAAGAGTGTGACATATTGACCTTTGACATATTGTATTTGTAGAAACATGACCGAGTGAGGGGGCCGCTGTTGCCTTGCAGCAAGAAGGTCCTGGGTTTGATTCCCGGGGTCTTTCTGCACGGAGTTTGCATGTTCTCCCTGTGCATGCTGGGTTCTCTCCGGGTTCTCCGGCTTCCTCCCACAGTCCAAAAAGATGACTGTCAGGTTAATTGGGCTTTCCAGATTCTCTTTAGGTGTGTGTGTGTGTGTGTGTGTGTGTGTGTGTGTGTGTGTGTGTGTGTGTGTGTGTGTGTGTGTGTGTGTGTGTGTGTGTGTGTATGGTTGTTTGTCCTGTTTGTCTCTGTGTTGCCCTGCGACAGACAGACGGATCCAACCCAAACATCTCATCACTCAGAAACATTCTGGACTATCGGCTGGTCGCATTACAGCTGCAGTTTGTAACAGATCATCTGTGAAACAATTGATGTCCTAGAAACAACCAATCAGAGCCTAGAGGCGGGTCTTAGTGCTGTCAATCACCCTTTATGTGTTGCTGCTCCTACCCTTCTCCCCCTTTCTCTGTGCTATACTGCAGCCAACATAGCCTGTCAGGAATGCTAAGCTAGTTAGCAGAGCAACTGGTTTTCCTGTGAGAGTCAGTGTTTCTCTGTCATTAGTGTAGCAGTGTGATGTTATTTCACTCTGTAAAGGGAGAAGCTATTCCGACAGAAAATCATTTGAGCACTGGCAGCTTTTATTTTGAAAAGACGACAGATCTATTGCAAAACAGCTAGTAACTTATTGTTTCAAAATTATGATTTGTTTTCAAATTTAATGTGTTGCAAATGAAAATGTGAATTATTATCTTTACATCTGAACATACTGAGTTCAACAGAGAATTTATTAAACGGTGATGAATGTGTTAGCAGCTATTTAGCTGCTCTTTTGCTACAATGAAACATTGCTAATGAAAATGCTTCATGCATTTGCTGAAAATAGTGTTCATTGTCAAACAGGTTGAACGCATGGATGAGAAAAACCTGCTTTGGCTTCTATGTTCTGCTATCTGAATGCAGGTATGTGATGCTTCATTATTTATGGTGTGGGATTATTTTGTTTGATTATTTTTTATCATCTTAAACAGTGAATGTTTTAACAAATACGTGAAAATAAAAGTTACATACTCCAGATTTAACTCAGTTTCTGTGGGAGGAAGCTGGAAAACCCAGAGAGTTGTGATCTGTAAAATTAGTTTCTGGGATTTTATTTGCTGCTTCCTGCTGCTCCAGTTCTCCCAGTAGATCTCCTCTGGTCCTCTGGTTTCATCCTCTGTTTATCATCTCCTCATGTTTATGTGCCAGCTGCTGGGGACTGTAATGTAATGGGACTATTTTATGTGTAAGGTCACGTGGGAGTAGAACAAGGAAGTGACGTATACAGTAGAGATGTTAAGGCCGAAACACACTGTTCAGCAACCCGAGAATGTGTTAGTGTTATGTTCAACATTAAAGACGCTCAAACGCAAAACCGGTGACATCCTTGACTCGGCATAACACTACAGGGACCAGATGACCTTTCACCCTGGTGGGTCCTCTCTTTTTATCTTCTCTCTACAGACACAAGGCCGCCACCTAGTGGCCAAGAACACACGCTCAGAGGAAGAAATGCTGTTTCATGTTTTAAAAGTTTTAAAGTAAGATTTACAGGTGGAACAAAGAGAAAAAGTCTATCACTGAGTTTAATAACAGCGGAAATACTGCATCAAATTAACGATCACTCAGATGATCCAGCAGCACGTAAAGGCAGCATGGCTTAAAGGAGCGAGGAATGTCATCACATCAAAGATTGTTCACTGCTCTATTTTATCAACTAAAGAAAAAACAAAACATAAATGCTTAAAAATCCAAAAGTCTCCTAAGCTACAAAGCTCATAATGTACATTCAGTGTTGAGTCGCTAACTGTCTCCTTGTTGGCAAGGTTACAGGACAAAATATGTTAAAGATAGTTTGGTCCTAAGAGCGCTCACTCGGTCATCCATCCATCCATTTTCCGTCACCTTCTCCCTAACGGGGTCGGGAGGTGCTGGTTCCTCTCCATCTGCGTTCCGGGCGAGAGGCGGGGTCACCTGGACAGGTCACCAGTCTGTCGCACCTGAGTGAAGTTGGCCCCCCGACCTTCTTCAAATCAGACAAAATTGGTGTCAAACGTTTGTGCTGTGTTTGTGCTGGTTTGTGCAGCAAAAATTTTCGTTTGTGCCGCTTTGACTTTGAAGATATGAGTGAAGTTGGCCCCCCCACCTTCTTCAAATCAGACAAAATTGGTGTCAAACGTTTGTGCTGCGTTTGTGCTGGTTTGTGCAGCAAAAATTGTCTGATTTGAAGAAGGTGGGGGGGCCAACTTCACTCAGGTGTCTCACACTAATGGCTGCTGGACATGAACCCTGCAAAGACAGGCAGGTTTAAAGTTTCAACATTTATTATCCTGATGCATTGTGTTGATTTATTGTGTGTTTAAAAACGACATCTAGAAATAATTCACTAAGATATATAATATTTTCTATTATTTCCCTCAATGTTTAACCTTTGGAGCTTAATATCACTTAGTGTTCAGTATAAACTACCTCAATGCTGCTTCTGCTGAAACCATAATGCGTAAAGGAAGAGGCGGAGTCTGTTTCTTCCTCTAACTCTCCTCCAGTGAAACGGTCCAGTCAAAGTCAGCAGCCATGAAGGAAGCAGCTGCTCAGCGTCTGATCTGTAAGTACAGAAATAATGTTTAATAACTGATATAGAGACGATGAGAAAAAAAAGAAAAGTTGATCTGGAGATTCTGAAAATTCAAACTAAGATTAAAATCAGTTTAATTTATGTTGCATATAAATACGGTTCAATAAAAAGCAAGATGATGTCATTGCAAACTCAGACTGGCAGCAGAAAAACCATAAAATAAGAAGTTTATGAAGCAAAAAACAGAATATGATGAGCAAATATATTGATTGATAAGACAATGGAAACCAATAAAAGCACAAAATATTTGGTTCAGTTTGATTTAATATTTTCAAATGAAGGAAAGAAAATAAAATATTAAAGAAAAAAAAAATAATTTTTGATATACTTTAAAATTTAACTTTATAAATAAAAGAATAACTTTCATGTAGAAATTCTGATGTTGGTTAATTTTAAACTTTTATTTCATTTCAGTTCTGATCTCATTGCTGTTCTGGACATCAGGTCAAGGTTTGAAATATTTCACTATTAAAAATAATTGAAACATCTGAAAATGTTTCTGGATCAATTCTCTGAAAATAATAAAGAATAACTGCTGGAATAAAAGATGCATTCTTTATCTCTTCCATCCCAGTCCTCCCAGTTCGTCTGACTGTGAGTCCCAGCAGATCCCAGTTCTTTGAATATGAATCAGTGACTCTGATCTGTGAGGATGAAAACAGATCAGCTGGATGGAGAGTGAGGAGAAACACGAGCAGAGAGACCAGGACTGACTGTAGAGGATGGGGAATACCAGTTGGTTCCACCTGTAACATGACCAGCATCCTCCCATTAGATACTGGTCTGTACTGGTGTGAGTCTGGATCCTCCAGCAGCTGCAGCAGCAGCAGCAGCAGCAGCAGCTGCAGCATCCAGCTCTCTGTCTCTGGTAAGATCAGACTGTGGAGTTAGTGTTGCTGTGTGGAAATGGATGAAATGCTGTAGTTTGTCTCTGTGTTGAAAGGATCAGTGATCCTGCAGAGTCCTGTCCTCCCTGTGATGGAGGGAGATGACGTCACTCTGAGCTGCAGAGCAAGGAATCCAACCCACAACCTCTCAGCTGCTTTCTATAAAGATGGCTCCTTCATTGGTGATGGATCAGCAGGCAGCATGACCCTCCTCCATGTTTCCAGCTCTGATGAAGGCCTCTATAAATGTAGCATCAGCGGTTATGGAGAGTCTCCATCCAGCAGGGTCTCTGTCAAAGGTCAGAGGTCATCCTCTAACAGTGAATCTCATTGATCATGTCTGAGAATCCACAATCTGTCATATATTTAACCAAACCTCTTTATTCTAGAGAAACCTCCAACCTCTCCACCTTCCTCCTCCTCCTCTTCCTCAGGTGAGCAGCTTCTCCTTCATCTCTGAGTCTTGATGTTTACAGCAGACGGTTATTTAGCAGCTTCTTCTTTCCAGTCAAACCCAGCAGCATCTCTGACTCTACAGACCCACCTGCTCCAGGTTCTTCCTCCGTCTCTCTCCCAGTGTTGCTTCCCATCGCATCTCTCTGTGTTCTGGTTTTCCTGTTTTTACTGGTTGAACTGGTCGTATATTTGTACAGCAAACCAAAGGTAAAACAAACCTCTTGGTTAAATCTCCTGATTTCATTCGTTGAAACTTTTCAGATGTTTTAAAAAACTTCCTGGTAACTTTGTATTTATTTCAGGTAACAAAGGAGGAAGAGGAGATGATGACATCACTGACGGAAACACCAGGATGTTCCAGAGTAAACAGAAGGAAACCAAACCAGGAACAGGAAACGGTGATTCTGTTCATGTGTTTTTGTTTCTGTAATAATTTCAGATTGATCAGCAAATGTTTCCTAAAGAGGATTTTCTGGCCTCCATCTTAGATTCTGTTCATGTTATTCAGTAATAATTCATTCAAAACTCAAATGGGGATTATTTCACATGCATTCATAATCTGTATAGATAAACAGCATCAGGTTTTATCTCCTCTCAGCAGCTAATAACCACATAATGAATAAAATATCTTTATGTCGACATGTTAAACCGATCAGAGGAACTGATCAGCTTCTGGTCTCCATCAGCCTGAAGTCTCATTTCATCACAGGAACAGAAACTATCAGGTTCTAAAATTATGACCAGAATCAATAAGCAGAAACCAGCCGACGTCTGCAGGAAGCAGAACTTCTGATAGGTTCTGAGAAATAAGACAGGAAGTTGAGTTTACAGTTTCCTGTCTGACCCTGAACCACCATGATGGGCAGATTTAACAGATTCATCTGAAAACTATTATATTCATGTTAAAAACCATACAAAGCTCGAGATGACAACTAAGATGAAGCTGACTTCACAGGAACATGTCGTGCTGCAGAGTGACGATGCAAACCACAGATCACTTCTGCTTCTGCTGTCAGAGCTTCTGGGACTTTGACTGGACCGTTTGGGTCTGAAAGACTCCAAATAAGGAGAGCAATAAAAATACTTCCTGTTGATGTGGTGGGCGGGTTGCAGGCGGGTTGCAGGCGGGTTGCAGGCGGGTTGCAGGCGGGTTGTAGGCGGCTGTGAAGGCGGCCAGTGTTCACTGGTTACTGGTGGAAATGTGGTGCCGACCGCCATGTTTCTGGTTTCACAGCCACTTCCTCCACGGCGGTTCTAACCGGTTCAGAACCTTCAGCGCCCCCTGCTGCTGAGTAGAGGTAGTGTGGTCGCTTTTACAGTGTCTGAAGTGAAACTAAATATATATTTAATCTCTGTGATATTGGAAATAATCAGTTATTGGCCCAAGTTTTCACATCGGTGCTAAGCAGCAGCTTAGAGACTGAACTGATCAGATCGATCAGAATCAATGAGTTTAGACGGCTGTTCTGGTTTGATAGAGAGGCCTTTAATAGACCATTGCAGTGATGAGGTGATTAGAGAAACGACTGATAAAGAAACAAACGTATTTTAACTAAACTGCTAAAATACTCAACATTATCTCTGTTGTTCTTCACTGGACAAGCAGCCAGAAAACATCCAGAGTCAATCCAGAGACAGAAACTTAGAGAATCAGATTAATGTAACATTGATACCTGATGGAAGAACCCAGATTACCCAGAGAGAACCCAGATTAACCAGAGAATCCAGATTACCCAGAGAGAATCCAGATTACACAGAGAATCCAGATTAACCAGAGAGAATCCAGATTACACAGAGAATCCAGATTACACAGATAATCCAGATTACCCAGAGAGAACCCAGATTACCCAGAGATAATCCAGATTACACAGATAATCCAGATTACCCAGAGAGAATCCAGATTACCCAGAGATAATCCAGATTACCCAGAGAGAATCCAGATTACCCTAGATTACCCAGAGAGAATCCAGATTACCCAGAGAGAACATGGAGACAGGAACATCTGATCAGATCCATAATCCTGTAATATTTATGTAATAATTTCATTTCTACTGACAGGAAGCTTTAGCAATGAGTCATTTTATAGATCAACATGTTAGCAGCAGTTAGCCTCAGGCTAGTCAGTTAGCATCAGCCATGATAGCAGCAGTTAGCCTCAGGCTAGTCAGTTAGCATTAGCCATGCTAGCAGTAGTGGTGCTAAGAGGCTAGCTTAGCTGCAGCTAAATGATCAGCTTCAGTAACTGATGTTTTCTTCTTCTGCAGCTCTGAGGCGGCGCTGCTTCACTACTGTTCTGTACGCCACCATGACAGAAGAAGAAGAAAAACTTTGATGCTGAAACTCCTGGAGACAGAAAATGTTGCTGATGTGAAACTGGATCCACTGACAACAGGAAGAAAACATCAGTTCTGTTCCTCACATCGTTTCTTTTAGACACTGGAAAGTTGTTCATTCAGAAGAATCTGATTCTGATTCTGACAATAAATGAAAGCAGGAGAAAAACATCGACTCCAGATGGAGAAAATGCTCATCTCAATGTTTTAGTTTCTTCCCTCATGAATGTGTTTAATGTTTCATTCTCAGTTCAGTCTCATGTTTTCACTCACTTTTTATTTTAAATGTCTGAACTGTTAAAACCTCAGCAGCTTCAGCCTGTTGACCAGTTTAACCAGTTTAACCTGTTTAACCTGTTTAACCTGCGGTTCTGCAGCTTGTTGCTAACAAACATGATGTTCTGACATTAAAGAGATCACTTTATGCTGTCAATGCTTTTATGTACAATTGCTTAGAAATAAATCTAATAATGCAATAAACTGAAGTTAATGCTAAATTCAGTGTTTGTGCATTTATTACATTATTTTAACTGAGTGTTGAAATGTAAACAAAAATTCCCTTCTCACCCACCGCGGGTGGTTCTTATCCTCTGAGCTCGGGTCCTCTACCAGAGGATATATAGATCTATATGTATATATAGATCTATATCTATATATATATATATATATATATATATAAATCCTCTACCAGAGGCCTGGGAGCTTGAGGGTCCTGCACATTTCTGGACTGAGATGTCTGATGTTGTTCCTGGGATCTGTTGTAGCCACTGCTCCAGTTTGGGGGTGACTGCCCCGAGGGCCCCGATGACCACAGGCACCACTGTGGTCTTCACCTTCCAGGCTCTCCAGTTCCTCCCTAAGGCCCTGGTATTTCTCCAGTTTCTCGTGCTCCTTTTTCCTGATGTTGCAATCACTTGGTATTGCTACATCTACCACAACGGCTTTCCTCTGTTGTTTATCCACTACGACAATGTCTGGTTGGTTCGCCATTACCATTCTGTCTGTCTGGATCTGGAAGTCCCACAGGATCTTAGCTCTGGCATTCTCCACCACCTTTGGGGGTGTTTCCCACTTTGATCTCGGGGTTTCCAGTCCATATTCTGCACAGATGTTTCTGTACACTATGCCTGCCACTTGGTTATGTCGTTCCATGTACGCTTTTCCTGCCAGTATCTTGCACCCTGCTGTTATGTGCTGGACTGTCTCAGGGGCCTCCTTGCACAACCTACACCTTGGGTCTTGTCTGGTGTGGTAGATCTGGGCCTCTATTGCTCTGGTGTTTAGGGCCTGGTCCTGGGCGGCCATGATGAGGGCCTCTGTGCTGTCCTTGAGTCCAGCTTTTTCCAGCCATTGGTAGGATTTACTGATATCAGCCACTTGGGTTATTTGCTGGTGGTACATCCCATGTAGGGGCTTGTCCTCCCATGATGGTATCTCTGGCACCTCAACTTCCGTTCCCTGTTGTCTGAGACATTCACTGAGCACATTGTCTGTTGAGGCTTTGTCCCTGATGTATTTATGGATCTTAGTTGTTTCGTCCTGGACAGTGGTGCTCACACTCACTAGTCCTCTGCCTCCTTCCTTGCGGCTCGTGTTCAGTCTCAGGGTGCTGGATTTGGGATGGAACCCTCCATGCATTGTTAGTAGCTTTCTAGTCTTAATATCTGTGGCTTTTATCTCCTCCTTTGGCCAGCTAATTATTCCAGCAGGGTATCTGATTACTGGCAGGGCGTAGCTGTTTATCGCACGGATTTTGTTCTTGCCATTGAGCTGGCTTCTCAGGACTTGCCTTATTCGCTGGAGGTATTTAGCTGTGGTTCCTTTCCTTGTGGCCTCATCGAGGTTGCCATTTGCTTGTGGTATACCTAGGTACTTGTAACTGTCCTCTATGTCTGCTATTGTTCCTTCTGGGAGTGAGACCTGTGCGGATCACCTTCCCCCTCTTTGTTATCAGCCGACCACACTTCTCTAGTCCGAATGACATCCCAATGTCCGTGCTGTAGATCCTGGTGGTATGGATCAGTGAGTCGATGTCTCGCTCACTCTTGGCGTACAGCTTGATGTCATCCATGTAGAGAAGGTGACTGATGTTGGCCCCATTTTTGAGTCGGTATCCGTAGCCAGTCTTGTTGATAATTTGGTTCAGGCCTATGCAGAACAGCAGCGGGGACAGAGCATCTCCTTGGTTTATGGACACTGGTTTAGATCCAGTTGGTTTCCTCTGAGCTGCAGCTTTAAGAATCCTTCATGTTTCCACCATCAACCATCACTGAGTTAAAGGCATCATGTCTGATCAACCAGCGGATCAATAATCCATCAATAAGCCTGGTGAGACCAACATCTTTTATCATCATGAAGATTTTTATAACATTTAAAACGTTTCCAACTTTCCTGAAGTTCAGCAGAATGAAAAGATGAAAGGCTGAGATTTCTACAAACACTGCAGTCTCTGCTGCCCCCTGGTGGACAAAGACTGCAGGCTCTGCTGCCCCCTGGTGGACAAACACTGCAGGCTCTGCTGCCCCCTGGTGGACAAACACTGCAGGCTCTGCTGCCCCCTGGTGGACAAACACTGCAGTCTCTGCTGCCCCCTGGTGGACAAAGACTGCAGGCTCTGCTGCCCCCTGGTGGACAAAGACTGCAGACTCTGCTGCCCCCTGGTGGACAAACACTGCAGGCTCTGCTGCCCCCTGGTGGACAAACACTGCAGGCTCTGCTGCCCCCTGGTGGAACCGGTTGCTTCCTGATCCTTTCCCCTCCCGTGGACCAGACCTGAGTCACCACTCTCAGCTCCTGTTTCGTTTTTTTCCCCAATAAATTCATTACATTTTCACTCACTGCTTCCTAGTGTTGTGTTCTGCATATGGGCTTGAATCAAACTTCCCCATTATGGCGTTAGTAGAAACCTGAGAGCCGAGGCAGAAACTGGACACAGAATGTCTGAAGGAGCTGGATGCTCAGATCCCTGTGTCCAAATGCTTTCATAGAAAGTTGAGTGGAAGGAGAAAGTCTGGTTGTAAAAAGAGTCCAATGCAATTTTGAGAAGATTGTTGAGATTGAAGTAAATGCAGCTTTTCAGATTCTGATTTCATTTCCAGCAGGACTTGGTACCGATCCAATACTTGCAGAAGCTGCTTCATGGTGATGAGCAAACGGACCCGACCAGAACCTCAGACAGAATCTGATTGTTAAGAGGATTCATAACTAAAGTTCTGATACCTTAAAATAATTTCAACCTGATTTTCCTAAAAGACTTTTATGATGAGTTTAAACCTAATTTCAGGAGTTTTTGGTTTTCTGTTCACTCTGAAGTTTAAACTGATTCACTTCCTGTGTTTCCACCACAGAACCAGAGAATCAGATTCCTCCGTCCTGAAGGAGCTGCAGCTGCTCCAACTGGGCCTGATGGTCCAACTGGTCCAACTGGGCCTGACGGGCCAACTGGGCCAACTGGGCCTGATGGGACGTTTCAGAACCTCCAAGGAAAAAGTTATGAAATATGACGAATCCTCCAAAAACAAATAAACCTGGAAACAATGAAAAGAAGTGAGCAGCTCAGTTATTTAAAAATAAAGAGGAGGATGAGAAACAGCAGAACCATCAATAAACCCGAAGGACGTCCAGAACCTGAGCAGAACCTGAGCAGAACCTGAGCAGAACCTCAGGCTGGTACCATCCAGGAAGTCGTGCAAAAGCAGCCAGGAAAATGTGAATGTTATCACCCTGAAACCCAAACCAGGAAGAGACAACAAGGTTCTGGACAATCACCGTCCATCACCCTCTAAACTGTGATCATGAACTATTGATCTGCACAAATAGATTAAAGACGGGTCTGAAGGATGTTATTTCTGAAACACAGACAGGTTTTATATCCAATAGATTGATGCATGGTAAGATCAGACTGGTGTAGGATTTACTCCAGTACAGTGACCTTATTGAGGATAAAGGCTTCAGCCTTGTCCTGCTACAAAACCTTTAATACGTTGGAGCATCAGTTTCTTTTCAAAGTCTTACACTTGTTCGGATTTGGGCCAAACTTCTGTAGAATAATAAAAAGCCTTTCTAACGGCAGCAGAAGTTCAGCTGCAGAGCCACACGGTGCGTCTCCACGTTTCTCCATAACAGTAAAACAGGGCTGCAGTATTTCTCCCTTTCTTTTCATCCTGGCCGTTTAAGTGACAAGTATTTTCATGAAAAACTCAAATATACCTAAATTGAAAGTTTTAGGTGACCAAATTATAATCAGTCAACTAGCTGATGACGCCACAATGTTTCTGAAGGATCTAGAGACCAAATCCCTAAAGTACTCGAGTTAATTACTACATTCTCCGAAGCATCAGGATTAACCTTAAATCTGCAGAAGTGTGAACTGATGGCAATTCATGACTCTGATCTGACAGAAGCTTATAGCATTCCCATGAAATACTCAGTTAAATATCTTGGAATTTTAATAACTAAAAGTGTTAAACTCAGTGAAACTGTTAATATAATGAGTAAGATACAGTGAAATCGATGGCTCCAGAGATCTGAGCCTGTTGGGAGAACCTGTTTAACCAAAATGGAGTCCCAATGCATTTACCCAGCTTATTCTATGGCCATACCTAACAAATATATTAAAGCTATAAATCATCTGGAAAAATTGAGTCCACTCCTTAAATAAAGCAAATATGGAGGTTTACAAGCCATCAACTTTGAATGTTTAAATGTGGACTTAAAGGTAAACTTGGCTGAAATCTTTTCTAATGAATGAAAACAGTGTCTGGTTTTGCCTCCCCAGAGGTTTGTTTAAAAATTGGATGGATCCAGGAAACAGATTTAAAGAAGAAGAAACTTGATGAGTCCAGAAATGTTTATGATGTTAATCCTCTGAGTCCATCTTCATGTCTTCATATTCATCATATTCACCATAGTCATCATATTCATCGTCTTCATCATCTTCATCATCGTCCTGGTACACCGGGACTGCAGGAGGACAGACAGGGTGAGCAGGGCCAGGCCAGCGGCATTATGGGTAATGCAGTTCCACACTCACCTGGGGTGAAGTGGTGTCTGTTCTTATACACCAGGACAGAAGCAGCGGTCAGACACACACTGAGCAGAACCGCCAGAACAATGACCCAGGCAGGAAACGGCTCTGTGGAAACACAGGCGGACCAGTCAAAGTAACAAGCCAGGAGAAACTACAAACATGGACCAGTCAAAGTAACAGCCAGCAGAAACTACAAACATGGACCAGTCAAAGTAACAGCCAGGAGAAACTACAAACATGGACCAGTCAAAGTAACACAGCCAGGAGAAACTACAAACATGGACCAGTCAAAGTAACAGCCAGGAGAAACTACAAACATGGACCAGTCAAAGTAACACAGCCAGGAGAAACTACAAACATGGACCAGTCAAAGTAACAGTCAGGAGAAACTACAAACATGGACCAGTCAAAGTAACAGCCAGGAGAAACTACAAACATGGACCAGTCAAAGTAACAGTCAGGAGAAACTACAAACATGGACCAGTCAAAGTAACAGCCAGGAGAAACTACAAACATGGACCAGTCAAAGTAACAGTCAGGAGAAACTACAAACAAGGACCAGTCAAAGTAACAGTCAGGAGAAACTACAAACATGGACCAGTCAAAGTAACACAGCCAGGAGAAACTACAAACATGGACCAGTCAAAGTAACAGCCAGGAGAAACTACAAACATGGACCAGTCAAAGTAACAGCCAGGAGAAACTACAAACATGGACCAGTCAAAGTAACAGTCAGGAGAAACTACAAACATGGACCAGTCAAAGTAACAGCCAGGAGAAACTACAAACAAGGACCCGTCAAAGTAACAGTCAGGAGAAACTACAAACATGGACCAGTCAAAGTAACAGTCAGGAGAAACTACAAACATGGACCAGTCAAAGTAACAGCCAGGAGAAACTACAAACATGGACCAGTCAAAGTAACACAGCCAGGAGAAACTACAAACATGGACCAGTCAAAGTAACAACCAGGAGAAACTACAAACAAGGACCAGTCAAAGTAACAGTCAGGAGAAACTACAAACAAGGACCAGTCAAAGTAACAGTCAGGAGAAACTACAAACAAGGACCAGTCAAAGTAACAGTCAGGAGAAACTACAAACATGGACCAGTCAAAGTAACAACCAGGAGAAACTACAAACATGGACCAGTCAAAGTAACAGTCAGGAGAAACTACAAACAAGGACCAGTCAAAGTAACAACCAGGAGAAACTACAAACATGGACCAGTCAAAGTAACAACCAGGAGAAACTACAAACATGGACCAGTCAAAGTAACAGCCAGGAGAAACTACAAACATGGACCAGTCAAAGTAACAGCCAGGAGAAACTACAAACAAGGACCAGTCAAAGTAACAGTCAGGAGAAACTACAACATACTCTGTGTTTTTCTGCTGTTGTTGAAGCTTCAAACCAGAATCTATTACTTGTTTAAAGCTAAACATGCTATATATGTATTGATGTACATATGCGATACTGTAACAGTCGTCTATTTTAGACGTCACTGGGGGTTGGAAAAGAAAAGGCTGAATTATTGGATTATTCCTGCAGCTGGTAAAGCTTTTTGCAATCATGCAGTTGCACTTCTTTACCAGACTGCACACGATCAATTAATCAAATCAATCAAATTTTATTAGTATAGTACATTTCAGCAGCAAGGCATTTCATCATAAACACAAAAACACAAAGTCATAAAATAAACAATACATTAAGTTAATCATTACATTTTTAATTGATTACATTTCCAATAAAACTCTATAAACAGGTGTGTTTTTAGTTGAGGTTTAAAGGAAGTCAGGGTTTCTGCTGTTTTTCTGGAAGTTTGTTCCAGGTTTTTAGTGCATAGATGCTGAAAGCTGCTTCTCCTCTTTTGGTTCTGGTTCTGGGGATGCAGAGCAGAACCAGAACCAGAACCTGAGAGTCTGGCAGGTTGATACAACAGCAGCAGATCTTTAATGTATTGTGGTGCTAAACCGTTCAGTGATTTATAAACTAACAACAGTATTTTAAAATCTATTCTTTGAGCTCCAGGGAGCCAGTGGAGGGACTTTAAACTGGAGTTATGTCTCTATCTTCCTGGTTCTAGTGAGAGGATCAGCTGCAGCAGCTGGAGGATCAACTGCAGCAGCTGGAGGATCAGCTGCAGCAGCTGGAGGATCAGCTGCTGCAGCTGGAGGATCAGCTGCTGCAGCTGGAGGATCAGCTGCAGCAGCTGGAGGATCAGCTGCAGCAGCTGGAGGATCAGCTGCAGCAGCTGGAGGATCAGCTGCAGCAGCTGGAGGATCAGCTGCAGCAGCTGGACAGGCCTGTGAAGACGCTGTTGCAATAATCAATGCGGCTAAAGATAAACGCATGAATGAGTTTCTCTAGATCTGGCTGAGACATCAGTCCTAGTCCCAACTCCAGCTGCCAACTGCTCCTCCTGCACAGACCAAGAACAAAACCGTGGAACACATTGTCCTCTGGTATGTGATACGTAAATATACTAGATATACTAAATTACATATACTGTCATATTTTTGATCTTAAAATAGCAGTATTGTTGTTATGTACTCAATTTATTGCTCCTTTGATTGCGTTGTGCAGCCATTTACGTTCCTTTCCGACCTGTATTCTATAATTGCCATGTCAAATTGGTTGTAATCTCAATGTTACTTGTGTCAAATATAATTTCTCTCATAGTTTGTTTGTAATATTTATTTTCTGTAGGCAATGAAAGAAATACTGGCTCAACTGAAACCAATTAGTTTCATTTGCAAGTTTGATAAAAATCTAAACTGCCAAATCAGTCCCATTATGTCCTAACCAGTTGCTCAGCCATCCCTTCATTTGTCCTTTAGTTTGTCATCTTTCTGTGGATTTCTTGTCAGGGGAAAATCCTGAACCTGTCGGCGACATGGTGGTGCGGAAGATTAAAACCATGGGGAAAAGATATCTGCTCTCCACACTTTACAGAGCTTACACAGGTATAACCTTTGGTTTATGTTTTGTGCCTATGTTTCCTTTGTCAAAACTTATGATTATTATGACTGTGTCACTGATGTTTGTAGGACCACTTCCAGATCCTGGCATTCTGGCATCAGGAGAAAAACTTCGGCAGCTGGAGTCCCGACCACTTCCTGCTCTTGTCCTTGATGGTCTTTCACATTTGGAGCTGGTTCCTTCCAGATTTGGGCCTGTGCCACAGGGTTCACCAATGTCTTATCAGTGCCCTCCTGAGAAGACCTCTGGTAGCATCATTCTGCACCACATGCCTCCAGACTTCCCTTCTCTTCCTTTGATGCTGCAATGTCTTCTGAATATGTGCTTTGTGCTCACACTCTGTTAACTTTTGCATCTTCAGTCTCTGCAAGTGTCACTGGAAATGTCTTATGAAATAGAGGCCAGAACAAGAGAGCAGTCCACATGTCCTGCATGGGTACATCTTCGACAACCAAGACTTACTGCCAGCCGTTTCCGTGGCGCTTGCAGAGGAGGAGTCTGCTGCCACAGCACTGGCACCTCGCATGATCAGGGGGTTCACTAGACAAACTGCTGCCATGAAGCATGGTCTGCAGGTTGAGTCTGAGATGCTGGCAAACTGCTGAGATGTTGAGGGTCAACGTCCTTCCTGTGGGATTCACTGTTCGCCATGACACATCATATGTTGATGCAACTCCAGATGGCAAGGTGTCTGACCCGTCAGAATCAGCCCGTTGGGACTGGTTGAGGTAAAAAGCAGCATAAAGAATGATGTGTCTCAGGTTGCTCACCTCAAGGTCCAGGATGGCCACGCGGTTTAGAGGCGTTCACACGCCTACTACTGGCAGGTACAGGTCAGCTGGCAATCAGCGGGCTGGACTGGTGCGACTTGGTCACTGACACGCTAACAACTGCTGAGCAGGTGTGGCGTGATGGGTCTTTCATTGATCAAATGAAATCTAAACTGGACTTATTTTACTTCAACACCTTCACTGTTCATGTCAATGCAATATTATAAAATGTGTAACTTACCCTTTTGTTCCTTTGCATTTCAAATGTCTAATCTCAAGCTGTGAATCACTGTAAATAGTTGTTACTCATGAAACATACACAGATGTCCAAATTTCTTTAAAAGGAAGTTGCATAATTTACAAAAATGTTTCTTAACTGCAGTTGTTTTGTAACGTGTTTTGAAAATGCTTAAGATTGTCTTAAGTATTTGCAACTCTTGTTTAGATTTGATATACATTAATTTACATAATTTAAATCAATGTATGGTGTACAACTATAA
This sequence comes from Poeciliopsis gracilis, assembly GCA_911649635.1. Classification (NCBI taxonomy): domain Eukaryota; kingdom Metazoa; phylum Chordata; class Actinopteri; order Cyprinodontiformes; family Poeciliidae; genus Poeciliopsis; species Poeciliopsis gracilis. Next base: position 25,309 of record CAJVRI010001274.1, read on the forward strand.
AATATGAAACAGTTCAGGGTTTTTGGTCTTTGCTAGTTATTGTAAATTGTACTAGATTTGTTTTCCTTGCAATTCAACTCAAGCAAGAATATTAAAAAAATAGTACAGTATGCTGCCCAAGTATTTTTCAATTGAATATATTTTTTAAAAGTCTAGACATTTAAATAACTTTTTACAAAGCACTACAACAATTAGCATACAGAAATAATTTAGTCTGCAACACAAAATGGGCCTTGATAATTTGCCAAAACACAACAGTTGTGCCAGATTTGATTGATATTTCCTATTAAAGTTAGAGGCACCAGAGAACCCCAGATGTGGAAGCACTTTACTCTAGCGACTGCTGCTCTACAGAGATCTGCAGCCGAGCAATAGTCTTGGTCTCTGTCTCTTTCTTGCTGAACTGGCCAGGATGCCTAAATGGTGGAATGGTTCATGAAAGAGTTCTTGAATGAAAAAGCCTTTACCTGCCATGACTTTATCTCCCAGCTCAAGCAGAGGAAGGACTCCACTGACCTTCGTTATTTCTTTGTCTGAGATGCAGCCTGTGTACAACGCTGAAATAACTGTCACCAAGCCACAGGGAGCCACTCCAATCAAAGCAATCACAGTGGTCGGGTTCTTGTAGGTACAGAACGTTTCAGACTGTAAGGTGAGGGATGATAGCGTCTTCAGAGCAACTTCTGTGGAGTCCAAGATGACGCGGACATTTGGAGAGAACGTCAGAAATCGCTGAGAAAACTGGCTTTCACCTTCTCACGACTACCGTATTTTCCGGACAATAAGCCGCAGTTTTTTTCATAGTTTGGTGTGACTTATACTCCGAAGCGACTTATGTGTGAAATTAACACATTATTATATCATATCACATGTTATTTTCACACTAAAGCTCAAGAGGGCGCTCTAGGCCGGTGTTGATCATGTATGTGGTAGAAGGTAAGTTCCGGAGTTGGCAGAGTTGTTTACAAGCAACATGAAAATTTAGTGATTTGGAGGCATGGATGGTTTGGTAAACTTGTTAGCATGTTTAACACTTGTTAGCATGTTAAATATGTTACAGTTATCTGAATAACTCTTAATGTTATGTTAACATATCAGGCACGTTCTCACTTCATTATGCATCATGTAACGTTAGCATACTGTACAATTATTCAGCCTGTTGTTCCCTCTATTCTATTTTTATTTTTAATTGCCTTTCAAGCTGACATGTCTGTTCTTGGTGTTGGATTTTATCAAATAAATTTCCCCAAAAATGTGACTTATATTCTGGTGCGACTTGTACTCCTGAAAATACGGTAATCCACATGTTGATGGAAGAGAACACAATGAAGAGGTAGTTGGTCCAGGTGATGGTCACTCAGCTGACAGTAGCTATGCTGACTTGAAACATGTCAGCAATAAGCTGCTCCTTCCCTGCCACTGCTACCCTGAATGAGCACATCAGGACCTCATCAATCTGGCTTCAGCACATGCTTCCTCTCCAAGTTTCTCTGCTCTGGTCCGGTACACAAGGCGTGATGCATAGGATGCAATGGACTCCCACAAGATTCAGAACACACATTCAGATGGAAATTTGGTGTAGAACTGGTCATCAGAAGCACAGTAGCGGCTAAAAAGTGTGGCAGACAAATCCACTTTTTGAAGTCTGGCCTCCAACTCCTTCCAGAGCTTCATCAAGTGCACCTGTAAAACCACAAAAATAAATAGCATAAAATACGGTTAGCATGAAGTTTTAATTATATAGATATAACATTACTTCTGTGAAGATCAATACATGTTGTGAGTCGGTGCATGTATAGCCATTGTCTTAATACATAACTACCACATAATCTCATAATAATGATTTCATTATTTTGTGATCATAATAATAATCAAATTATTATAGTAATAGTTATTGTAGGTGAGTGCTCTGAGGTTGTAGCATGGTTTAAGGCTCTGTTCAGGTTTATCACTGCTCTCAACCTGGAGTGTGGGCCAGAACACGACTTCGGCCAGGATTCAGTTCTGGACCAGATGTGGTGCAACAGGTGGAAGAAGGAAGACATGAGGCAGGTTCTTTGTGGCTTTCTGTATTCCAAATTAGCTTACAGATCTCAATCCAACAACAGTAATGGGCATCAAGGTGTGTTTCGGTGGGTGTGGGTGAGTGCTTGGCATATGTGTGTGTAGTCGTGTGTGTGTGTGTGTGTGGTCTCCTAGAATAAACAGAAATACGGAAAATAAGTTCCAAGTATTCTATCATTACACATTACACCATGCATTATACATTAAATAAACTAAGACAAATGAACTAATAACTATGCCTCTGCGCCCGTCAAGTAGCTATACATGTTCAGCACAACATACTTCAATACACACCGAGAACAGACAGCTGGGACTGAGCAACAGGTGAAATACCAGTAAACACATCAACTCCAAATCACTCATTAGCTGCACTAAACATGTAAATATTGCAACTTACTTATCAATAACGCACACTTATGAGGCCAACACACATATCCTGTCTCTCCTACATGCTAGCACTGCGGCTCGGCTACCTCACCCCCCACCAGATATGACGACGTCATTACTGCCCCAACTACGGTATGCATTAAGGACAAAAGTAACGCTGAACAGAAATTATGTAACACACCATCAAACTTAAAACTATTTAAGGGTCTGTTGAACAGTTATATTTGACTGAAATTATCTCACATGGCAAGTGTATACAATGTACTATCTAAATTTGATGCTTACCTGCGGGTGGATGCTCCATATAATCTTGGTCCGCAGTAGCATCTTTAGCCTGCTAGCTTTCCGCAGTAGCATCTTTAGCCTGCTAGCTTTCCGCAGTAGCATCTTTAGCCTGCTAGCTTTCCGCAGTAGCATCTTTAGCCTGCTAGCTTTCCGCAGTAGCATCTTTAGCCTGCTAGCTTTCTGAGAGGACAAACTGCCGTTTCTTAGCCCTCTAGAAAGCAGACTCTCTCATTGCTGGTGCAGTGAAGTTATTCCAGGCAAACAGGGAAGGAGCAGCTCCACTTCTAAGGCGGCTGGTGGTGGATCCGCTAAAGAAAATCCTCCAGTGTGAAGTGGCGGCTACATACGAAACCGCTCCCCGTCTTTATGCAAAAGTCGGAACCTTCATCTCTTCAGATCGCCTCTGATCCACTGCCTCCGTTGGTCCGGGTCCATTGGGAACGCATGATAGGACAGATATGGCTGTTTTTTTGCACCACATGAACAACCAGGGACTGAACAAAAACAACTGCTCCGAAACTAGTGCTAGCCTTTCAAAGCTAATGGAATAGCAACCGGAAGTTGTCAAACCCCACATCCGCATTAAAACACCGAAGCGTGAAAGAGGTTTATCGAGTCTATCAACGTCAGCTCAGGTCCTGGGAGCAGATACAATTTTTAATACATACTTTATAATTAAACAAACTTGAAACAAAAAGTCGGCATCAATGTAAAAATTTAAATATACTGAAGAGGTCATGAAAATGTTTTTGAAAAATTTACTACCAAGTCAAATTCTATTTGTTACCTTTTACTGGCCTTAATTTGAGCTAATTTATTTAGTTTAATACCTTTTTGTGCAGAAACCCTGGTATAGCAGTGCTAACATTAGCAAAGCGCTCAGTCTAGATAAGTGGACAGTGCTGCTTCATGTCACCATCTCTAAGTTTCCTTCATTTAGTCTATAATGTTAGCAGAAGTAAAGGTGACAGTAAATTAGAAAAATGAAGAGTTCATTTCTTAAAGTAACTATTCACTAAGTGTAACTTTTTATATAGATTGATTCCAAACTGACTGCAGTACTCCAGCTTTTATTTCTGTTGATGATGATGATTGTTCACTTAGCAGCTTAGAAAACTGACAGTTAATTATTATATCAATAAAAATATTTATAACAAAAATCTGGGCTCAATGAGAAGTATGTTTAAAATCTGCTGCTAATCTGCTACTTCCTCTTAGATTACATACAAATACCACATATTGCAAATAAAGTACAGTATTTTCCGCACTATAAGGCGCATATAAAAGCCTTAAATTTTTTCAAAAGCTGATCATGCGCCTTATAATCCGGTGCGCATTATATATGGATCAATATTGAGCTGCAACAGGTCTGGCAACTACGGTAAGACGACTCCATTTTCCCCGTAGAAGAAGTAGAGCGCGGTGCATACTGGGATAGCTATATAAAACGGCATTTCATTTCCATTTGCGTGTTTTTGTAAAGACCCGGAAATGGCGGGGAGCAGCAGGTCTTCCGCTGTGGTGAACGGTTTTTTAGCTTTAGCCACGATGTAGTGGAGGCTTTTCGCATTGTGGGTTGGGATGATTTGAACTCAGAAAGTTTTCTCCTGAAGAACTCCGGTGGCTTACCAACGTGACATCCATGTTTTGTGGTGAGATGCCGCTGGAGGTGTGCCGGCTTCATGCTAGCGTTGGCTAATTTCTCCCCGCAAAAAAACACGGGGGGGTCAGAGATCATGGTCGTAAATCCCATTGAAACATACTTTTCCATGTACTTTCTGTACTTGGTCGGCTCTGGTTTTGCCTTCTTTTCTCCTTTATCTGTACTTTCGGCAGCATTGCTGCTTCGCTTTAGCCACGTCTCCATGGTAACAGTGTAATCATGATGACGACAGGTCGTTGACGAGTGCGCTAACTTGGTGGGGGGGTCCATTTTATTTTAAAGGATACTGAAACTAAATACTGAATATAAAATTCAGTGCATGAACACACATTGATATTTTATCGAACTTTTTACAAAATAATTTTTCCCAAGACTTATTATGAGGAGCCTACTGATTTTTTTTGATATTTTGAAAAGCTTCACGTACCCCCTGCAGTACCTCCACGTACCCCATTTGAGAACCACTGGTCTAATGGATGTATAAGGTAGCGCCTTATAATGCGGTGCGCCCTATATATGGAAAAAGTTTTAAAATATGACATTCATTGAAGATGCGCCTTATAATGCAGTGCGCCTTATAGTGCGGAAAATACTGTAATGGAAATGTTCAGACTATGTGGGATAAATATGGATATTCCTTAACATATCACAGATCATCATCATCATCATCTGATCTGAGATCCAGAACCAGGAAGCAGCTGCAGGTTCTGATCCAGAGTCAAAGTCTCACCTGGTGGAGGGGGCGGAGCTACATGCAGGTTGACTCACCTACTACATCCAGATAGACTCTCCTCCTGAGCTCCTCCCCGTGGGCCATCTGAATGACTCGACACTCAAATAGTCCCGTATCGCTGGCCTGCACTTTCTTCAGAACCATAGACACGTCTCCATCCTTCATGTCGGAATCCAACAGTTTCACCCGGTCCTTAAAAGACGGATGCTGCTTATTTTCATCCATCATCCCGTCTTTGAACAGGAGCACAAATTTTGGCCACAGGCCGGCTCTGCTCCACTGTACGACCTGGATGGGGTTATAGTCAGGGTCACTGCAGGGCAGAGTGACATCCAGTCCAGTTGTAGCTTTGATGTTGGTCTGTTCTGATGGAAACACAGAGAGGTCAGAGGTCACAGTGGGCCTCTATTCTTCCACATCAGCTTTCAACAGACAGTGAGTCAAAGAAAGGACCCGATCTCTGCACTCTGAGGTGTTTTAGTCATAATTTAGTCATTGAATGTTTTTAGTCTAGATTATCTACACAGATAATTCTTCACAATATGAAAATAAGCCAAAACGCCTTGTCGATGTTTGTTCTTGATTTTCTCGTGGCCACTTTCATGATAGCAATATGACAAACACACACTGAGAAAGAATAACCTAAAAAATAAAAACAGTCTCTAACACCTTTGTAGTGGGGATTTTAAAAAAAGCCACTCTCAACATGGCGGATATAAACGTTAGTGATTCGAACCCATAGTTGAACGACCTGTCTGTTCATCAGGTCGTTCATGAAGAGATTCAGTTGTGTGTCACAGCTGAATCTGAACTGCAGCAGCGACATACAGTCTAACTGAAATAACAGTAAGTGAAATAATTCTAATAATAGTTAGAATTGCGGAGAAATTAGTATAAATAAAATAAACTGAGAAAAGGTTCTAACACACGGTGCGATGAGACAGAACCCTGCAGAGGTGGGAAAATGTAGATGGAGGTAGCTTAGCACTGCTTTTTTCTTCGTGTTTTGTTGACAGTTAGCACAAATCGTTAGCTGCAACCTAAAACCAGAGAATAAAAATGGTCTCTAACACCTTTGTAGTGGGGACTTTTGAAGTGTACAGCAGCAACACTCAAAATACATGAAACAAAAATCTCATAACCTACAAAATAAATTTAATTTATCAAATCTTGAGAAATTGAGATATTGCACTTCTTTCTAATAATCCAATATGATTTAATATTATCATTTTAGAAAAAAACATTAATTAGCTGCAGCTAACGATTCTAATAGTAATAAATTACTAGAAAATTCCTGAAGAAATTTAACTGGGCCCTGCCAAAGTGTGCCCGTCGGTTTGCACCCAGCGTTCTGATACTAAAAATTAGCATCAATGCTAAGCTTAGCTAAATGGTAGTCAATAGCCTGTGGAGAGTCACAAGCACTAACATGGACTTGCAGCATTAAGTACGTTAAAATTAAGTGTGTAAACTAAAATTAGCCAAAATGCTAATGTAAACCTAAATGCTGTCAGAAGCACATGGGGCATCACTATCATTTTATCTGTAATTGACTTACTCCATTCAGTATACTAAACATGGCTAATATATAAGAGTATTAATAGTTAATGCCTTAGTTAAGGTGAAAGGCTCATGCTAATGTTCTCCCTTGCTGTGCAAGGCAGTGCCCTAACCTGAGAGAAAAAAATAATGCAGGCTAATATTATTGCACTGCCTATGGCGGTGCACTAACCTCAGAGGAATATTGAGGCTTTTACTTTGAAAATTTCAGTAAGCTTCATGTTAAATGACAACACTAGTCCCATGTGTAACAGAGGTTCAGTTAAGTCAGTTATATAGAGTGTTGGAGCCCTTTTTTCAGTAACGAGTAATCTTAACGCATTGCTATTACAAATCTTATTGAAATCACTTTGCATTACTGTGCGTTACTATCTTCTTGTGTTATTTAATTGTATTCCCTCTACGCTTCTTGTCGAGTTACCAACGTCTTTACGCGACAAAATCAGCAACAGAAATGCAAACAATGGAAGAAGATGCACATTTTGTTGGTGGAAAAACGGAACTATTTTGAGTTTCTGTCGCCAAGTTCAATTATTCGAAGTGGCTTTGGGCTTTTTGTTTTAAGTCCCTTGCAAATTGAATACGTCGCGGGTTGCGCCTTTTTGGGCTCGTTTTAGAACATCAAATTCCTCATGTGGGCTTGGAAATAAGCAGAGACTCATTATAAACCCCAGAATTTGTCCGTTATTAAGGTAGATTTAGTAAGGCTCTCCCTTTCCATCATTTCCCGGATGATCCGCCCCGCTGTGTCTTTGTTAATGTCAAGTTAATATATTACCTGTGAATGACATCAAACTATCCAAAAAATTGGAAACATCGAGACCAATCTGAACAGTGCAATAAACATGAAAACAGCCACGAATGAAAAGGTCCGTAAAGTTGTGCAACTAAACACCATTATAATTATTAACATCTAGATAAATGTCACAAATTTGTGCAGCAGCCATCTGAATTGTGGACTGGCAGGAAGAGAGTTGTGCGCTGTGCTCTGACACCAAACACAGGGCCGTAACGCACAACCAGGAGGCTACGGGCAAGAATTGGGGCTTTAAAATCCTTCTTAGAGTTTTTCAGACAACAGTAGGACAATCAAAAACACGCACAAATTACTAACATTTTTTTTTTTGTTTTCGTTTTTTTTTTTGTACTTTTGTAGCCATTAAAAACATCTCCTCAGTTCAACCTTATGGGTGCAGCTACATTGTTAACTTTATAAGATAACCTGCAATTAAGTATTGGGAAAGATCAATGTCATTTTCACAGGTGGTGGTGTTAGCGGCTGCTGAAAGTAACTAAAAAGTTACTTTAACATATCACAGATCATCATCATCATCATCATCATCATCATCATCATCATCATCTGATCTGAGATTCAGAACCAGGAAGCAGCTGCAGGTTCTGATCCAGAGACAAAGTCTCACCTGGCACAGGGAGCGGAGCTATATACAGGTAAATCATCCTCGTGAGTTCCCTCGCAGGGGCCATCTGAATGACTCGACACTCAAATTGTCCCGTATCGCGGGCCTGAACTTTCTTCAGAACCATAGACACGTCTCCATTCTTCATGTCGGAATACAACAGTTCCACCCGGTCCCTAAAAGACGGATGCTGCTGATTTACATCCATCATCCCGTCTGTGAACAGCAGCACAAATTTTGGCCCCAGGCCGGGTCTCCTCCACTCTACGACCTGGATGGGGTTATTGGCAGGGACTCTGCAGGGCAGAGTGACATCCAGTCCAGTTGTAGCTTTGATGTAGATCTGTTCTGATGGAGAGGAAACACAGAGAGGTCAGAGGTCACAGTGGGCCTCTATTCTTCCAGCTTTCAACAGACAGTGAGTCAAAGAAAGGACCCGATCTCTGCACTCTGAGGTGTGTTTTAGGTTTAATCATAATTTAGTCATTGAATGTTTTTAAGTCTAGATTATTTACACAAATAATTCTTCACAATATGAAAATAAGCCAAAACGCCTTGTCGATGTTTGTTCTTGATTTTCTCGTGGCCACTTTCATGATAGCAATATGACAAACACACACTGAGAAAGAATAACCTAAAAAATAAAAACGGTCTCTAACACCTTTGTAGTGGGGATTTTTATCTCTGCCACCAACTCGTGTATGAAGTGTACAGCAGCAACGCTCAAACTACATGAAACAAAAATCTCATATCCTACAAAATAGAAGATTTAATTGATCAAATCTTCAGAAATTGAGATATTGCACTTCTTTGTAATAATCCAATATGATTTAATATTATCATTTTAGAAAAAACATTAATTAGCTGCAGCTAACGATTCTAATAGTAATAAATTACTATTAAATTCCTGAAGAAATTTAACTGGGCCCTGCCAAAGTGTGCCCGTCGGTTTGGACCCAGCGTTCTGATACTAAAAATTAGCATCAATGCTAAGCTTAGCTAAATGGTAGTCAATAGCCTGTGGAGAGTCACAAGCACTAACATGGACTTGCAGCATTAAGTATGTTAAAATTAAGTGTGTAAACTAAAATTAGCCAAAATGCTAATGTAAACCTAAATGCTGTCAGAAGCACGTGGGGCATCACTAGAATGTTGTCTGAAATTGATTTACCCCATCCAGTATACTAAACATGGCTAATATATAAGAGTATTAATAGTTAATACCTTATTTAAGGTAAAAGGCTCGTGCTAATGCTCTTCCTTGCTGTGCAAGACAGTGCCCTAACCTGAGAGAAAAAAATAATGCAGGCTAATATTATTGCACTCTTATGGCGGCAATAGGCTTTTAGTTTGAAATTAAACATCAGATGTGGTTGATATTTGCTGGTTGTGTTCTTGAGAAGTCCCTCTGTCACTGAGAAGTGACAGAAGTCGCTGGGAACAGAAGAATAATCTCATGATACGATATGTATCATGATGTTTGGCTAACAATACAATCCGATATGATTCGATGCACTTTTATGGTTTTCTGAAAGATTTTAGAAGATGTCGTGAAAACTGGTTCGTGGAGGTGAGATCTTTCCAGGTTTATGCAGAAAGCAGATTATTAAAAGCCTGAGAGAGTGAAGCGATCTTGTATGTTGATTTACTGTTGATTATAAAAATGTGTATTATGTTGATGTATTAATGATTATAAAGTGAGTAAATTCTGAAGTTGATTATTGATTATACAAAACAGTTGAATGGTGAATCACAAGTTTAGAGTACTATAATCGTATTTGCTTAAAACTAATGAGTATTAAGCAGTTATGGTTTAAGTAATGTACTAAAAAATTATTGTGTTGATGATTTATGGTAATCATATAGCATGTAAAGGACTGAAATCATATAATAAGAGCACAGGGTCAGTCTGTGGGTGCAAGAGGCAAGTCAGGACTTGTCTCTAAGATGGGTCTGAACATGCCTGGTCTGTGTACCAAATAAGGAAGTCCGGGAACTGAACCCAGAAGCTTGAGATAAACAAGTAAAGCAGAAGTGGACAGGGCATTGACCGAATATGGGAAGACATGGGACCTTCTATGAGGTAATCAAATGCTTGAGAAGTCACGTACACAATCTCCCCATACACAACAATGAGGGAAGAAGAGCATAAAAAGGCAGAAAAGCAGAAGACTGGCGTTCTTTGTCTCCGGTGGATCGGGTTGGCTGGTTCCGCGCCCTAGAACCAGAGGGAAGTCAAGCCTTCACACCAATGAGAGAGAAATGGGATCTGATGCCCGACAGCTCTAGCTCCTGATTTGACTGTGGCGCCACACTCATCCTATAAAGATCTCAAGATTGCTGCAACGGACTTGGGGATTGGACAAAGATCACAAGAGTGACGAAGATCGGGACGTTTGTAAGACAACAACCGGCTCTCCTTTGTTCCTATTCGAAAGAGGATTTGCCATGCTGAAACAAGACTCTGTCCAAGGACGTTCAAGTTTTCAGTTACCGAGATCCTCCATCATCTGGGTACGAGTTTGCCTGCACCCCAAAGTCTTATTTTAGTTAATTGATGACAGAGTTTAGGGAAAGAAGTTAGGGAAGGTTATGTTGATTTATTCAAATTGATTCATGTTCTTAAATACTTATAATCATTGATAATTAGTCTGGTTGTCATCTACCCCTGCTCAACGCTTGCTTAATAAATACATATATTAAAATTCTAATGAGGTTTGTGGACATTGAAATTAATTGAGTCATTTATTGGCTATGGTTCTTCTACTTAATGTAAAATCCATGTACATGATTCTAGAAATGTGGTGGCTCTGGACTTTCCTTTAGTTGCCATTAACAAGTGCTTGTTATTATTAGAGAGAGGGCTACCTTTAACAAAAGTGGTTATTGGAGTTATGCAGTTGTGAGAGCTACTCAACTGAGTGTTATAACTTCTGGATTGTAGGTAGTTAGAGCTAGACCAGTCTCTCTCTACACCAGCTTATACAGATTGTCTCTCTCAGTCCTTATACAAGGTAATATCCAGATCTTAGAGATTTTCCGGACCCATTACATGGAGACCTGCTCAGTGGTCAGTCCAAAGGTGTTGTGAGGGTTAGGGTGGGGCTGCTAATAAGAACTATCGATGAGAGACTATGATAAATGAAATAAACTGGGAGATAGTTATAATTCACAGCCCGACGCAACATTTTCCTGCAGAGGTGGGAAAATGTGGAGATGGAGCGATGCTTCTTCTTCTGTGATGTTTGCTGGCGGTTGGGAAACAACAAAGATGGTGCATTACCGCCACCAACTGGAATGGAGTTTGGACCAGAATCTCACTCAAGTATTAAATTTGATTAAATAACTGTGGTACTTTAAGACAACAAAATATTATCTGATAATTTTTACTTTTCTAATTATGTGTAAGTAAATCAACAGAATGAAATTTAACTTTAAACCTATTTAATTTTTGAATCAACCGTTGTCTTTCTTCCACAACCTTTTGACAGAATAACATAACATGCTCTATTGTCTCATCAACTTCACAATAATCACATTTACAATGTCAATGTTTCCCTAAAATAAAGACAGTGCTGTTTAATCCAGTGAGCCAAACTCTAACACAAGAAATAATTATCTCTTCTCTCCTCAGTCTCCCTGTGCTTCTCATTTCTTCTTCTGGATTTTATAAAACTACCGGTAACTATCCTTTCCCTTCTGTCTCCTGTTGCTTTTGTCATTTTTTTTCATTTTCTTCTTAATTAACATTTTTATTTCAGTTTTCTAAAATTAACAACTAAATCCACTGATGAGTTTCTAGCAGCCCAGTCCTCCATTGTTTCCATCAACACCATAGTGACCTGGTTAATTATTAAACCCATCATATGTATTCTGTATAGTATTTATTCAATTTCTATTAAAATATCTGACCTGCTGCATTTTAAACTGACTAATGATGAGCTGGAATCTGAACCCATTATTGATCTCGATGGTTTTATTTCTTCCACCACTGAATGGCTGATAAAAAACGCTGTGTTACTGAATGTTCATCATTTATTCTTTTCCTAATTTTGATATTAAACTCTGGAACAATAACAATGAAAGATTATTGCTATTCGACACTGTTACGACTGGCGTGGTAATTATGCAAATGTGAGTGTGCAGGTGCCTGTCGCTGATTGGTTGACGGAAGACGACGGACGTCCTATTGGTGGCCTCCCGGAGGTGACGGATATAAAAGCTGAAGACGCGCACTTCCTGTCATCCATCCTCAGCTCATCTCAACCGGCTGCACTGTTTGTTTGTAAAATCATTTAAAGTCCTGGAGTTTGTAGGAGTGAGCTGCCGTTTATGTTTCATTAGTTTTCTCCTGTTTTCTTAGTTAGGGAGGTAAGTTTTTGTCATTAGATTTCTTTATTTTTAATTAATATTTAGTTTCCTTTTGTTTGTTGTTTTCGGCATTAGCTCACTCTGATGTCATGCACCTCTGGTTGTAACATCAGTCCAAAAATACATCTTTTTACAATAAATAACATAAAAAGTTCAACTTCGTGTCTGTCAAACCGCTTGAGATCTGAAGAGGATGGATCATTCGTGTTATGACCTGGCCACCCCTAGACGGGTCGTAACAGACACATTATTAAAAGCATCTGTGAAAATTTTAACATCCTTGTAATATTTGTTTATATAATTCTGTACCATAAGTGAATTTAAAATGAATTACTTATACTCATGTCTCTTTTTCAACAAAGTAAAATCTACTATTGCATTTGGAATCATCCAAGGTTATATTTCTGCTCCTGTATATATAAGTGCTGTCCGATCTGCCCTCCATTCACTTCAACATAATATTTAACACCTTCTTGCATTTGTCTAAAACCTTCTGAATATGTATTGTCCATGTAATTCTCTCATCAAACCCCAAGAAATTTAAATTGTTCAATTTTTTTTTTATGGCTTAATTATATAATCAGCGATGCTTCTTCTTCTTCTACCAGACTTTGTAGCGGGGAGCAAAAACAGTTTAGGTGCACATTAGCGCCACCAACTGGCCTGGAGACGGTAAAAGTTAAAAATCTCATCAAATCTTTAGCTTGCTAACAAAATATTTAATATGGAAGCTAAATATTTAGTTTCAATTTCTGACATTTATAAATGTAGGAGTAAACTGGTGAAAATATGACTTTGAATTTTCTTCTTGACAGGCTAAATAACTTTACTGTACTGTACAGTTATTTACTTTGCAGTACTTATAAACATGCAGCACACAGAGTCCAATCAGTGGTGAGAGCGACACTTGTGCTGTCAGTGGAGCTCCCAGTTCAGCACCTTTAAGTATTTGTAATTATTGGGAAAGTTAAAACTTTGCTCCATGAAGTGCATTAAATCACAGAAGATGAACTCTGCCTCTCGGTATTATCTGGTTTTTCATAATTTCTCCCAGTTATCTTCTGCTGTTTCTGGAATATAAACTCTTCAGTCTGGTGCTTTGGTCTCAACAGGCTCTTTCTTTCAAGGACAATGTTGTTACCAGTGACTTCATGGTTCATTTTATTTTCTAATATAATATCCTGGCTGTAGAGACAAAGTGTTCGATCAGAAGGTTCTGATCAGTTCTGATCCAGATTCTGCATCTGAACCTATGAGGAAACAAGATGGAGGACGTGTTGGTGGGCGGATCGCTGTTCTGGCTGCAGAACGCCTCGCTGTGTCAGACGATCTTCATTCATTGGCTCAATTGTTTTAATGTTTCCTCTAATGTGACATAACTCTACAAATACAGTTTAATATCAACTTATTTTCTGACCAGTCAGATGTATTCAGATACAAAACCACGACATTTACCTCATGTCCAAATAAAATCTGTTATTTCACTAATGGAATTTATTATCTCCTGTTATTTGTTTCCATTTAAACTAATTATATTAACTCAGTTATATATATGCACTCAGGTGTGTTGAAGCAATGAAAGCTCAGAGAATCTAGAGACGTAGAAGAATCTGCTGTGAGATTAAAGTTGTTAACATTTAATATTTCAGAGCGTCAGCGCCCCCTGCAGGATGAACCTGCGCCTGCTGCAGCGGCTCACTGCAGTCCAGCAATCAGAGCCAGCAGAGCCAGCAGGCCCACTGGCAGGACAGATTTGGGTCTAAGGCCGTCTCCTCCGTGGCTGGACCCACCTGCAGAGAGGAGCCAGGAGCCAGGACAGGTCTACGTCCAAACACTGGGCGCTGATGGCGCCACCTGCTTATCCCCACAGCATGATGCTGACTACGCTCCTGATTTCTGGCTGATTGCTTCATTAGGATTTAACTGAAGTGAAAAACTAGATTTATTTCATTAGTGTGAAACGATACCAGTATCAAGCACTGGTTCTGGTAAACGCAGGCCGATCCTCCTGACCCATACTAGTTTGGTCCTGTGGCAAGACACCCTCCACACCAGGCGGGGGCGCTAATGCGTACCCCAGTTACCTACTGCTGGTGGGCCACTGTGACCCTTGACCCCCGGGTTCAGCAGGAGTAGAGAGGGAGGTTCTGATCCGGAAACAGACTGACCTTCCACTGTCAGGATAACGATGCTGATTGGGTAAGTATTCAGAACCCTTCCACTCGCACGGCCTATCAGGACTGGGGTTCCTCCTGTTTCTGCTACTTCTTCTTCTTCTTCTTCTTCTTCTTCTGGCAGTCCTTCTCTCAGCTCAGCTCGGCACTCATACTGTCCGGCGTCTCTGCTCACCACTTTCTTCAGCACCAAAGACAGGTCTCCTGTCCGTACGTTCAGCAGAGACGTGCGGCCTCTGTAGGCAGCCAGCTGGTTGTGATCCACCTTCCCGTTCTTGTAGAGAAGAACCGGCGCCAAGGTCCGGTCCGGTCTGCTCCACTCTGCCTGGACAACAGCTTTGTCCCCAGCAGTTTGACATGGCAGAGTGACGTCTGTTCCAGCTAGAGCTTTGACTGGGACCGGATCTGCAGGAGGGGAACAACACAGAGGTCAGAGGTCACACCTCAAAGCATCAAACTAATGATTCTGAAACTGGTGTGGCTGTTTTGATGTTTTTAGGGATGTTGCAAACAATTATCTTATTAATCAAGTAATTAACAAAAAGTTTGATCAACTAAAATATTGGTAATTGCTGCCATAACATCAGTATTAATATCGGATATCAACGTCGGCCCAAACTTTCATGTTTGTGCTTCCCTAACAATTACTTTTCTGTTCAAAGACAGACGTATGATGCAGGAAATACGGCGGCCATCTTGGAGCGGCTAAAAAAACCAGCAGAACAAGCCTCAGCTCTGCCGCATATATTTGTTCTGATCTGTTGACGTGAGATCTCAGGGATAAAGTTTCACAATTAAGATGAACATATTATAGTTTATATTTTACTAAATTGTATTTATGTCCACCTGCAAAATAACAGCTAATATCAGCTTTAGTGCTTGGTGTAATGCCGGGGTTCAGCCCAAACTATGAAGGCTAACAGAGAGTCAGAGTATCTGACACAAGAGTCTACCTTAGAAATAAAACATTATAAATGTCATTATAAATCTGTTATAACATTCACCGGTTTACACATGTAACAGTGTTTAGGTTGTAGAATCCCACTTGCTTTATATGTGTCAGTGCAATAGGGAAATAGCGCCCCCTCTCTGTGTGGCTGGTTATATGTTGTTGGCCCCTGCACTCGATGCTGGTCTGTGAAAGCTGCACCAGCGATGAGTTGCACTTTTCAGCACACAGCTGGCAACAAATAAAACATGATTTTTATTAACTTAGACAAATATTGTTTAATAACTATTTACTTGATGTGTACCTGGCACCAATTTTGTACTTTTGGTTTTGTTAATATTGTAAGACACCTCATGTGCTAAGTTAAAAACTAACATAATGCTCTGTTGTAGTGTACTGAGTGAAACTGAGCTGTTGCACTGATTTGCACTGATATGTTCTCATTCAGAAAATAAACTGCCTGATCACCCAAAAACTCCTTGTCTTCATTAAAAAACTACACAACGCAGAGTCGAGGGGTTGCTTGGGCCGGCGTGGTACAGTGGACTGAAGCAGAACCCGGTTACACACAGGTGGCAAAGGATATTATTTATATGTAATTCTTTCACTCGATCAAATGTAAGATACCTAAAAAAAACTCCTGTTTTTATTTTGAAGGTTTCCTAAAGACAACAATATGAAGAAGAAGTGGGAAATGTCTTTAAGGAGAGACAGATTCACTGCACAGGATGAATCCCAGCTGCTGAATCATGAAGGCTGGAACTCCTCAAATAGAAAACATGGAAAATAACCTATATACACTGAAAATGTATCATGTATATACATGTGAATAAAATATGTAAAGTGTTATATATATTATTCAGTGTTAACAATTATTGAATCATCTTTGTTTCTCTATTATTATTTTGTGTTCTATGTATTTTATACATATTTAGTAATATACATATTTATATGACTACATAAACATGTACATTACATGTACATACAGATGTATATGAAATATACATCTTTTATATATATTATATATATATTGATATATTTTCATTTTATAAACATAAATATTTACATTTAATATGTATATTACTAAATAAATATGAAAAATATTAGGAGCGGTCAAATCGGAAATATTTTATTTATATTTTATTCTGTTTTCCACACTAAGAATATAGAAATATGCTGAACCATGTATCAATCCAATTCAAAAACAATAATGAATGTCCTTATACATGTAGCTATGATAATTGTTTGAATAAGGTTTCGAGTAAAAATCTGTTTGCTATTTGGCGAGTTATTCTTAATTAAATGCGCTGATACTTCATTGTGCCGGCCAAACAGATTAGACTGAGCGGAGAGATCAACCTGTCCAAGATGGCGGCTCTACGTCACGTTACCTGCAACAGGCAAGAACGTTCTATGTTATTTCTATGGTGTAACAGCTGAATCTGACCTGCAGCAGCGACAAACTGCCAGAAGACCACAGGCAGCAGGAACAGAGACGCAGGCAGAGAGGAAGCCATTTCCTGGTTGGTCTCTCCGTCCGAAATTTACATTCATGCGACGTTTCTGAGTGGAAAACATTGTAACGAAAAACCGTAAACATCGAAGTTTAACTGAAAACACAAGAATCTGTTAGAATTACGGAGAAATTAGGATTAATCAAATAAACGAAAGAAGTGGAGCTAGCTTAAAGGAGCTAGTTTAGCGAAGAAGCTACCGTAGCGAAGCTAGCGTAGCAGACCTATCTTGGCAGAGATCGCATAGCGGAGCTAACTTAACAGAGCTAGCTTAGCATTGCTTCTTGTATTTTTAGATTGAATTCGCAGTTTAGCAGAAACACTGTAGCAGCGCATTAACGCCACCGTTTGTTTTGTAACCGAAATACAGCGGAGCATTTTTATATTAAAAAAAATACAACAGAAGGAAAAATACAAATCTGACCAGAAACTTGATCTTAATTCTAAACTCACACGTTTTTAAAAAACGCAAAAATTAAGGGTACACTGAAAGATTACACACACTGCTCTATATTATATGAACCAAATAAAAAACAGCCACATATATTTCTCAGTCTTCATAAAACATAAATACTTACAAAGACAAACGTTTTCCGAGCTATGAAGCGAATAATTCAGACTGGACGTTCATGACCCGCTTACTTTCTCCTGACTGAATTACTGTTGACAAGGTTACTGGAGAGATCTATGTCAAAGATCGTTTGTTGCTAGGAACGCTCACTCGGTTACGTTTCTAAAAGTACATAACGAGCTTCTACGTTTACTTATGCAATTATAAGACTTTGCAGAACATCGTGTAATTATAGATGTTCCGTATGTTTTCCTTTGTTTCTCTTGTTTAGTCTTAGAAGATTGAGTCTCCGCCTCGGTAGTAGAGAGAGATGAATAAAGTAACTGCATCTCTGAGTTCGTCAGAGCGAATCTAATTTGTGCCTAATGCAGTGTGTTTTTTGCTCTCTGTCTGCAGATGTATTAAAGATTGTTTTTGCTCCCTGACTTTTGTCTGGACCTCAGTCTCTGAATTGTGCTCTTCACAACTGCTACACTAATGACAGAGAAACACTGACTCTCACAGGAAAACCGGTTGCTCTGCTAACTAGCTTAGCATTCCTGACAGGCTATGTTGGCTGCAGTATAGCACAGAGAAAGGGGGAGAAGGGTAGGAGCAGCAACACATAAAGGATGATTGACAGCACTAAGACCCGCCTCTAGGCTCTGATTGGTTGTTTCTAGGACATCAATTGTTTCACAGATGATCTGTTACAAACTGCAGCTGTAATGCGACCAGCCGATAGTCCAGAATGTTTCTGAGTGATGAGATGTTTGGGTTGGATCCGTCTCTCACTAATGGCTGCTGGACATGAACCCTGCAAAGACAGGCAGGTTTAAAGTTTCAACATTTATTATCCTGATGCATTGTGTTGATTTATTCTGTGTTTAAAAACAGCATCTAGAAATAATTCACTAAGATATATAATATTTTCTATTATTTCCCTCAATGTTTAACCTTTGGAGCTTAATATCACTTAGTGTTCAGTATAAACTACCTCAATGCTGCTTCTGCTGAAACCATAATGCGTAAAGGAAGAGGCGGAGTCTGTTTCTTCCTCTAACTCCTCCAGTGAAACGGTCCAGTCAAAGTCAGCAGCCATGAAGGAAGCAGCTGCTCAGCGTCTGATCTGTAAGTACAGAAATAATGTTTAATAACTGATACGGTGTAATGAAGGTCTTCATTATGTGTAGGAAAACATTTTGTGTATATAGATTGTGGCTTCCCTCAGTTCTTTCCTTTAGGGCAGGGGTCCCCAAAGTCGGTCCTCGAGGGCCGGCATCCACCATGTTTTAATTCTCTACCTGATTTAATGCACCTGGATCAAATGACGGCTCGTTAGAGGCCAAAGAAGAACGTTGACATTCTGAAAAGGTGGCACTACCACCAAGGAGAGAACTAAAACATGCAGGATGCCGGCCCTTGAGGACCGACGTTGGGGACCCCTGCTTTAGGGTGTTCAGGCTAAAAGATTCCCTGGGGGCCTGGGCACCTTATAAAGGTTCTGAGACAGACCAAATATAGAGGGGGGGCAAAACACTGAGCCTTTTAGAATTTGATTATTGGATTGATATTTATAGGGATATTTTTAGAAATGAAATGATTTTTATGAAATGAAGTGTTTAATATTATGTTGAAGATTTATTGCCTTGTTTGGTGTCTATGTATTTAGTTTATCCTGCGTTTGGGGGTTGTGGTTTGGTGCAGCCAGGGACTAAAAGCCTCCAGGTTGCCCACATCAGTGTGGATGTTGCTGCTGCAGGGACACATTGCCCAATGTCTGCAGGATCGTTTGTTTGTTTAAATGTGGGGAATTAAACACCTGGTTGGTCTGCACTATATCTCTCTGCCTCTTTTAAGCCTGCCGCTAAAGTAAGGGCCATTCTAACATATGGAGACGATGAGAAGAAAGAAAAGTTGATCTGGAGATTCTGAAAATTAAAAGATTAAAATCAGTTTAATTTATATTGCATATAAATACGGTTCAATAAAAAGCAAGATGATGTCATTGCAAAATCAGACTGGCAGCAGAAAAACCATAAAATAAAAAGTTTATGAAGCAAAAACAGAAAATTATGAATTATGAGCAAAAATATTGATTGATAAGACAATGGAAACCAATAAAATCACAAAATATTTGGTTCAGTTTGATTTAATATTTTCAAATGAAGGAAAGAAAATAAAATATTCAAGAAAAAAAAAATTTAGAAATACTTTAAATGTTAACTTTATAAATGAATCACTTTCATGTAGAGAATCTGATGTTGGTTAATATTTTATGCTGAAAGGTTTATTATAAAATAACTTTTATTTCATTTCAGTTCTGATCTCATTGCTGTTCTGGACATCAGGTCAAGGTTTGAAATATTTCACTATTAAAAATAATTGAAACATCTGAAAATGTTTCTGGATCAATTCTCTGAAAATAATAAAGAATAACTGCTGGAATAAAAGATTAATTCTTTATCTCTTCCATCCCAGTCCTCCCAGTTCATCTGACTGTGAGTCCCAGCAGATCCCAGTTCTTTGAATATGAATCAGTGACTCTGATCTGTGAGGATGAAAACAGATCAGCTGGATGGAGAGTGAGGAGAAACACGAGCAGAGAGACCAGGAAGCCATGTGGAGATGGATGGGGAGTACCAGTTGGTTCTACCTGTAACATAAAGCATCTCCTCCCAGAGGATACTGGTCTGTACTGGTGTGAGTCTGGATCCTCCAGCAGCAGCAGCAGCAGCTGCAGCAGCAGCAGCAGCAGCTCCAGCAGCAGCAGCTGCAGCAGCAGCAGCAGCTGCAGCATCCAGCTCTCTGTCTCTGGTAAGATCAGACTGTGGAGTTAGTGTTGCTGTGTGGAAATGGATGAAATGCTGTAGTTTGTCTCTGTGTTGAAAGGATCAGTGATCCTGCAGAGTCCTGTCCTCCCTGTGATGGAGGGAGATGACGTCACTCTGAGCTGCAGAGCAAGGAATCCAACCCACAACCTCCCAGCTGCTTTCTATAAAGATGGCTCCTTCATTGGTGATGGATCAGCAGGCAGCATGACCCTCCTCCATGTTTCCAGCTCTGATGAAGGCCTCTATAAATGTAGCATCAGCGGTTATGGAGAGTCTCCATCCAGCAGGGTCTCTGTCAAAGGTCAGAGGTCATCCTCTAACAGTGAATCTCATTGATCATGTCTGAGAATCCACAATCTGTCATATATTTAACCAAACCTCTTTATTCTAGAGAAACCTCCAACCCCTCCACCTTCCTCCTCCTCCTCTTCCTCAGGTGAGCAGCTTCTCCTTCATCTCTGAGTCTTGATGTTTACAGCAGACGGTTATTTAGCAGCTTCTTCTTTCCAGACAAACCCAGCAGCATCTCTGACTCTACAGACCCACCTGCTCCAGGTTCTTCCTCCGGCTTTCTGTTAGTGACTGTCCTTGTTGGATCTGGTTGTGGTTTGGTTTTCCTGGTGTTGCTGGTTGTTCTGGTTTTACTGGTGAAACAACGAGTTCATAACGAACCTGAAGGTAAAACAAACCTTTTGGTTAAATCTCCTGATTTCATTCGTTGAAACTTTTCAGATGTTTTAAAAACCTTCCTGGTAACTTTGTATTTATTTCAGGTAACAAAGGAGGAAGAGGAGATGATGACATCACTGACGGAAACACCAGGATGTTCCAGAGTAAACAGAAGGAAACCAAACCAGGAACAGGAAACGGTGATTCTGTTCATGTGTTTTTGTTTCTGTAATAATTTCAGATTGATCAGCAAATGTTTCCTAAAGAGGATTTCCTGGCCTCCATCTTAGATTCTGTTCATGTTATTCAGTAATAATTCATTCAAAACTCAAATGGGGATTATTTCACATGCATTCATAATCTGTATAGATAAACAGCATCAGGTTTTATCTCCTCTCAGCAGCTAATAACCACAAAATGAATAAAATATCTTTATGTCGACATGTTAAACCGATCAGAGGAACTGATCAGCTTCTGGTTTCCATCAGCCTGAAGTCTCATTTCATCACAGGAACAGAAACTATCAGGTTCTAAAATTATGACCAGAATCAAAAAGCAGAAACCAGCCGACGTCTGCAGGAAGCAGAACTTCTCATAGGTTCTGAGAAATAAGACAGGAAGTTGAGTTTACAGTTTCCTGTCTGACCCTGAACCACCATGATGGGCAGATTTAACAGATTCATCTGAAAACTATTATATTCATGTTAAAAACCATACAAAGCTCGAGATGACAACTAAGATGAAGCTGACTTCACAGGAACATGTCGTGCTGCAGAGTGACGATGCAAACCACAGACCACTTCTGCTTCTGCTGTCAGAGCTTCTGGGACTTTGACTGGACCGTTTGGGTCTGAAAGACTCCAAATAAGGAGAGCAAAACGTCTGGTGATAAAAATACTTCCTGTTGATGTGGTGGGCGGGTTGCAGGCGGGTTGCAGGCGGGTTGCAGGCGGGTTGCAGGCGGGTTGCAGGCGGCTGTGAAGGCGGCCAGTGTTCACTGGTTACTGGTGGAAATGTGGTGCCGACCGCCATGTTTCTGGTTTCACAGCCACTTCCTCCAGGGCGGTTCTAACCGGTTCAGAACCTTCAGCGCCCCCTGCTGCTGAGTAGAGGTAGTGTGGTCGCTTTTACAGTGTCTGAAGTGAAACTAAATATATATTTAATCTCTGTGATATTGGAAATAATCAGTTATTGGCCCAAGTTTTCACATCGGTGCTAAGCAGCAGCTTAGAGACTGAACTGATCAGATCGATCAGAATCAATGAGTTTAGACGGCTGTTCTGGTTTGATAGAGAGGCCTTTAATAGACCATTGCAGTGATGAGGTGATTAGAGAAACGACTGATAAAGAAACAAACGTATTTTAACTAAACTACTAAAATACTCAACATTATCTCTGTTGTTCTTCACTGGACAAGCAGCCAGAAAACATCCAGTCAATCCAGAGACAGAAACTTAGAGAATCAGATTAATGTAACATTGATACCTGATGGAAGAACCCAGATTACCCAGAGAGAATCCAGATTAACCAGAGAGAATCCAGATTACCCAGATAATCCAGATTACCCAGAGAGAATCCAGATTACCCAGACAATCCAGATTACCCAGAGAGAACATGGAGACAGGAACATCTGATCAGATCCATAATCCTGTAATATTTATGTAATAATTTCATTTCTACTGACAGGAAGCTTTAGCAATGAGTCATTTTATAGTTCAACATGTTAGCAGCAGTTAGCCTCAGGCTAGTCAGTTAGCATTAGCCATGCTAGCAGCAGTTAGCCTCAGGCTAGTCAGTTAGCATTAGCCATGATAGCAGCAGTTAGCCTCAGACTAGTCAGTTAGCATTAGCCATGATAGCAGCAGTTAGCCTCAGGCTACTCAGTTAGCATTAGCCATGCTAGCAGCAGTTAGCCTCAGACTAGTCAGTTAGCATTTGCCACGCTAGCAGCAGTGGTGCTAAGAGGCTAGCTTAGCTGCAGCTAAATGATCAGCTTCAGTAACTGATGTTTTCTTCTTCTGCAGCTCTGAGGCGGCGCTGCTTCACTACTGTTCTGTACGCCACCATGACAGAAGAAGAAGAAAAACTTTGATGCTGAAACTCCTGGAGACAGAAAATGTTGCTGATGTGAAACTGGATCCACTGACAACAGGAAGAAAACATCAGTTCTGTTCCTCACATTGTTTCTTTTAGACACTGGAAAGTTGTTCATTCAGAAGAATCTGATTCTGATTCTGACAATAAATGAAAGCAGGAGAAAAACATCGACTCCAGATGGAGAAAATGCTCATCTCAATGTTTTAGTTTCTTCCCTCATGAATGTTTTAATGTTTCATTCTCAGTTCAGTCTCATGTTTTCACTCACTTTATATTTTAAATGTCTGAACTGTTAAAACCTCAGCAGCTTCAGCCTGTTGACCAGTTTAACCAGTTTAACCAGTACATTAAAGAGATCACTTTATGCTTTCAATGCTTTTATGTACAAATGCTTAGAAATAAATCTAATAATGCAATAAACTGCAGTTAATACTAAATTCAGTGTTTGTGCATTTATTACATTATTTTAACTGAATGTTGAAATGATCAGTTGATGGATGGATGGATGGATGGATGGATTGATGGATGGATGGATGGATGGATGGATGGATGGATGGATGGATGGATGGATGGATGGATGGATGATGGATGATGGATGATGGATGGATGGATGGATGATGGATGATGGATGGATGGATGGATGGATGGATGGAGGGATGGATGGATGGATGGATGGATGGATGATGTGAAGAGGTTTTATTCATATTAAATGATGTCCCTTTATGTGTCATATAAATGTAATGTTTTTTGTATCACAGTCAAGGTGTTTTCTGTGCAGCTGGGAGACAAACTAATGAAACAAGATGTGTCTACTGAAGTAAGTTTCCCAGGGTTGCTAACCTTTCCCAGATAGTTGTTTTGGGAACTAGCTGTTTTTCCCGTGGAGTTTTTAGTTTTCGCGTTCCATAAACATAACAGTGAATGAGCTACAAGGTTCCGTATGTTTTCCTTTGTTTCTCTTGTTTGGTCTTAGAAGATTGAGTCTCCGCCTCGGTAGTAGAGAGAGATGAATAAAGTAACTGCATCTCTGAGATTGTCAGAGCGAATCTAATTTGTGCCTAATGCAGTGTGTTTTTTGCTCTCCATCTGCAGATGTATTAAAGATTGTTTTGCTCCCTGACTTTTGTCTGGACCTCAGTCTCTGAATTTTGTGCACTTCACAATTTGGTGCATTGGCCGGGAACCTTCGCTGGTTCATCCAAGTCGGTGGACCTCGGAAGAGGGTTGGCCGCCAAACCTTCAAACTGGTTTTCCTCCAAACCTTTTGGACAGAAAGAGGACTCTTCTGATACTCCACCGGGTTGGATCAGCCACGACAGGATAAAGACAGAGCTGAGAGGGGCTGCAAAACATCTTAAGGTTTGTAGGTCTATTTTTTAGACTGAGGATTGGAATATACGTTTCATGTAAACGTTTTAAATTGTAGGTCTGTCAATTAAGACCGAGTCCTGTAGGTCTGTCGATTCAGACTGAGTTCCCCTAGGTCTATTAATTTAGACTGAGTTTGTAGGTCTATTAATTTAGACTGAGTTTTGTAGGTCTATCAAACTAGACTGAGGATTGGAAATAACGTGTCAAATAACGTTTTAAATTGTAGGAGGTTTGTAAAATTAGAGAATGGAACTTTTCTCTTCTAAAGAGCCGTGTGAGGGCTACAGAAATTATGTTCCTCATGGGCCGATTGTAGAAGAGATGATTTGAAACATGGGGAATTATGTGTTCAGTATTTGTCACAGTGGCATATTAAATTTGGATTTCCTAATCATGGGTTAACTGAACCTGAGGTTTTTTGGTAGAAAATTACTGCTACAGAAACAACAACTGCTGGAAAAATCTCACTTGACCATTTACAAATAATGCAAGCACACACAGATACACTCGGAGTCTGGAAATAGAAAAAACAAAACATAACATGCACAACAACACATATTTCAGATGGTTCAGAAAGCTGAGGAAAGAAAAAACATGAGAAATCAGCTGAACAAGATAAAATAAGAAAACTAATGACTGTTTTTTTCTCTCTTCCCAACATGTCAACCTGCTGCGATGAGCTTGCTCCAAGCGGCACCACAGAGTTCACCTGACGTCACTAAGCTCTATCCAGCCCTTCCACCTTACCAACCATTAGCCTCACTGAGGAAAAATCCTTTTTTTGGACATTGATGACTATTAGCCCTACGGCCCCAACCAAAGTCTGAAGAAGAAACAATGCCGCCCCTGGAAGGGCGAGGAGGACAAGGATGTTTTTACCCCAGATTCTGAAAACAACAGGATATTCTACAAAACCTGCTTCATCTGATCTTCAGTGTGCCATATCTGAACCGTAAGGTTGAAGAGACCCAACTGCACAATTCTGCCCACTCACCCTGCTTCATCAGGCTGCCCTGAACATCCACAGCTACAGCAAGGACAGTATGGACATTATGGACAGATCCACAGCCACAGCAAAGGACAGTATGGACATTATGGACAAGCACAGTATTGGCAGTCACAAAGCAACACACTGCCTGATGTTTGTTTTATCTGTGGACAATAAGGACATTGGGCCAGAGGCTGCTTCTAGAGACGATTCAGACCACAACCAGGAGGCCGGAGGTTGCACAGAAGCCGAGGAGGAAGATTTGATGGCAACCAGGGAGGCTTCCCCAGGGGGGTTGAGGCTTTCCTTTAAGAGGTGGATTTACAAGACATCGTGGAGGGCATTCCACCTAACTAAACCCGGTGCCATTGGAGCAACCTCTGGTTCAGCATATCGCAAGTAGCAACACACACAACACATATGTGAAATATACATTTGAAGCACATATAATCTTACCCATGTTCATGGTGATTGTTGCAGGAACTCATCTAAATTTTCTTGTAGATTCTGGGGCTACACTATTATTGATTATGAAAAATCCCTGCCTCATGCTCCACTGTCTGGGAAAACAATTCATTCCACTGGAGCATCAGGCTCAACAATCAGTGAAACTATTTCTGTCTATTGAATGTTCAGAGACCTGTCCAAAACCTCCATCTGACTTTAATTTGTTCAAAACGCCAAGTCTGCTCTACATTTTTAAATGGTTGAATCTGAGGCCATTTCACAAATGGCTCGAGAGAGAGTTCCTCCCACTTTTACTGTGATGTCACCAAAATGCCTTCACTGCACAGCTCCAGTGTCCACAGATCCAGCTGAGGAGCTGGGTGGCTCCTTCCTTCTGACACGCCCTTCTTTCCTGCATGCAGCTCACATATGCTGGTCCGCCGAGACCTGTTTTTTGCTGATTGGGTTATCACCTGAGTAACTGAGCTTCTTCACACTGACTGATTTTTTTCCCCCTCATGTCTCTTTGGCAAAAACATCCAGGGGACAGATGGAAATGCCCCAGAATCTATAAGAATGTCCTGGCCCTCTAGCATAAGCAACACGTGAAACAATTGATTGGATGTGTCACTCAGAAAGTATTTATTTTCCACCATCACTGAACTTGTACAACCAATTTGTTTGTTTTGATCCCCTAAAAAGAGGTTGTTGGTGACAGCGGATGGCATAATTTTTTATCCCTTCCATCTGACCCTATTTTGAACTGCTGGTTCTGCTTCACTTTTCAGTTTAACGATAAACTCTACACATTTACAAGACTTTCTTAGGGCTACTGTGAGAGTCTAACCATTTTTCACCAAGCATTAAATGACAATCTTTTACATTTGAAACTTGCACCACAGACAGCTCTTTTGCAGTATGTTGATGATTTATTATTGGCAGCTCCCAATCATGATCTGTGTGTTTCTAAAAGCATGAAATTACTCAATTTTTTGGCATAAAAAAAATTATTTTTTGCTCCGAAAAAGGGAAAAATATGATAACTCACACACACACACACACACACACACACACACACACACACACACACACACACACACACAAATAAATAAATAAATTAATTAAAAAAAAATAAAATAAAATAAATAAATAAAAAAAAAAATATCAGAAAAAACAAATTGCAGTTTGTGCAGCCATCTGTGAATTTCCTGGGTCATGTGATTTCCCCCGAAGGCAGAGCTATCTCCACCAACCGCATTGAGGCGATTGTGAACATACCTCTCCCTAAAACAAAAAAAACAACTGATGTCCTTCTTAGGACTCTGTGTCTATTGTAGGCATTTCGTTCCGGGTTATGCTGAGATTGAGAAACCTCTGAGAGAAGTATGTCATGACAAGGGATTAATGATGAGCTCCCATGTGAAATGGACGGACAATGCATTGAAATCATTTAAAGCGCTGAAAAAACAACTCCAAAGAGCCCCCACTCTGGGAATTCCCGATCAAACCGAACCTTTTATTCAGGCGGTTGTTGAGAAAGGGGGTTGCATGACTTCTATTTTGCTCCAAAAACACGGTGACAGATTGCAACCAGTCGCCTATTTTTCATCCAAATTAGATCCTGTAGCAGCTGCACTTCCACGATGTTTGCGCGCAGTGGCAAGTGCAGAAAGGGCTGTTATGGCGTCTCCAGACATCGTGCTATTCTAATCTGATTTTGTACGCTTCCCACGGTGTCACACTAATTTTGAGCACCTATCTGCTGTTAGATAGGCTGCGTTATATATACGTTGGTATACCATATAATATTTTGGTTGCATTTAAATTGAACAGAGGGCAATTCCTATAACATAACTGTGATAATTTAAACTTAGACAGGTTAATATACCTTTAGTTGTCCGGGAACTATTAGTTATAACAAAACTGTTTTTTAAATTAATGAAGCGCTTCTGCAGAAACATGATAAATCAGTTTCTGTAATTCAGAATTATATTGAGATCTCTTCTGTATGTGTAGATGTAGCTAAACTTTAAAACAGGATCCTGTACATTAGATTTGAATTTAAATATTAATATATGTTGTTAAAAATAATTTTCTCTATTTGAAGCTTCACGTAAAGTTGGCCATTTCAATTTAAGACCATATGTATATAAAATGAGGACTGACTGTGAATATTTGACTGTAATGCATATTGACTGACTCTGACTTCTGATGGCGTTCAACGTTTGTTTGTGTCTGTTTCATGTTGGAGTGAATGTTTACATGTAATGTTTGTCTACGTGTTCTGTGTTTAATGGACATTGAACTAACATGCGCATGCGAAGAAGATAAAAACACAATTTTATTTGCAGGATTTCCCAAACATTGAAATGGGACCACCGATGGAACCTGGAATTATTTTAATAACATGTAAAGGCAACATGATTAACTACTGAATTTCTCTAACAGATCAATCAAAGACAGCAGGCCCAAGGAGGACGACCTGTGCGAACAAACCATTAGACATTACATAGCCTACAGTCTGGAGATTTTGTGTTTATTAAAGATTTCAGGAGGAAGAACTGGCGTTCCCACCGCTGGATGGGACCGTTTCAAGTGCTTTTGATGACACAGGGTCAAAAGGTCGCGGAGAGGTCAACCTGAGTTCACGTTAGCCACTGTAAGAAGTTCACGAGGTTTACATCGTCACATCCTGCGGGACCAGTCCAGAGCCTAGAGAACGAGGCTCCACCAAGCACCTCTGAAAAAAATAGAGTTGCCAACACAGCTCACTCAGTAGGTTGGACCACGCCTAGCTGAGGCAGCATTAAGAACATGGAGGCCGAGGCAGCGTCGCAGAACACCGACGTGGATTAAGGATGCCATACTATGCTGGTGCTTCCTCTTGATATGTGAGGTAATGGCTCTAGTCTGGTACCTCCTGCCGATCCGGAATGCGACTGCAACAAATCACACACATGCAGTTCCAGAAGGCCCAGCAGTGCTCAACAGGAGCAGACGCTCTACCAACCGTGAGATACACTGGTGTGGAGAAACACAGGCTTTGAAAGGGGCATTCAGGTGTGTGCCCCCTGATTCTTCAGTTGGCCTCATGATTCCATGGTCAGCCTTGAACACCAATACTGGATCAGATGAAGGAAACATCTAGTCGCCAGAATGGGGAACGACTCCCTTTGCCAGACACCATATGAAACTTTTCACAATGGCTAAAACGACACAAGGACTACACATCACGGTAGACACAGCGAAAGGTTCAATCATACCACCCTCACCTTTGCCCATATTGTTAAACTGTTGGAAGTTTTACCTATGTGCTCATTCGTCAGGAAAGGATCTACAATTTCTTTTTGTTCTTTGTGAAGGGGGGGGATGTTACTGTTGTCTCACCATATTCTCCCACAGGTATTACTGTTCTGCACAAACTTACGGCTGATGACTGGTACAGAGTAACGACAGGTATATCATTTTCTACAAATAATTGGTTGTTGTTGCCTGAAAGTGCTGCGAATGTCTCTAATACTGATTATTATGTGTTGTCTGCATGAGACCGCGTCCTGTGCTTGGGATAATCCCGGCCCTTCTTCCGCTTGAATGTGTTCTCGATGTCATGACTAAAACTAATCCATCTTCCCATTGTAGCCAGTGGGACAGTGTTTACCCTTTCACTAAAACTGATTTTAGAAGACTGGTGTTTCAGAAAAAACTATAGGAAAGGTTAATTTCACATGTCTTTCTATGACTGGGACTCTTAAATTAGGAAGTCTCAATTCACAACATTGTTTAAATATAATTCGGGTGCCAGCAAATTTTAAACCGACCTCCAGAAGCGATGTGTGGTAGTGGTGTGGTGGTGATGATTATTTGATGGGTTACCAAAAAAAAAAAACTCAGCTTGCCTGTGTGCACTTGTTACCAGTTTCTATTTCCAAGATGCAGCTAAATGATGCGACTGATGGTCTGACCATTTCCAATTTCTCTTATCTAACTGGCAACGTACAAAACGCTCTGTTTACATTCCCGATCTTGACCCCACTTATATAGATCCCATAGGAGCCCTTAGAGGCGTGCCGGATGAATATAAACTAGCAAACCAAATTGCAGGGGGTTTTGAATCTATTTAACATCTATTTTTAACTGGATCACACCAAATAAAAACATTGATAGGATCGATTACGTACACTATAATGTCCAACAACTCAGTATCTATACCACTGCCGGATTTGAAGCCGTACATGAGCAACTTGCGGCTACCTCACTCATGTCTTTTCAAAATAGAATTGCTTTAGATATGCTTTTGGCTGTAAAGGGGCGTGTGCATGATTTTTGGTTCTCAGTGTTGCGTCTTTATTCCCAACAATACTGCTGCGGATGGTTCCTTGTCCAAAGCGCTGGATGGTCTGCGATCTTTGTCCTACAAGCTGAAAGAACACTTGGGGGTGAATACGTCTGTATGGGGTAATTGGATGTCTGTGTTTAGCAAGTACCGCAGTTTTGTGGGATCTATGTTTGCCTCTGTTGTAGTGTCTCTCACATAGTTGTTGTTGCCTTGTGTGTCTGAGGGCCCTGTTAGATCGCCTGATAGCTACTGCTATTGCTCCCTTGCAAAAAACTGTGCTGTGCTGAGGTTGAATTTGTTCTACAACGACCGATATTTTCTTATTATTCCAAGTACGTGTAAATTGGCGCTTCCTTTTGATTTTTATCTTTGATGTTCCAATTTTTTGCTTCCAGGTTTTTCTTTTACTTAGTGTCACAAGAGGTCAAAACACTTGCTGAAACACTCCTATGTTGTTCATATTTTCAACCATTATTTGGTGGCGGAGGTAAACTGATGTTTTGTGTTTCTCAAACTGTTTTGCACCATTACTACATTATTATTTTATTTTATACTCACTTGATTTATCATTTATTGATTTTGTGTTCTTGACGATGTTTTGGGATATTTCATTTTATGCTTTTATTCATTTTATCATTTAATTCATTATATCACTTACATCATTTATTTCATTTTATCAGTCGTTTGATTTTATGGTTTGATTATGTTATCATTGAACTATTTGATTGATTCATTCATTTTTTAATTTTATCATTTACTCCGAGTTGTTCATTAATTAATTTGATCATTTTTTCATTTTATCAGTTATTCAAAGTTATTGATTGATTCATTTTATCATTTGCTTCATTTTATCATTTAATACGTTTTATCATTTATGGATTTCATTCACTTGATGGATTTTGCTCCCTGAAAAAGGGTGAAGTTGTGAAGAAGTTTTATTCATATTAAATGATGTCCCTTTATGTGTCATATAAATGTAATGTTTTTTGTATCACAGTCAAGGTGTTTTCTGTGCAGCTGGGAGACAAACTAATGAAACAAGATGTGTCTACTGAAGTAAGTTTCCCAGGGTTGCTAACCTTTCCCAGATAGTTGTTTTGGGAACTAGCTGTTTTTCCCGTGGAGTTTTTAGTTTTCGCGTTCCATAAACATAACAGTGAATGAGCTACAAGGTTCCGTATGTTTTCCTTTGTTTCTCTTGTTTGGTCTTAGAAGATTGAGTCTCCGCCTCGGTAGTAGAGAGAGATGAATAAAGTAACTATGCATCTCTGAGATTGTCAGAGCGAATCTAATTTGTGCCTAATGCAGTGTGTTTTTTGCTCTCCGTCTGCAGATGTATTAAAGATTGTTTTGCTCCCTGACTTTTGTCTGGACCTCAGTCTCTGAATTTTGTGCACTTCACAATGGATGGATGATGGATGGATGATGGATGGATGGATGGATGGATGATGGAGGGATGGATGGATGGATAGATGGATGGATGGATGGATGGATGGATGGATGGATAGATGGGATAGGATAGATGATAGGTAGATGGATGGATAGATAGATAGATAGATGGATGGATGGATGGATAGATGGATAGATGGATGATAGATGGATGATAGATAGATGATGGATGGATGGATGGATGATGATGATGCTCAGGAGGTTCATTCTGGTCCTGGTTCAGAGTTTTAATGTTTAACCTGCTGCTGGTCTAAAATTCCCACCTTTTCTCTGCTCCTTAAACACATCAGTGGTTAAATCACATCATACCAGTGATTATGTATTTATGGCAGTGATGTGAACTAAAAGGGTTTTTTGCGCCTGAAGTTTAATTTGCTTTCTTGTTTCTAAAAGATGTTATTATGTCACTTCTGCTCTGAAACTGACCTGAAACCAGAACAGAAAAACAGGATGGGAGTTCTGGTCGCAGCGGCGCCACTATGAACGTCTACTCAGAGAAAATGTCAGCTGAACGGTTTGATTATATTTAAAGGGGCAGCATTAAGTAAAATCAATAGTTTTGATGTAATGTGAAACCAGTTGGTGTCAACAGAAACTGAAGCTTGTCTTCAGTCCTGCTCTGGTTTTTTGGAGTAAAGGCTCTGAAACAAAAAGTTCTGGATTTACCTTTTATCTGTGAGATCCTGACTGAAATCTCCCTAAAATGAGATGAGCTGTCATTTGGCGGAGATCTGAGTGGAGTCATGATCTGGGCCGACGGAGGGTCCAGCTGGACGTCAGACTGGCCTCCTTCCTGAGGGAAGAGTTGGAGCCAGTCCTGCTGCTGGGAGGGCTGAATGGGAACCAGGAATATCTGGAGAGACCAGTTATCTCATGCTGGTCTGGGATCACCAGACATCCAGCAGACGACCCAACTGAACCGGTTAGCTGTGTGCAGCGACCTCAGATGGGTGGAAAAGCAGAAAATAATAATGTTGAGGCTCCATGATGGACGTGGGAAGTGAGACAGGAAGTGACCTTATTGTTCCCCAGGTTGTTTGTGCCATGACTTGTTCAAGTTCAGCTAACATGTCTGTGGAAGCAGCTCACCTGCACCGATCAGAGTTTCCTTTCATTCCTTCGCAGCTCGTCTTGTTGCTGATTTCAGCTCCTCTCAGCTGTTTGAAGGAACCAGAGTGACTCTGAAATGTGAGGCAGACGACGGCTCTGAAGGATGGAGCTTGAAGAGAAACACAACCAAACGGATGTCAGCGTGTGGAGACGGCTGGGGAAAATGGACCAACTCCTCCTGTACCATCGAATTCCTCTTTGTACAGGATACTGGTCTGTACTGGTGTGAGTCTGGATCCTCCAGCAGCAGCAGCAGCAGCAGCAGCAGCAGCAGCAGCAGCAGCAGCAGCAGCAGCAGCAGCTGCAGCAGCTGCAGCAGCAGCAGCAGCAGCAGCAGCTGCAGCATCCAGCTCTCTGTCTCTGGTAAGATCAGACTGTGGAGTTAGTGTTGCTGTGTGGAAATGGATGAAATGCTGTAGTTTGTCTCTGTGTTGAAAGGATCAGTGATCCTGCAGAGTCCTGTCCTCCCTGTGATGGAGGGAGATGACGTCACTCTGAGCTGCAGAGCAAGGAATCCAACCCTCAACCTCCCAGCTGCTTTCTATAAAGATGGCTCCTTCATTGGTGATGGATCAGCAGGCAGCATGACCCTCCTCCATGTTTCCAGCTCTGATGAAGGCCTCTATAAATGTAGCATCAGCGGTTATGGAGAGTCTCCATCCAGCAGGGTCTCTGTCAAAGGTCAGAAAATAGAAACAAAACAGAAAAACTACTGAGACAAAAGAGATGAGGGGATGTTCTCATTGAATAATGTAATTTTTCTTCTAAAATGTCCAATGTTTAGTTTTTCTTGATAATGTAGAAGTCATTGTGTTTCATAAGTCATACCTGAACTGGAGGATACTTCAGGGTCCTCTGAGTACCACAGAAAGACCTGCTGATGTAGGCAACACACTTTGTGATGTAGAACTGGAAGGGGAGCTGAGCCTCATCCTGAGAAATGAACCTTTAAATCAGACGGTTGGTAAGAACAGTCAGGATGGAGCCATGAAGGTCACTGACTGGAATCTACACCAATGTAGCATTGAGATGGTAAATGGCCTGTATCTGTGCTTTATCAAAGTCAGAGGACTCCAAAGCATTTCACACTACATTCAGTCATTCACACAGTGTTGATGAGCTACTGGCTGGTAGCCACGGCTGACTGAGGCCAGGCTGACTGAGGCCAGGCTGCACCGGCCCTCTGAGCGCCACCAGCAGGCCAGGCGGGTGAAGCGTCTTGTGACACAACGACAGAACTGGACGGAGCATCTGATGGTGAATGAACTGCTACTGTTATCAACGGTTTAGTGACTGAGAACAAATATCACTTCTCTCTGCCGGTTTGTTTACATTTTGTCCTGAAAGTTGAGGTGTTAGAAACAGTTAAAATCATCAACATGGAGGTTGTGACATGGTTGCTGAGGCCCAAAGTGTTTGGTGGATGTAAACATCAGAACATCTCCAAAGAAGGAGTTGCTGTGATGTTCCTGGTCTGTAGTAATGTTCCTGGTCTGTTGTGATGTTCCTGGTCTGTAGTAATGTTCCTGGTCTGTAGTGATGTTCCTGGTCTGTAGTGATGTTCCTGGTCTGCTGTGATGTTCCTGGTCTGTAGTAATGTTCCTGGTCTGCTGTGATGTTCCTGGTCTGTTGTGATGTTCCTGGTCTGTAGTGATGTTCCTGGTCTGTAGTGATGTTCCTGGTCTGTAGTGATGTTCCTGGTCTGTTGTGATGTTCCTGGTCTGTAGTAATGTTCCTGGTCTGTAGTGATGTTCCTGGTCTGTAGTGATGTTCCTGGTCTGTTGTGATGTTCCTGGTCTGTAGTGATGTTCCTGGTCTGTAGTGATGTTCCTGGTCTGTAGTGATGAGCCTGGTCTGTAGTGATGTTCCTGGTCTGTAGTGATGTTCCTGGTCTGTTGTGATGTTCCTGGTCTGTAGTGATGTTCCTGGTCTGTAGTGATGATCCTGGTCTGTAGTGATGTTCCTGGTCTGTAGTGATGTTCCTGGTCTGTAGTGATGTTCCTGGTCTGTTGTGATGTTCCTGGTCTGTAGTGATGTTCCTGGTCTGTTGTGATGTTCCTGGTCTGTAGTGATGATCCTGGTCTGTAGTGATGATCCTGGTCTGTAGTGATGTTCCTGGTCTGTAGTAATGTTCCTGGTCTGTAGTGATGTTCCTGGTCTGTAGTGATGTTCCTGGTCTGTAGTGATGTTCCTGGTCTGTAGTGATGTTCCTGGTCTGTAGTAATGTTCCTGGTCTGTTGTGATGTTCCTGGTCTGTAGTGATGTTCCTGGTCTGTAGTGATGTTCCTGGTCTGTAGTGATGTTCCTGGTCTGTTGTCGTCGGTCTCAGGGCAGAACGAGTTCAGACCAGCATGTACTGAATAATTCTGACTCTTTTGTTCCTTTAGTTTGATCAAATGTTCTCACTTGTTAAGTTTTCACCTAAGCTACTAATATGCACAACATTGTCCAACATAGCACTGCCACACATTAATAATCTCGTGATTTAAAGAGATGTGGACAGTAGTTACCCATAGCGGTTCAGTGAAGTCGCTGTTTTGAACCATTGATGAGGTCATGGGGGGTCGTACAGGCAAAGGCTGGCCTGACCGTCCAACCCAACCCAACCCAACCAATGAGCTGCTGTCTCTCAGATTATAGACGAAGCTCCTTCCTCATGTTGCCTCTCAGCTCCTGGTGAACTCAGAACATGAATTTCAAATGTTTTATTTACAGCCAAACCTGCAGTCACCCCGCCGTCCTCCGGAGCCGCGCCCTCCGCCTCGGGCCCCCTACAGCTCACATACACAGTGCTGCGCCACCTGGTGGTGTCCTGTCCATACTTCATCTCCACCATCATCATGGTGTTGTTATATCAAGCCAGACCATTAGGTAACTCCTCTTTAACTCTAATTCTCTAATCACAGATGACACTTGAGTCTCAATAACGTCTGAGTTGACTGTTTGTGTTTTAACACTTTCCATGCCTCTGTCAGCAGAAAACAACCTGGAAAGTTCCCCACCCACAGAGTCTGAGCAGGGAACAGAGGTCAAGGTTGAAGTTACTACAAAGAATTATGTGTAAATGCAGAGACAGTGTTCCTATCAGATTGTGTCTAAATGTATATTTCATGATCAGTTTATTAAGCTTTCAAAGAGACTGAAGCCTCCCGTCATTCCGAAGGGGAAACCACGTTCCTTCAAACATATCAGAGATTGTAAATATGAGATGCAGATTTTACAGTCTAAAGGAGAAAACCTCATGATATTTTCTTAAAAAGATGTATTATGAGAATAACACAATATCATCTGCATAGAGCAGTATCTTTATGAGGGAAATTATTAGTTTAATGGGTAAACTTTGACATGTTAAAGCGCCACCTGCTGCTCATGAACTAGACCAGGGGTAGACAACTCCAGGCCTCGAGAGCCGGGCTCCTGGAACTTTTAGACGTCTCCCTGGTCCAACAGCTGAATCACCTCCTAAACGCAGTCAAGTTCTCCAGAGTCCTGCTGATGACCCCTTTATTTGACTCGGGTGTGTTGAAGTGGAAACACATCTAAAAGTTGCAGAAGAATCTCGAGGCCTGGAGTTGCCCACCCCTGAACTAGACTGACCTGTTTTTATCATTTATAGTATCATTAATCTATAATAACACTGTATTATACATTAATTTGTTGTAATATTTAATGTGTTCATAAAAACTAGATATCTATAAAACTGAACCTTTACTTTTTTATGTTCTAAATGCACAAAGGGGAGACTGGGATGAAGCTGCAACATCAGACATGTGGGGTTCCTCAAGGATTTGTTCTTGGTCCACTTTTACTCTGTAGCCGTATGATTCACGTTGCCATGAAGCCAAACTTCCTTACTGTCACAGTTAGATGTTGGGATTAAAATGATCTGAATTTAATTCAGATTAACCGGAGAAAGAAAAGCATCTGTGTTTTTGGTTCCAAAAATGTTAATTAGTTCAGAGGTCGAAATAGGATTACGCAAAAAGAAAAACTACAAAGCAGAGCAGAAAACCTGGTCATCCATCCATCCATTTTCCGTCACCCTGATCCCTAACGGGGTCGGGAGGTGCTGGTTCCTCTCCAGCTGCGTTCTGGGCGAGAGGCGGGGTCACCTGGACAGGTCACCTGGACAGGTGACCTGGACAGGTCACCTGGACAGGTCACCTGGACAGGTCACCTGGACAGGTCGCCAGTCTGTCGCAAGAAAACCTGGTTATATTCACCATATTTCAACCTTTATATCAGGACCATTGCTAAATAAGTTTACATCCATTTAAAAACAGTTCTAGAATTAAATGCTTCTACAAAAACCTGAACATTTCAATCTGATTTCTGTTTTAATTTGTGAGGATTTCAGGTTTTTGTAAAGTTGTCTCCAAATATGAGTGAAAAATCAAATGTTTCAGCTGCAGCTCATCCCAGACTGGGAA
The DNA here is from genome assembly GCA_911649635.1 of Poeciliopsis gracilis. Taxonomy (NCBI): domain Eukaryota; kingdom Metazoa; phylum Chordata; class Actinopteri; order Cyprinodontiformes; family Poeciliidae; genus Poeciliopsis; species Poeciliopsis gracilis. The sequence goes on from CAJVRI010001274.1 coordinate 62,708, forward strand.
CATTTAAACCTTTTGTTTTTCACCTGAAATGCAGTCAGGTGCTGGTGTCCTGAAACTCTTAGATCCGTCCAACACGCCTGAATCAAACGGCTGAATCTCTTCCTCAAGTTCTCCAGAGTCCTGATTACTTTTCTCAGATGTGTTGAAGTAGAGAAACATTTGAAAGTTGTAGGACACCAGGCTGGATCTGAGAACCCTGATCTGCAGGATGTGAATGTTTTACACTTAATAATCTCAGTAACAGAAACAAGACAACCATGTCTAGAATTTAAAAAAATTCACAACATTATTGATATTATGAGAATAAAAATATTTTTAAGATGCATTCCTCTCATTTCTTTTATAGAATTAGAAAATTAGTCTCCCTTAAAAAAGAAAATCCAAAGGTGGCAGATTTTACAGAATAGTAATTATAACTTAATCAGAATTATGTGGATTTTTATTACACATTGATTCGACCTGCATCATGTCTAAATAAAACATTTAAACAAGCTCTTTACAAACTGAATATATTTGAAACTGTGTGTTACAACACAATGTGTTTCAGCTCCTAAATTCTTTATTTGGAATTAGATTAATGTCTAAATTACCCTGGAGTCGTGCAAGAGATCTACAGTACAGAAGAGTAGCAGCTGGAGAAAAAATAATCAATCATGATTATCTGTTTAGTACGGAGCCCCCTAGGGGACATGGGGACTTTTTTTTTTCTTTTGCGTCCCCTCGCAAAACTTTTGCGTTCCCTCGCAATACTTTTGCGTCCCCTCGCAAAATGCAAAAGTATTGCGAGGGGACGCAAAAGTTTTGCGAGGGGACGCAAAAGAAAAAAAAATCCCCATGTCCCCTAGGGGGCTCCGTAGTTTAGAACGTTTCAGTTCACTGTTTACATCATAAAACACAAAAATAGTCAGAAAAACATCATAGTCACCAAATGAAAAACCAGCAACAGACATTACATTTTAACAAGTTAATAATCAGGACACATCAAATATGTTGAGTAATGTTTCAATTATTATGGTTCAAAAGCAACTCGGACAGGTAGGATTCTGGCCTTGATTCAAATATTCACTGAACAGATTATTTATTTAGCTCCAAATGACATAATCAGTTTGCAACTAAAGGAATATGGACTTTTATGGGGTGCCATTTGTAAAGTTACATAATTAAACATTAAAAGCAATAATTTGACTTATTTAACAAAAATGTATATGAATATTTTGTTCTGACCAGAAGTTCAATCACCAAGTTACAAACTTCAAACAAGTATTGAGGAAGCCAGGTATTCTTTGTAATTATCAAAAATTCAACTCCTAACTGAATATTTAGTGTTTTTGGTGACTTTCTGTAAAGTGAGTGAACACGTGACCCGCTGGCAGCCAATGAGCATGCAGCTCCTCGGACAGAAGTTGTTTTGCTTTATTTTGACACATTAACGCAGCGACTCTCAGCAGTTTGCTCTTCCAACAGGCCCGTTCAGCTCTCCGTTCATCTGCGCAGCAGCGGTACCAGTCGGCGCCGGTTCCGGTGGCCCAGAAAGCGCAGCACAGAGTTAATCTGAGGGAAGGTATCGGAGCCGGTTCCGGTGGAAACAGCAGCAGAACAGCAGACAGCAGGGACAGAAGGACTGGAGGTGAAACCAGACCCGGTCCACACACTGAGGCTTACAGGTCCATTTAATGAACAAAACCAGCTTCCCCAAACATTCATGACCAGCGACCCGCAGCGCCGAGGTCCAATAATTAAACAAACTGAACCGGACCCGCCCGGTACCGGCTGCCTCCGGCTTCCTGTCATTTAACATAGAAACACCTCAAGTGTCTCGTAAAAACCACCAGAATCACCGAGAAAAGGTCCGAAAAGCCGAACCGGTACCGCTGCTGACAGAGAGAGAGCGAGCAGCGTCATGACCCCGGGCCGAGAGCAGGCACGTCTTCCGCCGGGTCGACTGGCGCTGCTGGCGCTGCTGCCCCCTGGTGGCCAGGAGGAGAAACACCAAGCGAACAAAACATGGTTAAACTTCTCTTTATTCACCATTTTATTATTAAATTACACATATTCTTAAAAACACTTACAGTGTGTTATTTTAATATTTTACATTTCTATTCAACTAGTTAACAACATTTATACCTTTTACACAATATTTGATACATCAGAAAAAAAGCAGTACCATTCATTGAAATGTGAAAAGTTGTAATTCAGGCTCATTAATCATTGTTCCAGGAAAGGCAGGTCAAATCAGGTGGGTTTAGATTTAAATAAAACACATGGTGCAGTGGAACAGAGGTTCAAACATCTGATCAATAAGAAAGAACTTATTGAATTGTTATACTGAAACAATCAGATTTTAAATGACAGATGTAACTCCCATCATCCGCCACCAGGTGGAGCTATAACGTGTCTGCTGGAGGTCAAACTGTCAGATTCTCACATAACTGAATAATTTATGTTTTCAGATTTTTCCCTCGAATCAAGTCTTTAATAATTCATACGGTGATAATTCAGCTTGAATAATCTTATTTTATTTACATTTTAGCACCAAAATATCCAAAATGTTTTCGCAGAGAAAAGCTGCTGTAATGCGTGGAGCCTGCAGCAGGGGGCGCTTCTGAACCTTTAAGTTTACCAGAAAACTTTAAACATCAACATGAAATCAGAAACCCTCCTCATCTTGCTGGTCTACTGTTTATCCTCCTCATATGACGTCATGTGATCGTCAGCAGAACCCAGAAGAAGAGAAGCCTGTTTAGTAATTACAGCGTTAGCAGGAGGGAACCGGCTGTAAATCACAGGCTGAGTCCGAAAACCCAGGAATCCAGATGTGTTCTGGTTCTGAGCAGCAGATGTTCGACATGAATCTTCAGGAAGTCCCGCCCTCCTGCTGCGTCACCACCAGCTGCATTTACCCTCTAATTAGTAAACAACATTTATTTTAGGTCAAATATGAATATAAACCACCAGATTTGCTCAGATTAACAGAATTATACTCTGAGAGAAAATCTCATTAAAAAGAGAAACAGGTTCATTGTTTCACAAACAGCTTTTATTTACATAAACACTGAATATTACAGTAACATTTTATGAATAAACATTTAAAACAGATTATATAACAATGTTTTACTATTTCATCAACAATCTGTAATTAATTTACAGGGATTATCAGCAGATTATTTGATTTCTGTTTCTAAGTTATAAATCTGGTCTGCTGTTATATGGTTTTAATAAATAAAATGTATCAACGGGAGCTCAGTGACAGGAATTCATCATATTTCATCCAAACAGGAACCAGAACCAAAACAGGGCGGGACTTAAAATCACCATGGAAACAGCAGAGGCAGTGAAGAAGCGTTAAGGCGGCGTCTGCTCAGTTTTTCCTCCACCTTTAAACGGCTTCATCACCTGAGGAAGTAAGAAAACGCCTAAGCGACCGCTGGCACTTCCTGCTCACCTCAGGTCACTCTGAGGTCACTCTGAGGTCAGACGGAGTTCAGACCGAGGTCATTCTGAGGTCAGATGGAGGCGACATTTTAAAAGTAACACAAACGACCAAAACAAAAAAAAATAAATCTGATCTGAGCATCGAGGTCTGGAGCCAGAAATGGAAAACTTTTAACCAATTAGAAAACAGCAGACCGGCCCTTTAAATGAGAGCCCACTGATGATGTCATCGACATGCCCCTCGTCTCAGTGTGACATCATCGACCGCAATCTGACCTTGTCGTCCGGGCCTTCGCTCAGCCTTCAGCAGTACCTGCACACATCATCATCATCATCACCATCATCATCATCATCATCATCATCACCATCGACATCATCACCATCGTCATCATCATCATCATCATCATCATCATCACTTTCTTCATCATTAATAAATCCATCATCATCATGATCATCATCTATAAATCCATTGTCATCTTCATCATTACCACCATCGTCATCTTATCATCATCATCATCTTACCTTGTCCACTGACTCCGTCTCCAAGGTAACCTGCGTCTGCCTCCACCTGTGCCCACCTGTCCTGGTCCAGAGGGCGGAGCCATACCTGAAACAGCCAATCAGGATCAAGATTTCACCCAGCACTCTGCAGCAGCAGCAGCAGTCTGGTCAGAGGTCAGAGGTCACGGTCGCTAAGGTACCTTTGGTCCCGTCCTTTCTTGAGGACGAACAGCTGCAGGACTCCCACCTGACGCCCCGTCAGCCAATGGGAGAAGGAGAAGCAGGCGTCGCCATGGTTCCACGGAGGGAGAATCTGGACGGCCAATCGGGCGCCTCGGACGCTGCGCTGGCCGTCCTTCGGCTCCGGGACCGACAGGTACCGCCCACCTGGACCAGGAGTCAGAATCATTCTGGGTTCATGACGAATCACAGAACTGCTGGTCTGCAGGTGTCGTTACCTGCAGGAGCTTCCACAGATTCCCAGGACAGATCTCCGTCTCGCTCAGAGATCCAGCTGCACACGCCACGACTGAAGCTGCAGCGGAGATCACCGGCCGCTGCAGCAGAGCAACAGAGTCAGAGCAACGGCAGAGTCAGAGCAACCGCAGAGTCAGAGCAACAGAGTCAGAGCAACATCAGAAGTCAGAGCAACAGAGTCAGAGCAACAGCAGAGTCAGAGCAACAGAGTCAGAGCAACATCAGAGTCAGAGCAACGGCAGAGTCAGAGCAACAGAGTCAGAGCAACGGCAGAGTCAGAGCAACAGAGTCAGAGCAACCAGAGTCAGAGCAATGACAGTTTGGTTTCTGTGTTGTTTCTGTAAAGAACAGTTTAAGGTAAACACAGTTTCCTCACTAGACTTTAATAAAACCATTAAATATACAAATCTGAAAACAGAGTAATTTTTTTATTTATGTTTGAACCGTTGCAGAAGGTAAAGTTGGTCTTTGGACTGGAGAACCATTTCTGGATCTATTCAGTTTGTTCTTCAGTCCAACTGCAGCTTGTTTGTCTAGAAAGTCCAGCATGTTGGACTCTGGTTGCCTAGAAACCTCAGACTCGGTTCTGTTGAAGGGAACTCGAATGCATAAGCGAACGGCAAATGGACCAGCGACCGCTCCAACATCAGGAAGTGGACTACAGCACAGGGCATTATGGGTAAATAAAACAAACTCGACAGTCTAACACCAGAGGAAGAAAAAGCTCATTTTTACCAAAGACAAAAGAAAAATCCTGAAAATGTTGAAATGATACGAGTCCAAAACGGTTTTGGTTTGATTCCTTTGTTCAGCTTTCAGGTAATGATTAATCCCTTTCTAAATCAGTCGTGTTAAACTGTTAACTGGTTTAACACAAATACTCTGATTGTTTCAGCACTAAGGTTGTTTAATGAATGCTGCTAATTTTTCATCGATTAATTGATTGCTAAATTGATTAGCTGTGTCTCTCCTCCCTGTGTGGAGGCAGATCTCCAGTTGCTCTAATTGCCCTCTGACTGTAATCATGGGCCATATTTAGTCCAATCCTGCATTGACTGGTTAGTGTGTTGAGTTGTTTTTCCGTTTCTTTGAACAGAAGCCCAGGAGGCGGTACCGGGGTCGTACCGGGGTCGTCCCGGGCGTCCTGCGCCGTGCTCCCCAGCTCGATGTCAAACTCCCAGACGTGGTTTTGTCCCGGCTGCCGAGGAACTGAAGCACAGCGACAGACGAGTTAGCAAACAGTAGCTGCTCCTCTGATTGATTATCTACTGAAACCAATTTAACTCCCACTACTCATATGAAATGTAAACATTTAAAGCTGCGTTATGTAACTTTGATTAAATAGAGTTTTCTTACATATTTTTATAAAATTATAATTATTTTATGACAGATAATCTGTGAATAAAGTCAAGCTTCCACAGTCAGAATCGACCAATCGGAGCCAGAGGAGGGTTTTAGTGCTGCCAATCACCCTCGTGTTCATCCCTTACTCCTTTCTTTCTGCTACTCTACAGCATAACCTGCTACAAATGCTAAGGCTAGTTAGCATAGCCATTGATGAATGGTTTTCCTTTCTCTACCATTAGTATATTTTGCAGCATGTACACAAGGTTGATTGGCAGCACTACATCCTCCTCCTGGCTCTGACTGGTTATCTGTCTCATTCCAAGCTGTCACAACATGGTGACAGTTTTAATAAATATGGAAAACATATTAATAATGAATTAGTTATTTGGAGATGAAACATTTGTTGCTGTAGAAACAAACTGCAGCGCCGCCTCACTGTGAACGTCGCCCCTCTGCCTCTGCGTCACGTCCTTGTTGATCCGGTTGTTCAGCGTTGTCGTCACCATGGCGCTGGTGGTGGTTGCTATAGCAACCGTAGGCTCAGCAGCAGTCGTAGCGCTGGTCGCTGGGACGGTGGGCGGAGTTCTTGGTACAGTCGTTGGGGGGTTAGCCATTGAGGTGGTTGCTATGACAGTGGTTGTCAAGGCAGCAGTAGTTTGGTAAGCGGTGGAGGAGACGGTGGTAGAAACGGAGGTGGAGGTGATGGTGGTTGCAGTGGGAACAGTGGTTGCAGTGGGAACAGTGGTTGCAGTGGGAACAGTGGTTGCAGTGGGAACAGTGGTTGCAGTGGGAACAGTGGGAACAGTGGGAACAGTGGAGGTGATGGGTATTGTAGTTATGGGTCTGTGTGGCTGTAAAGTCACTTTAAGAATCCCTGGAGAAGAAAAAAACACAAAGTTGTAAACCAGATGATTATTTTATTATTATTTATTTTATTATTATTATCATTACTGTTGTTGTTTGTTCAGTTCAGTTTTTGTGAAAATTCACTCTAAATCCACACATTTCTGCATTTTTGAACTGGTGCTTAATTGTGAGTTCATTAGCCATGCTAACTCCCACCACCAGGTGGCAGCGATTCTTCTACTGGACGCTGCGTCAACCTCACTACATGCCAAGTTATAGTCGATACAGCCAGAAACAAAACGTCACATTTACAGTCACATATAAGGAAAGCAGCAGCCGTCTGTTCTCCATCAAATGGCAGAAAATATTGCAAAATTTCTGCAAATAATTATAAAGTATCGATTTTTAATTGATAAAAATGACAAAAACAATCGTATGAGCTGAATATCGGTTCATTTTTGTTACCAGTTAAAACGGTCCAGACTCCTTCAGTCTGAGGGTTTAGTTTAAATCTTGTTGCTGTTTCTCCTGCTGTTCCATGAAGAAATGTTTCCAAACATGATCGAGTCCAAATATCTGGTTCTGTTCAGCCCAAACAGAACCAGATAACAACATTAGCTAACAGCAGCATGTTGTTAGCTAACAGCAGCATGTTGTTAGCTAACAGCAGCATGTTGTTAGCTAACAGCAGCATGTGGTTAGCTAAGGGGGATAAATTGTGTTAAATGCCCAGATTTACACCCTGAGTGATTCTGGTGAAACTAAAAACACTTTACTAATAATTTATATCTTCACAGAACATATTGCTCCAGAACCGCCGTCCCTCTAAACCCAAACCCGTCAGCTGATGAACAGAACTCAGCAAACAGCCTCATGTTTAAGTCCCGCCTCATAAAATGGATCATTTCCAAATAAAACTGCAGGTTTTGAGTTTTTCAGAGATTCATTAGAATAAATCTTTAATTAGTTAACAGGACATTAACCTTTGACCTGTGAGTGGTTAAAGGTTTAGTGGTCGGGTTCTGATGATCAGAACCAGTCGGGTTCTGGTTCTGATGATCAGAACCAGTCGGGTTCTGATGATCAGAACCAGTCGGGTTCTGTGAGAATGGTTCTGATGAGTCAGAACAGTGACTGTTCTGACTCATCTGACTGAGTCAGAACCAGTCGGGTTCTGATGATCAGAACCAGTCGGGTTCTGGTTCTGATGATCAGAACCAGTCGGGTTTTTGTGTGGTTACCTTTGCAGCTGCCGTCTTTACACCGACACTTTGGAGAGGAAGGGTTGAGGGAGCAGAACGGCCGAGTGTCTTTATCTGGGCAGAAACAGAGGAAACGTCTTTATCACGTTATTATCTGTGTGTCATAATAACGACGTCACTGCTGCCAGGACCTTCATGTAGTTCATGTGTAAAAGATCAGATTATTAATATTTAAGCTTTAAAACCACCTGGATCTGGAAAACAGCAGCTTGGTTTCCTTTTCTATTCCTTCTCAAATCAAAGATCTTCTATGTCTGACAGGATGATAAACAATCTTCAGCTTCATTTTAGATTTAAGAAGTAATAAATGTTGATGTTAGGCTGTTTGCTTTGTTTATTGTTAGTTTCCTTTCTGATGTTGTTTTACTGCCATCTGAAACGTTCCTGAGTCTGCAGAGCAGAAAAAGATTCAGAATCTGATCCTGAAGTTTTTCTGCTTTGGGCTAAAATAAACATCAGATGTTTGAACCCAAAGGAACAAATCAGACAATAAAACCGTGGGAAAGAGGAGCAGGAAATGAGATTTAATTTCACATTTAAGTTTTATATTAAAAGTGCATTTCATTTATTTTACATGATATCAATACGATGTTTTGGGTGCATATTTAATATTTTTTTTCTTTCTTTGCTTATTTGAAAATGACTTGTTTTATCCACTCAACGTTAAATAATCAGTGAATCAGATCAGAAGAACATCAGGATGAACTGGGAGGGTGTACTTTCTTTTTACTGTAAATATTTTTAAAAACTAGTTTTACGTTGAGCTGCCAGTGAAGGTTTGATCATTGGTTTCAAAAGTAGATTTTCCCAGTAGAAATTCCCAGTTCAGATTAAACTGGAGCTTCAGATTAAACTTCATCTTAAATTTACTACTTTATTTTCCTAATATTAAGACTTTATTCTCATATTACTGTATTCTTGTCACATTATGAGTTTATTTTTTAAAAATCTAATCCTGACTCTTATCTTTGACCTGAAAGTCCAAATGAACAGAAACAGTAAAACTAGTTTGTCAAACAAAATGGCCGCCCTGGCTGCGATGACGTCACTGTGACGGAAACACAAGGAGCGGATTGGTGGAAAAGTCTCCTGGTTTTCCAACAATTCAACCATCAAAAACCAAAATGTGATTAATCAGTTAAAGTGATTGATCGCCACAGGATGAGGTAGTGAGTTTCACTCAGCAGTGATCAGGTGATTTCTGAAGACGGATCAATATAATGGAGATTTATAGTAGCTAAAGGGAGTTTAAGACGAACAGTGCAGTTTTGTCTCTGCTTTGTGTCGCGCTGTCAGATGAACTGATGTCAGTTTGAGCCTCACCGATGCAGGCGTAGCGCCCCTCGATGAACGTCAACCTGAAGCCCAGGTGACATTTACAGAAGAAGCTGCCGAACGTGTTGACGCACTTCCTGCGGCGCGGACAGGCGGCGCCCAGCGCGCACTCATCGACGTCTGAGGAGAGGCGAACCGGCGGTGAGGAAACAGAAACCAAACCGGGTTCGACCCGCCCAGAACCGAACACTGACCCACACAGGAGCGGCGGTCCGGGCCCAGCCGTAACCCTGGAGACGGACAGGTGCACCGCACCTCGCCCTTCATCACCTCACAGCCGTACTGGCAGTTGGCATGGAAACAGGTCCGCACATCTGAGAGCAGGACATGAAACGATTCAGGCAAAGAATCAGGAAATGCTGGAGCTGAAACGATTAATCGCGATTAATCAGTTAATGAAATGTCAAATAGGCCTGTTGCAAAACGCAATTAATTAATTAATCAGTGAATTATACAAATAAAATTGAGCTCAATAATTTCTATTTGTATGATTTCTCAGTGTTTTTATGAAAACTGGATGATAAAAGTCTTCAGTCTTTAGTTTTTCAGCAGCAGATGCAGCGTTTGCTACAAATGATCAATGTTCGCTAACGAAGTGCTGTTAATCCACTACAGGCTATTAAATGAATTATTCACATCTTTTAATGTATTTCTAATATTGTACTAAAAAGACAATTGAAAAATTATCAGAATGTGCATTTTTATGCCAGAATAACTGATTAATCGCCAGAATAACTGATCAATCGATAGATAAAATCGTTATCTGCAGCCTGAGCTGAAGCGCTCTGAAGGTCTCTCACTCCTGCAGCTGCCGTCCGGCTGCAGGGCGAAGCCGTCCAGGCAGAAGCACTTGAAGCTGCCGGCCGTGTTCATGCAGCGATGCTTACAGGGCCGCGGCTTCACTCCGCACTCGTTCAGGTCTGAAACACACCCACAGGTCAGAGGTCAGGGGGCAAACGTCAGCCTGAGAGCTCCTCTGTTCTCTCCTTTCACTCCTCACGTCGGTCTGTTGGATTAACCTCTGACCTCCGGCCCTGTTAATGGCCAGGAGGATTGAAACGTGTGTCAGCAGGTTGATGGTTAAACTGGGAATGAAAACGTTACATTAACCAGCTGGAGCTTCAAGTCAGGATGTGAGTCACATTGAAGCCTCTAATCAGCAGATGGTGTGTGTTTCTGTGTGTGTTTCTGTGTGTGCTAGTGTGTGTCTGTGTGTGTGTGTCTGTGTGTGTGTGTGTGTGGGGGTGAGGAGGTGCAGGTACGACACGCCCTCACAGGTCAAACAGCCACTGCAGGAATGCGTCTGTCTGTCTGTCTGTCTGTCTGTCTGTCTGTCTGTCTGTCTGTCTGTCTGTCTGTCTGTCTGTCTGTCTGCTGAAGGAAACCAAACCTTCCCAACACGTTAAAACCCTCGTTCACCTGGACGCTTCGTTACCTTGGTTACAGGATTTTCCGGTGTATCCCGGGTGACATTTGCATCTGTCCGGTCCGACGCAGTCTCCGTGTTTGCAGCCCTGCTGACAGTCAGCTACACACACACACACACACACACACACACACACACACACACACACACACACACACACACACACACACACACACAGAGACGTGTCAGTGAACATGCGACGGGCCGGTCCTGTATGAACACGTCCAGCGCCTGACGCCGGATCGTTTTCCAGTCTAATCTTCCTGAAGCCGTCGCTGTTCTGCATGTTTTCGCTGTTCTACATGTTTTCGCTGTTCTGCATGTTTTCGCTGTTCTGCATGTTTTCGCTGTTCTGCATGTTTTCGCTCTTTAGCAGCGAAACCCAAACAGATGCCAGGAAGTCCTGAGGCTCCTTCCCGGGTCTCAGGGCGGCTGCGGTTTCACAGAAACGACCCGTCAGTCGGCGTGACGTTTGTTTGGGTTGACAGACATCCTGCCTCTGCTCCTCAGACTGGCTGCTGCTCTGCACTGAACCCTCAGCGGGACGAACACCGAGACAATCATCCCTCCATCCCTGGTCTCTGCAGGGTGACTGGGCAGGAGGAAGGTCACAGCCTGGACAACCTGAGGTCAGAGACCTGCAGTGACCTGCAGTAACCTGCAGTAACCTGCAGTGACGGATCTGAACTGTGGGAGGAAGCCGGAGTACCCAGAGACAGAACATGCTGACTGCATGCAGAAAGAGCTTTAGAACCAACAACCTCTAACAGCCAGGTGACAATCTGACCGTCACTGAACTGCAACAGACAGACAGGATGCAACAGTTACTGCAGATAATCTGTGATATTCCAGCCGTCTTCACTGCCAGGCTGGAGTCCAGAAAGTCTTTGAAAAGTTTGACCTGCTGCTTGTGATTTTGGCCGATGCTGAATCTTTTTCTGAAAAGTCACTAAATTAATTTACATGACGGCAATCCATGAATACTCCGTAATCCAGAGATTTTCAGAAACAACAGAATAAATACAACAGAAATATTTGATCTTGAGTTAAAAGGATCTTAAACATTTCATCAGATCTGAGCGTTTAGGTGGTCATGTTGGGTTCATCTGTTCTGTTTAACGGCATCTCTAAAGTTTATTATTTGTCTTTAAGCTTTGACTAGGCCATTTCCTCTGGTTCTCTCTGAGGTACTGATCCAATCTAAAGACAAACTTCTGTTTCTGAGCTCATAATTTACTATTAATCTGTTTTACTGCCTTCCTGGATTTACTTTGCTCTATTTTAATTTATTCTTTTATTTGCTAATAATCCAATTTATTGCCAAGCTGTTGGTCATTTGCAAACACAACTCTGGTTTATCTCTTCAGCCTCTTTATGCCTGAATGTTTGTCATAAATCAGAGTTTAGGTTTAGGGAGATAATCTGAATGTTTGTCATAAATCAGAGTTTAGGTTTAGGGAGATAATCTGAATGTTTGTCATAAATCCTGCCTCTGAAACGGTTCAGCCTGTTTATTTCTGATGTCGGATCGAATCATCCTGAACTTCCTGTCGGAGTGTTGTTGTGTCCTCACGTTGACACCGGTCCCGCTCCGTCCGCCTCCAGCCCCAGCAGCACTCCACGCCGTTGCCATAGCGACAGAGGCCGTCGGACAGCACCGCCTGGTCGGTCCAACTGCAAACACAGACACTCCAATAAGCAGCCTGTTTGCGTTTCCTGCAGCCGGATTCATTAAAACGCGCTGATTAATTTCCTGCAGCTGGGTGAGTGTCTAGTCAAAGCCCGCCCCCGTCAGCCCGGTTCCGCTCGGAGTGTTTGGTTAGCGGCAGCCCGGCTAGTCGAGACCAGCAGAGGAGCATCCTGACATCTCCAGTTTCCTGGAGCCTGTCCTGACACGAGGCCGCCTGCATACTTTCCATCCTGCTGGTTCTGTAACTCACAGCCTGCAGAACCTCCCAGTCGGCTCCAACTGAGCCACACTTCTTTCAGAAAAACAGCAAAAATCAAAGAGTTTTATTGACGATTCATCGGTTAAAGTGATGCATGCTGCAGAGTTTTCATTGAAACTCTTGAGTGTTTTTAAATGGCATCAGAAATACATTTCAAAAACAGAAATTGGAAATTAAATTCTATTTTAAATAAGATGCAATATGAAAATCTGCAGCTAAAAAACAAAATATCAACAAGATTGATCTGGAGATTAATAATCTGACACTTTTAGGGGATTTTACTTTTATTTTTACAGAATTGGAATAATGTGAAGCTAAAATTAGAGTGAAAACTTTTATATATTTAACATGTTAAAAGTAAAATATAACATGAAAAACTCAGCAGTTTCTGCTCGACTCATCATCAGTCCAACCCAAAAATAAACATTTTTACCAATAATCAATCAAAGCTGGACAGCAAGAGGAGATTCACAGGAGATTCATTTCCTGTTCTGAACAGTGAAGCTAAAACTGGAGGAGAAGTTCTGACTGGAACAAACAACGTTTTAGATTTGAAGTTTGTTTCTTTTCTTGCAGTTTGTTCTGCTTTCTGCTGCTTTCTGCTGCGACTGCGTTGCTCTTTCACTAAACGTCTTTAGAATCTGTTTACTTCAGTTATCAGTAAAATAGATTCATTACTTACCCATTATTTCAAAAATCAATTAACCAGGATTAATTGTGATTATTGAAGATATAATTAACTTTTGTTATGATCCATTTAAATGTTTGAGCAAAAAAATAAAATGTACTAAATATTTATTGTCAAACATAAAAAAAACAGATTTTAGTTCTATAGCTGATACAGTGAGGAGATACTGTATTAATAATAATAATAATAATAATAATAATAATAATAATAATAATAATAATAATATGTCAGTACAATAAAAGTCTCCAGACTTTAACCCACCTGTCGTGGTCCAGACTCTGTCCCTGGATCACCATCCAGAACCCGGACAGGAGAACCAGAACCAGCATCCTCCTTCCTGTGGTTACAGAACTGGGAGGTTTTCCAGTCCCAGTGCTCCCAGTGCTCCCAGTGTTCATCCGGGGAGAATCCAGTTTCCTGACATGCTGTGAATCTCCAGCCGGTCAGATGAACCTCCTGTCCGCAACAAGCCCAGTTTAACCATTAAGCCCAGTTTAACCATTAAGCCCAGTTAGAATCGGTTCCGTTCCTCCTGGGTCTCTACCTGCTCTCTGGCCGCTGAGCGCGCGCTCCGGCCGGCTCTCCTCGCCGCCTCTGATTGGTCGGTTGTTGGTGCCGCTGAGAGTCGCGTGCCGCTCCGGTTCTAACAAAGGAACTGGTTTGTTTTTGTTGTTTCCTCCCGGAAACGCGCCGCCGCCCGAACCCGAACCGAACCCGAACCGAACATGCGGTTCCCCCACAGAGGGCGGCCTGAAACCCGAACCCAGAGAGGGCGGTACCGGGAGCCCTGGAGCCATCCGAACCCACCGCCCCGGGCCGCAGAACCGCAGAACCGCAGCCTGCTCTGTAATTCTGCAGAACCAACCCGGACCAGAACCTTCATCCGCTTTATAGGTGATGCTTATGGAACCCAGACGGAGTTCAATCAGAACCTTTTGGTCCAGTTCATTTTAGATCCCAAAACAAAACTGCAAAGATTAATCAACTACTCTGACGATTAATCGATACTAAACCGGTCAGACTTTCTGTTTCGCCACTTAAACCTTTATTTAGAAAAAGATGCAAATAAACAAATATATTCATTTTTTAAACTAGAAAATAAACTTTTTGCCTGAAGTTCCATAAAACTCCATCATTAAAAATAATCCTTGTAACTCAACATGTGAAAAGCTCGACTCTTTCTGCTCCACCGTTCACCAGTATGGATTACTTATTGATTAACTGATCAATAACTAGACAGCAGAAGGTGCTTAATATGAGATTTGTTTCAGATTTTGAACCAGGTGACGTTAAACTTTGACACATGATGAGATTTTTCCATTTAAAGATGAACCGATTAATAAATCGATTGATTGATCTCAGTGAATTGTTTCAGCTACAACTAAACACTTTGTAAGAAGTTATTCATCTAATCGTTCTGCTGATGACTGTGTTGATGCACATGGCGACAGTAGAGAGGAACAGGAACAGAACTTTCTATAGAACTGAAGGCACAGAGTCCATAGAGAGACAAATACAGAAGCTTTGAGCCACAACAACAGAAATAGAGAAATTAATCCTGGTGAGAAAAGAGACACAATAAAACATTAAGGTTGTGTTTGGATCAATCTCTGCATCCAGGAACGAGACGCGGCTGAACCTGGAGAACTTTCTATGAAGAGTTTACAAAACCGCCGACTTCATGAAACGAACAAAACTTAACATATTTATATGATATAAAATAAACAAAAATAGAGATAAAATCAACAGAAACACCAAATCACTGAACCAGGAGAACTTTCAGTGGAATCACAAACTGAATAAAGAATCATTTAAGGATCGAAAAATACCTTCACCAAAAGGATGGACATTAACAAAATCCCATAAAAACATAAACTATTGAATCTATTTTCATTTCACAGGCAGATGTAGAAATTCAGTTTCCCTAAAAAAAATAAAACAGATAAACATCTTTAGAGCCGGCTTTAAAAATCAGAATATTATTTAAAACTTTAAATATTCCCTCTGAAATTGTTCTGAATAGATGAAGTTCTGCTGTTTTTATGTTTTAAACTATTCAACAGTTAAAAACTGAGCGATTCAGTGGCGCCACCTGCAGGCCTGGAGGAGGAAAAGCACTCATAATTTACTAATTTAC
This sequence comes from Poeciliopsis gracilis, assembly GCA_911649635.1. NCBI lineage: Eukaryota > Metazoa > Chordata > Actinopteri > Cyprinodontiformes > Poeciliidae > Poeciliopsis > Poeciliopsis gracilis. Next base: position 78,108 of record CAJVRI010001274.1, read on the forward strand.
CCTCTAGAGGCGCCTCCAGCCTGACATTCATGTTACATTTTCCAGAAAAATGAATCAAAATCCTGAATAAAAACTAGGACAGAAGATGATTTATGGATGTTTGATTTCTTCAGAAACGTTTCTAATGCTCGTTCTTCTCAGCTTCAGATTATCCAGGAGCAAACAGTCAGTTTGTTTTCATAAACAGTCAGTTTGTTTTCATAAACAGTCAGTTTGTTTTCATAAACAGTCAGTTTGTTTTCATAAACAGTCAGTTTGTTTTTTATAAACAGTCAGTTTGTTTTCATGTGTTAATTTCTGAATTAGGACCAAGAGGAATATGTGAATTTCCTCATCATGCAGAGACAGTTTCCACCAGCAGAGGGCGCTGTGGGTTCACCCTGGGTCTCCTCTTCCTCCTCTTCCTCCTCTTCCTCAGCTGGAGGAGCTCAGAAGCTGCAGGTTTCTGTCAGCAGCAGCAGCAGCAGCAGCAGCAGCTGCAGCATCTCCAGCAGCTGCAGCATGAAGAAGCAGCTCAGGTTCTGGGCTCTGCTGTGGGTAAGCAGCTGATTTACAGGAAATATGTGATTTTATTCTCATTATTACATGTAGTTTCTTCATTTCCAAGATGTTTTTGTTTTCTAGAGATAAATCTGAACACATCAGTTTTTATTGGCTGAAAATGTTTATTTCAAAAATTCTAATCCAGTTTAATTTCCGTCTTGATTAAAAGCCGTTAGAGTTTTATTTAGTTTCATGTTTTTATCGTTCAGGTTTCTGATCTGTGATGCGTTTTTGTGTCGTGTTGCTTCAGGTTTGTGTTTTCCGAGTCCAGTCCGGGTTCTGCTGGCACGACCTGGACAACAGCGAGTACGACTGCTGGCCTCTGGACCGACCCAACGAGTACAACATGATCGACTGCGGAGGTCAGAGGTCGATCAGAGACGCAGCTTCAGACCTGCATTAAATACAGAATAATTCAATTAATGGAGTTTAGCTGCTTGTTTACTGTCAGCCATGTTAAAGACTATAAAACTATACAGTTTATCAGTTTTTGTTGCAGTAACTTACATTTTAGATCTTTTATTCTAATTTGAGTGAAAAAACATTTAATGAGTGGAAATAATTTAATAAAATCAACAAGGCTCTATTTTAATTAATTTATTTATTTTTGGGGGAACAAAAACTTTTTCTCTTCTATTTGGAGAATATTCTGTAATTTCATCAGAATATTTCTGTTATGTAACATTCATAGAACAGAGCAAATAAAGAATAATGTGTATATTTTTGAGTTAAATGCTGGTCCTGGTCTTCGTATTGCTGAGGGTTCTGCAGACGCGGATCCGCCTCCAGGCTCCGTGTTTGTGATAAAACGTTTCTGCTCCAGGGATGGAGATGTCCTGGCTGCTGCGGCCCCCAGAGCAGGTCCAGACCGGCCAGGTCTTCACCGTCGTCTACTCCGTCACGGCCCGCGACTCCTTCTACCGCTGGGCCGTCCAGAACCGCGTCTTCTCCCACAGGTCAGCCGGGTCCAGAACCGGGTCCAGAACCCGGTCCAGAACCGGGTCCAGAACCGGGTCCAGAATCACCGGGCGGGTCTGGACCCGGTTCCTAACCTGGCGGTTCTGTCTTCAGCTCAATAACGGACGCTGCTTCAGCCCGACGGTTCTGTGAACAACAAGACTGTCCGTCCAGCTGGACCGAGGCGAACGGAGAGAACTGCTGCATCCATCATGCCAACATCCACTCCTGTCCGATGGGATACATGGTGAGGTTCTGTTGGTACCGACGGTTCTGTTGGTACCGACGGTTCTGTTGGTACCGACGGTTCTGTTGGTACCATAATAAAATTCTTCAGATGCATATTAAAATAAACTTTCACTCATAATAAATATAAAAATCTCCTCCATCTTTATCTTTTGTCCTAAACTAGAGGATCATTTATAAAAATGTTTGTGTTTTGATCTGAGGACGAATAAATGAAAGTTTATTTTCTAAAACTGCTGGTTCCTGTTTTCAGACTGAGAGCATCTGTGGCCCCTGGATTCCTGACGACGGTAAAATCTTCACTCACACCGTTTCCACCACCGGGAAGATGAGCCAGACCAACTGGACCGCCAAGGCCAGGAGAGCGGAGCGCCATAGCAACCACACACACACAACACAACACCACACACCACACCACACACTAAACCACACACACACTACACAACACTGCACACACAACACAACACCACACACACACAACACACTAAACCACACACAACACACACCACACACACAACACACACACACACACACACACACACACACACACAACACATCCAAACCCAGAAAACAGATCAACTTTCAATAATCAAAGAGCAAAATGGAAAAAAGCTAAACGCCAAAACCAGCAGGAGAATTTAGATGTTTAAAGAAAAACTGATAATTTTTTCTTTAAACATTAAATTATGTTAAAGTTTTTATAGTTGGGTCATAAACAAACATCAAATTTTAAAAAGTAAATGTTAGTTTATGCTGATGATTCACTAGTTTACATTTAGAAGTTTATAACGTTTTTAGTTTTTGAATAATGACTGCATTTTATTATTTTACAAAAGCTTTCCTTGGGTTTCCATACTTCAGTGACGTCAGCATGTCCACGGCGGCCATTTTGTTTTTCACGGTGGCCATTTTGTTTTTCACGGTGGCCATTTTGTTTTTCACGGAGGCCATCTTGTTTTTCACAGTGGCCATTTTGTTTTTCATGGTGGCCATTTTGTTTTTCACGGAGGCCATTTTGTTTTTCATGGTGGCCATTTTGTTTTTCACGGAGGCCATTTTGTTTTTCACGGTGGCCATCTTGTTTTTCACAGATTCTATGTTGAATTCAGGTCAAAATATAAACTCAGAGAAAAATATTCTTTTTATGAGGATCAAGTTATGATTTTAGGATAATTAAATAAGAATTTCCTGAGAAGTCCAGGACAAAAAAGCCAAGTTTTTCTCATTAAAAGAACTTTATTATGACTACATTTCTGTAATTAAAGCAAGATTCTCAGTCTGGCCCTAATAACATCGGATGTCTGAAAAAAGCCACTTTAGAAAATTTGTAATTATTTTTTAGAAAAGAAACCCAGATTGGAATCAGAAATTAAATATGTTAAAATCATATTATTAAACCATAACAGGACAATGTTTCCAGGTAGTTGGATCATAAATGAATATTTTTGTGAACACCTCCTGATCCCTGCGCGTCGTCTTGCAGGTGGTTCTGTTCCATCCGGGCCTGACCTCGCTGATCGCTCACATCCGGGTGGGAACCATGCAGGCGGCGCTGGAGGCCAAGAGCACCGTACTGCCGGCTGTCGGTCCGTCTGGCAATGAAGCAATAAAAACTAATCAACAACATTGATCTGAACAAGTGAACTTTGTTTTCCTCCAGTTTGTGGAGATAAAGCCTGTGAGGATGGAGAGGACTGCTCCACCTGCCCGGCCGACTGCGGCGAATGTCCCATGAGTCCCAGCACCCAGGTGGCCATCGGCCTGCCGCTCGGCCTGCTGTGCCTGTCCTTCATCCTGACGGCGGTGGTGAGAAACCAAACCAAACCAAACTGAACCAAACCAAACCAAACTGAACCAAACCGAACTGAACCAAACGATTCCTTCAGCATGAAACAGAAACCAGTCAGGAATCTGTTTCTGCAGTGGCTGAAGTACCAGAAGGAGAAGCTGCTGTGGGACGAGAGCTGGATCATCGACTTCTCCACGATCAAACAAGGTACCAGTGGACTTGTTTGAGTGGTACCGGGTCAGGACTGGACCTGAACCGGGTCAGAGCTGAACCTGAACCGGGTCAGACTGGACCTGAACCGGGTCAGAACTGGATCTGAAGCCTGAACCGGGTCAGAACTGGACCTAACCGGGTCAGAGCTGGACCTGAACCGAATTGGGTCAGGACTGGACCTGAACCGGGTCAGGACTGGACCTGAACCGGGTCAGAGCTGGACCTGAACCAGGTCAGAACTGGACCTGAACCGGGTCAGAGCTGGACCTGACGCTGGGTGTTCTGATCGTAGATCCGGAGGCCCATCTGACGATGGGGAGCATCATGAGCGTCCCGCCCGGACACACCGACAGCAACATCAGCTGTGTGACGGCCATCAGCTCCTGCAGTGCGCAGCCTGCCAGCCGGAGGGCGCCGTTCACCTGCACCGGCATTTAGTACGCACATCAAACTGAGGGCCGGGGGCCAAATACGGCCCGCCGTAGCAGTTTATGAGGCCCTCTAGACTCCAGAGGGAAACATCAATAAAACTTAAAGATTATAGTTTTGTGCTTAAAACCATTTTTATCTGTATTTTACTAAATTCCCTCCAGGATTTTGCAAATGTACAAAATATTTCTCTATTGTATAATTGTGAGTTTATTGCTAATTTTCTGTAAAATCTTTGGGTTAATCAATCAATCAAATCAATTATCTGGGTTAAGCAGATAATAGCCCCACCTGCAGGGGGCAGTATTACTTACTTTGGCTCAGTTTTACTGGATGTTAACTTACAGTTTGTGATTTTGTTACTTATATGAATTATCATCATTTTGGCCTTTAAAATAACAAAATGTCCACTTTATGTTTTGATCCGTCTGTTGATGTAATTTCTGATTCTATTTTTCACCAAATTCCTTTTCAGTTTTGACTAATTTGTTGGACGGATTCTTTTTGCTTTTGCTTGATTAAAAATATGCTGAAGTGGCAGAACTCTGACTGTAGTAACAAAAACTAATTACATCAAAAATATGTGAAATTATTGAAAATTCTTTGCTAGTTTATTTCCAGAGAATCAGTGATTTTCTTTATCTTGAAAGAAAATCACATAAAACAATTATTAAATTCTGGAGGGACAGATAAAGTGAAAAGCTGTTCGGTATTTAAAGCAGAACTTATTGGATATAAACATTTATTATCATAAAAACAGTTTCATCGATACGTTCCGGCCTTTAAGAACATTTTAAATGTTTCCCAAACTGCAGCTGAGTTTGATTCTACATGTTCAACCTGCCTAAAGCGTCTCTCCTCTGCAGCGACGGCAGAACGGTGGCCATCAAAAAGATCCAAACCAAAAGCTTCTCTCTGTCCAAAACCATCAGGCAGGAGGTCAAACAAGTCCGGTAAGAGAAAAGCCAATGATTCTCCCTGAGCTGCAAACGTCTCTGACTCCGCGCTCTGATCAGGGAGCTCGACCATCCCAACCTCTGCAAGTTCATCGGCGGATGCATCGACGTGCCCAACGTTGCCATAGTAACAGAGTACTGCCCCAAGGGAAGTCTGCATGACGTCCTCCTGAACGAGGAGATCCCCCTGAACTGGGGCTTCAGGTGAGCAGCAGCAGCGGCTGCAGCTGCAGCACCTGCTGCTGCAGCTTCTGCGTGTTGATGGCGTGATGATGACTCTCCCTCGCTGCGGCCGCCAGGTTTTCCTTCGCCACAGACATCGCCAGGGGAATGTCGTACCTCCACCAGCACAAGATGTGTCATGGCCGACTCAAGTCCCTGAACTGTGTGCTGGACGACCGCTGGGTGTGCAAGATAACAGGTCGCGCTGCAGCTGCTGTCTCTGGACCAGCAGGACGCCATAGAAACTCACACATGTCTAAACATTCATGCTTTCAAAGAGAGCTGAGGTCATCATGTTATTTAGCTCTGATTGAACCTTTACAAACTACAGTAAACATCGTGTTGATGGGAGCCAATCAGAAACTAAACCTTCACAACCAAACAGATGAAAAACCAGAATCTGGATGTTTTCACATTTGACCCGTTTTAAACGGGTCGCACTAAAGTCTCAGAAATAATTCAGCCATTTTTTCAGAGATATGCAGATGTGATTCAGTCACTAGCTAACCTGTTGACTAACCAGCTAACTGACTGGCTAACTCACTAACTAGCTGACCAGCTAACTGACTAGCATTCACTGCAATCCCTGTCTACTCCTATAGATAACCGACTAGTTACCTGACTATATAACTAGTTAACTGACTATATAACTAGTTAACTGACTAACAGTCCCAGCTGTTGTATGAAGTGTGAGGTTCTGTCCATCAGCTCTTCCCTCTGAAGGGGGTTTCAGTGTTTGTTCTGCCTCCAGACTTCGGGCTGAGCGTTTACCGGCGGGACGACGCGGCCGAGCCTCTGTCCTCCTACCAGCGGAGGCTCCTGGACGTCTACATGCCGCCCGAGTTTCAGAGCTCCAGCGTGGAGCCGACACTCGCTGGAGACGTGTTCAGGTTTATAATGGTTCCCATTATGACCAGTTAGACCAGCTGTCACAGCTCAACAAGAAATAACTGCTGAAAATCAGGCTGGGGTCAAACTATTTTATTGATTATTTGAATTATTGGATTTTAAATATTGAATGAAGTTAAAATATTTACAGAATCAAGTAGAAACATTATAAAACATGCAGAAAACAGAAATTTATTATCTGACCTTTTTTCATTAAAACTGTAAATAATAATTTTAAGACAGACTTGTTTTATATAATTTGTCTTTCAGGAAAAAAACATAAATTAAAATCAGACCTGATAGAAATCTGAGGTTTTATTTTGAAATCAAAGCTCCCAGCTCCAGCTGAAAATGTTTGAGTTTAAATCTGAGTTTTGCAGACAGAAACCTTTCAGCTCCGCTGTGGATTTCCCTCCCAGTTACTCCATCATCCTTCTGGAAATAGCGACTCGCAGCGACCCGGTCCCAGTAAGCTGCTCCTCCAGGCTCTGATCGCACCGTTAACGTTTAAAGATTCATTAAAGTATTTCTACCTGTGCAGCCTGAAGAGTCGGGGCTGGAGAGCGCCTGGTGTCCGCCGCTGCCTGAGCTCATCTCCAGTAAAGCTGACAGCACCTGTCCCTGTCCTGCCGACTACGCAGAGGTGAGAACAGAAACCGTTCAGTCTGCAGGCTGATATGGGCTCGACTGACCTCCTCACCTTCTGACCGCCTCACCGTCTGACCGCCTCACCTTCTGACCTCCTCACCTTCTGACCGCCTCACCTCGACTGACCGCCTCACCTTCTGACCGCCTCACCTTCTGACCGCCTCACCTTCTGACGACCTCCGTCTGACCGCCTCACCTTCTGACCTCCTCACCTTCTGACCGCCTCACCTTCTGACCTCCTCACCTTCTGACCGCCTCACCCCTTCTGACCGCCTCACCTTCTGACCGCCTCACCTCACTGACCGCCTCACCTTCTGACCGCCTCACCTTCTGACCACCTCACCTTCTGACCACCTCACCTTCTGACCGCCTCACCTCGACTGACCACCTCACCTTCTGACCGCCTCACCTTCTGACCGCCTCACCTCGACTGACCACCTCACCTTCTGACCGCCTCACCTCGACTGACCACCTCACCTTCTGACCGCCTCACCTTCTGACCTCCTCACCTTCTGACCGCCTGCTTTTCTTGAAGCTGATCCGGCGCTGTCGCTCCCACAATCCGGCCCACCGACCCACTTTTGATCAAGTCAAGAAGTTCGTTCACCGGATCAACCCGATCAAAGTCAGTCCAGTGGACATGATGATGAACCTGGTGGGTCAGCAAAACTCGCCGCTTCCAATCATCAAAAGTCAGGAATTATTGCCTTGAAACAAGTTTCTGTCTTAGAGAGAAATTATTTCTGTTTTGTCACGGGAACCAAGATATTAGAAAGGATAGTTGGAGAGATTTTGTGTTTTGCAGTTTAGGGCAGATTAGATCTGATGTTTGATCATTTCTGCAGAAAATTGAAATGAACTCAAATGTTCTGTTAGCTGGAAAAGGCCTGATCAAGATTCAAACTGGAGGATTGATTGATTGATTGATTGATTGATTGATTGATTGATTGATTGATTGATTGATTGATTGATTGATTGATTGATTGATTGGTTGATTGATTGATTGATTGATTGGCTTCAGATGGAGAAGTACAGCAAACACCTGGAGGTCCTGGTGGCTGAGAGAACTCAGGATCTGATGCTGGAGAAACAGAAAACCGACCGGCTGCTGTACAGTAAGATCCTCAAAAACACAAACTGCAGCAGAGATCACCTGGAAGTGATCAGTTTCACCTGGATCACCTGGATTGATCATCAATGATCCATCCTCCGGTTAAACTCCTGAACCCGAAATTTATCTCTCAGTCTGACTTTACAGGCAGGGAGGCGTTCAGTTTAACAGAGCAGATGATCAGGCCACCGTGCATGGACATCCTCCACCTGTCCTCCACCTGTCCTCCACCTGTCCTCCACCTGTCCTCCTCCTGTCCTCCTGTCCTCCTCCTGTCCTCCACCTGTCCATCTGTCCTCCACCTGTCTGAATGTGTGTCTCCTGCAGGTATGCTTCCTAAGCAGGTAGCTGATGATCTGCGTCAGGGGAAGCCGTCTCAGGCTCAGAGCTTCGTCAGCGCCACCGTCTTCTTCAGGTATCTTTTCTCCTCCTGCAGATCAGCAGCTGAACGTCCATGAAAGTTTTTCATCAGAAAGTGTCGCTTTGCAGAACTTATTGAGCAAACATGTTTGAAATTGCAACAAACAGCCGCATCGCCTGGTGGGTCTGTGCCTTACCAGAGACACGACACCTGAATTTGAAGTCCAGTTCTGCAGGTCAGAACCGGGTCAGAAGCTGCAATCAACGCTCCAATAAAGGAGCTGGACTTTCTTTTTCTTGGCTTCCATGTTTGATGATCTGATGCTGTCGTCTCTGAATGACTTTACAATCCATCCACAGACGGCGGCGGCCATCTTTACTGCTGTGTATACGTTCTTCTTCTGCGCTTTCTGTGTCCGGTTCTCACAGAAGCCTGACTGCATTTAACTAGCAGTATGAAGGAAATGTGATTTCAGCTGAAAATCTGGGTTGATGTTAGAGACGTGATCGCAGCCTGATGCTGTTTCCGGTCGGTTGCAGCGACATTGTCGGGTTCACCCAGCTGTCCAGCAGCAGCACTCCCTATCAGGTGGTCGACTTCCTCAACAAGCTCTACACAACGTTCGACGACATCATCGACAACTACGACGTCTACAAGGTGGAAACCATCGGAGACGCCTGTGAGAGCAGAAACACAACCTGACGATCCTCCATGCACCTTTGAGAGCTAACTCTGAGAGCTAGCCTGGGAGCTAACTCTGAGAGCTAGCTCTGAGAGCTAACTCTGAGCGCTAACTCTAAGAGCTACCTGGGAGCTAACTCTGAGAGCTAGCCAGTGAGCTAACTCCGAGAGCTAGACTGGGAGCTAACTCTGAGAGCTAACTCTGAGAGCTAGCCTGGGAGCTAACTCTGTTTTGGCGGCCCCTGTGCAGACATGGTGGTGTCCGGCGTCCCCCAGGAGAACGGGATCCTTCACGCCTCAGAGATCGCCAGCATGGCTCTGGATCTGGTCGCCGTCTGTCGCACCTTCAGGATTCCCCACAAACCCGGCATGCAGCTGCAGATTCGGGCGGGGATTCACTCTGGTGCGCGTGCAGACGGCTGGGAAGCTGAAACTGATCATGAGTTGTTCTCTGAACGTCTCCCTCTGTTCAGGTCCGGTGGTGGCCGGAGTGGTGGGGACCAAGATGCCTCGGTACTGTCTGTTCGGAGACACGGTCAACACGTCGTCCAGGATGGAGTCCACCAGCCTGGGTACGACCAAACTGCACAAGCTGATCAGGTTTTATAGGCTGCATTCACACCAGTCCCGTTTAGTTCGCTTCAATCCAACTCCAGTCCATTGGTCCAGAAAGTCCGGTTCGTTTGGGGAGGTGTGAATGAGTAAACGAAATCTGGTCCACTACAAACCTCAGCTGGGTTGGTTGATGTGAACTCTGGTGTGATTGAATGCATATGTGAATGCTAAGCAGACCAGAAACTGCTCCACAAACAGGAAGTTGGCTACAGAGCATGGCATTCTGGGTAAATACAACCAAAACAAACATGCTAACCTAGCGGGAGAAATGGCTCCTGGTCTTTAGGCAAAGACCAAAGAGAAATCTGATCAAATCTGATGCCTCCATTTTTGCTTCCTTTTGGTGAAGAAGGAAGTTGCGCTCAGTGTCTTCAGTGGTTCTTGGTGCAGCGCCCCCACAGGCCAGGAGGGGAACAGGGCTTGGTTGGTTTGATGCAGTGCAGAGAGACAGAGAACACTGTCCTGAATTAGGTGGTATGGCCCTTTAAGAAGCTGCCTCTGTGTCCGTCCAGCCCTGAAGATCCAGTGCAGCTCCAGCGCCTTCTACCTGCTGGAGGAGATCGGCGGCTACGTGTTGGAGTGCAGAGGAACGCTCCAGGTCAAGGTGAGCCCTCCACCAGAATGCAGTCAGGCTGCTGCTGGGAGCACTGGAGGCCGCCCAGTTACAGGACCTGTTCCCTGCAGGGCAAGGGAGACATGGTGACCTACTGGCTGGAGGGCAAGAGGACGACTGGGCCGGACAGCAGGGCCAAACCCAACACGGAACCAGACAAGGATCCGTTCCCGGTGCCGGGGTTCGTCAGCGACGATCTGCTCATGGATCCGGCCTGATCCAGAACTTCAGCCGACGATCCGAGTTTTAAACTCCTCCTGTGGTAGAAGAGAGGAAAATCTAGAACCTTATGTGAATTTATTTAGTTAGTTTGGCTGTTTATTAGGACCAGGATAAAAAATACAATACAATTCAGAGAATAAAGTCAGAAAATGACCAGAAAATAATAAACTAATAAACCAAAACCAGAGTTTAACTTCATAACTTCATTTTACTGCAAACGACTTTATTCTCATAATGTTTTGATTTTATTGTAATTTTTTAGCCTGGTCTGAATTCTCTGTTTAATTTGTTAAGAATCATCAATATTCTCAATCATTAGAAAATTATTTATTTATTTAGATAGTTTATTATTAGTTGCACTGGTTCTTATGTGCATTTATTTATAGTTCATAAATGTCATATAGATCTCAATAATATATTATTTATTGCTTATTCATTAAAAATGAGAAAATAATGAATGTTTATGTCTTTCAGTAATTATTCAGAATTATTCAGATTGTTTAAATATTTTAAAACAATCTAATTATGATCATTTCTTCTTTATAGTTAATAGATTACCTCAGAGCAATAAGAATAAAATAAAGCAGAAATGTTGTTTTAATTTTGTGTTACAAAGAAAATAAAGAAATAAAGAATTTTCTGTTTTTGTCTCAAACCAACAATCTCATCGTTTTTCTCCTCAGTTTCTCTGTGGATGAAAGTTAATTCATCCTAATCTGTACTTTGTGTGAATGTTTCACTTCCTCCTCAGCAGGTCCAGGTTCTTAAAGCCTCTAATCAGCATCATTGGATCCAGGTGAGATAATCCAGGTGAGATAATCCAGGTGAGATAATCCAGGTGAAATAATCCAGGTGAGATAATCCAGGTGAACCGAAACGTTCAGGATGTTTTTGATCCATCCGGCTGGAAAGATAAGATTAAAACCTGCTATTTCTGTAAATCTTCCCAGAACTTTTAGTTTCAGCTTCACCTGATTCTAATTCTGTAAATAAAATCTCCAATATCCAGTTATTAATCAGTTAATCCATAAAATAATCCCTTAATTAAGCTGCAGATCCGTCATTTACTACATGATCAGACGTTCACTGGAGGAATTGTGCTTTTGCATTTTAAAATGTAAATTTTCTTATTAAAAAGGGAATTTATGAATTTATTTGAATCTTTAATGTTGGTTGCAGCCCAGGTTCAGTTAATGAAATGATTTTCTCAGGATTAAAAGGAGGATTAAATCGAGCTGCTTGCTGAATGATGAACGGATGAATGCAGAGGATGAAGCAGACGATCAGAACCGATGCGACCCATTCCCATAAACCACACAGACACAAAGAGGCTGATTGATATGCAGAAAGGCCCCAGGGGCCCCAAACAGCCGGGTTTTAATTACAGATAACACAACGTGTGTGTTTGAAGTGTTTCTGATTGAATGGGTGCTCAACCTCTCTCTCCAGCTCCGCCTGCTGCTCGCTCGCCCATTCAGGAAACATTTACACATCTGAGCAGCCGCATCAAAGAGTGTGTGTGCGTGTGTGTGTGTGTGTGTGCATGTGTGTGTGTGTGTGCGTGTGTGTGTGTGCGTGTGCATGTGTTTTGGTTTCTGCTGTGGTGAAACGTCTTCAGTTGTTTTTATTAATAATAAATGTATTTATTATTACATTTATTATTATTATTATATTACTCAGGTGTTTTTATAAATGATGAAAACACCTGAGACACAAGAACCAATCAGCTCACAGGAGCAGGAATCAGAAAAAGGTGAGAAACTTTTGCAGGTTTTCTCTCTGTGGATCTTTAACCGGTTTTATTTTACAGACAGAAAATTGTTTCATGATCTGAAACCTTTCTGAATAAAATTACAAAGAGTTTAGGATGACACGGAGCTGCAGACAGGAAGTTCCTCCAGAGCCTGAGGGGATCGGTTCTGGATTCAGAGTTTATTTCCGTGTAATTTCCAGCAGAATCTCCGGCTGGCATCACGACTTTATCATCTTCAGCAGGAAAACAGACCTGGATCATCCTGGAACCCTCTGCTGAAGCTCAGAGCGGCTGACAGAGGATTTCCTGCCAAGATGCTGCTGAAAATCAGAAACATTTTAAAAACGATGTAACAGCGCCCCCTGCTGGAAAACGCCCGTCCCGTCTATGGTAATAATCCGTAACGTTTCCAGACACAGAATGTCTTCAGAGGAGAGATGATGAAGAACAAACTACCTCAAAGCGTTGCTGCATCTCACGATGACTAAATGTTCACTTCCTGTTATCCGTCTCCATAGAAACAACATCAGGAGTCATAAAGGATGAAAGAATATTATTAATAAAAGCTCAAAAAGTAAAAAACAAAACATGTTCCTGATGCCTCAGCTGATCAGTGTCATTTTCATTCCAGGTCTAAACTGAGAGACATGAATGGCTTTTGGTGTCAATCATCTGTGAAATGTTCAAATCTGCTGCTTCAGGCTTTTAAAGAAATATTTTCTCATCAAACTTTGTTTCTTGATTGGTTTTAATGCTACAGAAAACTTTTTCTTTCATTTAATACATAGATTGTGAAGCTTTCCTCGAGTTACAGAACCATTTCAGAGCTGCTGGCTCGGGTTCGCTGCAGTCTGAAGTTTGGAGGTGAAGCAGCGTCGCTCTGCTGCTTCACCAGCAGGGGGCGCCACCTTCTGAAACCCTCCAGACCTCCAGGTTTCTGTGGCTCAGCCTCTGAGCTCTGACAGTCCGCTGTGTCTCTGGGTCGCAGCTCAACGACTCGCCGTTGACCCTCAACGGCTCGGTTCAGACGGGTCACGGTGTGAAGCTCTCCAAGGACCAAACCGGAGTCACTGTCCAGGCGTCCCTGTCCAACTTCTCTGCTTCTGTCTTCTTTGACGGCTCCACGGCTCAGATCCACCTGGAAGGTACGGAGCGTCGGATGAGTTTGGTTCCTGAGGATCGCTGCTGTCCTGCAGTCTGATGGTCTCTGTCTGCGTCCTGAACCCGTCCAGAAGACTCTTCGTCATATTGATGATGCATTCAAGGTCTAGAGATGAAGTGACCTTGTCCAGAGAAAAGGAGAAACACATAGAACTGGTTTTATACTAAAGTCCAACAGAGAGCCTCCATGTGGAGCCTCAGACATCAGATCTTTAGTTTGTCATTAGATTCTGGAAAATAACGATATTGGAGGAGGATCTCCTTCCTGTTTGCTCAACTCACATCACCCTAAATCAATCATTTGCTTGATAAATTAAAACTAACTCAATCATTTCCATTTGCATGATTTATCAATGTGAAAAACAAATTTGCTTACAGAGGCTTCATGGTTCATTTTATTTGTTGTTTCTGTTGTTTGTTCATTTTGGATACTTAAAATGTTTTCCAGTTTTAAATGTTCACTAGAATTTAAAGTTTGTTGATCTCTGACAATATGTTCTGGCATTATTATGCCATTATTACCATTATGTTACTTAAAAATGGTCTCCAAACAACAATATTATTGTTCATCTCATTAACTTCATCCAGCAAACCTGTCACCATGAAAGGCGCAAACAGAACCCAGCTGTTGGCTCATTGCTGCAGCTGGTAGTTTGTGGTCCAGAACCAGAACGTCTCCCAGAACCAGAATGTCTCCCAGAACCAGAATGTCTCCCAGAACCAGAACGTCTCCCAGAACCAGAACGTCTCCCAGAAGCAGAATGTCTCCCAGAACCAGAACGTCTCCCAGAACCAGAACGTCTCCCAGAACCAGAACGTCTCCCAGAACCAGAACGTCTCCCAGCACCAACCTGCTGCGGCGCCGTCAGTCCTCCTGCAGCAGGGCGCTTCTTTTCTCCAGCAGCCAGTAGGCTGCGATCCTGCTGGCGTAGATCACATAAGACCAGGACAGAACCACCAGACCCAGTAGGACCTGCAGGACAGAGATGGGTCAGAGACGGGTCAGGACAGTCCAGACATGAAGCATGTTTAATCCAGACTGAAACAAGCTTTCACCCCAGATCAGGTGTGATGTCAGCAGTTTTCACTCATCTTACAAGTTTAGGTTCTGATCCAGGACATTAACAATCACATGTAATCACTGTACCACAAACAATCAATTGATTTCCTCAGGTTGTTTTTGTTTAAAATAGTGGACCTTTGCTTTAAAACGGGAGGGAGAGCATGGAGTGTAATTAGTATTACAGTCTATAAATCAGAGCAGATTAAAGAAGCTCAAGTTACAGAAAAACTGCGGATTCGCCCTTTAACCATTTTCAAATCGTAAGCTAACTTCCGCTTCGTCCTCACCTCAAACGATGCTACAACTCATAAATGAACATAAAACAGTTCATTTATCAGTTAATTTATCAGCACATCCATGTTCTGAGATGTTTTTCTCTCCCTTTCCACATGGATTTCTTGATATTTTCTTCTCTCTCTGATCATTTTAAATGTGAAACAGTTCACCGTGTCCCAGATATAAACAGATATAAATAGAAAACCCTTCAATTCTAAAGCAACATCATCTGAAAGCAGGTAAAGCTGTTTCACCGCAGAATAAATCCTGTCCACGGTCCTCCGGCTCAGAATCTCCATGTTCCGCTGTTTACTCAGACGCTCCCGCTTCTTCTTCGGCTGATTTCAAACACCGTTTCAGCCGCCAAGACGCCATCTTGTGTCAAAGAGGGTAAACTTTAAGTTAAAAGATTTTACAGCTTAAACATCAGCTTTAGCTTCTTAAATATTTTCCCTATGGCATTAATATTATTTTAGTTATTTTACAATGAAACAATGAACGTTAAACTGGCTTTTAAATGCGCCGGTGCTCTGAGAAAACTGCCTTTTTGGAGCGGTTACAGAAGACTACATTCGTTACTATGGTAACTAAAGACAGATGTCTCACTTCGAGCTAGTTTTACTTGGAAAATAGAATAAAATTGACTGACTGTTTAGAATAAATAATTAAAATACTCCAAAAAACGATACAAACTATTGTGGTGTAGACTGGGTGTAAAAAACCTAAAATATTTCTTCAACGTATTCTGGAACATATAAAAAAAACAATGGCGCCATTAGGCCAAATTAAGAGTTTCGTTAACATTACGTTGTCTCCAAAACTTTATTAATAAAGAACAAATAAACGTAAACTAACATGGAGAGTTATGTAACAATAAAGATGTGATAATAGAAACAGCCAATTGTTGAATTACATAATATTACACAACATTGATACATTTCTTGTATTAGTGAGCCCTCCTTACACTCTAACGATCTTTGACACAAGGGAAGGAGTAGACGTCTGTTGGTTTCCCATCATGCCCCGCTGTTTGGGTTGTAGCTGGAGTTAGGACAACAGCCGAGCCAGCGCTGATGTTTGGGTTCCGAACTTTGCACAGGTTCTGAACGGATCTGGATCTGGACCTTTGAGCTGGGGACGCCAGTCCCTCTCTGCTGACGGTGGATGCCGCTGCCGGCGCGGAGAAGAAGGAAGAAAGGCCCGGATGAGGAGGAGCGAGCTGCGGGTTTTTCAGCTGAGGTCTGTGGAGCTAACAGAGTTAGCATGGTAACAGAGTGTCAGGGAGGCAGGGAATACAGATATGGTTTTAAATACTTAACGACTCCGATTCCAGTTAAATGTACCAGTAGAGATGAACTTTAATTAGTCTAAAAATAGTGACGTATTGTTAAATGCTGTGTCTTTAAATATGTACGGATTAGCTTGATTGTAGCTCGTTAGCTTTAAGCTAACAGGAGTTGGTTCGTTCAGTTTGTGTTTAATATTCATAACAATCTTGAATCTGAGAGATTCTGACCTCAAAGGGGAGTGTAGATTTTACAAATGTGAGTTAGGATGTGTGACTGTGTTTCTCTGAGAAGCGGTGGTTCTGTTCTGGTTCTGATCAGGTTGGTGCACAGAGAGAACATTAAACACAGTAGTGTTTTTAAGCAAGTCTTTTGCAAAAGCAGAAGGCACAGCAGACCAGTTCCTCAAGGTGTCTGCCATGCGATCTGACTTTCTGCAGCAGAACTGGTCCTTCATTAAAAAGCATAGCAGGAAAGGAATGTGGAGGGAGGCAGTCTAAGGAGTATCACAAGATAAGAAATGGCTGCAGCAGCAAGGTCTAACAAGTTCTCTTTCTCAGGGATGTGAATACTAAATCTATTGAAAGTACAAATGTAAGAATGATAACAAAACATAATTATTCTAACACGATACGATGTAAATGATTATCGGTCGTCAATGTTGGCCCAGTTATATTTATCATATCGATACTAATGTGTTAAAACATGACTAACACCGGCCGACACTGACGCCTCTATAGACCTGTTGCGGTGTGACGTTATGTCACTATAGATGAAAAGTAAATGAATCGTCATGTGCAAATTTTACGGATGTAAACAATAACATTAAATGTGTTTCTATCACGCATCCCTATTAAAAACAGATCAATACTTTAAAATGCTAGTGAGGGAGTTTTCCCGATGTGGATGAAATGTTTTGCGTTCCTGACGTGATGCTGAGCCTCTTGTGTCTCCGTCTTCAGGTGATGGCGCCGACTCGGATGAAGCTGCGTCGACGGGACACGGCGGCTGCATCCGCTCCAGCAGGAGGCGCTCTGGAGGGAGACGCAGACAGAACCAGAGAGAGCCGACGGAGCAGCAGGAGGAAAAACGGAGGCAAGGCCTCAGCCCCCGCCGCCCCCGCCTCGTCTCCTCCCTCCACCTCGTCCGGCGCCGCCAGGCCTGCGGTGGCAGCCGAGGCATCGCCCGACTCCAAGTGTCCCATCTGCCTGGACCGCTTCAATAACCTGGCGTACCTGGACCACTGCCTGCACCGCTTCTGCTTCCCCTGCATCCAGGAGTGGTCACACAACAAGGCGGAGTGTCCGCTCTGCAAGCAGCCCTTCGCCTCGATCTTGCACTCAGTGCGCGCCGAGGACGACTTCAAGGAGTACACGCTGCAGCCGCCGCCACGCGCCGCCAACCAGCTCACCGCTAGCACCTTCCTCACCACCGTGGCCGCCATGACGGCGGACGGCGCGCAGCACCGCCTTCGGCTGATGCTGAGACGGCACCTGGTGGCGGCCGACAGAGACGGCATGCGGCGGCGGCGCCGGCGTGAGTGGGGGCCGAGCGGTCGCAGGTCGACCGACCGCGTCGGGGAGTGGGAGTTTTTCATGCACTCTCCGCCGCTGCCCGTCTCGCCGTACCACCTGGACATGTCGGAGCTCATCATGGACAACATGCGGGTGGAGGAGGTCGCCGAGGAGATGATGAGGAGAGACGAGGAGCGGCGGCAGGCGCTCAGCGAGGAGCTGGCCGGCCTGCGGGGCGCGGCGGCCCCCAGCGCCCGCGCATCACGCCGCCTCATGTGCCGCCTGGCGGTCCGGCAGCGGCTGCAGCGGGAGGGCGGCACCGTGCAGATGAGGGAGAGGGAGGTTGCAGCGTTCCGTAAGGCGCTCTACCAGAGCGGGATCCGGGTGAGGGGCGTCAGCGGTAACCAGGGGCGACCTCGTAGCGTCGCTCCAGAGACGTTCCGCCGAGGCACCGGCCACCTGAACCGGCTGAACGGCTGGCTGCGGCGGGAGCTGGCGGTGCTGCTCGGCCCGCACGCCCCGCTCAGCGACGTGGTGCTGCGCACCGTCACCGCCCGAGTCCTGCGCAGTGGCCTGGAGGACGCCGCCGCCCTAGAAGAAGACCTGCGGCCGTTCCTATTGGCCCGCACAGAGCACTTTGTGCACGAGCTGGTGAGCTTCGGCCGCTCCTCGCTTAGCATGGAGAGCTACGACCAGCTGGCCGTGTACGAGCCGCCCGCCGCCGCCATGGAGCTGGAGCCGCTCAGCAGCCCCTCCGACGACAGCTCCGTCATCGCCATCTCTGAGGAAGAGGAGGAGGAGAGAGGAGGAAGAGCCGAGGCAGTGACAGGAAGTCACGATGATGTAATTCAAACAGGAAGCAGCCTCAGCCTGTCCGGCTGGGACGATGAGACGCCGGGACCGTCGTACACCTCGGCAGAGCCGCCACATTCGCTCACCACGCCGCCGCTCAGCCCGGCGCCTCAGCAGCCGACCAATCAGGAGGGAGCAGAGCCGCGCGGCGAGGAGGAGGAGGAGGAGGAGTGCCTGATCGTCGGGTACAAGAAGCCGATCGCTGAGAGAACTCCGGAGCTGGTGCAGCTGTCCTCCGACAGCGAGGAAGTTGAGGGAGAGAAGAAGAAAGAGGAGGAGGAAGTGGAAGTTGGCTCAGCAACAGTCGATAAGACTCCGCCCCCTCCTGCTCCCTACCTACCCATAATCCCTCCCTCCACTTCAGGAGCCTTCAGGGCGGAGCAGCAGAAGGAGGCGAACTCCCGCCGGCGGTCCGCTTCCTGGTCAGAAAGTTCTGGACGGAGCAGGAAGTCGGTCTGCTCCCTCAGCCCAGCAACGCCGGAGCGCCGCCGGAGGGACAGGAAGCAGCAAGGCGAACGGCAGAGGAAGAAGAAGAAGCAGCGTGGGAGGGACCGGAGCAGAGAGCCTCATGGGAAGAGCGGCACCTTCTGCAACCCCAACCGCTCCATCTTCCCCCCCATGATGTCCCGCTGCTCGCCGTCACCATTCGACTCCAGCCCAGACTCCGCCTCCTCGCCGCCGAGCCCGCCGGACTCCGGCTGGGAGCTCCGCTTCAGCCAGGTGTCCCCCCTCACCTCCTCCGCCTCCTCGCCCTCCCGCTCCTTCTCCCCGCTCTGCTCCTCCCCCGGAACGCCGCCCTCCCCGCCCTGCTCCCCCAAGCGGCCGCATCACGTGGAGAAACCCGGCGGGAAGAGGAAGTACAAGAGCCGGCACCTGAACAGCAGCAAGGACCAAACATGGAGGCCGAGCCGCGGCCGGCAGCGCGACAGGGAGCGCAGGAAGCGGCTCCGCAGGGAGGCGGAGAGGCGGGACAACAGCCTGAAGACAGGAAGCAGGTCAGAGACACTTCCTGTTGGAGGAGGAGGTGGTGTTTATGGTGTTGTTGGATGTGTCCATCTGTCCTAACTGGGTTGGACGTGTTGAGTCCTTTCCGCTGTTTTTCCATCTTTTCTGCTGGTTTTCGGTTCCGGCAGTAAAATCGTTTCTGGATCTTTGTTCTGAGCAGCAGGAGGTCCAGAGACGACCGCAGTCCCAGCGTGGAGATCGTCTACGAGGGAACCATCGACTCCGGCGCCGCGCAGCCGTCCGCCCACAAGCGCCGCCGGAGACGCCACCGCAGGGCGCAGGTCACCAGGTGAGGTCACATGACAGGAAGCAGGTGAAGTTCAAAGAGCTTCTGATCAGAGGAACCGTGTTTGTTCAGCAGGACTCAGTCCAGCCGTTTCTCCTGACCTCACACACCTTTCATGTCAGAATAAATGTTTGTAAAAATAAATCATTTTCAAATATAAATGCTCAAAGGACGTTTCTACAACTAAACTTTAAATGCTTTACATTCTGCCAGAAAATAAAATTGATATTATTTCACAGGTTGTTTCGTCGACATTAAGGTCATCAGATGGCACTGAAGCACAGCTAGATGGAACAGGAAGTCAGAAAAGCATCATTTAAAACTCCAGGCTCTTAAAGTCATAAAAGCTTAAATAAATGAAATTTGAGCACTGAATTGCCTTCAAGTATATTTTTGTGATCTTCTTGGCCCAATATGGCGGCGGCCTGTTGGGGGAGCCAGGCAGCCAATCAGAAAGTGACTCGTTAGCTGGAGGACACACAATAAAGCCACAACTCCACAAATAATTTATAACATCTTTTCATTTAAGATAAAAAGAAAACTTCCTTGCCTGATAAACTTTATCTAAACGAGCCAATCATTGGCAGCCATCTTGTTTTTCTTCATAGCCTCAAACATCCTGGGAGGTTTTGGTCTCCAGACCAAACATTTCTGATCAACAGAGGATCAATAGTGGATCTTGAGGGAAGTTCTTGTTTTGTTGCTGAGAATAAAATCAGAACAGAAAACATTGGACCCAAACGGGTCGACCCGCTTTGTTTCAGTGACCCTCAGAGAAAGGAGTTAGCTCACGGCAGGGAGTACTGTGACTGTGTCGCAGCAATTACAGTCCCACAGACACAAACGCCGCATCACAAACGTTCCTGTTTGTGATGCGTCTCCAGTGTGATTGGTGTCACTAAACTGAACACAGTATTTCAGATTTATTTAATTTATTCATGTTTTTATTGAACGAAGTAAACAGTTTAGGAGGTTTGAACATTATTTGGAATTTTTCACGATAAAAATAAATCTGAATTATTATCATGACAAGAAAAGTATCAGGATAAACGACAAGCGATACGATAAGTGCTGCACCTCAGAACTTTGCATGATGGTGTATGAGGGTTACCCCCGTCTGACGGTGTTTTCTGTCTCAGCTCTCCGGTCATCATCACCCTGGACAGCGACAGTAGCCATGGCGACGGCCAGAAGAAGCCCAACAGCGGCAGCAGCAGCCCCCTCAGCAGCCAGCAGACCATCGACTTCTCCGACCTCCCGTCCCTCCCGTTGGCTCCCTCCGCCGGAGTGGGCGGGGCCGTGGAGGTCGGGGAGCTGCCCGCCGACATCCTGGACCGCGGGTCGGACGGGTCGGAGTCGGAGGCGGCGGTTCGGTCCGGAGCGGTGCGCCGAGGCGACCGCAGCGATCACAGCTACGTAGACGTCGAGAACACGGAGGACGCCGTGTCGCTGCTGGAGACGTCTGACGACCAGCAAGAGGCCGACGCCAAGAAACCGGGCCACAGAGAAGACCCGTCCGACCGGTACCTGCTGGAGGCCATCCTGGACGACCTGAACCGGATCGCTCCACCAAGACAGAACCCGTCCCAGGACGGCGGCTTCCTGTCGGAGAACAGAGAGCGGGCGGCGCAGGAAGTCATCCGGCTGGAGGAGAGGACAGGTTCCGGTCCAACGTCTCCCACCGGCTGTCAGCAGAACCCGGACTCCGTCCCGCCTCCGCTGGAGAGGATGGAAGGTCGGGAAGTCCCGCCTCTCCTCCGGCGGGCCAGTCCGGTCGGGTCGTACCGCAGGAACACACCGCCGCCTCTCAAACACAAGGATGCTGGGAGTCCGCCACACGGCGCCGCCGGCCCGCCAAACGTTGGGCCACGTTGCTCCGACCCGAACCCGACTGGCAGGACCTCACCGGGTCTCAACCCACTCCTCATTCCTCCCATAGCAACCATCCAGAACCAGCTCAGCGGGTCGCCGTCTGCCAGCGGCGCCGCGCTCCCCTCCGCTGCCCCCGGGCTTCCGGCCCGGTCCGGTTCTGATCGGCTCCCCAGCCTGAGGTTCGGTTCTTTTCCCTCCATGGAGTCGTTCCACAGCAGAGAAAGCTTGAAGCTGAATTTACCTTTGACCCCTGCGACCTCCTCACATTCCCCGCATCTCCACCCGGCTCACCGCAGGAACCCGGTCAGCCCGACCCCTTGGGTCGGTGTCGCTGGTCTCGGTCCATCTGGCTGGGACTTCTTCTCAGGTCTGAACTTTCACGGCGCTGCTGCTTTCCGCCCGGAGCGGCCGCCACCAGGGGGCGTCCGTCCTGACGTCACCGCCGCTGCAAGAGGTCAGGAGGTCGGCGTCCCGCCGCTCTCTGACTCCGCCTCCAACCACAAGGCCTTAGCTCCGCCTCCATCTCAACACGCCCCCGGCTTCAGCCAATCAGAGCACAGTTCTCAGTCCGAGTCCCGTTCTGAACCGATTCACCTCTCCGAGTCCGACTCAAAGAACCGGAACAATCCGAGCTCCGCCGCCACGCCGGGCTCACCGGACCAGAACCAACAGCAGAGTCCAAACACTACGCCACTCAGCACACACCCACATGACCCCACCCACCACCCACATGACCCCACCCACCACCCACATGACCCCACCCACCACCCACATGACCCCACCCACCACCCACATGACCCCACCCACCTCTCAGAATCCCCTCACAATATTTTCTTTGACTCCGCCCACAGACAATCTTCCAGCGGACTTGCGGACTCCGCCCACCTCCCCTATGACTCCGCCCCTAACTCCTCCCACAGGACCTCTGAACCTCCGTCAGACAATCGGCCGTCTGATCGGCCGTCTGATCGGCTCTCTGGAGAAATTCCTTCCTGATTCTGGTGAAAATGTACAGAAATAAATCCAGAAAGTTTGTTTTTATTTTCTATTGTTTCTGTTTTTTGTCTCTGTTGTTGATCTGAAAAGTGACCAGGTTGTTTTTAAATGTCAGGACTGCTTTTTACTTTAAATTCCGGGACTATGACCCATTTATCGTGTTCTGATCCAAACATATTTATGCTTTTTAATTTTTTATTCTAAAGAAATGTATTAAGCTGTTCAGGAAACATCTGGAGAAACAAGAGCTGATGTTTGCTGAACTGGACGTGATCAGAGACTCTGAGCCACAGGAACTGCTTCTGGTTCTGGTTCTGGTTCTGGTGGACATTCGGACCTCTGGCTCTGTCAGGACACCTGAATAAAAGGTTGATCTGAAAATCATCTTGTTGTTTCAGTTCATTGCTACGAAGGTCTCTGCTATTTATAATGCAAAGTTACCATGAACTTTGACCTTTAACCTGATGGGACTCTGCGGTTGTTTGGAGGCTAAATGACCTTTGAACTCTTCCCAGATAGTGCAGCAACTCTAAGATAGAATCTCATATTTGTGTATAAATGCTCACCAGTAAACGAAGGTTTAATATTTTAAACGGTTTAAACATTTTGTCTGAATATGCAGACTGTCTCCAGCCTTTTTGAGTTTTTTCAGTTTATTTTGTTTTAGAAAATTTTCCAGCAAAACAAAATTTAAATTTCTTTAAAAAAAAAAATTAACCAAGTTTGATAAAAACATTTACTGTAGACTTTAGTTTTTTAGTTAGAAGTTTCTGGATGATTATATCTTCTTACTATGAAGTTAAAGCATAGCTAATAAAAGACAAATAATTTGTGTCTTTCAATGAAAGAAGAATTAAATTTGAGATCTTCATTTTAAAAATGATAGTTTTCACTGGAGCTTCATAGCATTCTGTGTCCACAGAGTTGTTCCTGTGGCCACAAATGGCCCCAGAGCCACACTTTGGGCCCCTCTGACTCGGATCGGACCGTGATGGTCAGGTCATCTTAACCTGACCATAATAATCTATAAAGTTAAGATGAATTTAAAGTTAAATAGCAGTAAAAGCAGAAGAAAAAAATATCCAAAACAAATCTTCATGAACAAAGATAACATCGATTAATCATTAATCATTGTGATTATAGATGGATCCGGTGGATGAGCTGCAGTTGGTGCGTCTCGCCAGCAGGTGGCGCCTGGCTCCCCGCCGCCTCCTCCGGGCCGCAGGAAGCGGAGCGGGATAATGAGCCTCGGGGGAGCGGCGGAGTCGGAGGCCCCGCTGCACTAATTAAGCCTATCAGGGTGCGATTAACTGGCTGTTAAACACAGAGTCTGCGGCGGGCGGATCAGCGCCGAGGCCCGAGCCAATTACCCGCCTGCGGAATGAGCGCCGCTCCGCCTGTTCGCCGCAAGTTTCCCTGTTTGCTTTTAATGGTTTGTTGATGCATCTGTGACTCTTAGTGCTGGCAGCTCCACCTGATTCAGAATGAACCAAATATCAAAGACTTTCTGCCTGATTTTCTGTTTTTAACTGAAGTGATAAAACATTTCCACAGTTTAACTACGTTTTAGCACCGACACATGATTACTGATGAGTTTTCTTCATATTTTATTAGTTATTTTGCCTCCTAGCAAGAAAATCCCGGATTTAAATCATTATAGTTTACTCTCTGGTCCTAAAATATTTACTTCATTTCAGACTCTAAAGCCTAAAGTATTACAAATTTAAGTTTTGGCCAGAATTGAACATGATGCATCAAAATAATTACATTTGTACATCCCTTTATTTGTGGTTTCTTCCATCATTTTTCTTCCAGTCGTATGATTTGTGGCTCTTCCTGCAGAACCTGGTGCTGCTCTGCAGAGAAAAAACCCGGTTAGTAAAGTTATAAAGTTGTGACAGGCCTGCATGTTCAGACTGATTTCAGAACTGTCAGGTCTAATTTGGTTTCTGGGTGAGAAATATCAGAATCGGTTCAATCAGAATGAGGCGAAGACGTCGGATCAGAGTCGCATTTCCTGCTGTGTGAAACTTCGAGGCCTTCTGGACTTTTAAACTTTACTAACCAGGAGACTGATGACAGTTGCTTCCACTGGGTTTTATTCAGGAGCATCGGAGTAAAGAGGCTCAGGAGCGGATGCATTTGCAAGGCCGACTATTCGTCCTCAGATCTGGGAGGAAATGAAGGCCATGAATTGAATCATTTTGTTTAGAAACATTCAGACCAATTATTCACAATCTGTCTAATAGATCCACAGGGATTACCACAGAGTGATTCCCTGTGATTATCCCACAATATATTTGGGGATATTATTGGCCCCTCCCAATAATATCCCCAAATAGTATTGGGGATAATATTTGTTATCTCCAAATAACAAATATTTGGGGATAAAAAAATTATTTAAATTGAATTAAATTGGATGTTCTGGAAAGAAAAACATCCATAAATGTTGATGTGTTGGTTGTTGAAGCTGCTGGAGACGCTGCAGTGGAAAAAGCCGTGAGGAAGATTCAATTTAAATTTCACAAATCACCTCGTTTTCCTTTCCACCCAGTTAAAGGTGAATGTTGCAGCCTGACGGTCGCGTTGCTGTCAGGTTTGAATACTTTGTGTTTCTGGAAGCAGAAACTGTTGGATCTGGAGGCGCTGACGTCAGGCCCGCGGGAGGCCCCGCCCCTCGGCTCATAAGGCCACACCCACATTCTAGAACACTGCTGGTGGGCCCCATTGTTAGCGCAGTTGCCTAGCAACACGGCGCACCGTCGTCAGGGACAACCAGCCTCTGTCTTTCTTTCTTTCTCTGTCAGATCGCAACACCATTACAGAGATGACAAGCCCACGCTCACACACACACACACACACACACACACACACACACACACACACACACACACACACACACACTCTGAGCTTCCATCTTGAGGCAGGAAAATTTCACACAAACACAGGAAAACATATTGTTCATTTTCATGCCTGCTGCCTCCTCCTGCTCACACACATCATTACTCACTGCAACGCATGATGCAATCATCAGACATCCCTCCACTCTGCCCGTGTGTGTGTGTGTGTGTGTGTGTGTGTGTGTGTGTGTGTCACACACTCGCCCCTAATCTTTGAAATGCTTTATTATAATTCAGCACATGAAGAGGTCACACACACAGATTACAGGAGGAAGAGGAGGAGGCTCCTTCCTCCTCATCCAGAGGATGTTTGGGTTCAGATGATCCACAAAAACGATTTCCTCATATCCCCCACAGAGATAAACAAATATCTGTGAATATTTCCTCCTCATCTTCAGGTGCAGCAGGAGAACCAATGTGGGAGTGAAAACGCAGTTCGGACTCCAACACAAAGAGCTGAACGTCTGCAGGTTGGTTTAGAACCTGAGGCCCTCAGTGAATCCCCTCAAAAAGCTGCTCTGCTTCTGCAGTCAGGACTGATTTATGGAAACGTTTCCACACCCAAACCAACCGGTCCAAACCGACCCGGTTCAAACCGACCGGGTTCAAACCCACCCGGTCCAAACCGACCCAATCTGACTGGTCCAAACCGACCAGTCCAAACCGACCCGGTTCAAACCGACCCAATCTGACTGGTCCAAACCGACCCGGTCCAAACCGACCCAATCTGACTGGTCCAAACCAACCGGTGTTTTAATCAGCCAACCAGTGACTGATCTGATAGAGATCCGATTTGCTTTTCTTTCTGGCTGCCATCTTGGATCTTGATGTTGGGTTGGGGATGAGCAGTAAAGATGTTTTTGCCAGTAAAGTCGGTTCGATTTGAGGTCAAAGTTGCAACATTTGATAGATTTTCAGCAGCGCTGAGTCAAACCATCCAAACCTTTGAGCAACCTGTTCCTCTCCTGGCCTGTGGGGGCGCTGCGCCAAGAACCACTGACAAAAACCACACGAAAACGTCTGAAGAAGACACAAAGCATAACTTCCTTCTTCATGATAAGTAAACAAGTTCAAAGTAGCAGCAGATGTTAGCGGTTGTAGCTAACATCTCTTTTGTCTTTAGCGTTAGCCATTTCTCCTGCTAGCACTTGGCTAGCAGGAGAAATGTTTAGGTTCCATTTACCCAGAATGCCCTGCACTGAAGTCTGCTTCCTGCTTTGGAGTTGTCTCCAGTTCACATCTGCATAAATGCAGACTTAAAAGTCTCTCCATAGTTTGATTCGCATCCAACCCAAATGAACTGGACTTTCTAGGTAAGCAACAGTAATTCAGTTAAAGTGAACTAAACAGGCTGCTATGAAGACGCCCTAAGACTTTAATCCAAGTGTAAACAGCTTCACCTGCCATCCACCCAGTGAATTTCTCCACACTCTTCTGCTTTAATTCCTTCTGAAGAAATTAAAAGTTAAATGGACACAGCGCCTCCAGGTGCTGAGGATGCAGCTGCAGCGTTTCCTCATCTATATTCTGGAGTTGCACCCGTCGATTTTTCTCATTTGGATCTTCAATAACTCAACATTTGAGTGCAAATGAAGCTCAGGATAAATGTGATTGATTTGCAATTAGAAGTCCAAGTCAGAAAAATCAAAGGATTAAAATAAAATGTTCTTACTATTTGTCTGCCATGCATGTAAAATGTTTATGGTTTAATAAATCAGTAACAGGACGGTTCCTTTAATGTTAGAATGATTAAATGCAGATAAGCTACGCTAACTTTGCTAATTGCTAACTACAATTGGCACGGATAACAGTTGAAAAATTGCATTTTAAAATTTCTGAAAGCAATAATTGTTGGTCTTAAAACAATTCAGCAAAATATAGAGAAAAAAAATCTGCTAAAAACAAAATGTGCAGCATATGGATAATAAATTAGATTGATTTGGAGGCAATCAGCAGCAGAGGAAGAGCCAGCGCTCTGCTGTTAAACTGGCTGAGTTATTTAAACTGGTTGAGTTATTTAAACTGGCTGAGTTATTTAAACTGGTTGAGTTATTTAAACTGGTTGAGTTATTTAAACTGGTTGAGTTATTTAAACTGGCTGAGTTATTTAAACTGGTTGAGTTATTTAAACTGGCTGAGTTATTTAAACTGGTTGAGTTCTCTGCAGTGGTTCTGAGCGGCTGACTCCAGAACCATTACTGAAACCTACAGGTGAAAAAACGGACCTGCTTATGCTGGATGTCTCAAAACTCATTACAATTAGAAGGTTTTATGGACATTAACAGGCAGCCCTTTACTGAGCTGCATGCTGTGGTTTCCATCCTATAAAAACGACCCTCATTAAGAATCTAATATAATGAACTCGGGTCCGAAAGTTTGACAAGAACCTCACCTGCATTTCCTCTGAATCACCTGGAGAAATCGGTTCATTCTGCCACCAAAATCTCTTCTCAAAAACGAGCTTTCAAGATAAAATTTTAATGAGAATGTCTCGGTGTGTACAAGGAATCACTGAGCGTGTTGTCAAACGACAAACAGGAAATGACACAGTTGCAGTCTGGAATGATCCGACGTCGTTCGGCTCGGTTCCCGGAGGTCCCAGAGTTCTGCTCGGGGATCCAAAGGGTCACTGCGAATTCCCACGCTGCATTCGCGCTTCTGTTGGTCCACCACATGGTTCAACGTTCAACTGGCACAGGAACTGGTTCTGAACTCTCTCTGAGGTCCCGTCGGGCCCAACAAGCCGAATTAGTGGCGGTAAAACATCAAAACCTTCAATTAGAGGAGCAGAACCAGTAAAATGGTTCCTTTCAGCCTTATAAACCCTACTGGACCTTTGACTGCACCCTTAGGAGCCTTCCATCTACATCCACACAAACCCAATAAATTATCACAACTCTTTCATTTGCCAGATTCAAATGAACCAAATAACTTGTGGGCCACCAAGAGAGTTAAGGAGCAGCTCAGGTTGAACCAGCAGAAACACCAACCAGCAAAAGTCGACCAAGGTGCCGTTTAAAGTCCTTAAGGAGGAGGTAGACAGAAGAAATGGGTAACAGTGATGTGGTTATTGTAGTCCTACTGTGGGGAACTTGTAGTCCATATTAACAGTCTTGGATCACTTCCTGCTGAGGTCAGTTTGTGAATCCTCTTTGAGGTTAGCTTGTCAGCCAGTTTTGGTCAAACTGAAGGAGTCTCTGCGGCTGAGTCCTGAATCTTCCTGGGTTTTGCTACAATGGGATTAGTGGTTGGGCTGGGAGGATGAGGATGAAGAGGAGGAGGCGTTTTAATCGATGGATGGAAAAGGTCTGGGAGGAAACGGCTAATGCTCTTGTGTCACTGGAAAGTTTAAAACTCGGTTTTTTATCTGGACTTTTCAGTCACTGCCCAGTTTAACCAATCAAAGCATCGGACTCTACAGTTGTAGCTTGAAGGAGAAGAAAGACAAGTTTGGTTTCTCTGACAGGATGAAGATTTTCCATCCTGCCTTTGTCAAACCCAAATAAAGCCACAGTTTCAGCATCTACGTCTCACGACTCATCTGCTCATCTTTAGAGATGTACTGACTGGTTCTGCCAGAGTCCTTCCTGATCCCCTGAGTGTTCTTGGTCTTGGTTCGGATCCCAGACCTTTAATAAAATCTTCCCCAATAGTTAGAGATACTGAGCAAACCTGTGCCTGACACATGAAGCATCGACAACCTCTGAATTTAGCAAGGGCAAATGTTCACGACGAAATTTAAACACTGGGACAAAACAACACTGACGAGCTGAAAGGGTTAACAAATGATAAACTATGGTCCCACTCAGGCAATCCTGGTTCCCAGTAAGACGTCCAGCTGCTCCACAGATTGGTCCCATGATGAAAAATTGATACTCGGCCTGAAAACCAGACCAGTAATTCATGAACCTGGAGACAGTTATGGCGTCCCAGGGGTCATTTCAGGGATTAATTCTAGTTTAATGCTTATAAATTATTGTCTGCAGTGTTTAATAGACCCATATAAACATATCTCACTAGGACTGCAAAGATGGAGCAAATCCACTTTTATAAATTAGATAAGATATATTCTCAGTGTTTCAGGCATTGAAGCGCCAGATTGAGGACTGAAGTCTGGAGTCTCGTTGCCTCTTGCCTTCGCATTTAAAGGCACAAATTTAGCTTTGCATGACCAGATTGAAAAACCCAAATATAAAGTGAATTCAGGACAAATGAGGCGTCAAGATGACTTGCAGCTGATTGGAAGGGACGGTGGGAATTAATAGCTGGTGAGCACAAGACCATTCATGTGGGGAGTCAGTTTGGTAACTGCTTCATGAGTTACCTTTAAATCCCCTTTGCCAGAACATTGAGCCTTTCTGATGAAGGCCTCCTGTTTCCTGTGATTCCTCCTCTTCCTCCTCGTCCTCCATCCAGGCGATGTAGGATTTCTGGACTATCCACACACGACAAAGTCCTGCTCTGGTTCAGTCCAAAGTCCTCTGGCTGAATTTCATTCAGTCCAGGTGTGTCTGCGTTGGTGACTCCACTGGTGAAGGAAAGGCTAGAAGAACCAGCGAAACGCCTCACCAGCTGGGACGGAGGGCGGCCGCTGAGGAGCAAACAGAGAAGAAGAGTTGGTGGACGAGCCAACAGAGATGAAGCCATTTGCCAGGCACAGTGTAGATCAACTTATTTATTCAGGTTTGCCTACAAATGAAATGAGTTCCCTCAACGGTTCAGAGTCTTGCTCAAGTCTTGACCCAGTCGACCAGAAACGTTCTTAGCTTCAAACCCAACAGATCAGACTGAAAGGTTAATGTTTGCATCTCTTGGAGAAAAACGTTCTTCTCTCAATCAGAGCATTTATAGGGAGGTATGAAGTTTAAAAGGTTGTTTTTTGGCCTTTTTGTTTCGGACTCTGCAGGACAGAATCTGCTGAAAGTAACGGTGAAGTTCTGACAGCTTTAATGTTCAGAACACAGGAAAGTTTAGGACTGAGGGAAAGTCTGTCGGGTCGACTTCAAAGACAGCAAAGAGAGGATGAGGCAAGAGAGTGAAACCACCTGCCAACACACACACACACACACACACACACACACAGGACACACCGGTTCACACACTGCGCTGCCGTGCACACGGCCATGCTGCTGTCAGTTGCCGTGAGGCTCCACAGGTCCAATTAGTGTGTAATTGAGGAAGATTATGGCTGCTAATTCACTGTCTTGGTAACGCACACACTCCTTGTTTTAGCGTGGAAGGGAGGGAATAATTAGAGTTAGTTGGTAGACATTCCCACAGGAAGTGTGCGTGTGCACGCGTGTGTGTAAGAGAGATATATGGAGTCATCAGTGAGGTCGAAAACCGGTGTCAATGAATTATTGATCGCCGCTACTTCTTACGGCAGAGACGAGTGCTGGCACACACACCCTGAGGAGAAGGCAGATAACATAAATATTCTCCGTTTCCCGCTCTCTGCAGGCTCTCTTTATCTCTGTGAATCAGTGTAGAGCTGGTGTGTGTGTCGGTGTGTGTGCCGGTGTGTGTGCCGGTGTGTGTGTCGGTGTGTGTGTCGGTGTGTGTGCCGGTGTGTGTGTGTGTGTGTTGGCAGCCTGCCAGACCTCGGCAGGCTCTGAGCTCTCGCTTTTCACCACCCACCATCTGCACAGCACTCACACACACTCACTCAGCGGGGTGAGCGATGCCTTCCAGCCTCCCTGGCAGTCATCTGGGTTAAGTGAGCCAGGACACACACACACACACACACACACACACACACACACACACACAGAACCAAGCACACACACACAGAAGCATGTAGTGAGAAGTAAAACCAGATCAGATTTGGCTCCGTCGCTGAACGTACGCGAACATTTGCAGGGTCTTGAACAGCCTTGAACGTTTCCTCATTTTGCTACATTATAACAACAAAGTGTGTTTCAGGGGAATGAACTGATCCAAGTGCTGCATCGTTTTGGAGTGGAAGCAAAATGGGAGAACATTTTTGGAACCATCTTTGACTGAAGCTAAACCTTGAAGATGCAGTTCAGCCGAGGCAACTGGAGCCTCCAACAAGTTTTCTGTCAGAAACGTCAGGATTTATCTTCCTGTCAACTCGATGTCCGTACTGAAGAGAAGAGTCTCCATAGGATGATGCTGCCACCACCATGTTTCACTGTGGTTACGGTGATCTGTAGTGTTGTTTTCCAACACACTTTTCACCCTTCACCATGAGAACCTAAAGCGTGGCTCGACTCTGCAGTTCAGGAGGTTTTGCTTTATAGCTATGGAAAATCTCTACTGGGTGGGACTGTCACATAGCTGGGCCACCCGAAAACATCTTTATTTGTTGCATAAAGATCAGCGAGTTTGATCTTTATGCAACACAAACATAACCACAAAGGAGGATGTTGAAGCGATGTTGAACATTCTGCTCTGTCTGTGTCTTTTTGTCCGACTCAGAGAAGAAAAAAACCAGAACAGACTCAGAAAAAGAAACATGAATGAAGGCTCCCAGATACTGAACACCACAAACCTTGTGCTCCGTGGTTGAGATTTTATGCTCGAGCATATCGTTTGCATTCATTTCCTGTAACGAGTTCCTTCATTTCCTCCAGTCTGAATAGATTCTGGCATGTTTGATGAGCCAGTTGCCCACCAATCTGCTTCTCGTGCAACACCAAGTACACATACTGGATCGCCAAAATGTGCCTTTGCCCATACGCGTCCGACAGACGTCTGTGCAGAGTTTGCCTCTCGGACACACAGATCTCCTCGGAGCCAATCAGTGACCAGTTTCTAAAAAGGAAGCTGGAACTACGTAAGTTTTGCGACTGGAAAACTCTTATAGATTTGATCATGTTCTCTGTATCCTGTCTGTCGCTTGCTTGGCTTTCTTTCAACGTGGGATTTGTTCTTGCCTGTTTTTTCAAGATGTCAGTTTTATAGATTGGTCAACTAATGTCCCTCTTGTCAACAGATTCTCCCTCTTGAGCCACAGATCTCTGCAGCTCCTCCAGAGTTACCATGGAGCTACTGGCTGGTTCCCTAATTAATTCTCTCCTGTCAGTTTGGGTGAATGTCCAGTCTTGGTCGATCTCCAGCTGGTCTCTCCATGTTCAGACGGAGGATTGGTCGTCGCTCGGAGGACAGTTTGGGATGTTGTCGTAGAATCTAACCTTCCTTTTAACTTCTCCAGAACTTCCCCCTTCTGCTCGGTTCCTCTGCCTTATTCCATCACGTTTTCGCTCCACTTCAAAGTAAGGACCTACTTTGAGAGACTCAGTGAGAATAAGTCATGAGTGTCCAGCTCCAGGCCTAAAGGATCCCTGTCCTGCTTTCTGCTCTAAGATTCAAAAGGTTCAACTCCTCAACACATGAAAATGTCCTGCAGAGGCCGGTTGATGACCCGTCACTTCATTCAGGTGTTGATCCAGGGAAACAACCAAAACATGCAGAATTTCTGCACCTGAATACGGATTTGAACACTCAGCCCAAATCAAGACTAAATATGTGGTGATTGAAATACTTTTGTTTGTCTTGGTTTGTGTTTTAGCTGCGTGTGCGTGTACTCACCTCCAGCACCCCACCTCCTCCACCTGGCTTCTTCTTCAGCTCCTCACACTTCCTGAACTTGCAGATCTGGTGACCCGTCTTCCTGTTGCGACAGGACGAGCAGACGCCGCAGTTGATCAGTCGTCTGCACGGCCCGCATACGCCACAGCGCTTCCGCTTCCTCTTCGCCACTGTCCCTGACGATGATGAAGATGATGAGGAGAGAGAGACGCCCCCTGCTGTCACCCCTGACGATGAAGGGGAGGAGGAGGAGGGGCATGGGGAGGAGTTAGTGTGCTGCTGGCAGTCCGTTAGCGCCCGCTGGCCGCTCGTCATCTGAAAAGCGCTGCTGGCGTCTGAAATCCCGCCACCTGCGGATCCCATTGCCATGACGATAACCCCAGGGGGTAATCCCAGCCCCCCCAGGAAGCCACCGCTCATTACTCCTCCCCCATTGCAGTTGCCGCCCTCTGATAGGCCCATCATGTCCGGGTGGGCGTGTCCCTGCTTGTTCATAACGCCACAGTCTGCCCCGCCGCTGTAACCGGGGAGAAAGTTCCCGTTGCTAGGCGCTATTGGGTGATGGTGTGATGTTCCCTGGCTAACAGGAAGTGACGCAGTGTGTCCGTGTTTCTCAGCTCCTCCCCCTTCACTTCCGCCACCGGTTCCTCCCCCTCCGGGCCCCCCACTGCTCTGGTGCATGCTGCTGCTGTGGGGGTGCGAAGAGGTCATGTGACCTGGCGTCGCCGAGGGATGGTGGTGGTGATGCGTTGGCGCCGTAGCTACAGGTTTGGGCCTGCCCCAGAACATGGCCGCCGGGTGGTTCATGTTCATGTTCATGTTGTCATGGCAACCCCATGGGGCTGTCGCCATGGCACCCAGCCTGGCAGCGGTGGGGGGGAATATAGGAGCGGCGGCCGCCAGGCGAGCCGCCAGTTTGGCTGATTGTGGGAAGTTTGTCACGTTCATGTTCATGTTGACGTTCGTCTTGTAGAAGGTGGCGATGGATGAGCGGTACCGGTCCATCTCAGTGGTGTAGTCGAGCATCGGCGCTAGGCCCGACACCTGCAGCAAAGACCTTCATCACGTTTCACTACGCCAGAGACCAACAATTCACCAGCGCAGCTGATCGCATCTCAGAAATTCAGAAAACACCAACTCACCTGTCCCTGACTGCCGTAACCATGGTGATTTGGGTGATGGTGAGAGGGGGCGGAGCTTCTCTGCAGCATCGAGGAGAGGTCACTCTCTACACACACGCCGCTCGTCATTCCCGACATGACCTCTCACACACGCACACACAAACACGCATATGAACACGTTTGCTCAGCTAGCAGTTAGCCCTGTGAGGTCACTGCGTTTTGGTCTGTGAATAAAAAAAGATCAGACAAAGTGCCTTTAGGAAACACATGGTTTATTGATTTCTACAGATCACGTAACCTTCCATTCTGGGCGATCTTTTACCCAATATCAGTTAATAAAAGAGCAGAATCTGATGTATAGACGCTGGTTTATCAGATATTATCTTCTTCCAGCATATCAGAGCACCATGTGACGATACCTTGCCAACCATATATTCCCTCTTTAACATTTTTGAACCTTTGTGTTCCCTGGTCAGCACTACTTCCTCCTCCTTTTGGCTTTACACCTGGGTAAGCATCACCTCCTATATAAAACCAGCCCTACTCACTTATTCCAGTACAGTAGAGGGTGATATAACATTTTGGGTTCTTGATGTAAAGCTGTTGATGCAATGTTGGGACTGATGCCTCAACAAACCAAACTGTATTGGGTCATCCTTATATTTCAGAAGATGTTTGACAGAACTGTTGGTGTCTATCTCCAGCAGTCATTGTGGTAACAGGCGGGGTACACTCTGAGCAGGTTGCCATCGCAGGGCAACCATACGCACCTCAGGACAATTTACAGAGACCAATTAATCCAATGTCATTTTTGGACTGTGGGAGAAGGTCAGAGTACCCAAAGAAAGCCAAGCCATGCGCAAGGACAGCATGCAAACTCCACAAAGAAAGACTCCAAACCAGGCAATGGTGCTACAAAATGCACCACCTTGCAGCCATAACCCCATGTAATGTAGTGATGGAATTCAATTTTTTCACTGTCCAAAAATATTAAAAACACATAAACACACATGCTCAGACAAGATGGAGAGTCCTAGTTCAAACATTTCTTCCAGACATGGATAACAAGTTGAAGGTGATGCCACCGTACTGTTTCTTGTTTTAGTCTAAATGTAACTGTAATTATTTTGGTTTGAAATGCGTACATGGTTATAAGTTAGCATATAAACTGGAACAGAAAAATATGCAGTAGTTCAGTCTAATTCAGTCGCTGTATGAAAAAATGATTTGTAAAGCCGATGGAAGAGACCATACTTATTCCCTTTCTGAACCATAGACAAAACAAATCCGTAAAACAAAGAGAAATGAGAAGGTGCAACTCAGGGAACTAATCCTGATGAACCCCAGACATCATTATGTAGTGTACTCTGTTGATCCCACTCTCTTTGCAACGACCCAACAGAAACTGAAACATGCTAAACAGTCCAAACCTAGAAAACGCAACCCTGACGAGGACTGTACCGTCATTTTGGTCGCCTCTCTAAGGCAGGATCAACCTTAAAAAGATCCTCAGACAGCATTACCATCACTGGATGGTGGTAGGAAAGAACCACCGTTTTGTTTGGGTCAGTCTGGGTGGTTGTACTTTGCATACAGATTCATATTAGACAGGGTGACTACCTTTGAAGATACTCTGTACCATAGGGGTTGTATTCCCAAATCCAGCCGTGTAACTTTTAGGTACACCCTTAATTCTACACATTTGAATCAAATAGTGAATTACCAGAACTCTGCAGAGCTGACAGATGCTTAACGAGCCATTTGATCCAGATGTTGGAGAAGGGAGGGATCTAAAGGTCTAACGATGGTAGATCTCAAGGACCGGCCGTAGGGAATCCTGCTGCACAGCAGCAAACCTCTAAGGTATGACTTCAGGTTTCCTCTAGCAGTGATAGAGAACCGACTCTAGTCTGGTGTTTTCTACAGACCATTTCTCGTCAAAACCATTTTTACTTGCTGCTGCATGTGACCGGCCAGGTGACCCCCACACTGGTCCATGGCAATGGTGGTGCATAAGATGATGACAGCCGTCTCTTCATTGTCACTATTACTCTGGTGGTATGCAGGTCCAAAGGTGTTCAAAATCCTCTGAGATCAGGATCACCAATGAGCTAAAACCACCAGATCTGTTTATCTTCAAAAATTGATTTTGAAAATGATTGGGAAGAATCTGCATAATCAGCAGAGATGTCCCAATATCCAGACTAATCCAGGCCGATGTTACGTTTAGAATGGGAAAGGAAAATCTATAAACTTGTTAAATCCTACCCCAGTCCCCGAAAACCAGAAATAATTTGATGTGATTTCATTTCCGTTTAAGATGTAAAGTTTGTTGCCTGGTGCTTTTAATTGGTAAGATCTGTCCCCTAAAGTGTTGACTTCCAGGAGACGTAGACGTTCTCGTCCCAGTGGTGATGGTTACGCCTGGTTACCTCAACATTAACAAAAACTCCTGATCTTAACTGATTTTGTTTAGTTTGAGATTGAAAGACATCAGCATGAACGTGTAGTCAAATCGTTCCAAACTTTGGACATGAACAGTCTAAGCTAAGGCTCTACGACTGATTAGTGGCCCAAATACCCCCAACTTTTCGGTTCCATTAGGACATTTCCATGTTGACGTCTTTTCACTTTCCAGCCCATTATCTGTTGCTCATTCAGAAGGCAGAGACCCTTTGGGTGTCAGAACCTCCCCAACCACTTTGGACCGGTGGAGTCCTCAGTTTGGTTCCCAGGTTCCCAGGAGGTCCGGGACAGTTGGGAGTGCTGCCTGGTCTCTGACTCCATGGTGGCAGTGAAACAGACCAGCCAGCAAAGCTTCGGTGTGTGAACAGCAGCAGACTGCCGGTGTGTGAATGAGTGTGAAATGTGGGTGTTTGTCAAAGGAAACAAACGCGTGCAGCCTCTAACAGAGTGTGTGCCTATCGCGTGTGTGTAGTCAGTGTGGAAATGTGTGTCGGCTCGGGCGTGCGTGCGCGCGCGCGTGTCCCACCCCCTCATTCCCTCCTCCCCCCCTCTCCAACCCTCAAACTCCCCCGAGGCGTAACTAATTACCCTGTCTGGTCAAGCGGGCCGGCGCGAGCTCCGACAGAAGGTCACAGCGGCCACCGACCGCGAGGGGAAAACGGCTCTCCCACGCGACACATTAACACCTCCCCCCCTCAGGCTCTGAAAGCCAAGGAGCAGGGA
Source organism: Poeciliopsis gracilis (assembly GCA_911649635.1). Classification (NCBI taxonomy): domain Eukaryota; kingdom Metazoa; phylum Chordata; class Actinopteri; order Cyprinodontiformes; family Poeciliidae; genus Poeciliopsis; species Poeciliopsis gracilis. The sequence continues at coordinate 115,430 of CAJVRI010001274.1, forward strand.
GGAGGAGGAGGAGGAGGAGGGAAAGAGATGGGAGGGAGGTGGAGGGGGTGGGGGGTCAAACACAAAAAAAGGCAGAGCCGATAACGACCGATAAATACCGTGAACGCAGCATGCAGTCCGATACAGCGCGAGGAGGAAGGGAGAAGATGGACGGCGCGTGCTGCTGCTACTTACCGGCCCCGCGAGGAGGAGGAGGAGGAGGAGGAGGAGGAAGAGGGTGATGAGGAGAAAGAGGAGGAAGGAGGAGAAGACCGTCTGGGAATTAGCCCGCCACGGATCATGGCTGGCGGGGAAGGAGACAGAGAAAGAGAGGAGAGGAGGGGAGGGGGGGAGAGGAGCTCCGGGAGGGATTTGTCGGTCTGTTGGTACCAAGGAGGAGGAGGAGGAGGTGATGGAGGGAGGGATAACGGGGAGAGGGGGTTGGAGGAGGAGGAGGGGGCGGATGGATAATCACCTGGGCTTGGCACAAGCGAGCGCGAGGCGGGGAGAAGGAGGGAGGGCGAGGCGTTAAATTAGCCCGGCCGAGGAGAAGGAAGCGGCTCTGTGGAGACCCTGCAGGGGAGGAGGAAGAGCGGCGAGGAGCTCGAGGAAAGGAAAGCGAGAAAAAACACAGCACCACGGGAGGAGAGGGGGGGGGGGAGGAGGGGTGATGAATAATGGCGGAGGTTATGAACGGATACGTGCGTCGCTCTCGCGGCAGGGCGAGAAGGGGAGGGAGGGAGGCAGGGGGTACACACGACGCTGATGTTCGGTAACAGAGAGGGGAGGCAGTGTGTGTGTGTGTGTGTGTGTGTGTGTGTGTGTGTGTGTGTGTGTGTGGTGTGTGTGTGTGTGTGTGTTCTGCTGTCGGCAGCGCCCGTGGCGGCGTGGCGTGCCGCGCGCGGTGTGAACGGTCTGATTGGCGCTGTGGAGAGGTGAGGAGGAAACAGGAGGCGCGAGAGCTGGCAGGTGATTGGCTGCTGGCCACTAAGAGAGAGAGAGGTAGAGAGACCTTTGAGAGAAACGGGAGAGAGAGAATGAATGAAGAACTCTGGGTTTTTCTGCTGTTTCCTTTAGTAAAACTCAAACTCAGGACTTTTCCTGACTGACTTGTGTGTTTTTGATAAAAATGTCTTAATTATACCAACTTTATGAAGTTGTTTAAAAAATAATCCTAACACACATTAATTGATTTAAAAGCACTCTTTACATATTGTTACCTACACACACTATATGCACACACACTGCTAGTATTTCAGTGTTGAAGCTCTGGGGTAGCGGTGGTACTTACACAGAGTCTTGTCAAATCCAGAGGACACCAAGATGCTTTCCGCTACATTCACACGCTGGTGGTGGAGAGCTGCTAGTAGCCTCAGCTGCCCTGGGCCTAACAAAGGTGAAGCTGCCATGCATCATGTGCCCTTTGACCTCCACCAGCAGACAAGGCAGGTGAAATGTTTTGTCCAAGGCCACAATGACAGAGGCTGATGGAGCGGGAATCAAGCCGGCAACCCACCAACTGAGGGACAAACTCCTTCCACCGTCACCCCATACAGGGGTGTAACGACGACACAGTTACACCCGTAAGGCTCGGGCACCAGACCGAGGAGAGAGTCACTGGAAGGCACCGAGGGACCACAGGGCAGAGGAGGCAACAAGGAGCCACTAGGGGGTAACGAGGAATCACTAGGGGGGCAACGAGGAATCACTAGGGGGCAACGAGGAATCACTAGGGGGCAATGAGGAGTCAATAGGGCAGGGGTGGAAAATTCCAGGCCTGGAGGGTCTCCTGCAACTTTTAGATGTGTTTCTACTTCAACACACCTGAGTCAAATAATGAGTCATTAGCAGAAGTCTGGAGAACCAGACTGTTCTTAGGAGGTGATTCAGCAATTTGATTCAGCTGTGTTGGACCAGGTAGACCGGAGTTGCAGGACACCGGGCCTCGAGGACCAGGATTGCCTGCCCCTGCACTAGGGGGTAACAAGCAACGAGGAGTCACTAGGGGGCAGTGAGGATTCACTAGTGGGCAACGAGGATTCACTAGGGGCAGCGAGGAGTCACCTGGGGCAATGAGGAGTCAGTAGGGGCAATGAGGAGTCACTAGAGGCAACGAGGAGTCACTAGGGCAATGAGGAGTCACTAGGGGCAATGAGGAGTCATTAGGGGCAATGAGAAGTCACTAGGGGCAATGAGGAATCACTAAGGCTTAATGAGGAATCACCAGCAGCTGAAGCCAGGCTGGCAGCGGCGAGAGGCATAGTGTCTGCAGCAGCGACTGGAGGTGTGATGGGCGCAGGAGATGCGGCCGGAGCTCCGGCTGGAGGTGGTGCTGCTCCCAGAGATGTTGGAACGTGAGAATGGACTGTCTGGCTTAGGAGGCAGAAGGTCGCCAGCCATGGCAACTAAAGCTGTCTTGCGTTCCCACGCTGCCTCCTGCTGCAGCTCCACCAAACCCAGCAAATAAAGATGGGTGGATCAGCACTCCAGCACTCTAGCACAAAGAGGAGCCTAATCGCGATCCCAAGAGACCCAAGAGGTCTGAAGGCGAAGTATGGCTCTGCCATAATCTCTCTATAGTCTTTGATTGTAGATTTTAAGTCATTGGGTCCATCATGTAGTTTCTTAGCGTGTCTCACTGTAGTTACTGCATCTGTCATGAAGTGAGGTTGTAGATAGTGAGACAGACACGGTGGAGTCAGGTTGAAGTGAAGGAATGATGACTTTAATGAACAAATACTCAAGCCATTGTCCAGGCAGCACAGAAAGAGCAGAAGGCTAAGAGTTCATGACTGGTAGCAACTGGGAGTACAATAAACATGAGAACAACAAGAAGGATTGACAACAAGAAGGCTTGACAAGGACCCAACAAGGATCTCAGGTGGGATTAAATACACAGAGGGTAATCTGGAAAACAAGAAGAATCAAGGGGTAGGCAGGACAACATGGAGATTCAATAGACACAGAAACCTAAAATAAACACAAAGAAAACTCAGATCCCCACACACTCATAGCTGAATTGGTCTCAGCGCTGCAGCTGAAGATAACATCTACAGTTTTCCATATTTTCGCTCTTGGGGATTGCCAGCCAATCGCATGCCAAGTATTTTTGTGCCTAGATATTTCAGCTTCCCAAATTGCATTTTCTTTTAAATATTTTAGATATGCTCTTTGACGAGACTGTAAATAGTCTGATTTTATATAAATAAGTTGAAGTTACTTTCCACAGGAAAACCAGTGAATCCAGAACCGTGAATCGGCACAGGTCCACTTTTTAACTTCGGTCACTTTTTAGAAAAAATATATTTCTGGGAATAGTTTTACTGCGCCACATTTTTTACTACCACTTGAGTCATATAATTTGAAGTAACTACTCTTCCAAGAGTACAATTTCTGGCTATAGGGGAAATTGACTTCACTGAACAAAGAAACATGTTTTTAACCCAAAAAAGTATAAGAAACAACTAGATTTTTTTACCATGTACTTTTACACTCATACTTGAATGGAAGACTAAATGTTATTTCTGAATGAAGTAGTGTAACTATTACTTGAGTACATTTTTCAGCTACTCTACACACCTCTGGCTGATGAATCACTGTTAATTTAATATTTACTTTCTAAAACACAACCACACAGACTTTTTCTGGGTACTACTAAGAGCAATATAGGTATCTCCAGTCGTTGTGGCACGATTATAATATATATATTACAGATGGTCAGGTGTAAGACATAAGTGTAAAGTCTCAATAGAAAACCTTCAGGAATCCTGAAAAACCTTTCAACAAGGTGAGAAAAGCAGGGAGGCTTCTGCTCTAAAAATGACTAAATGTCGACATCTAGTGGAGGAAACGGGGATGTGCCGTTATTGGTTTGAGCTGCTGGTTTTACTTGGATGTTCAGCGACAGAAACTGTAAGCAGAGGCTTTATTGTCAGACCATCGGCAGAATCTTCAGTAATGCGGCTTTTATGTCGTCGAGTCCAGACTTTCACACCGAGCTGATCCCGCTGCAGGTATGTTAGCTCCGCTGCTAGCGGTTAGCCTCGCCTTCAGCTCCGGGTGGCCGGGCTGCCGTTAATGTCAGCAAACGGCTAATATGGAATGAACGGAGCAGAAAGACCAGAGAACCGAGAACCGTTCGGTAGTCGGGGTTAGAAAACCGAAGAATAGAACCAGCTCACATAGAAACAATAACAGCTGTCATTGTGCTTCTCCTTTGTACGGTCAAGTGGAGACGTCGGGACGCTGGTGTATGTAAGCGTTGGTGGTATAGTGGTTAGCATAGCTGCCTTCCAAGCAGTTGACCCGGGTTCGATTCCCGGCCAACGCATATGGTGACTTTTTATTTTTTGTTCTTTCGTGTTTATTTCATAATTTATTAAAAATGTACATATCAGCTATTCGTCGCGAGACTTTCACAGTAAATGCAGGAATTACATAGAAAAAAAGCAGGCAAGTACATGTAGTGACTATATAATACAATCTTGTTCTGCCTAAATTTTATTTTTAATATGTAGTGTGGATTTTGCCAACTTTAATATTATGGATTCTACACTTAGAAATTTTATATGTTTGAAGTGTTTTATTGAATAAAGTAAAGTATTATGACTAAAGTTGCTGAATGTTGTGTGGCCTCCAGCAGTGAGTCCAGACATGGGCCGGTACTTCTACAGCGAGGCCCACATCAAGAGTCCATGGCATCAAGTTCTGGCTGCTTTTTGGCAACGCTACCCAAACCCATACAGGTAATTTCTCTAAGTAGTGAACTCGAAATCATAAAAACATTAGAAATATGTGAGTCATATCTTCAAATCAGGCAGTGGACATCAATCAATCAATCAATCAAATTTTATTTGTATAGCACATTTCAGCTACAAGGCATTTCAAAGTGCTTTACATCATAAACACAAAATACAACATAAAATAAAATAAGAATACAACATAAAATAAAATAAAAATACAACATAAAATAAAATAAAATACCACGGAATTTAAGCGCCTGTTACCGCCGGACTCCGCCGTCCGTTTAACCACGGGTATTCGCCGGGCCCCGTTGCCCACAACAGGAAAAGGTCTCAACCTTTTGACACGGAATTTAAGCGACATGAACTTTAACCTCTGGTAGATCACTATCACCTCCACTCACCACACAGCTCAGCTGGTGTGTGGAGGTACATCTTGGTTGACATTTTAAGGCTGAGTATGTCAGGGGGTCTTAAGCAGTTAGAAGCTGATTGGACCTCTGGTTTTATGTGCCAGCACTCATGTCCTCACCGAGGACGTCCTGTACCGGGAGGTCACCTCCGCCAACCTCTTGTTGTCACGGAGACTGCTGACCAAAACCAACCGGTTGCCAGGATGGGCGGAGCACATCTTTCCCACCCACATGGCGCGGGCCGTCTACGTCCTGGAGGACTCCATCGTGGACCCGGAAGCCAACACCCTCGTCACCAAGACCTGGAACCTGAACCACAACACCCTGATGGTGAGACATGGGAATGTTTCTGTGGAGGTCGTCTGTGTCCTGTCTGAGGGAATTACTGCTATTTCATTATTGATTTGGAGTGAAATGTCCAGTTTTAATCCTCTCAGACGGTGGTGGAGCGCTGCATGATTGAACAGGACGGCAGTCAGCCCACATGGACCAAACTAAAGCGAGAAGCTTGGATCTCCTCTTCTGTTTATGGGCTGGCCCGGCCCATTCAGGTAACAAAAATACCAGCAGTTTAATCGAATCTTTTAGATCTGGACTCGGTGTCTTCAGTTTGATGAACCTCACAACTGTAGAAAAAAAAGTATGGAGAAGACATTAAGTGGTGTGCATTGTACCTGAACCTGGTCCATCCAGGACATGTGAAACGTTCCTGGATCAGAGCATTGAACACCTGTGGCTGATGTGTCCAGGTCAGTCATTTGTCTAACTGTCCCTATTGGTCCACAGGAATTTGGCGTAGCGCGATACAAAAGCAACCAAACTCAAGCCATGAAGGGGCTAGACTACGCTCTGACCAAGATACAGAGTAAGATGAAGATTAGTATTTATCTATTGCACGAAAAGACCTCTTACTTACCTCGCTAATACAACCACAAGGTGACCCAACAGCTGGGTGGGAGTGGACACCATTCAGAGAGCTGTAGCTCAGAGGTAAAGGTTGTCATCCTCCAAATGGAAGATTCTGGTTCTGACTGTGGCAACCTGGTCCAGATCTTTATCTTTAGTCAATTCCTGAGATACTTAAGAGGATTCTGTTTTCTAGTTCATGTGTTTTGTGGATGCCTGTAGCTTCTGAGGCATTTTTATGCAAGAGTTTAAGGTACCAGTGTTACTTTTACTTTTGCCTCTTGTATTCCTTCTAAACCTAAAGCAAATGTCCATTTTCCCGACACACAGTCTTGTTTGTGGCAGTTATGTACGGGATCGTGGGAACCTCCTGGTCTCATCTTTGTATTTTAAAGGTAATCTGGTTCTGTTGGTCTCTTCAAGCCATGACGTTCATCATACAGTGTAGCAGTTGGTGGCTGAGTGTAAAGCAGCTGGAAGGAGTAAAGGCTCCTCAAACTCTTAGACTGGTTGCACCAACTCTCAACCTGGCATTAGGTGCCAAATGTGTCTCGATTTGTACACAAAGAAAATCTCTTAAAACCTGGCAGCTCTCTGTAATATTTCTATACAACATAGTTCTTTAATTCCACCACTAGATGTATGTTGCAGATTGTACCTTTAATGCTTCTAGCACATTTCGGTTCATTTTTGTTAAATAAAAGACTGAAGAATAAAATATACTGAGATACCATCTTTCTCCAAATATCATATTTGTTCCAGTATAAAAAGCATTAAAACTGAAGGTTTACTTACTTATTACCACGATTGTATTTGTTCTTTAACTCTACTTTGGATTACTATACATTCAGTACTTTATCATAGAAACACAGATTCTTGCATCAACCAGTCTGTTTTCTATTGTCTTCCTCCAGGTGAAGAGCTTTCCCGTCTCCATGGCGACCAGGAAGACTCAGAGAAACGCAAGCCCCGCCCACCAAATTCCCCGCCCTCTCCATCCAAGAAACCCAATCAGTTTGCCTGAAACGGTAACAGGAGTAAAAAACATCTGCTGCTCTGAACCTCATTGGTTGTGGAAGTTACAGATTAAAATTGGTTGCTTAAATTTGCCTTTTTAAATTAGAATTAGTAAAATTTTATTTTTAATTTTATTGATTTATTGAGGGTTGCTGTCATTTTTACACAAAGAAACAATTTATTTTAAATGTATTATTACAGTTCTTGTTCAATAAATTTCTCTTTTTTATCTATCATTTTTGTTTCTTGTGTTCAGTAAACATGATTTATTAAAAAACCCCTACTAATTCAGCCATTTATATCGAGTTAAAAACACATAACTTTGTTCAAATTATTTGCACGTAATCTGAAAATGTAGCATTGAACGCTGTATGAGGTGAAAGCTTTGAGGTGAAGATAAATTGATCTAATGTCTCTTAGCAGCTTATCAGATTAACGTCTCTGTTGTTCAGACTGACATTAAAATGTGATAATGGCGCTGTTCCCTGTTTGTTTTACAGGTTCATGGAGTTTCGTTTCACTTTGAATAAAATATAAAACATTTTAATGTTATTTAAAATGGTTATTTAAGTTCCAGTAAAATAACCCCAGTAAACCCTGCGGGTACCAGTAAGGTACTCTGAACCCAGTAAAGTAACACGTCGGTTCCAATAGGGCTGAAGAACATAACGCGATATAAAAGTTTCATATCAATTGATATTAATAATTATTGATCAGATTTTGATGCGACTTTTTCTGTTTTACCCAGTTTTCTGTCCAGTTTAAGCCAAAAGCCTGCTGTGTGGTTCTGGTTCAGAGTTCAGGGAAATGATCAAATATTATATTTAACATGCTTTTTATCAATATTGATCACGTGTCTATCACGACATATATTGTTATTGACTTATTGCCCGGTTCCAGTAAGCGTGGGGCTCCAGACCTGGAGAATGACAAGTTAATGTCTGTGAACCTTTTATCTCCCGCTAAGAATCATAATGATACAACACTTTAGCTTCTGCTAAACACCAGGTTGGCAAAGTGTGTTGGTATTAATGGACTTAGCGTGGTGCTAACATTTTAGCGCTACAGCGCCTTAGTATTCAGTGATTCAGTTGATAGAATGTTGAACTTTATTTTTCACTGAACTCAGGCCTTTTAGTGACATTTTTCTACCAGTTTTGATCCACTTTTCTTTTTATCTTATCACAGTCACTAAAACATCTCATCGGATTGGACAAATGATTCATTTCTTTTAAATGAACTCAGAGACATGGAGCTCAGGGCTGAATCGGTGTCGTTCTTGTCTCGTTCTGTTCAGAGAATTCATCTGAACAGAAAAAAAACTGTTTGTATTTAAAGTTCAGAAGCTGAACACTGATTCTCTGTTAAATCAAAATAACAAAAATAAGATCGATAAACGCGCCTTCTGCTGCCGCCTGCTGGTTTCATCATGTAACTGCATGTTTTTAGTCAAATATCCATCCATCCATCCATCCATCCATCCATCCATCCATCCATCCATCCATCCATCCATCCATCCATCCATCCATCCATCCATCCATCCATCCATTTTCCGTCACCCTTCTCCCTAACGGGGTCGGGAGGTGCTGGTGCCTCTCTAGCTGCGTCCCGGGCGAGAGGCGGGGTCACCTGGACAGGTCGTCAGTCTGTCACAGTAGTCAAATATCGTTACCTTATAATTCACTTACATCACATAATTTACAAAGTATTAGAGAAAAACATCAAACAGCAGAAAGAACCTGGACTGTAAGGATAGCTAATTATCTAATAATCAATTAAATCAAATCATAAGTACATATTTTAAACAGTTTTTTTCTTTTTAGCCATTATTTAAAACGCAAAGATTTATCCACTTATTAATGTTGCATTTATATAAATACTTTGTAAGCGTATTGTTCACTACAAACAACAATGATTAATAAGCAAGGGTTTTTAAGGGTAAATGTCAATAAAATCTTGTTATTGCAGCTGCTGACACACGGTCTAAAAAGGTTTTCAAAAACCTTCAATATCCCACATTTTGTTATATTAACATTTTTGAAGTTACAAACATCGTTATGCATGAAATGTTGTAAATAGCAAAGTGATTCTTTAAGTTACTTTATTAGACAGAAATAAACAGATGAATAAATAAATACATGAGAACTTTTCAGACTCATTTTACCATTTTTGTGTTTTCTGCTGAAATAATCAACATGTTGCTTGAAGTTTTCCAACATAAATCAAGAAGTTTCTCCCTGTTGCTAGGAGCTGCAGCCTCCCTCTGATTGGTCCGCAGCCTCTCTGCTCGGACCAATCAGAGGCCAGAGCGCGCGTCATCAGAATCCATAATCCGCCTGTTTTGATCCTCATTTTCTCCGCCGGTGGTTTTCTGGGTTCTGGCTCCGCGGCTGGATGTTTGGACCGGACCTGCTGGCCGAATCCCGAGCAGAGGCTTAAAACCGGCAGACTGATACTGATAAAAACCGGCAGGATGTCCAGCTGCCACAAACACACACAGCGAGAACTTCCTGTTTACTGTCGCACATGTCAGCTTTACAAAATAAAAGCTTTCCGACCAAACGATCACACCAAACATTATTGATGAAGCCATTAAATATTTGTATGTTTTGTCATATATAATGAAAAAGTTCAAATCTGTGACAAAATGTAAATTGAATCCAAATTGAAAAATACTTTATAAATGCCAAAGGGAAAATAAATGTCATTGAAAATGTTTCAGCTGTTTTCAAAACTACAGCCGCAGAGGCATGTTAAAATCAACCAATCAATCAATTTTTCATTTAGTTTTGTATAATTTACATGTTTTTGTTTGTTTTTATTGAATTTGTGATTTTATTTGTTAGGTTTAGTTTTTATTTAGTTGAGTTGTGATTTAAACTGTTTCCAGATCAGCGTGTGAAGAGTTCGGTGCTTTTACATTGAAGGGCTCCTAGGCCAGGGGCGGAAGTGCTCGCAAATAGCTGCGCGGGCTTCACGTGCCGCTGGCGCTGATGGCGGCGGGGCTCGCGGAGGGTCGCACTGAAGCGGGAGCGCGAGGAGGCGGGGGACAGACGGCGGAACCGAGCGCCGACGCTCCGCCAAGCGAGCCGTGAGCACACCGAGCCGCGCTGCTGGGAGGCCGCTGACTGGATGGAGGGGTACGGCTGTTTTTGTGTGAATATCCCGGAGGGGTGGTGGCTGTCGGCCGCTGGAGGGGCCGTCCGTGGCTGGGTAACCCTGGACACCAGCGCCGTTATTTTTAAAACGCTCCGTTTGCGTGTAACCAAAGCCCGGTTATGTGGCCTTTATGTGGCCTACGTGCGTGTGTTGCGTTCACTGACCGTGGGCCGTCTTGTTTACCGGGCTGCAAAGGGGGTGCGTGCGTGTGCGCGCCTATGTGTGCGGCACTGCAGCATGCAGACAGAAGTTGGCCCGGTGAGGGCCGCCGCGGCCCCTTCAGTGCGGGGACCACCGGCGGCTGGGGGACATCTTGGTCCGGGCGGCGGCTATAAATCAGAGGAAACGAGGGCCGAGACTCTACAGCTGTTCCTCTGGGAGCCAGACATTCCTCAGCATGTGAGGCGTTTAGGAGGGAAACCTGGAACATTTTGTATCTAAGATTACAGAGTGGTGAATATTTACTTACCCTGTGTTGTTCAAATATCACTGAGATTTCCTCCTGCATTAATGTTATCAATGTTTCATGATATTATTGATCCTGTGAAACACAAACTGCAGGAGCCAGGGCTGTTTTTCTGTCTGAGTGAATGTTCCCTCCCAGGATTTTGTTTTAGTTGTTTCCCAGGGTAAACTCCTGGTTTTAGTTTCTAAGTAGAACATTTACTAAAATATTAAATGAATTACAGCAGACATCCTATTTTCACATGGATTTGGAACGACAACCAGTTAGTTTCCCTAAAAACGCGTATAAATGTTTATTGTCACAGTTTAAACACTGAATATGCTGTAAATATGCATTGATACGCACAGTGGAAACCGTTTTAGCTCTATAGCACCAGCTAATGTCAAAATGAAAAGAGTTTATATAAATAACAAAATCAAGCCAAATATTTTTTTTCAAATCAATCTTTTAATAATAATAAAAAAGTTTTGAAACTTGAAAATTGAAAAGACGGGTCCATAAAGATCCAGATCAGTGTCTATCGGGGCTGCCACCCCCAGATAGAAAAGAAAAGCTAACAAAAACTTCAGATAACTAATAAACAGATATTTTTAAGTCAGAAATGTATTTGTAAAACTGGATTTGTGATATATATATATATATATATATATATATATATATATATATATATATATATATATATATATATATATTTGTAATTAATACAATGGAGAGCAAAAATAATTGAGGACAGAAATTCAAAGTTAAGTGGTAAAACTGAGACGCATTGATGCTTCCTAATGGACAACCTGCCCAGTGATTTACGCTCTGACCTCCTTAAACAAGAACTTACACTCAACTGGGAATAATGCATTGTAATAATTTATGTATTTATTTGATCTAGTAATAGTTATTATATTTTCCCATTTTTCCATCCTAAACTAATCACATTTCAGTTTGTATCATAACTTTGCTGGTTGTGTGTTTTGAACGTAAAACTGACATTTTAATGTAACCTCAACAGACAGGTTGGATATAATGTGAAATATAACCTGATCAACAGGAGCTGATGATATTGTCACAATATATGTACATATTGTTTACGTCCAGATTTGTGGCGCCTGGCTTTTCCAGGCGCTGAATCGAGCTGCATGTCTGACGTGAATTATGTGGAAAAGTTGGATAAAACACAGCGAGACCGTTCTGGCTGCAGACGCTTTGAGAACCATCGGATACGTTTCCCATTTAGTTCCAAAGACAGAAAGTGGAAAAAATGTACTTTTTTGAGATGTGAAAAGATCAGACTGTTGTGAAAAAATCTGATTTGTTTCTCCTCAAAAATGTATAAAAATTCTGAGTGTTTGAAGAAAACTGAACAAGTTCTTTTGTTTGGTACTTTATGCGTCGATAGACTTTTAAAAATAATCATTTTTAACTTTTCAGAAAATGTAGAGAATAAGTGGAGGCAGATTTATTTCTGCAGCTTTTCCAGGACGGAGGCAAAGAGTTTACTGATGTACCTATAAACATGATCTCCAACCTGGTCTCCAGAAATACAGCTAAACACGTGTGTGTGTGTGTGTGTGTGTGTGTGTGTGTGTGTGTGTGTGTGTGTGTGTGTGTGTGTGTGTGTGTGTGTGTGTGTGTGTGTGGTGGACAAAGTGGCTTCATTGTGTCTCTCGAGGTTAAGTCGGTGCAGAGATGAATATCAAACAGGCTGTAGTAGTGGCTGTGTGTCACGCTCTGTTGTTGTTTATCAGTAAAGCCTTGTTTTCCCTCTCTCTCCGCAGTCCGGGACGTCCTATTGGCCGTCGTCTAGTCTCGCCCCACCAGCCGCTCCTCTCCTCTCCTCTCCTCCTGCCGCTGCTGCTGCGGCAGAAGCATCTTGGTGGGGTTCGTCTGAAAAATGACCCTGACACTGCCAGGCTAGCTGCAGCTTCACTGTGATCTCCTCTGTCCTGCAGCTCCAACCCGCCAACTGTTTAGAAACAGCCAGAGAATAAAAAGACTGAGATTCGGTCAGAAACCAAACCGCTTCGATCATGTAGGTGGGCTGCAACCAGCAGCAGGTAGCTAACGGTGAGTTAGCGACTTGAGGTAGACGGGTAGCGGTGGCTCTGGCGTAACAGAAGGTGATCAGCGGGGGTGCGATGGAGTACCACTCCGGTGGCAGCCTGCCCCTGCTGGGGAGACCGCGGTACTGCCCCGGAGCCAACGCTAATGGAGGATATCTGTGTGAGACGGGACACTGCTGCGGAGAGACCGGCTGCTGCACCTACTACTACGAGCTCTGGTGTAAGTTCTCCTGACATAACAGCTACACTTTTGATGTGAAAGTTTAGCTTTATGCCAAAACTACCTAAAATGCTAACATTAGCATCTGGGCTATCAGTAGCATGTAACGTTCTCCATTAAGTATGCAAAAAGCAGTGTATGAGCATAATGCTAATGTTAGCTTATATGTGTTTTTCTGCTGTAAATGAAACTACTTGGTTAAAGTTTAGCTTATATTATCAAAATTCTCCAAAATTAGCACAGAGGTTAGCAGTAGCACATCTTCCGACAGTAAAGTTCTCCACTTTGTTTTCAGAAAGCAGTGTATGTGCTAAAAGCAGTGAAAATGTTAATGTTAGCTTATATGCATTGTTATGCTGAAAAAGCAGCTAACAGCTCGATTTAGCTTTTATATCCAAATTAGCTAAAATGCTAACATTGTTATGGGGTTATAAGTAGCATACAATGTACTCAGGTTAGCATACAAAAGCAGTATATAGGCTAGTGAAAGTTAAAATGCTAATATTAGCCTGTATGTGCTTTTCTGCAGGAAACGTAATTGCTTAAAATTTTGTTTTTAATTAAAGAAATGCTGGATGACTTATTCTTCAACAAGGCAGCAAACCTTTGAAATAAACATTTACTCTTTATTGGCATACCTTATGTTACAGTGCTTTGTTTACCTCTTACAGATTTCTGCTAGTTTTGCTTTTTGTCACTGCTAGTATTAAACCGAGATAGTCTGAGTAAATAAAAATAGATCATTTAATTGATTAGGGAATAAAATTTCCAGTCAAACCAACCAGGACATATTTTTACCCGTTAAAAGTGTAATTACAGATTTAACTTCAGGAAAAGAAACGACTTCAAATAACGATGATTAATCGATTATTCAATTGATTAGTAATCGTTAACTGGAGCAGATAGACTGTAATAAAGATCATTTGCTGAAAGAACAACGCAGTTAGAGCAGTTTGTTAGTTTTATTGTGCCAAGATTTGTTTTTTCGTATGTCTGCTTTTCTGTTGTTTAATATGTTAATATTTTATTTTACTTAATAACGTCTAAATATTTACAGTGTTTTGGGATTTTTCTTCAAACCAACTCAATAAAAATATAACATTATAAACATTAGCTTTATTTCAGAACCAAAATGAATCACTTTGTTCTTCTGGATCCTGGTTTATGATCCTAAGTTTATTGAGCTTCGATGAGCCTGAACCAGAACTCTGAGCTGTGGTTCTGTTCTGCCCGTCCTCAGGGTTCTGGCTGCTTTGGACCGTCCTCATCCTGTTCAGCTGCTGCTGCGCGTACCGGCACCGGCGGGCCAAGCTGCGGGTCCAGCAGCAGCAGAGGCAGAGAGAGATCAGCCTGCTGGCCTACCATGGAGCCAACTCCTTCCCCTCCTCCATGCTGGACCTCAGTGAGTCCAGCTGCTGGTTCTGACCCACCAATACACACAGCTGCTCTGCTCTGGGCTCCAAAAGAACCCTCACTAAACTTTACAACATGCCGCAAAAGTATTCACACCCCATTTTATCACCTCAAAACAACAAAGTTTAACAAAGTTTAAACGATTAATCTGATTAATCGATAAATGAAATATAGTCTGAAATTGATTAATCATTAACTGGAGTATAGAGACTCTAAAAAAGGCCGAGAACAACAAACAGATCAGAGCAATAATTAAACCAAAACTGTACAAAAATAAAAACATTTTGACTTTAATATCATAAAAAACCTCCTGTCTGAATATTAGTTCTGCCCAGAAGCTGAAACTATGTTTAGGTTTGGCTTCACCTGGTTCAAATTCTGTTAAAGAAAATCCTTTAAAGCTTCTTTTGCACTCAGGTGTTAATCAGTTAATCATTAATTAGTCAGCAGCTCAGCCCGACGCCGTATTGATGCTTTTCACATGTTTTATATTTCAGCTGCAGATGCATCTTTTGCACTAAGGGAGTATCGTTATTGCATTTTAGGAAATGTTTTCTTTTTACTGAAAAATGAATTGAATTAATTTTGTTTTTAATATTGCATAAAACAGGTTTCTGCAGGTGAATGAAAAATCTGCAGGATGGGCAATTTTCTATCTGATTAATCAATTAATTGTCAGAATTATAGATTATTAAATTAATCGCTTGAATAGAGACTCAAACTGTGTTTTACCACATTCTCAATTTAAGTGAAGCCAAAACTTTGACTAGGCCGTTCTAGTCTTGGTACAGTTAGTTAGTTAGTTAGTTAGTTAGTTAGTTAGCTGGTGGTATCTTGGATTTTTGGGGGGATTAAAAGGAGCCTAATTCAGATACATCAAGTTTTACTTGTGATAAATATTAAAACTCAGAAGGTATTTATCTTCTGCTTCCCAGTTCTGCACCAGTTTGTGTTGGTTTTATTCCTAAAACTCCAATAAAACGCATAACAACAGGAGAAAAGGAGAGAACACTTTGTAAAGGCTGTGCTAATATTTCTATAGTGAGTTTGATTGTTTTCTTCTCAGCTGGCAGACCTGATTCACGCTGCACTAACTAAATGAATTCAGCAGAAATGATTCGTTTTACTGGAATAGTTTGCAGGATTCCCAGCATAGAAAAGATGTGAGGCTTTTTCACCCGTCGACACAAAGAAGCCGGCTCTTGTTTTGTCCTTTTGTTTGCTGCTGACGCTCAGATGATGCTTCTCTAATCTGCTTCAGTGACGAATCGCTGGAAATTTCCAGCTTTGATTTTTCAGAAATGAAACTGTTCCTGCTGCAGCTTCATGATCAGACATGAACTGTTCATAAAGCCGTTCCTGTACGGAAACGCAGCACCGACTGTACTAGAAACTGCACTGATGTTAGATTAAAGCCAAACACTGGATTGGTTCAATGATAGCTTAGATTACCAACCAGTTCTGTTTTAAATAATTCACTCGTTGGTGTAGTAGAGTAATGAAACAGCAGAAGACCCAACAGACGTAACAAGAATCAGCTCAATTTTAAGATAATAAATTACAAAACTATGGCTCAAAATAAAAGCCTTCATATGAAAAATGTCCAAAAGAGTAAAAATCCTTTCAGTTTCACAAAACCAGAGGGAATATTTGCCTCACATAATATATAACTGAATATAATCAGTTCTGGTCACACGCTGCAAAAACACACAATCTATCCACATATTCATGTTTCTGCTGCAAATATCTGAAGGAAAAACAAATTAACTTACAAGTAACTTTTCTACAAGATTCAGGAGTTTGTTTTTAGTAAATAATTTCTTAATATTGATGGAAAAGTTCTGGTTCCATTGGCCGTTTATTTCACTAAAAACATTTATGAAATAATCTGTAAAGCTCCAGAACTGTTAGCTTCTGGCCTGAAACGTTGCTCTTGACTGCTGATATTTAAGTTTCCTTTCCCTGAGTGTTTAACTGATGATAACCAAACTACCGGCTTCCTTATCGGTGGTTCTGATCCGGTTTCTCTGCAGGTTTCCTGGCGTCGCTGAAGCTGCCGTCCTATGAGGAGGTGGCAGCCCAGCCCTCCACTCCTCCTCCGCCGTACAGCTCTGTTTTTACGACCCCTCGATACCCGCAGCCGCCGCGCGCCGCCGACCCGCACCTGCTGACGCAGCACGGCCCGCTGCTGCACCGGCCGCTGAGCGACGGCCCGTCCTCCTTCAGCTCCGACAACAGGTACACGCCTCAAGCTGCAGGATGCAACTTTACAACAACGATGTGACATATTTGTTCAAACTGTCGTCACGGCAGGGTTCCTCCTTCCTGAGCTGCTATTTCTGTCTGAAAAATCTCACTAATCCCAACTAAAGACAACCAATAGGAGGAGAAGCTTAGCGCTGTCAATCATCCTCGTGTACGTTCTGCTAAATGTGAAAGTGGTGTAATTTAGTTTTTGTAATTTTTGATACGAATCACAATAATCAATAAATGAATTAATCGCATGAAAAATTAAAAAGAGATGTCATAATTCATCATATTTGTTGTTTCTGTTTTGTTTGTTTATTTTGGATATTTTAATGTTTTAAACGTTCATTAGAGTCTGAAGTTAACTGATTTTTAGAAAGTGATCTTGTTTTATTTTGCCAATAAAATGGGCATATTATTGTTTACAGCAATAACTTCTGGGACAATTTATCATCCAGAAAAAAAGTCATCATGACAGACAGACAGACTAAGCCCCTCCCCCTCGCTCTGATTGGTTGTTTCTAAGTGGTGCATTTTTGTGGTGAGCACTGGGAGCACTGGGAGCAGAATCTGTCCTCCATGGTGGAAACATAGTGACATTTTTAACGTGTAAAAAAATATTTAAATATAAACTGCTGAGCTGATTGTCAGACATTTGACCTTTGACCTTTCTGCAGCTCCAGCTGTTCCTGCGACTCCTGCTGCCCCTCTTCTCCATGTAGCTCTTCGCTCTCAGCGCCCATCACCTACGAGACCGACACAAGCCACGCCTCCACGCCAAGCGAGGCCACGCCCCTCACCCTTGATGTCACCATGGAGACCATAGCGGCTGCAGCCAGTTGCCTGGCGGCCAGCGAGGGCCGCTTCGCCTCTGAGAGACCAGCAGTGGCCATCGACATCGAGGGCGCCGAAGACGTCTGCGCTCAGGAAGCCTCCGCCGCGGACTCCTCCCTCCCTCGCCAGACTGTTACCGTGGCGGTTGTTACCATGGCAGCGCCGTCTCAGCCCTCACCTGGCTCTGAGGTCGTCCTCACCACTGCAGCTTTGTCCCCTGGAAAGCTCGACATGCCTCCTCCATGTTCTCCGGTGTTCAGCACCGGTAGCTCCAGTCCTCTCCCCAGTCCGAGGCTGGACGCCGTCCAGCACGCCGTCCAGCTCAGCGTCCAGCACGGCATCCAGCACGCCGTCCAGCACGCCGTCCAGCTCCCCTCCACCGAGGTCACGAGAACTGGAAGTCTGTCAGGGCCTCCCACACCAACAGCCAACCCCTCTGACTGCTGCGGGCCGGCCGACGCTCTGGAGACTCTTGATTCTCAGACGACAACTTTTGACCCACGCAGTGCCCCTTCGACTCCATCAGCAGCGTCTCCAGACGTTCACAGAACTATGGCCTTGAAAGCAGAGTCTGCCAGCCTTCGGACTCCTGACCAGGATGTCAGCGATGTGCCAGCCGATGCGCCTGTAACCCCGACCCAAACCACAGCGTCTCCAAACCCGACCGAGGACCAACAACCACTGCTGTCTGATTGTACTTCAGCCATTATCGGCGCCTCTCTGACTCCAAAGCCAACACATCTAAATCTCACCGCCGGTTCCATTACGCAAACCGTTTCCTCTCCATTGACTCAGAACTTAGAACCATCTCCCGGGTCGGGTTTGGCTCAGATTCCCTCTAGTCCTGGGTCCGGGCCTTCCCAGCACTCTAGTCTAGTTTTGACTGTGAACGGTTCTGGACCGAGTCCAGAACTGCGCGGTTCATCTGAGTCAAACCTTGTTGCACCATTGCCTTCAGATGTTCAGGCCAGTTTTAGCTCCGGGTCAGGATCACCAACCCCGGTTCCGGTTCCTGCAGACGGCTCTTCTTGTCCAGCAATCACGATTGAGTCTGAAACTTGCTCCATGTCTTCTCCGTCGCCCCTTGCGGTCCTTTCTCCGTCCTCACCCCGATCTCCTCTAGTGGCACCAGCATTACTCTTGGACCCCCTCACCGCTCTTCACCCGTCCGACAAAGCCGGTTCCTCCTCCGGCCACGCGTCCTCCCTCTCCCCGTCACCCCGCGCCACTCAGTCTCCACCGAAGCAGACCGTCTTCTCGCCGTGCGTGGATGTCTTCGAACCCGGACCGGCGTGCTGGGAGGACGGAGACGAGGAGCAGGCCGCTGGGGACAGAGAGGAGGACGAAGACGACGACATGGGAGCGGACGAGAGCCAGTACCGGCACCGCCGTCTCACCGGTGACTCCGGCATCGAGGTGTGCAGATGTCGAGTCGAGGAGGAGGACGAGGAGGAGGACGAGGAAGAGGAGAAAGACGGAGACACGGACGTCCACGATAGCGTGGATTGTCCTGCAAGAAGTCAGTTGAGCACAGGGGACGAACTGACGCTGTGCAACCCCTCCACCTCCGTCACCACGACGACCCCTGAAGAGAAAGTCATTATCGTCATGGAGAAAGTGTAACGGATGAAGGTCGATGGTTCGGTTCCTCCCTCTGCCCTGCAGTACGCCAGGCAGCCATCAGACCGAGGAGATGCTTCTGGAGCGTTGTGGTTGTGAACCCAGACGGCGAAGGCACCGCTGTCAGGAGAAAGATTTGCTCTGGAAGTCATTTTCTGGGCTTTGGTGCCTCGTTCACCAGATTTAGAGGCGTCTGTTTCATTTCAGGATGATGAAGCTAAAACGTTGCTCTTCTTCCTTCCCTAGATCTCCATGTCCTGCACACTCCTTAACACGTATTAAATCACACTGTAACCCGATCTGTGTTGACTCGCATCAACAAATTTTAATAAATCCTCTTAACAGTCAAATATGGTTAGCATCGATCCAGACTACACAAATTTGCACACAAGGGGGGAAAAATCTCCACGTGACGTAAATACGGCATAAAGCTGCTCACGTGTCTGAGGCTGAAATCGTGCCCCTCCAGGCATCGACGCTTTCTGTCTTTTGCCCATAAATGAGCATCTTTAGACAGTCGAGCGTTCAGAAGGCGGCGATACCTTCCATCGCCGTCTTGGATGATGACGGAGGTCTGGAAATGTGCCGGGAACAAGTTGGCTTGCTCTGAAAAAGGACGGGAGACCGGTGTAGGTGGATGATTCACAGCGCCTGATTGGCGGCGGGAGACTGATTCATTGGGTTTGACGGCCGGGTCTCAGCAGAGCAGGCAGGTTTGCAGTTTGCGAGGGGAAAACTTGAAGGTGGACGGCTCGGCTGGCGTTGCGTCGACGTCTCAGCAGAGAAAAGCTCCTACATGAATGTAAACAAACAATGGCTGCTTTTAGAGCGAAACAAAGCCCCAAAGAGAGCAGAGGCGGATCGTGTCATCGTCCCGTCTTTGTCTCTTTCTCGGAGTGTGAGGTCAGATCAAACAATGCGCCGCAGTCGCCTCGATCTCTGTCACTTTCTGGGTCTCTTCATTCATAATCCTTAAATTTAGCAGATTTGAACAATAATACAAAACAAACGGATATTTCAAGGCCTTCTAAAAGAATCGGTCACGATTAAAGCGTTTGGTTTATTTTTAGGTTGGTGTTTCCTACATTGTGAACTTGATAGACCAGCCAGTGCACATACTTTGTGGCCCATAGAGACGGAGTATTTTATCAATGAAGCAGTTAGTAGTTGTTTTGTTCATGCTGCAGTGTTTCAGCTCACCGTAGGACCTGACGTTGGAAGAGAGATGAAGAGCAATATTTTTATTCTAAAAGAGAAAATAAACCCAGAGAAAAGTGAGAAACCAGCATCAGGAACGTCGGGATGGAAACGTTTCCTGTTGAGTCTTAGACTGATATGTTTAGCTGATGAAAACGTTTTTGAGCAACTCTGAAAGGGAAACGTTTCATGGAGTTGAAGGCGGTTGGTGTCCGTCTCCTACAGTCAGACGATGAGACGCACCTGAAGCAGGTTCCCAGTCCAGCACCTGGTCAAGACTTGTGTTGATATAATCCAGTCAGTTAGGAAGTGACGCATCCACCCATCTTTACCAGGTCATGAGGGACTGGTGTCGGTCTCTGCCGGCCGTTCAGGGCCCAGTGGGTGCCCCTCACTGTGCCACCGGGTCAGCAGCTACCCTGACTGCACTGGTTCTGCGTCCATCAGAACTCAGAACCATCTGAAATGATAGTCGATGGTTGTTGCCATTCACCAGCCTGTCAGCCGTGCATTCCTGCTTCTGAAATGGCCATCGACGTAGGAGCAAATTCAAAAAGTCCAAATCTTTAGTTGTTGTGAGATCAGTGATGTCATCAGTTCGATGAGACATTAGACGTTTCCTCCGGCAGTAAAGCTGAAGGGCCTGAGTTTGAGGGAACGTGAAGGAAGGTTCTCATCACCTCATGAAATCATCCATCTAACCTTAGTGAACGGAGAGACTCAGTCCGGTTGATTGACCTTTATTCCCTGTGTTCATGCTGCATTGATCCATGGATAAGTCAACAGATGAGCGATAAGCTAGTGGGACTCCATTAAAGGCACAAAGTCCTGCCACAGAAACGGTTGGATCCGACAGATCCAGACGTTCTGGTCCTGGAGGAAGATGCTTCTGGTTGGAAATGGGCGCCGCGGCGTCAGAACGGCGACTTCTAGAGGCTTCTAGAGCGACGCCCAGCTGTTGATGTTGTAGTTGATGTTGTGGTTGACGGTGTTTTTTGTTTACCTGAACTTATAATGTTATATATTTCATTGGTTTCCGAGTGCCATTTGTACTTGACTACTGTTACTACTTAGCATTATTTAGAGCTGTTCTTGCTCTGTGTGACTGTGGCTTTATAGCAGAGTGACTTGGGACTCGTTTGAACTTTGTCTGTAATTTAGGTTCTCACAGGCTGAGCAGACCTGAGATCAGCTTCAGATGATTGGGTTGGATTGGAAACGCTTCAGAGCGCCGATATTTACCGGAAACGGATGGAAACAACCAGAACCGTCGGCACCAGTTACGACTGGTAGTTGGAGAAAGTCAGTCTTTGTCTTTTCTGTCTTGGTTTTGACCATTTTTAGGGGAAAGTGACTGATTGAAGCTGATTCCAGGACTTCCTGCTTTGGGAACCTTGTCTTTATGTCTGTTAGTCTAAATTACTTATTTCTACTGAATTATGTCACTGAAATATGTTACTATTTCCACGTTGACTGGATTTTCACTGAAAATGTAGATTTTTTTCTTGATTCAAGGCTAAATATAGTAACACCTGACTGTGCAATGCCTGTTTTCTGTTGTTCTGCCACAGCAGAAATCTAACTGTTGTTTAGTAAATGCAGAACATCTGCCCCCAAACTGGATGAGAAACTGAAGAAATAAACATTTATAATACAGTTTTGGATAAAATATTGATGTTGGTTTAAAGACTGGTTTGGTTTGACTAGACCAGTTTCTTGACCTTAAAATCCAGAGCTAGTCAAACTTTTTTGGATCTTTTAGTTGACCAGGATTATAACTGTCCAGTTTCTTCCCTCTTTACAGGATTTTAACTAATTTGTCTTTTTCCACCTTCAGATCCTCACTGGCGTTTCTGTCAGCTGAGTCTGTGGGAGAAGATTTAAAAAGATTAAATCCTGTAATATTCAAATGACGAGAGCACTAGCTAGTGTTATTAGAAGTAATAGTTGGTGTGTGTGTGTGTGTGTGTGTGTGTGTGTGTGTGTGTGTGTGTGTGTGTGTGTGTGTGGATGTTTGTATGTGTGTGTGACATAACTAAACCAGCCTGTTCTCAAAGTGTGGAAATATAATAAAACTGTTGAATCTAAAACTTTTCTGTCTGTAAGTTTAATGCTGAAACATTTTGATGAAAAACTAAAGTACCTTATTTATTCCAAAACTCATTTTTCATTTAGTGCTAAATTTGGAAACGATTCACACGTTTAGCTTCCCCTCCATAAATAATAAGATGCTTTCTAAAATGTTCATTTACTCAACTGAAAAACTTTGAGTGAAAAAAAATATTGAAGTAGCCAGAGATTTATACTCATGCTCTTATTGTGAAGGGGATGACTGTTTACGGCTGCAGTTCAGTTCAATAAATGATAAATTAGAATATGATTGAAATGTTTATTTCAGTAAATCCATCACTACCTAAAATACAAACTTACTGATGTTTTCAAGCCTTCATTTGTTGATTATGATGGTTTTCTGTTGTAATAGAGCTAATGACAACATAACATTTTAGAATATTACATCAGACCAATCTATATATATATATATATATATATATATATATATATATATATATATATATATATATATATATATATATACTAAGCAAACATCTGTTATAAAGTTATTTTTTAACATGTTTTTTTTTTATCAAAAAGAAATCGGATCAGTCTGACTAAACAGTGTCAGTAAATCAATGAGATAAATATATTTATTTTTTATATATTCATATTTCAAAGTAGTTTTATTGTGGTGGCTGTAAGCTCCGCCCCTTTTCATTTAGCCCCGCCCTCCCAGCCTGGGCGTGGGCTGACTGCCGCCTTATAAGGCAGCGGCTGTAAGACCACACCCAGACGCCCCTGCAAGTTGGGCGGGGAAACCCCGTCTGGCAGCCTGAAGCTCATTCGCTGGAGCAGAGAGGACAGGAAGAGGAAAAGCTCCAGCCTGGCCAGCGATTCGCCGACGCAGACCCGAGGTCCCGCCCCAAACGGCAGGAAGCAGGTGGGTGTGGTGCGCTGACCTTTGTCGTCAAGGAAACGACCTGCGATAGAAGGAGAGGAAAAGGTGTGAATGATGTTTCTGTTGGGTTTGTTTTGATAAATCTGTTGGGTTTTCCTGAGTCACCTGGGTTGAACAGGTCCGGTTTGTCCCAGAACCGGGGGTCGTGGTGAATCGACCACATGTTGACCAAAACCCGAGTCCCGCGGCGCACAGCGTGACCGCCGATGCTGAGAGAAAACGGGTTTTCAGGAAACTGAGCTTTTCAACGTTGCGCTGTGTGAACAGCCTACCTGCTGTCTGTCATGGCGGTGTGCGGGATCAGAACCGGGCTGACCGGTCGGATCCTCATGCCCTCGTTGATGACGCAGTCCAGGTAGGGCAGCCGGCCGCGGTGCGACACAGTCACCGCGCGATCAGCGCCCACGTTCTCATCCAGCTCCCTCTGCACGCGCTCCTGGACCTGCCATGAAAACCCGAACGTAACAACCGAGACCTGAAGCACGTCCGGGTCATCACCGGTTTCTAACCGACGCTGGTTGACTGGGAACGGCCAGAAATGGTACTCAACCACCTGAAATCCACCAGCTGAGCTGCTTACCTGTCCTTGAGAGTTTAGGATGGATTTATGGGCTACAAAACATGTTCAATACATTTTTCCCTTATAGCACAACTTTACAACCTTCACAGCATACCTGCTGTTTGCATTTACATGTGAAAATTCTGTATGCATCCATTTTTGCATGTGTTTTGCATACGATGCACAATCACACCACCATACATCTTTGAAAAGCAGAGGTGGAGCCTCCTGCACAACCAACAAGAATGCAGAAAGTGGTTCCTGGATGGTACATCAACAAAGAGACACGTGTCTCTTCCAGCAGCCATTACGTAGCGCACACAGCAGGAGAACCAGCTGACCAGAGGTGTTGGAGCACAGCTTGGGTTGCTAGGTAACAGGGTAGTGTCTCAATGTGACTTAATGTTTGAAATGGCACCAAAAATCATTTAAGTTATTACCAAAACAATGGCTGGATGTTTTTTAAGCACTCTGGTTGGCTGGAGAAGTGAAAAAGGAAAAACTAAAATGTGAACTTTGGATCTTATCTCCCCTTTAACCTCATATTGTTAGGCTACATAATTCAATTCAAGTGCATCACATTTTCTTGTGCTTTTCTGAAATCCTGCAGGTTTGTTGGTAATTTCTGTCATTTCCTGGAGTATTTTGACCTGCTGCTTGTGATTGGTTCTTTTTTCATCCATGGAAGAAGCTGATTGGATGAAAATGATCTTTCTGTCATTGTGGTTCATTTACTTTAAGTTGTTTGTTTGTGTAATTTGAGTATGAAAGACATAAAATTTCCTTTTTGCTGTTCCAACACGAGGAGCACCTGAGTTTGAGATTTTAACGATCAATACTGTAGGTTATTGATTGCTTACATCTGCGCTCTGATTGGTGGAACAAAGACAACGCCACAGAAATGCTGTTTGTTGCCCTCTGACCTCTGGGTGGTGCAGCAGGTAGGCCAGGATCCAAAGCAGAGTCGTGGACGTCGTCTCCACTCCGGCTCCAAACGCCTCCGCTGCCGTCATCAGGACGTGGTCGTCTGTTATCCCCTCTTCTGTTGACCCATGTGACCTCTGACCCCGCCCACTGCCCGTCTGACCCTTCAGCAAGGCCTCCAGGAGGTCACGGGGGTCACCGTCACTCAGCGCCGCCTGCAACCCACCGGACAGGAAAAGTGAAGAGCTCAGCGCTGTAATGAGCGCTGCGGCCTGCAGGGGGAGCTGTTGGTCTCTGGAGCTTTTTAAAGTTTTCACCTTGTGCTCCTGCAGTTTCCGGGTCAGCAGTCGGTCCCTGACGGTGATGCAGTCCTTCAGTTTACTGAGAGACCTGTTAGGAAACACCTGGAGGACGGGAAGAGGGTTCAGAGATTTAATGGAGGAAAATTTCTAATAAATGTTTAATTTAGACCCAATGCATCAATCAGCTGTTGTTTGTTTTTATGGATTTTAATGAGCAGTTGGAATTTACTCTTTCTATTTTTACAACATTTCTGAGATTCACTTCAAAATTTCTACCATTTTTACTCCTTTTTTCTTACTTTGTGTGTCTATAATTGCGGTTATGTTATAGTTTTGGTTTCCCTCTGGCTCCCCAGTCGTACCTTCATCCAGGGGTAGATGTCCACCAGCCCGCCCCTGGCGATCGTCTCCACGATGCCGTTGTTGTAGTCGATCACCTCGTGCAGCTCGCGGTCCCCGGGGCCGTAGGAGCTGCTGAACACCAGGGTGCAGACCACGTTGGTGACGGCCCTGGTGATGGCGGCAGACGGGTCGAAGCCCCGCGACCCGTGAGACAGCAGCTCCACGCAGAGACCGTCCACCGCAGACAGAACTGCACAGACGTTCATGTTACAGTCGCTGCTGGGGTTTAAATGTTTATGGATAAAACATGAAAAATATCCTGAAAAGTTACTATCTTTAAAGATTATTTTCTTTTTCTAAATGTTTATAGTGTTCTGGATGAAAATCCTGCCAGGCTTTCTAACGAGGCTGATTGTATTTACAGCATGGAAATACAAGGTGTACATTTCCACCAAAAAACTCAAATATTTTGAGATTAATCTCAGATTTCTGAGCTACAAAAGTCTAAAATTTGCAAGAAAAAAATACAAAATATTTTAAACGGATCTCAGAATTTTCTAAAATAAACTTTGAAATGTTCTGAGTTCATATAGTCAACCATTTTAGGCTTTTGGAGTTTCAGAAGTGAAAAATGTTCAACTTTTGGATCTCAGAAATTTTCATGATTTTTCTAGAAAATTTATGTAAATAATCTCAAAATTTCTGAATTTGGATTTTTGGCGCCCCCTGCTGGTTTATTGGCATTGAAATCAAAGCCATTTAAATAAAGCTCCTTCTATTGTAAAGCAGGTTGTTTTAATTCTGTAGGTTGTTTTAATTCAGGTTTTAAATAGTTTTCCTGCTCACATGTATCTTAACTATGATTAATTTTTATAAAAGATATTCAGTGTTTTGGGTTTTTTTCCCACTTGACAGACTGTCCAGAGCAGCGACGGTTCAAATCAGCCGCTGTGATTCCTGAAGCTTGTTGTTCTATCATTGGATCGGAACCGCGGTGGATCTGTCGGTACCGATGTCCTGCAGCCGGCTGGTTCCCTCCCCAAACAGGGTGAAGGAGTTGTGGACGAGGCGGCGGTGAAACCTCCACAGAGGAGAGTAGTCTGAGAAGGCGATGTCTTTTCCTCCCCGGGTCAGCAGGTTGGTGGTGACCTGAGCAGAACGGATAAAAACTGCAACCCACTCCAACATCAAACTGTTTCATTTTCTTTAGTCTGGTTTAGATTTTTCACTATTATGTGTTAACCTACTTCAATGACTTCCGGTAAACCAGTTTCGCTAATCCACCATTTTTATTTCTTGCAACGATTTTGCAGTCCAAGTTCAAGACTGCTAAAGCTAAAACTGGATAAGTCCAAATATTCGGTTACTGACTAAATCTTAATTCAATACAGCAGAACCTCTTCAAAATGCCTGGTAACATAGAGAGGTTACCAGGCAGCAACCACTGCTAGCATCAGTTTATTGTGTCTGTGGGAAACATGGACACAAAGCTTTCAGCTGCAAATTGTTGTAAACTAACAACAAATCTTATTTTAGAAACATCATTTATGACCTCCTGACCCCGCCGTTGTTTTGCTAACAGTAGCATCTTCTGCTAATATCTGCTAAAGCTGAATGCTAGCTGTTAGCATCTCGAGTTCACAATGTTCTTTCTTTTTCATAGTTTCATCATTAATGATGTTTTGCTCTGGAGAAGGCCAGGGGGCGCTGCAGGACAATGTTACAGTGAAGGAAAAGAAGAAATGAAACAACTGATTCACTCCACTGGGAATAATAATAATAATAGCCTTGCTTACAATTATTTTCTTCAGAGTTTAAAACCTAAATCTGTTTAAATATCCAGTAAAATCAAAGCATTTCCAAATAAACGTGTCTGACTTTGGTCCTGCAGTTTGAGCTTCTGCAGGGAAACATTTTGGAGTTTCTACCATGTCAGGACGTCCAGCGAAGTCCTTGCCCCTGTGCAGCAGCACCTCTCTGGCGTGTTGATGGCTGTTCACCACCAGGGTGTAGTGAGGGCCGAGGTAGAGCGCAAACAGAGGCCCATACCTCAGAGACAAGCACAGGGTCAAAGGTCATCAAACCCTCCAGATTACACTGTTCTTCCTGAGAATCTCATCATCCACAAACAAATCCGCATCAATCGTTGCTTTAAGAAGCTAACTAGTCTTCACAAATATTAATTAAACATGATTAAGTTCAGATCCAAGTTTTAACTCGTCATTTTCAGCAGAAATCTCAAAAAGAGTTTAATAAACCACTAGTCCTGAAGGCTGGTTCAGGAAATCTACCAACCCAAACATAACTAGTAGTCTAGTTGTGGAATTATCCTGAACAGAGTCAATAAAACAACCAGTTAACTAGTCAGTATTTACACTTTAATTGGTCCAGTTATGTTAATGATTGATTCATTTTTATACATTTCAACATGTTTATGAAAATTAACTCGTATCTCAAACTATAATAACTAACTCAACACAAACTAGTCCTTTGAAATATTAGTTCAATCCAAACCAAGAGTCATTACTCTGGTTATTCCCAGCCATAACTAGTCTAGTCTAGTTAACCAGACTGGACTTTAGTCTGGATGGCTTGGAGGACGGACCGACCCGTCGTCCCTAAAGTCCAGTTAACCAGTCACTAACCAACCCGTCGTCCCTAAAGTCCAGTTAACCAGTCACTAACCAACCCGTCGTCCCTCATCGTCTCAGACTCACCTGTAGGTACCAACCCATCGTCCCTAAAGTCCAGTTAACCAGTCACTAACCAACCCATCGTCCCTCATCGTCTCAGACTCACCTGTAGGTCAGCTGGGTGAAGAGCAGGTGAGGAGGAAGGCCTCCGCCCAGCCAGGGGAGGCTGCCCAGGACCGGGAGGCGAGGCAGGCAGGGGATGGGCCCCGGAACCGGGCCGGGCCCCGGAACCGGGCCGGGCCCCCGAACCGGGCCGGACCCCCGAACCGGGCCGGATGAGTTCTGACGTTTGGCTTCCTGACCGACCCGACAGGAGAACAGAACCAGCAGAACCACGATGATGAGGAGGGAGAGGAGCAGGGGGGGGGGAGCGGAGGACAGCAGAGCGGAGAGCATGGCTGCAGCGAGGAAGAGGAGAATGAGGAGGCGACGAAGAACCCTGACTTTAACTAGACAGGGAGGAACCTTGGAGAGGTCAGAGGTCACGCCTGCGTGTTGTTATGACAGATGGTTGACCATGACTGAGTGTGTGTGAGTGTGTGTGTGTGTGTGTGTGTGTGTGTGTGTGTGTGTGTGTGTGTGTGTGTGTGTGTGTGTGTGTGTTCCTTCATCAGGTGGCCTTGGTGTTATCAGGCTGAATGCCACAGGTTGCCATGGAGACCTTAAAGGAGAACAGCTGCTCCGTCCAGTTCTGTCGACTCTGACCAGGTTTTGCTTCCTGCCTCAGAGACGGTTTAGGTTCCTGTCAGAACCTCAGACCCAGTTTGACCCAGTTTGACCCAGTATGACCCGGTTAGTCCTGGACTGGTTCTGGTCGGGTTTATTGGTTCCTTCTGGACGGTTTTGACCCATTTTAGTTTGGAGACATTTTATTCATTTATAAGCAGAACTTTTCATTAGAACCTTTCTGACCCGGTGAGTTAGTTGAATGGGTCATTCTCTTCTGTGGTTCTGGTTCAGGAATCGGGTCTGTTTTATATTCTAGATTGGGTATCAGTGAAAATGTTCCTGATCTATAAGTGCAGATCTATTCAGTCTAACTCTATGCTTTATGTCATGATTCATTGTTTACATTATGTTTAGGATTCCTAATTTAACTTTCTGAAACATTCGAAAGATTTATTTCCATTTATTTTACGTTGATGAAGGTAATCAACGTTTTGTTTTTGTCAGATTCTTTATTATTTTAAATTTTATTTAAATTTCAACCTCCAGGTGACCTGACCGGGACCAGGGTGTTAGAAAATGGATCAATTAAAGTTTCACATGTTTAACCAACAGCTGGTAATTAATTGTGCTGCACTGATGCAGTTATTAAATAAGTTGGTAATTCAGTGCATTTATGTTTCAGGTTAAGAAAAGAAGATTTAAAATCAGGTCAGCTGTTTTTCTGTATCGGTTCCAACCGATGCTCTGATATCGTGTCAGAAGTGATAAAGGTGCATCATAGTTCATAGTTCATAGTTTATAGTTCATAGTTTTTAGTTCATAGTTTTTAGTTCATAGTTCATAGTTCATAGTTCATAGTTCATAGTTTGGTGCTCAGTTTGTGTTGTGATTTTTCTCAGTTTTGATTCCTGTTGAATCATTTCAGACTTTGTGAAGCTGATATTTTGGGTTTCCTGGCTGCGTTCTGCTTGTTTGTGTTGTAGCTAAATATAGTCCAGCCTGAACATTTTCTCTCTCTCCTGCTGCCGTTTCCCTGATGGCGGCCATCTTGACGTCTGAATTGATCCACTGACTTTAAGAAACGTGAATCAGTGCCGCAGCTGACGCCACTAGAGCCCGAACGCTGCAGCGTCTCGGTGCCGCTGTGTGTGCAGCCGACGGAGGCACGCCGCCATGGCAACAGCGCCCACACACACATTTCCCCATCATCTGTCCTGATATAGCGCGTTGTCACGGCGAGGCGAGCAGAGCGGTTCTGGTCCGTCTCTTTCAGGGGGCAGGAAAACTGTGACAACAGGTGCTGCTTCAACGTCTCGGCTAAAAAAATCTCCCTGGAGATGAAACACGCGACGCCTCTGATGCTGAAGCTCTGATGATGAAGCTCTGATGATGAAGCTCTGATGATGAAGCTCTGATGCTGAAGCTCTGATGCTGAAGCTCTGATGATGAAGCTCTGATGATGAAGCTCTGATGATGAAGCTCTGATGATGAAGCTCTGATGCTGAAGCTCTGATGATGAAGCTCTGATGCTGAAGCTCTGATGATGAAGCTTTGATGCTGAAGCTCTGATGCTGAAGCTCTGATGCTGAAGCTCTGATGATGAAGCTTTGATGCTGAAGCTCTGATGCTGAAGCTCTGATGATGAAGCTCTGATGATGAAGCTCTGATGCTGAAGCTTTGATGCTGAAGTTCTGATGATGAAGCTCTGATGATGAAGCTCTGATGATGAAGCTTTGATGATGAAGCTCTGATGATGAAGCTCTGATGATGAAGCTTTGATGCTGAAGCTCTGATGATGAAGCTCTGATGATGAAGCTCTGATGCTGAAGCTTTGATGCTGAAGCTCTGATTATGAAGCTCTGATGATGAAGCTCTGATGCTGAAGCTCTGATGATGAAGCTCTGATGATGAAGCTCTGATGATGAAGCTCTGATGATGAAGCTCTGATGATGAAGCTCTGATGATGAAGCTTTGATGCTGAAGCTCTGATGATGAAGCTCTGATGCTGAAGCTCTTATAGTCACATTTTTACCATTTTGATTTGTTTTCAGGAACCAAACAAAATCATTTTATGGCCACAAATGGCCCCTGAACCACACTTTGGACACATCTGGTCGAAATGAAGAACTGATCCAAAATTTTACCTTCAAAATCTGCCAGAAGTTTTTACATTATAAAACCCCAGAAGTTTAACATTTATCCTGATGATATTGATTACATTTTAATGATGATTAGTTCCTAATTAATTGTCTTTCAGTTTCATTATTTTCTCCACTGTTTGGTCACAGAAAGCATCAATAAATATGATTAAATGTAGTTGATATAAATCAGGTTTTATGTGATTGTTGTCCTAAAGAAGATTATGATAAACAGGAATCTTTTTGAAGCAGTGTTTGTGTTTGGGGGACTATAAATGCTGTGACACAGTCGCAGCCAAACCGTTACCTAAAAACTTTTATTTTTATTGTTATTGCATCGCTGACCGCTGCCTGGACATTTTTATTGAGGTTTGATGAGATCAATCAGCACAAAGCGAGGCAGGAAAATCAGACATGATTTAAACATTTTCTGAAAAGTGTGGTGTGCATTTGTATGTAATTCTTTCTCTCTACCAATCAGCTGAACGTTTTTTCTCTTCTTTCCAAAACATGTTCAGTTCGATTTAATGCAAAGCACCAATGAACATTAGTTAAATCTCTCCCTAGACTTTGACTACACCATTCTCGCACCTCGGTTTGCTTTGATCCAATCTGTGTTTCCATTAGCATTTTATGCTGAAGTTTTGCTGTAGAAGTTGATGGAAATGGCAAAATAAAATAAAAAAACAAATAAAAAAATTCGAGCTTTGCATTCATTTGATGTGATTTTTGTTTTTTCTGACATACTTAATGAAGACGAGATGGAAATACATTTACAGAATAAGGTCTGAAGCACAAACGGCTGTTAAATACAGAAAATGGAGACTAGAAATAATTTTCTGCCATCGATCTGGCGCCCCCTGTGGCCCAGCGCCCGCATGCATCGCATTTAGAGCAACATTTACCACTGAAACTTTGGAGCCATGATCGACAACAAACCTTAATATTGACAGATTATTATGTATTAAATGATGCACAAGATTGAAAAGTTCCATCTGATCAATTTAAGGGTTTAAAATTAGTTTTATTGAAATAAAAATGTATTTTTTAGGGGAACATATAGACACGGCCTTGCAGCTAATTTCCCTGTTACGTAACACTTCTGCTTGTCTTGGTTTCCATGGCGGATGAGAACCACATGAATCTCAGAGGACGATCCCGACAGAACCAGGAGTTCTGCAGGTTCTGATCATCCAGCTCCTTTTTTCTAACGCGCCTGGATCCTCCATCCGTCTCCATGGCGACCACATCCCAGCAGCTGCATGTGGCTGTGCAGGAATGTCACATCTGGGCCAGAGATGCGTCTGCAGTGCTGAACCAAAAAGTTGTGACAGGCGCTCAGCGGGCGCCGCACTGGAGGGGGCGCCACAAGCGATGGCAAACAATGACGTCTAGTTGACATTTTCAGTGATTTATCAGATGTTTGTGCTTTGAAATCCAGCCTAGTCTGTCTGCTCGGTGTGAGCATCTCCAACTCCAGATGAAACACATTTCATCTGTGTTTCTGAGCTCTGAAGTCCCATGAAATGCGCCAAAACCCGCGATCTGCGTCTCCCTCCGTGTTTCCTGTCCTCTCCCGGTTGTATAACCTCTCTCTGCCGCAGTGAAGAAAACCCCTCTCTCCGCTCCTCCACGTCGCTCTGCCGCCTGTCCTTTTAAGGCATGGGGGATACCCGCCGTCACAGCCGGAAGCAGCCCAAATTTGGTCAGCTACGAAAGGGGCACGGCGGGGGGAATCCCTCGCGCCGGTGTCGACCAATAAAGGCAGGACGGGAGTTACCTTGGAGACGGAGAGTATAAAAGGCAGAGCCGGAGAGCGCTCAGCATCCTCAGCCTCTCAGCCCGGCAGCATCAGCAGCTTAAACGGATTAACGCCTCGCTTCTTAGGGGGAATCCCGGATTTAACCATCAAACCTGAGAAAAGGATGCTTCTGGAGCGCGACGACAGCTTCATGTCTGAGTTTGAGGACGCTTGCAGCGCCTGGGTGGACAGCGTGGGGTCCAGTCCCAGCGACGGCGCGGACTCTGACGTGGGATCACCGTTCAGTCAAGGTGAGTCTCCAGCATCCGCTGCATGCCCTGCAACCTGCAACCTGCAACCTGCAGCTGCAGCTGCATCTTCATTATGTTTCTGTCATTATGCAATAATAACCCCCTCCCCTCCCTTTCTGCAGTTTTCTCTCCGGGAACTGACGCCTCGGACTCAGACTTCTTCTCCGACTTCAGCGACTGCTCCTCGGACGCTCTCTCTCCATCGCTTGGCTACACCGGAAGCTTCTTCCCCGAGCCGGAGCCCACGGCCGCGGGGCTGAGCAGCACCGCCGACGCGATCCTGAACATGATCACGGAGATCGTGGGAATCTGCACTGAGATGGAGCAGCAGCAGCAGCCCGCCCCCGACTTCAGCATCCCTCCTGCAGCCGCGGAGCCGCAGCCGCCTGCAGCCGCCGCTTCAGCTCCGATGGTGATCAAATCGGAGTTCGGGACCTCCAGCTGCAGCAGCGGGTGTTCCCAGCCCTCCACGCCCGGGAATGACGCTCTGTTCCCGGCTGCGGCGGACTCTCTGCTCCCGCTCATGGCTCTGGAGCAACAGGTGGACATGGCTGATTTCATCGAGTCTCTGCTGAGCTCCGAAGCCGGGCAGGGCGAGCTGAAGCCCGGCTGCGAGGTGAAGCAGGAGCCGCTGGAGCTGGAGGACTGGCTGAAGGGTTTACCGGTGACCGGCGGGGAATCCGGTAACTACGTCATCAGCAGCACCCAGTCCACCCTGGACGCGCACCTGCTGTCCTCCCTCCTGCAGGGCGCGTTCCCGATGGTCAACATCAGCAGCGTGCACGCGGCCGGAGCGCCTAAGCAGCAGCGCGCAGGGCGCAGAGCGCACGCGCGCGGCGGCGTGAAGCCCAAGCCGTTCCCGTGCTCCGTGCAGGGCTGCGAGCGCCGCTTCTCGCGCTCCGACGAGCTCAACAGGCACGTGCGCATCCACACGGGCCAGAAGCCCTTCCAGTGCACCATCTGCGCGCGCAGCTTCAGCCGCAGCGACCACCTGACCACGCACACGCGCACGCACACCGGCGAGAAGCCCTTCTCCTGCGACGTGTGCGGCAAGAGGTTCGCGCGCAGCGACGAGAGGAAGCGGCACGGGCGCGTGCACGTGAAGCAGCAGCTGCGTGCGCAGATGATGGCCGCCTACTCTCTGGCCCTGAACGCGCCCGCCGTGTAAACTCAGGCCCGCGCTCCCTCTGCGGGAGTTTTGGAAGCTTTTCGGATTTGAACCGACAACCGGAGAGACATGTGACGTCACACCGGTGTGCTGGGAGGCGCATGCGTATATGCGGTGCCCTGAAGGTTCGGGTTCGGGCCTGGCCCGGCAGCCGAACGGGCCTCCGCCGCCTTAAAGGGGCAGTGCGCCCCCTGCAGGACGGATCCTGCTGTAAAATAAAACCAGTTTCTTCTGCATGAAGCCGTAAAGAGACTCTGTGAATGTCGACGTCAGAATGTCGTGCTTCTGTTGTTGATATCTCCATGTGAGCAGCTCTATATTTGAGGAGTTCCATGTTTGTACCATATCTCTATTTTTCTAGACGGACTGTCTACCTCTCAGTGTCGCAGTTTTACAAGCAGGGTGTGAATATTTTAGAGATGTTTCTCTGGCACGATGTCACTTTTTCTATGAAACGACTGTACGCTTTCCGCAGACTCGGAACGAACCCGTGTGTGCAGGTCTGGCTGCACAGATGCATTGTGGGATATGTTGTCCTGTGTTCTGAAGCACACCGGCTGAGTGAGCTGAGCGCGGAGTAGCACATGGCTGTGCAGTTTACTGTTCCCTCATTCTGCATGGAGGCTGTTGTCGCTGTTAATAAACAAAACAAAACGGATCGACTGAGTCGCTGTTTCCTCTGCACCAAAACACCAACAGAACCCCTCACACATTCACACATTCACACTTTCACACATTCACACATTCACATATTCACACTTTCACACATTCACACATTCACACTTTCACACATTCACACATTCACACATTCACACATTCACACATTCACACATTCACACATTCACACATTCACACTTTCACACATTCACACTTTCACACATTCACACATTCACATTTTCACACATTCACACATTCACACATTCACACTTTCACACATTCACACTTTCACACTTTCACACTTTCACACATTCACACATTCACACATTCACACATTCACACTTTCACACATTCACACATTCACACATTCACACTTTCACACTTTCACACATTACTTTCACACATTCACACTTTCACACATTCACACATTCACACTTTCACACATTCACACATTCACACTTTCACACATTCACACATTCACACTTTCACACGTTCACACTTTCACATTTTCACACATTCACACATTCACACATTCACACATTCACACTTTCACACGTTCACACATTCACACTTTCACACATTCACACATTCACACTTTCACACGTTCACACATTCACACTTTCACACATTCACATTTTCACACTTTCACACTTTCACACATTCACACGTTCACACATTCACACTTTCACACATTCACACTTTCACACTTTCACACTTTTCACACATTCACACATTCACACACATTCACATTTTCACACATTCACACATTCACACATTCACACTTTCACACATTCACACTTTCACACATTCACACTTTCACACTTTCACATTTTCACACATTCACACTTTCACACGTTCACACTTTCACACTTTCACACATTCACACTTTCACACATTCACACTTTCACACATTCACACTTTCACATTTTCACACTTTCACACATTCACACATTCACACATTCACACATTCACACGTTCACACATTCACACTTTCACACATTCACACATTCACACATTCACATTTTCACACATTCACACATTCACACGTTCACATATTCACACATTCACACATTCACACGTTCACACTCTCACACATTCACACTTTCACATTTTCACACATTCACACATTCACACTTTCACACATTCACACATTCACACTTTCACACATTCACACTTTCACACTTTCACATTTTCACACTTTCACACTTTCACACATTCACACATTCACACTTTCACACATTCACACTTTCACACATTCACACATTCACACATTCACACTTTCACACGTTCACACATTCACACTTTCACACTTTCACACTTTCACACATTCACACTTTCACACGTTCACACATTCACACTTTCACACATTCACACTTTCACACTTTCACACTTTCACATTTTCACACATTCACACATTCACACTTTCACACATTCACACATTCACACTTTCACACATTCACACTTTCACACTTTCACACATTCACACATTCACACATTCACACATTCACACTTTCACACTTTCACACATTCACACTTTCACACATTCACATTTTCACACATTCACACTTTCACACATTCACACATTCACACTTTCACACGTTCACACTTTCACACTTTCACATTTTCACACATTCACACTTTCACACATTCACACTTTCACACTTTCACACTTTCACATTTTCACACATTCACACATTCACACGTTCACACATTCACACATTCACACATTCACACTTTCACACATTCACACTTTCACACTTTCACACGTTCACATTCACACTTTCACACTTTCACATTTTCACACATTCACACTTTCACACGTTCACACATTCACACTTTCACACATTCACACATTCACACATTCACACTTTCACACATTCACACATTCACACATTCACACTTTCACACATTCACACTTTCACACATTCACACATTCACATATTCACACATTCACACTTTCACACGTTCACACTTTCACACTTTCAGTCAGGTACCCGACATCATCAGATCAGATCAGAAGCTGCAGGAAGGTCAGAGGTTGAGGATGATTGACAGCACTAAGACGCGCCTCCTGGCTCTGATTGGTTCTCTCAGGTTTGCACTGGCAGAAGGCAGAGAGTCCATCTTTTCACAGATTGTCTCAAACTGTCAAAACATGTAAAATAAATAAATAAAAATAATAATAAAAAACTCTGCAGCTTCAATTAAAGGAGAAAAATGTTTTTACAACAATCTGGCAATGTGTGAAAATATCACAGCTTCCTGATGATTCAGGATTCAACTGTTTTCTGGTGTCATTTCACTCATTAACAAAACCTGATTAAAGTAGAAAATATATCTTTAACATATGAGGATTGATAAAATAATGTCATTTGGTCAAATTGCCTGTTGTTTGAACATAAACTTTTTCTGAGGAGATCAGAGAACTTTAAATCCTTTCTCTGCGGTTTTAACATAAATCATTTCACTGTGGATACAAATTAGATTAATTAAATTTTAATGAAATATCTGTGAATTTTTTTAGAAAAAACTCAAATATTTTAGGATTAACATCAGAAATCAGGAAAAAAAAAAACATTTCTGAGTTTCCAAGTTTTCAATAAACTTTCTAAAATTAACTAGAAAATGGTCAGAAATGTTCTCCTTTATTTCCTGTCTACATTAACACACCTGGTGTTTGTCTTCAGTGTGAATATTCAATATTTAATGTAATTTTTGAAAAAGCTGCTAATTATCAAAAAGAAGAGACAGAAAAGCCTCATCCACCATGAGACACGATGGAGGCTCAGAAAAGAGTGGGCCGCCGGTTGCCATGGTGATCCCGCCATTTCTGGGAGCAGACCTGTAAGTCGTGGTTGATTTTACGCTGGAGATTAAAAAACAGCAACAGGAGCAGAAACATGAGGAGAGCCTGAGAGGAAGATGCAGACCTGACGATCAAACGAGTCACATTTAAACATCTCCGGCCAGCCTCTACAGGCTGCTGTTGCCTAGCAACAACCGATTCCATTAACAGGCGGCATGAACTGCGAAGGCCGAGTTTCCATGGTAACAACGTCTCACCCACGTCGCCGCTGAGTTTTAGTTATTTTATTGTTTAGAAACCTTCATCACTGATGATGATGATGATGATGATGATGATGATGATGATGATGATGATGATGATGATGATGATGATGATGATGATGATGATGATGATCGTCTTTTGGTCAGGTTGAGCTGTTTTTCTGTTCGTGGGCTTCTGTCGCCACCCTGTGGCCAAATAGCTGAACTGCAACTCTTCTACAGTTTGAAAAATAACTTAATCTTTGAGATAATGAAGCTGATGCTAAAGGTCAGAGGTCACAGCATCATTTAGAATAGAGAAGCACAAATAAAGTACATTTGTTCATGTTGCTGCATCTCCAGTTAACAAAACAGAGAACAAAATATGTCATAAATGTTTTTAAAATCCTCCCTTTTCTTCCAGTTTTTTCAATATTTGCTGTTTAAAATGGAGGATTTTGTGCATAATCTGCCTTCAAGGCAGTTAAAATGAACATATCTTAAAATCATAAACATTCAGCCTCCTCATTTAATTAAAAACAACGTTCCTCAAAGAAAGCAAGAAGGAATTTTAATATTTCTCCAGTGCAAAGCATTAAAATCAGTCAAGGAATGAGGCTTTGATCTCCTCTCTGTTATGCATCCTTAAATATCATCCATCAATAACACTGATCAGAGATTACTTTCATATTATTTTATCAAGACATGAACATTTAGTAGAGACTCCAAATCTTCATTTTCAAAACAAAACTTGGAAAAACAAATAAAATGAGATGAAATCTATACAAGAAATTAACTGAAAATATATTTTAAAAAACGTCCACATGAGTTTCAAACCCTTCGTCTGACTGAGTCTCTAAAGCATCAGGTCATGTTAGGCCCTTATTTTCAGCAAAGGAAATACATTTTTTCCAACTGAAGGAAAAAAACCCAGAGCTGCTGATGTTTATAATAATTTTAAAGGCTGATAAAGATGGAGACATAAATCAGAAACTTTCATAAGACCCAATACAGCCCTGAGGGACGCCATCTACACCTCTACAGTTCAGGTCTACATTCATGATGCCACTTTAACCTCCTGCTCTTCCAGAAGCTCCGCCTCCAGGAAGTCTCCCAACATCCATCCCAACATGGCTCCTGCATCCCAACATGGCTCCTTCATCCCAACATGGCTCCTGCATCCCAACATGGCTCCTGCATCCCAACATGGCTCCTGCATCCCAACATGGCTCCTCCATCCCAACATGGCTCCTCCATCCCAACATGGCTCCTGCATCCCAACATGGCTCCTTTATCCCAACATGGCTCCTCCATCAACGCATCAGCGCAGCGCCAGGTTGGTTTTCATTCGAAGGTTTATTTATGTTTTCAGGCATTTCGTCAGACAGTCTTGATTTATTGAAGATAATTTCAGTAACTTTTCATGGATAACAGAGAGAATACAGCAGATAAAATGGAAAATCCTGGAAAAACCAGTGAGAGTTTGGACTCATTGCACAAGACTCCACTCCTGAAGAAACAAGCTAATGAAGTTTGTTTACACTTTTTTATGTGATTCTACAACCAATTTTCTGAAACAGAACCAAACAGAACCGGTTCATCTGACTCCTATCCAGCTGGAAACATCTGGAAAAGATTTTATTATAATTAAAACAATAATTACAAAACAAACTGACATAAAAAAAGGAGACAACATATTATTATTATTATTATTATTATTATTATTATTATTATTATTATTATTATTATTATTATTATTATTATTATTATTATTATCATCATTACAACAACAGCATTATTAATAATAATAAAAACGGGAAAACAAGCCTGATTTATCAGCAGTGACACGTCACGCGGCTCCTACGTCATCAGCAGCACGCGGCAGCGGCGGCGGCTCGCTGTGACGGTGCGCGCGGGGCGGTGGTGCATCCGGTTCTGTTTCGATCCATCCTGCAGCTCCGAGATCCGCTGCCGGTACCGGACGGTCCGAAAAGCCCAGACGACCAAGAGCAGGAAACCATGGCAACGGGTTGGGTTGAAACGGAGGCGAGGAGAGAGTGACGCAGCGACGGACCAGCAGCTGATCAATAATCAGAGGTATCGATTGCTGTTAACTTGGGGGATCAGTTCCCAACTTCAGCGTCCCTGAGGAGGAGAAAGTTTCTGTAAATGAACCTCATGAGCCAATCGATCAATCAATTCATCAATCAATCAGTTATCAATCGATCATCAATCAGCTGCGGATTTTCATCCAAACTTTGAATCATTTCAGTTTAAATTTCATTAAATTGACTAAAAGTCATTGATATAAACATTGTAATAAAATGTTGTAACTAAAAGCTAATTCTCATCATCTGCTCTGATATTTTGGTTTTTTCTCAGTTTTTGGTTTATTAAAAACTGAATTTTCCTGAAATCTGTTACATGAAGCAGCTGCAGATCAATAAAATAACAGTGAAAGATTAACAATAATTTAGATTATTGTCATGAAAGAGTCACATTTTCAACATAATTTGTTTAAAGTCACATTTATTGCAAATTGTGAATTTATTTTCGCAAATTCAAACTAAATATTTAGTATCAAAGTAAATATTTACTCTGAACTAAACATTTAGTTAGAAAGCCAAACATTTTGCACCAAACTTGATATTTGTTTAGCAAGCTAAATATTTAACTAAATTTATGGTCCAAAACTAAATTTTTATCTTTAAACTATATAAATTTAAATATTGTTGTACTTTATTTGATATTCAGTTTGTAACGTTCACATTTATACAGAATGAATCAGTAAGTTGGTGAAAATGTCACATACAAAAATGAATAAGCTTTTTGTCTTGATGACAGAATAAATAACCCAAAATATTTCTGTTCATTGCTGACTGAGCAACAAACTCCCTCAGTTGGAGCCTTTTAGTTTGACGTGTTTTGGACCTCATGCCGACCGGCTGCTGGTGGAAATGATCACCAACCAGTGGATCCCTGGTTGATCCTCAGACTGGATCCGGATCAGTGGTGACATCATGGCGGTCCTGAAGTGGACCCGGCTCCAGAGCCCTGGGACGTGTGACCATTATCCAGATCCATGGCG
This sequence comes from Poeciliopsis gracilis, assembly GCA_911649635.1. NCBI lineage: Eukaryota > Metazoa > Chordata > Actinopteri > Cyprinodontiformes > Poeciliidae > Poeciliopsis > Poeciliopsis gracilis. Next base: position 156,347 of record CAJVRI010001274.1, read on the forward strand.
TCTAGTTGGAGCTTCTGCTCACTGAACCGGACAGAACCGGACAGAACCGGACAGAACCGGACAGAACCGGACAGAATACGGGTCGACGTATCATAATGAATGGAGATGGTTCAGAACATCAATTCAACAAATGTTTCTTCCAGGATCTTTTGAAGGTTAAAAGGTTCTGTTTGTGTTTAAATCATTCACTTTGTTCAAATCATTGCATTAATAGACAACTGAATATGGCAAGACCATTCGAGCAATAATCAACGCAGAAATAAACACAAAGTAAAACTCAAACATCAGGACAGAAACAGAATCATAGAGTTAACCATAAACTTTTAGAAATACTGAAAATACTGAAAATAGACCAGAATTCTAATCTAAACCTCAAAATATAGAAATTTACATAAAAATGTAGGAAATATTGGCCACAAAAATCAAGCAGCTCTTTGTGGTTTATTGATGAATGTAAGAATGAAAATAATAACCAAAATATTTCTGCATTTTAATTTTTATTATTTTGAGTATATCTTGCCTGTAATTTTAACTATTTTGTCCCAAGTGTGTGAAACGGCAGGGTGGACTTAGCCCCGCCTTCCAGACGGAGCTCCTCCCCCTCTCAGCTCCTTCAGACTAGCCAGCAGCAATTAGCAAACAGCTGGTGGAACCGCTGAGCTCATTTTAGGAGCTACTGCCCAGGAAACGCTGCTGAAAGCATCAAAGGATTAATAGAGGAGCCATGTTGGGATGACTTCCTGAAGGCGGAGCTTCAGACAGAGAAGGAGTTTTTAAAGAGACAGAGGCATCAAATTACAAAGTCAAATTTCTTTCAAGTAATATTTTATATAAACAGGATATTTATAAGAACTGAAGGTAACAAATGGCTGTAAAATGTCTCTCTGTGCTTGGAAAACACATAGAAAACATAATTTCTTGAACAGCTTTAATAATTACAGCAAATAAAACATTAAACTGATTTTCTATCTGTAAATTAAGAAAGATGTTTTCTGATTTTCTAATGTAAGGAAACAATAAAATGAGTAAAATGTGTAGAAATACTGAGTGACAGTGGGTCAAAGTGGCTCAGCCTCCACGCCCAGACGCTCCTTTATTCCTGCTCATCCACGCGTGATGACGCAGGAACCCACTCCCACTCCGAGCTGCAGCTTCCTCCCGGATCAGTGATCAATGCAGCGGCTCGGAGTGCCTGACCCACTTTCCCTCCGGCTCCAGGTCCCGCTGCTGCTCGGTGATCATGTCCTGCTCTTCCTCCTCCTCTTCCTCGCTGCCCTTCTTCTGCCCCCGCTGCGGCGACCGGAGCCGCTTCCCGTCGGTGGCCGCGCTGCGGGCTCACCTGGTCGGCAGACACACCTATGAGACGCTGCTGGTTCTGTCTCAGGTGAGTCCAATGCTGCGTTCATGGTCACTTTCAACCCAACACCGGGAAATGCGGCTTATACTGTAAAACTAAGCAAGTGGCGCTAACTGAGAAACTGTCACAACAAATCAATTAATACTGGGATCAATTAAAATGAGCTCTATATGTTGACTTTGCATGATTTATAATTTTTCTCTCTTTCAGGACATTTTCAAACTGAAAACCAGCCAAGTAAATTAGCGTTAAACATAATTAGCGGATTAGCAAATTAGCGGAAGTGTGTGGTGTTACAGTGAACACATTTTTATATTTTCTCTCTCTTGACTGTTACTGGAGTTTAAATATTTTTAATAAATATTAATCCTGTGCTGTTATTTTATTTTCTCCTGCATGTTTTCAGTGTTTATTTGATTCCTGGTGTTTCAGAGGATTTGATCTGCTAAAGGCTCAGGGAGGATTCCACATGTGTAGAACATTTTGATATATTTTTGCTGATCAGTAATTGGTGGTTCTGGTCCAGGCCCGGGTCAGAAGTTCTGGTCCTGCTCTCCTGCCTCTTCCTGGACCAGCAGCGGCCCAGAGCGACGCGCCTGGTCCGGACATGGAGGCCCAGGGTTTCCTGGCCTGCCTGGACCTCGCCTCCTCCTCGGCCTCCGTCCAGCTGCTCCGGGGAACCTTCGGCCCACCGGACCGGGCCCGGGCCGCGCAGGAGCCCTGCACCGCTCTGGCCCGGCCCACCTCTCTGGTTCCGGGGGCTGCGGGCGTCCTGGACTTCCGGCTGACGGTGGACATCGGCCTGGAGGAGCGCCTGGGACTTGGACTAGACCGGAAGATCGCCCGGACGTTTGCAGAAGTGGAGGAAAAGGTGAACCGGCGCGTCGGGCGGCTGAGGGCGGAGCTACAGCGGAGGGAGGCGGAGCTTGAGCGGAGGAGGAGCGAGAGGGAGAGACTGTGGAGGGAGAAGGAGGAGGTGGAGGAGAAGGCGGAGTACCTGTCCAGACAGGTGGGTGCAGCTGCTCCTTAAAAACTCCCTGATTAATCAGTTCCTCTCATCAGTTGATCGATTTGGATAAAATCATTTTGTTGTTTAGATTTTGGTAATTATTCATGTAATGCTTTTGTTTTAAATAAAGTTATTGGTGAAAACATGAAGACAGGAAACAGAACAGCCGCTTAAACAGTCTACATTCCTTTCAAAATAAAACCCAGAATAAAAATGTAACTACAAAGGCTGAACTTTATTCAACTGAAAGTTAAAAAACAATGAAAATGTATCCAGAAAAATTGATTTAGGAGACAATAAGCATGCTAAACATTAATGAGCCAATTTAAAAATTAGCTTAGCAGATTAGCACATTAGCAGAAGAATGTCTATCACACTTCAAAATAAAAGCATGAATGTAAATGACTAGCAACTGCAAATGTGAAACGTGTTTCTTCTTGGAGCGCGAAACATTTTAGAAGTTAGCAAAATGCTAAAAACTGGATCCACTCTTATCAAATGTGTGGACCAGTGAAAATGAGACAAACATACTTCAAAATAAGAGCATGAACATAAAGGTTTCACTAACTGAAGATTTCAAATTTAGATCTAATCATAAAACTAATTTAGAAACATTAAGTGTGTTAAACGTTTTCAAAGTTAGCTCTGAGCCGGTTAGCTAAAAGTTAGCTCTGCTGTTAGCGGATTAGTTGCTATTAGCAAAATCCTTCAGGCAATAATGAATTACAGAACTTTTTGTTCCTGTTTCTGTTTCTCCTTGCAGGTGTCAGCCGCCATGGAGATGATGGAGCGTCTGAAGATCAACCTGGCAGAGAAAGAGGCAGAGCTGAGTGAGCGGCACCAGTCAGTATCCTGCAGGCTTCTCTTTTGGTTTGGTTACGGTTTGTTTTCTGTCTAACAAACTGCTGATGCCTCACTCTGCAGCTTTTCCTGAAAACAGACAGAATGTAAACAACAGAAACTAAAAATACCGAGCCTGAGGCTTGGGTTTGAACGCCTCACTGTGTAAATGTTCTGAGACTCGTTTAATGCCGCAGCTTGAATAATATGCATCATGTGGCTTTAAACAATGGAAGCCCAAAGCGCTTCGTGAAGGTCGGGTTATTTTCTGGTCTAAAGAGCGAAAACAGCAGAGAGGCTGTCAGATGGAGAACACGCCATGTTTGCTTTGCATCACTGTGACACGCTTTGCTGCGCGGCTTCCAGTGATGATGGATGCAGGACGACAGCAAGACTCAGGAGCCCTGAGGCTCCGTCTGAGGTCAAACCAGTGGCTCCAGTTTCCTCCCAGTGGCTCCAGTTTCCTCCCAGTAGCTCCAGTTTCCTCCCAGTAGCTCCAGTTTCCTCCCAGTAGCTCCAGTTTCCTCCCAGTAGCTCCAGTTTCCTCCCAGTAGCTCCAGTTTCCTCCCAGTAGCTCCAGTTTCCTCCCAGTAGCTCCAGTTTCCTCCCAGTGGCTCCAGTTTCCTCCCAGTGGCTCCAGTTTCCTCCCAGTGGCTCCAGTTTCCTCCCAGTGGCTCCAGTTTCCTCCCAGTTGCTCCAGTTTCCTCCCAGTAGCTCCAGTTTCTCTCTTCACTGATTCTTGAAATGTTTTTTAAAGTTTCTAAAGTTTTTTTTATTGATTTAGAAAAAAAAAATCTTTTTCCTGGTTTTGTTGTTTTTTTTATTCCTTATTTGAATTATTATCATTTTGGTCCTTAAATACCAACATTTCCACTTAACTTTATATTTTGGTCTGTCTGGTTCTGTAATTTCTAAAAATAAAACAATTAATAATCTGAATATTTATTTTACTCGTCCTTGAGAAAAAAATCTGGGTTTTATTTTGATGTTTTCAGCATTTTTGACATTTTTGACATTTTTGACGTCGTTTCTCAGGGAGATGGACGACATCGAGCTTTTCCTGAGGCGGATGGCACAAAAAGAAGCTGAGGCCAAATCCAGACTGCAGGTTAGATTAGATTAGATTAGATTAGATTAGATTAGATTAGATTAGATTAGATTAGATTAGATTAGATTAGATTAGATTAGATGTGTTAAAATGCTGGGTAGATCTGACGACTGAAGAATCTGCTGTTTCTGTTTTGTAGTTATTAGCGCTGCAGCTAACAATTATTTTAGTGATCAATAAATCAGACAATAGAAACTCTGCAGATTTCTCATCTAAGCATTTAAACCTATTTTGTGTTATTTTAAAATTACATAAAAAATGCAGTAAATATTGTTTTAAAATTTAATAATATGGAAATCTTTTCACAAACTCCAGGATTTTGATTGTTTTTGTAATATTTTACAATCCAAATCACAGATTTTTTTTTTTGGTCCTAATTTTGCGATATTTGCATGACAGTAAATTAGACGCTGCTTGCCGTATTAATCAGACTTTAACTCGATATCAAGACAGGAGCAGGAAATATCGCCACCTGCAGGTGGGAGCCAGCATCACATAAACACCATGTTTAACCTGAACTCATTAAAAACTGTGAGGTTCTGTTGAATTTCATTTCTGTGAAAAACTGGAGGAACCGATTGATGTAATTTGGCAGCGTAATAAAAGCTGCTTTAATTTCATTGATAAAATAATATTTAAGCATATTACAGGTTTTATTTCTGCGTCCTTCTGAAGCCTATTGGGCCACATAAAGACATGTGGCGGGCCAGATTTGGCCCCCGAACCTCGAGTTTGACATGATGTAGATGTTCAGCTGCATAGTGAGACGGTTTCCACTGAGCCTTTTAACGAAGATTAAGACAAATTTCTAATAGAAAATAATCAGCTGTTTTTAGAGGAGTCGCTTCCCAGCGAATACAGAGTGAAAAATGTACAAAATGTTTTTACAGAGTTTTGTTTGTTTGTAGCTTTACGGTTAAATAATTTCAGATAAGAAACAGATGAAATGCATTAAACCCTAAATCAGCAGGAGATTCCCTTTAATGTGACGGATGTGACGGATGTGACGGATGTGACGGAGTCGTCTGTTTTCCTGCAGCTGTTCATCGAGTCGCTGCTGGAGCGAGCCGACCGAGCAGAAAGGCAGCTGCTGCTGCTCAGCAACCACCGCTTCCAATACGGCGAGCCGAACTCCCCCTCAGAGCTTTACTGCCCCGGACCTGGACCTGGACCCGGACCCGGACCCGGACCCAGACCTGGACCTGGACCCGGACCCGACCTGGACCTGGACCCGGACCTGGACCCGGACCCGGACCTGGACCCGGACCCGGACCCGGACCTGGACCCGGACGGGCCGGACGCAGCCTGGACGGCAGCGCCGATGACATCATCACCTACAAGATGCAGGAAAGCCTCGGCAACAGGGTGGGAGACGCTAAACGTTCTGGTTTTACTGGGATCACACAGAACATGCACTGTAAAAACACAAAATATCTTAATAAACCTGAAATAAGAAACTCACTAACAGGTCCCTGGAATTTGTTTTAAATCAATAATTTCTTAATATTGATTAAAATATTGTTAAATTCACTTATTTCAAGACTCTTTCCTCATGTTAGAAGTGAAATAATCTGCCAGTTTTCCATCAATATTAAGGAATCATAGACGTAAACAAGCTCCTGTTAGTCACTGACAGTTTACTGCCAGGTTAGTTTTGTCTTATTTAGATGAACTGAGATATTTGCACTAGAAACCAGGAATACTTGCTAACAGTTTGTGACTCCTATATGTCTATCGTTTCTGCTCCAGAGGAGCTACAGCGTCTCCAGTTCCTACAGACTGGGAGAGCCGACGCTCAGCCACTATCATCACAGGTGAGATCCTGTCTTCATGTCTTTGACAGAGTTTCAGCTTGTTTCTTAAAGTGGTGAGTTTGTGTTTTCCAGTGGGCTGAGTGATCAGATGCGGACCTTGTCTCTGGGCTCGGGGGGCTGGGACTGTGAGGGAGGACCGGTCCACTTCCACCCGTCTCACTGTGCTGCACACTGGACTCCACAGGACAGAGAGGGACTCAGGCGCAGGGAGAGAGTCTGGTACGAGGAGAACCTGCAGAAACCTACAGAAAACCTGCAGAAAACTTATAGAAAACCTGCAGAAAATGTATAGAAAACCTACAGAAAACTTATAGAAAACCTACAGAAAACCTGCAGAAACTTGCAGAAAACCTGCAGAAAACGTATAGAAAACCTGCAGAAAACGTATAGAAAACCTGCAGAGGTCTCTCTGCGAGGCAAAGCAGAGCAGGAAAAACTGAAGAATTTATTATTGATGAAGGATCATGATAATCAATTTCCATAAGGATTCAGACTCGGTAGCGGTAGCGTGCTAGCTCAGCTAATATCATGTTTAGCATTTTAGCATTCTTGTTAAGTTTGATAAAATTTATCGCACTATTCAGTTATTCCAGATAAATTATAAAACATTGATTTACTTTCCTGTTTTCTAAACTTTCAGTTGTTCAGTTTTGGTACCAACTGCTAACAATGCTTCAAACAGCTACACATTTATATTCATGCTCTTATTTTGAAATGGGTAAGGAGTGTTTACACATGCAGTGTTGGTATATTGCTTTAGCATTAGGTTCTGCCACATGAAGAGCTGTTAGTGCTTTAGCATTAGCTTCTGCTATCTGCAGTATTAGCATAGTGCTTTAGCATTAGCTTCTGCTATCTGCAGTATTAGCATATTGCTTTAGCATTAGCTTCTGCTACATGAAGAGCTGTTAGTGCTTTAGCATTAGCTTCTCCTATCTGCAGTGTTGTTAGAGAAGATACTAAAAACCGTCGAGTCGCATTTTATCAGGTGTGCAGGCTTCAGAGACTCAGAACGTTTTTCTCCGTTTGTGTTTCCAGGGTCGGTGAGGAAGGATGGGGAAGAACCTGGAGCAAAAGAAACATTCGTCGCCACAGCACTGAGGAAGAGGAGGAGGAGGAGGAAGAGGAGGAAGGCCTGTGGAGCAGCGCTGAGATGAGGCGCCTCATTCTGGCCAGGAAGTACACACCTGGATCAGGTAACGACCCTCCTCTTCCTCCTGCTGCCTGTTGAAGGTGTTGTCTCCACTTATCTGCTCTTCTCCATCTTCCTTCATCACCCAGACACGCCCTCCTCCATTGGCTCCACCCCCTCCCGTTGTCATGCCAACAGGATGCTTGGGGCGGATACCCTGAAGATGAGGGCGGGGCTCTTCTGCGTCTTCCCGTACCTGGATGTTCGCTCGCTGCTGCTGGCGGCCGAGGTGTGCTGCGATTGGCGGTTTGTTGCTAGGCACCCAGCAGTCTGGACTCACCTCCGACTGGAGAATGCTCGAGTGTCGGCCGAGGTACAGCAGCTTCACTGTCCTTTACACCTTTTTAAATGACTATTTCAGACCTGCTACTAGAGAATATTCTGATAATTTATTGAAGTAACATCAGTGTGTCACAAAGAACCAGCAGTTAGCTAACTGTTTAGCTAACTTTACTAATTATTTAGCTAACTTTAGCTAACTATCTATTTAGCTAACTATTTAGCTTACTTTAGCTAACTGTTTAGCTAACTGTATTCAGGCTCCTTTCACTCCCAGATGATGTTGGACATTCAGATGGTGACTGAAGTTCTGAGTTTCAGAGTCTGAAGCATCTTTGTGTTTTTAAATATATTTTTCCGTTGTTGTCTGGATCAAACCTTTATGTTGTGTTTAGTTCTTGCAGACTCTTTCTCAGTGGTGTACTCAAACCCAGTCTGTCGTCCTCAACAACCTGAAGCCGCGAAGCCGCCGGCCCGACGAGACGCGAGAGGATTACCACAAAAACACTCGGTATCACACACACACACACACACACACACACACACACACACACACACACACACACACACACACACACACACACACACACACACACACACACACACACACACACACACACAGCAGCGGCTCAGAGGGATTAACACTCAGAGAAAGTTTAAACATATTCTTGTCTCTTAGTGAGTTGAAGACTGTGCAGGTTGCCATGGAAACGGTTTTGGTCCCTCTGTTTTCTGCGTTCAGACCATTAAAGGTCTGAAGCTGTGCTGACCTGTGTGTGTTTCAGGGGCAGCGTAGAGCCGGGCGTGGAGGCGCTGCTGCGCTCAGCAGGGGGCAGTCTGCTCCACCTCTCCGTCTCCCAGTGTCCCCACATCCTCACCGACAGGACGCTGTGGATGACCAGCTGCTACTGCAGGAACCTGCAGACGCTCACGTACAGGTGGGCCTGAGGAGGCTCCGCCCCCTCCACGCCTCACCTGGCTGTCTGAGTGTTCACCTGAGTGTCCCTCTGTCTGCAGGAGCTCCTCAGATCCGGTCGGTCAGGAGGTTCTGTGGGCTCTGGGTGCTGGTTGCAGGAACATCAGCAGCCTGCAGGTGGCGCCGGCGCATCCCAGGTGAGTCAGTCAGCTCATCGCTGCTTCCAAGGGATAGAAAGTAAATCTTAAATATGAAAACATTTACTGTTATGTTTATTTTTGCTTAGCTTTTTCAATAAAAGTAATTTATTAGCCATTGTTGCACAGCTGCTAAAGCGCTAACAGACGAGCTAATTTTTATGTCAGCACTTTTACTAACTTTGAAAATATTTAGCATACTTAGCTTCTCCTATGCTGAATTTTTCAGGTAGCTTGTCGAGCGCTAACTAGCATGGCTGTTTATTAAAACATATGTGTTGAAGTTTTGGTTAGCTTCATAGCTTCCACTCATTACTATGCTAATTAGCGTAGCTTTTATTAATTACTAAATTGGTGTAGCACTTTAGCGATAGCTTTTGCTAAATACCTTGTTGATGTAGCGTTTAGCGATGGTGGAACTGTTTAGGATTAGCAATGCTAACTAAAAAGCTAAATTACTTAGTATAATTATGGAAACAGTGTCTATAAAAAGGTACGTTTAATGCACAGAATGTTACTTTATGAAATCTTTTGTCTCATATTGTTGTTTTCTGGTTTTAGCCAACAGCCGACTCGTTTTGGAAACCGCTGCTTGCAGACGATTGGTCGATGTTGGCCACACCTCCGTTGTCTCAGTGTGGGCGGAGCTGGCTGTAACACTCAGGGATTGGTTACTGTTGGTAAATAAACATTTTCATGTTTTCGTTAATAAATATTAACAGTTTAATGCAAAATTCATCATGAACGCTAATAAAACGTTAACATAAAGGACGATATTTGAACATTCTGATCTATAAAACAAAACAAACTCTTTGCTGTTATGTTTTCTTGCAGTGCGCAGCTGCTCTCACCTGCAGGTGCTGGAGTTGGAGCGCATCACCGACCTGAGCCTCCAGGTGGCGACGGAGCTCTGCAGAGCCGGACTGAAGAGTCTGCAGGTCCTGATCCTGACCCACACGCCGGTCAGCGGCCAGGCCATCCTCCACTTCCACAGTGAGATCCGGTTCTGCTGCTTCCTGTGCTCAGACTGTTGACTGAGGGATTAATGTTGTGTCCACCTGCGCAGGTGTGTGCAGCAACATCAGGTCCATCGTGGTGGACGTTTCTGTGGCCGACTACTTTGAGGAGCCAGATACTCAGGAAGCAAAGCATCTGTTTGGAGAGATTCTCAGCACCCTGAAGGTGAACTTCACTGTTGAAAGAATCAACGTCACAGTTAGTTGGTTTCTGTTTATTTTGTTTTCTGATGATGTTTTAGTTTGTTGCTCCTTGTAGCTCAAGCAATGCAAATATTTTAGTGCCGCTAATTTGTAGGTTAGCGCTTTGGCTAACTGTTTTAACCATGTGAATGATTCATAGATTGAGATCCAAGATTTCAATAAAATCTTGGATTTTATTAATAATTGAGCAGATAAAATTCTATTCAGGTTTTTATCTTTAAAAATTACATTTTTTGTTGCCCAGGTCCTTTGAGTTGGAGTTTCTGGCCCTTCGAGGCCTCTGGTTTCCAGGTGAACGCTCAGTGAGTGTTTCTGAGCCTCTGGTTGTTTTCTCAGGTTCTCCAGAACCGACCCGGCCTTTGTGACGCCCTTCGGGTCAAAGCTGAAGGATTCTCCTGACCTCAGCATCAGTCACACGTTACCACTTCCAGGATCCGACCTGACAGTCCTTACCTCCACGTCGCGTCTAACGAGGCAGAAAAGGGCAAATTGATCTCCTTTACATCAGGATTTCATCAAAAATCTACTTCTTACTGTGTTTGATAAAAGAATATATTTATATTTCTTTCACTTATAATGTCATCCAACACAATATTTGTTTGCTGAACGTATTTTCATCAGGCTACATGGAAACATGGAAACAGGTTCATTTATGCAGCTCATTCATGTTTAATGAACTGATGGAACAAATTTAACTTCTTTAGCTTCCAAAATATGAAACAAAATGAATAAAAATGTAAATCCACAAGCGAGACAGACAGTGGTACCATTGGCTTAAATGCAGCCTTAAGTTGCACAATTTAAATTTAATCTTCCCAAATTTAAGGCAATTATAGTTTTTTTTTTTTTCACCAGAACAGAATCAAAAATACAGAGCAGATGTTTAAACACAACATGAACTTCTTTTTCTTTTTATGGCCAAAACTTTCTAAATACTTGATGAAATTCAGAGGATTTGTTTTAGGTTTTGATCCTGAGGAAAGCTTCCAGTTTCCTCCTTCCAGATGCATGATGGGTAAAATCCCCCAGAAGGGCGTAGCGTTGTAGTTATGGTAGTTATGGTAATTATGGTAGTTATGGTAATTATGGTAGTTATTAATCCACTGGATTTCCCTTTTCTTCCACACTGAAGCCCTTTTATTACATCTGAACTGAATTAGCTGAACAGCACCTAATTTATGCAAACCCTTTTTGTTTTTACTCTATTTTTATATATCAACTCTAAAAGCACAACTTTCTCCTTATATTTATACTTTTACCTTATAAAACTGAGAACCTGAAAGCCATGATCCTTGTTAGATAGAAAACCCTTCAGCTTGTTTCCTGTAGGTTCATTGAGATGTTACCTCAATAAAGGAGCACAGAAACACGAAGCAGCACAAAAATATCTTTTGCACAAAAAGTGAGGCGTCGAGTTTTGCACCAAAGACGGTGATGAACGAATCAATCAGAGTGTTGATGGAAAAACTGGTTTCACATCTGGAAGATGATTTAATGTGAGATTTTTACCATCAATAAATTCGTTTCTCATCAGATTTTTCTCCGTCTCTTTGTCTTGCTGCTCCTGAGCAGGTAGGGGGCGCTATTTACAAAAATAAATCTTATCAGGCTTCACTGGAAACAAAATGCTTTTGTGAATGAAAACAGACATTTAAGACTTTTAACTGTTGGCAGCCATTTTACAACCTAGCTGCTTCTGCTAATGTGCTAATAAAAGGCTAATCTTTAGCCGTGATGAAGTTTTGGTAATCATCTCAACTGTTCAGGAATCTTTAAATAGTCATGCTCTTATTTTGAAGGGGGTGTAAACGTCATAGAACATGTGTTACACATGCTTATTATTAGCTTCTGCTAAACACTGTTAGCATTAGCAGAAGTGATGATGTGCTCTAGGTTTGTGCATATATATATATATATATATATATATATATATATATATATATATATATATATATAGAAACAAGAGCAGATTCTGTTTTTCTTTATGAGATGAAGGCATCATCATCATCATCATCATCCATCAGCAGTTAAACCTGCTGCTCTGCTGAATGTGTTTCATTGCGTTTGTCCACCAGGGGGCGCTGGAGTCTGATGATTCTACTCTTCATTAATCAGCCAGTTTATAGTTAATAAGGTTAAAAACTTAAAGTGTTGCAGTGAACGAACAGGAGGGTAGAGTTATGCACAGAACAAAATGACATTTATTTATTTTATTTGATAACCTGGAATTAAAATAATTTAATTAAAATAATTTAATTAAAATAATTTAATTAAAATAATTGAATTAAAATAATTGAATTAAAATAATTTAATTAAAATAATTGAATTAAACTAATAAAGCCCTGTTTCTCAGTGTTTCTGATCTGAAGTCGTTAATCTGCTCTGAGCTCCGGATCGAGAGTCTCCTGCATCCCATTGCATGACTGCGTGTTTGCTTGAGATAAAGCAGGCGAAGGGGACAAAGGTCAAGTTCAAAGGTCAGCCAGAGGTGTGTGAAGCAGCGGCGGCGTCCCGTCGGACTGTGGCGGTTTGTGGAGCGGATGATGGTTTTCCTCAGGCGGTCGGCGCTGCTTCGCTACCTGCTGCTGTCTTCCTCTCTCGCTCTCCTCCTCTTCCTCACCTCCTTCTGGCTCCGTAAGTTTCCGCCGCCATGTTGGCTCCGCCTCCTGCTCGGCGTTTAAAGAGACAGGTTGTAATCTGCTGCAGAAAGAAGGTGTTGCAGGGCCGGCCCAAGCCTTTTTGGGGCCCCAAGCAGATTTCCGTTTGGGGCCCCACATATCAACATGTCAACATCAGACGCTTCATCATTCCTGAGCTGCTCCTGTGTAGCATAGCTGCTAACATTAGCATCATTTATAATTAGCTTACTTCATACCAGTGTTTCTATGATTAGTGATTTTCACCTTCCAAGAGTAGAAAACTAAAAAATATGTTTGTGATTTGAAATATTACTTTAGTGAAACGTCAACAAAGTTTCACTCATGTTTCTAACTGAAACACAGCAACTGGTTTTTGACTGGTTTTCTTCAGAACAAAGATTAAGATGCAGAAACTTGCTTTTTTGTAAGCGTCCAAGTTATAAACAAATTTAGTAATGCTTAATGAATTATTAGTAATGCTTAATGAATTATTAGTAATGCTTAATGAATCATTAGTAATGTTTAATGAATCATTAGTAATGCTTAATGAATCGATTAGTAATGCTTATTCCTGTTCAGCTCAGGGTGAACAGAGAGACTGCGGCTCAGTGTGGCAGCCATGTTTGACGTATCACATCCAGACGGTACGGCCGACATATTTACACACGGTGACGGTGAATCAAATGAACGACACCAACAACAAATGTAAACAACATGATAAACGTTTCAGAGTGACTGTTATGAACTGTTCTGTAGCCTCTAGCCCCGCCCATCCTGGGTGAGAGGGCGGAGTCAGACGAAGCCTCGCCTCTTATCAAGGAATGTCCTGGCCAGGCGTTCCAGGCCCGGGATCTGCTGCGGTTCCTCCAGTCCAGCCTGGCTGAGGACGGCGAGGACGTCCTGCTGGAGCCGTACCTGCTCAGCTGGGACCAGCTGCTCAAGTAAACGAGCTTTACTGGTTTAAACGTCTGAAGACCAAAACCAGACAAATTTATATTGTAGCAAAGACAATCTGTCTGTGTACTTTCTGGAACCCACCTGGTACTTTCTCAGAACTTAAAGATGCAGATTTTTGTTGATTCTTTTAAACTTGTAAAACCTGAAACTATGAAACTGAAACGATGAATGAAAGACAGCTGGCTGTGCAACATCCACCCTGCTGGGGCCTCGTGTTGCAGCGCATGTTGTGTCATTAACACATGGTTGAATTTAGCATTAGCTTCTGCTAAGTACCATGTCATTCCAGCTCTTTAGCATTAGCTATATGATTAGCACAGCGAGCATTTTAGCTTGCTGTGCTAACTGTACTTCAGTTAAACTTAAACCTAAACAAAAGCCTGATTTTTTTCTCTCCAGCTTCATGGAGTCTCTGGGAACGATGGTCAGTTTCTTTTCTCAGAAAGTGAGAGAAAAGACGGAACTGATCCGGCAGCTCTCCCTGAAACCAGCAGGTTCCTCTGGACTACAAACCCCAGCAGCATTGGGACTACGAACCGGGGTGAGTCCTCCTGCGTCCAACATGTCAGAACTGACCCTGACCCTGACCCCTACCCTAAGCCCTACCCTGACCCTAACCCTGACCCTAACCCTGACCCCTACCCTAAGCCCTACCCTGACCCTAACCCTGACCCTAACCAGACGCGTTTACTGAGGTCACTTCCTGCCCAGGTGTATCGATCCGTTCGATCCATGGTGGAGGCGGAGCTCCAGGCGGGAATGGTCAGCTTCTCCCGGCGAACAGATTCAGGCTGCCGGACGCTGCTGCGGCTGCATCGCTCGCTGCTGTGGCTGCAGCTGATGCTGGAGGGTCTGTCTGGGGGTCCAGACGCTGAGGGCCGATTCAAAACGCCCGGCGAGCTCAGCAGGTAGCGGCTGTCGCTCAGGATCATCTTTCAAACAACAGGAACTCATTTACATGGTTCTCCTGTGACGTCACACTTCAGTAAACTGTTGAGAGTCACACGGTTTATTGTTGCCATGACAACAGCAAACTAGCCACAAGCTGAGAACGAGCTCTCCTCTCGTTCCCATCTAACTTATAAACACTAGAGTTTATAACTTTTAGCCAATCGTGATGCATGAATACTCTACCATCAGTGTGTAATGCTAACACTCATATCACTGTAGTACTTACAGACCAAAATTAGCATAGCTAACGTAGCTTTTATCTGCTAGCTCAGGTGGACATGTTGCCTCCTGTTTGTTGCTTCATGTAGTCTCGCTGCCAGTCGCCTTGGTAAGAGTTCCCACTTCCTCCACAGAGGAGTTTAAACTGTGACTGTTTGCAGCCATAGCTTTACAGCTGAAGCTCCTCCATGGCGTTCGACTCTTCCTGTTCACCAAGTAGTTCATCATGTCACATCATGAGTTCAGAGGCGGCTTCTTCACATCGCCTGACATGTTTTCCATTCTCCGTTTTGTTCATGTATCTTTCTCTTGGTTAAAAGTTTCCACATATTTTCTTTCTGTTGGTGTCGAAGTCATGGGTTCGCTATACATTGGGTATGAGCTTAGATGGCACAGATCACTGCCAGTTCAGGCTTGTAGGAACTATGTATTTGACCCATATTCACTCGTTTCCTTTGCCCAGAGACGCCTACAAGGTGGCGCTGGCCCCCCACCATCCCTGGATGCTCCGCCAGGCCGCAGAGATAGTTTTCCTCGCACTTCCTGACAGAGAGTACTTCCTGCAGCTGGTTTGTGTGCAGAAGCAGGAAGAGGCAGCACCTGTGCTGCGCATCATCATCCACGCGCTCTCGGTGGTGCACACACGGACTCAGCGCCTGCTGGCCAAGTACAACATGTTGGAGCTGCCCTGAGCAGGAGGCTTCCTGTCAGACAGGGAAACACCGGCGAGTCCAAATCACAGAGACTGAACCCGTCAGCAGGTGGATACTCCAAAATACATCCGTTTTTATTAGAGGTTATTTATGTTAGTCATTAAAGGACCAAAACATCACAAGACAAAAGATTGTGTCTCAGTCAATAACTGAGACCAAACAGGAGGAAAGGTCGACTCACTGCTGGAAACAGGAACAGCAGAAGATCCTGACACTTTCACTGGTCCAGTGTTTGATTAACACTACCAGGCTTCTCTACCAAACCTGGTAGAGAATCACAGGGTCAGAGATTCTCTAAATGTTCAGTTTCATCACAGAACCGCAGCAGCTCTGGTCAAAGTCACTGAGGACCATTTCTCTGGTCCACTTGGGTCGGTTCTGGTTCTGACTCAGCACTCCGGGGAACAGAAAACAGATGTTTCAAAGGTTTGATTTGTTCTTGTTAATGATACAAAATCAGAAGAAAATAAAAAGCCTGGTTCTAATCCAAGCTCTGGTTCCAAAATCCAGACTGCTAATCCCAGATTAGCTGCCTTACAGAACCTGACTGATGATAAAACACATCGGTGTGCAAAGCTGAACATTTCTCATTTATTCACAGAAATGAAAACATATTTCTCAAATCAAAAGGATTTGTTTACAGCAGAATAAAATCACAAACCGTTGTCTTTAAATTCAACAGCGTCACATCAGACGATGAGTCTCTGCATGTTGTAAAATCTGATAAGAGTGAAATTAAATAAACTTTCTCATATTACAGTCACAAGTTATTTGAGCGTCTTTTCGTTGATCCATCTACTGTGAACGATTCTTCCAGCTGAACGCTCACAGAACCAGGTTTAGTCCAGATGGTGGACTGGGTCAGTTCTGGTTCTGAACTCCAGATATTTCACAGGTTTAATTTGATCTTGTTAAAGATAAATCTTCATCATTCAATATTAGAAAGAACAGAATCACTGGTGTTCAGTTGAATGCAGATAATCTGGATTGATAATCCCATTTTTGCTGCCTTACAGCTCTGACTGTAGCAGAGATGAAAATATATCATTTATTTACATGGATGACAATCACTGATCCCATATCAGCCGTTTAGCTGGATCCCAGCCAACCTGCTGCTTGACAAGCTACTAGCTGCTATCAGCCAAAGTTGACTTTAATAATTCAACGTATGGATAATAATATCAACTTTTACTGCTTATAATATTTACTCTCTAGGATCTGAAATGTCTTATTAATCAAGTAAAGGAAACTTGTTGAATAATAAGAATTATTGGTGACATTAAGTTCTGTCTTCTGTTTTTTAGGTAATTAATTTATAGCAATTAAGCTTTTATGTAAAGGTAGGTGAGGGACGCGGCCAGCAGGGGGCGGCAGAGCCATCCGCTCCAATTAAACTCCGAAGAAGAAGGAGGAGGAGGAGAGTCTTCCGTTTCCAGGGACAACAACAGGAAGTAGAGGCGTGTTAAGAGCAGCGTGGGGAGGATTTGGATCCGAACGGGATGTTTCACTGCAGCCGCGGCGGTTCCGACCCAGTCAACATGTCCAAGAGCGACTTCCTGAGAGGAATCATCACCGAGAAGCTCAGCGCCGCCGCCCGGGAGATCCTGGCGGCGGTGGAGCGAACCGTGGCCGGCTACGAGCAGGAGGCGTCGGGCTTCAGACGGGAGATCGACCGGCAGCGGCGGCAGCTGGAGCTGCTGCAGCCGCAGGTCCGGCTGCGCAGAGGAGGTCAGTGGCGGCCAGGAGAGGAACGTTCACTCCTGACCGGTTCAGACTTACAAACAGACTTTTTATTAAATATTCAGACTCGCTTTTTCCGTTCACTTAAAACTTCCCATTAACTCCAGGCTCATTTAAAGCGGTCAGAGATAGTCGGGATTTCTCCCATTTCTCGGAATGTCTGGTGGAATTTCATCCAATCAGCGATCAGACCTGAGTGACGTTGGCCGCACACCTTCTTCACATCAGACAAAATGGGTGTTAATTAACTCCTCCACATTAGTGCTGGCTTGTGCAAACGTTTGATACCAATTTTGTCTGATTTCATTAAAGTGTGTGTGTGTGTGTGTGTGGGGGGCTGGTTGACCTTTTGACCTTTGTTTAATATCTTCAAAGCCAAAGCAGCACAAACGCAGTCGAG
This sequence comes from Poeciliopsis gracilis, assembly GCA_911649635.1. Lineage (NCBI taxonomy): Eukaryota > Metazoa > Chordata > Actinopteri > Cyprinodontiformes > Poeciliidae > Poeciliopsis > Poeciliopsis gracilis. The sequence continues at coordinate 173,898 of CAJVRI010001274.1, forward strand.
TTAATTGACGTCCATTTTGTCTGATTGGAAGAAGGCGTGAGCACTCAGGTGAGAAGAAGTTGTGATTTATGACGTAATTCTGGAATTAGCCTGTAGCTTCATCAAAGGCAGCAGAGAGTCCATGTTGGTCAGGCCTCCAAAGACTGAATTAACACGAACAGCCACATTGTTCAGCTCTTTTTCAGTGGAAGATGGTTATTTACAGCACATTCAACTTCTGGTAAGCTTCATAGGCAGAAGGCCACGCCTCCAGGAAGCAATCGATTCTCAACAGCTGATAGCACAGGTCCTAGAAAAGCAACCAGGAAGGGGCTGGTTTCGACCAGTTCAGTGAAACACTGTTATTTACAGTGTTGCACTTTTTCACCATATTGCCCCTCCATCATCCCAGCAGCTGCGTGCGCTCAGACTTGACAGAGTTTTTTTCTTTTATTGTCCTTAAGTTAAAAGCTGCATCACCAAAATACATGCAGACATTACAAATACACCTGAATTATTCATATTGCTTATCAGAGGTGAGTCGAGACAAATCACATTTTCCTGGTTACATTTAATAACGTAACCTTTTCTGGAGAAATTGTACTTTTATGGAGCCGTTTCACTGCATAGTGCTTTTAGTTAGATTTAAATTATCTAACTAAAACGTTTCGCTAATATTGAGTAAAATTTCTCAGACAGAAAATTGGGGCCTTTAATCTCAGAATTGTGACTTTTTATCTTTTTTATTAGAATTTAGATTTTTTCCTCAGAACTTTAACTGTAATTGTGTAATTCCCACTTCGACCATGTCTGACTGTATCCATGGTATGAGATGTAGATGCATTGAGCCAAAGATTTTCTTCTGGGCTCCCTGTGGATTACAATAAAATCCCCCCAAAAAGAAAAAGGAAAATCACCTGGGCACATCGTTCACATCGTTCAGCCAGACATAAATCTTTACACATATTTAGTTTTCAAACTCAACTGAAGTTTATTTCTCACTTCAGGTTGCAACAAAACAAACTGCAATCATCTTTACAGTGAAACATTTTTGTGACTGTTTTTTGATATTAATTCATCCGTTCTGCTTCCTGCCCCCCCATGTAATGGCACCGCCCCCCCCAGGGGGCGCGCCCCACACTTTGGGAACCACTGCATTAACCAGGGTTTATAATGTTCATACACTCATTTGACTGTTCACAACAAAACGGGTTTGATGCTGATCAGCAGCATTAGTCCAAAAGAAAATGAAAAGATAATATTTTCGTTCCAACAGAGTTTCTGCTGATTCAAGAAGAAGAAACTAGAAACTAATTAATAATCTAATTAATTTATCGACTAGAGTTTGGAATCAGGCCAATAAGGAAAAATCTTTTGTTGGATTCAAAAGTACAAGAACATGTTTTCATTTAATCTGATGAGTTAAATCCTTAAAAGTGACAAACGTGCGTTTCAGTTGAATAAAGCAACATCTGTTGTGTCCAGATGTGGAGGAAGCTGAGAGGCACAAACTGACGGGGAACCACTTTGATGAAGAGGAGGAGGAGGAGGAAGATCCAGTAGCGATCTCCAAGCTGATCCAAGAAGACCTGAAGGACCCAGATTATGAAATCCCACCGAGGTGACGGAGCCGAGCGACACGGATATCAGATAGCAGGAAAAACGTACAGATAAACAAATAGTTTAAATAATAGCGAATACTGATGGAAATATTCAGAATTCAACAAATTAGTGTGATTTAATGTTTTCAGTGTTGAATCCAACATTTATAACTTTATTCTGATAGTGTTACAGTTTTATTCTGGTCATTTTATGACTTTAACCGAGAAAACAAGAGAAAACGACCTGATTGTCCAATCAGGTCGTTTTATCGACCGGCCTGCAGCCAATCAGAGCTGACCTGCTGTCTTTCTGCAGGTCCGGTTTCTCCAGAGCCCAGACCGCCAGAAGGAGGAAAAGAACCGGCCAAACTCGGGTCAGCGACTCTCAGAACCACCTGAAGGTGAACGCGGCTCGGTTCTTCTCAAACTGGATTTCAGACCAAATTTAAAATGTTTTCAGGGATTGTAAACAATCTTAAGCCGAGAACTAGTAAGAGTTCAGTTTCTCTGATTTGACTCGATTTATCTTGTTTTCATAAAAACGGTTCAGTTTGAAAGTTCAGAGCTGGAAATGAATCATTTAGAATCTGTTAGAAATTAATGATTCACTTTCTCAGTGGAATCAGCCGAACATTTCAATCTGAGCTGAAACACATACAGTGTAATGAATTACACATTATTGTGATAACTCTGCACCATGTCTGTGTTTTAGAAATAGAAACATTGTAAGTAAATTCGGGTCGGAACCGGCCCATACTCGGCCTCAGGAATCTGCACTGTGTTCTGAGAGACGCTCATTCCTCCAGTTTGACATTTTTGACTTCGTCTGTTTCAGAAAACGCAGGTAAAGGTTGAGGTTGGTCAACATGTCCCCTCCGAGTCTGCAGCTCCCGACCCGGCGGTTCTGAAGAGCCATGAAACCGGGCTCCATACGAGGTGAACGTTCGTTAGAAAGCAGAACCGCAGAAAGCCCGTTTGGTTTCAGATTCCTTCGCTGCTGAAACACAAACATGTTCTCCGTTTGCAGCTCTGTTGGCGCCGTCAACGGGTCCGCCAGCTCAGCAGACCAGAACCAGGAGCAGGACGCCGATCGGAACACGGTCGCCATGGAAACCCAGAACTGCTGGGTGCGTGCTCGAGACGAAGCAGCGTTCTGGGTCCGGGTTCTGTTCATTTGAATTCGATCTGTTTCAGAACCAAGTGGTGAAGGTGGAGGTGAAGCAGGAAGAAGGTTCTGCGGCTCAGCTCACTTTGGATCCTGATCCGACCGACGACGACAAATCTGGACTGCAAAGCAGGTAACCTGGTTAGGATTCACACGCAACCTGTTAATGATCAAACTACAGGCTGAGAGCTGAGGACTAGAACGTTAGTCATGCTAACCAAAACAGCAAAGTAAACTTAATCTGTACAATTTATCCAGAAACATCAATGTAGGGAAGCTAAGTGCGCTAAAAGTTTTCAAAGTTAACAAAAAGTTGAAGCGCTAAGCTAAGCATTAGCTCTGTTAGCGCAGTAGCAAACTGCAGTTTGGCGAGAAGGTCTGGTTTGTTTGGGGAGATGTGAACGCCAAGTGGACCTGAGGCCGCTAAAAGAGCAGGAAGTGGACTACATCGCAGTGCATTCTGGGTAAACACAACCAAACAGAGACGACTCAGAAAAGAGAAATGTGACTCCATTTTTGTTTTCATTTTGTGAAGGACGTTGTGTTCGTCTCGGTGCAGCGCCCCCACAGGCGAGGAGGGGAACAGGTTGCTCACAGTGTTTGGTGGTTTAACTCAGAGCAGAGAAAAAACACAGCAGCCAGAGATGGAACAAATGTTGCTACTTTGGTTCCCAATCGAACTGAAACTATCGGGTGTGAAACATCCGTAGAAACGGGAGGAAGAGTTTTTGGGGAATTCTGACCCCAAATGCCAGAAGAGTTCAGTCAGAACCACAGGTAGAGATCTAAAGAAGAGTGGCAAAAGTAAATGAGGTGGATTATCAGAGCTTCCCAACAACTGCAGCATCTACAAGATAATTAAAATGTTTCCCTTGTTTGCAGCTCTCCTGACGGCGAGTCGGATCCCGGAGGAGACGGTCTGTCCGTCAGCTCAACCTCTGAACTGGACGACCTGGAATCGGACGATGACTCCAGCGACTCCAGCAGCGACACGGACGAGTCTTTAGACGAATCTGTCGACAATAATCAGGACGTTGAGCCAAAGACACGGAGGAAAACCGACAAGCTGACGTGCAGAGTGTGTGGGAGTTGGTACAGGCAGCTGGGGAGTCTGATCAGCCACATCTGGAATCACGTCAACGAGCCTCATGGCGTCTGCGGCGTCTGCGGAGAGAAGTTTGAGTCTGTGGAAGCGTTAAAGCAACACCTCCCAAGTCACAAAAAGGGCTACAGCTGCTGGATTTGTGGGAAGTACCTGCTCTCCAGCGTCACCCTCAACCGCCACATCGCCAAGCATGTCACAGACGCTCCCATCAACCCGGCGGCGGAGACTCCGATTAAATGCAACGTTTGCAGCAAGACCTTCTCCACCATGTCAGCCCTGAACGGGCACAGCCGGGTCCACTTGGAAAAACGACCCGCTGGGTGCCATCTTTGTCCAAAATCGTTTGATGTGAAGTCGGATCTCGTAACCCACAGAAAGCGCCACGGCGGCGTCTACGGCAACGCCTCGGCGGGAAGCCTGGGCTACTCCTGCAGCCTGTGTGGGAAGACCTTCGCGCTGGAATCCTCCCTGAAGACGCATGAGAAAACCCACGCAACCAGCGACTGCCCATTCACCTGCCAACTCTGCCACAAGACTTTCCAAACCTACCAGAACCTGATGAACCACAAGAAGACTCACGGCACAGTCGGCTCGTTCGTCTGCGGCCTGTGCAACATGAGCTTCCTGTCCGAAGACACGCTGAAGGTCCACATGATCGTCCACGCCGAGACGCCGTACAAATGCTCGCAGTGCGGGCGCTGCTTCAAACGGCTGGCCTACCTGGTCAACCACATCAAGACGCATTCGGCCGTCCAGCAGTGCGTCTGCACCATCTGCGGCCAGGTGAGCACCGGACAGGAAGCCCTGGAGGACCACATGAGGATCCACACCGGGGAGATCCCCGTGGAGCAGAACCTTCACCTGGACCCGTGGTATGAAAACACGCCGGAGGAACCGCAGGGAAGTTCACTGATGTCTGCAGGTCAGGAGAGACACGGTTTCGTTTAAACCATCATCCTGCGCAATCTGTGGGAAAACCTGGAAACCTCACTGGAGGCGCATGAGAAGACCTGCGACATGGAGAGAGAAACCGCGCGGATGTTCACTGCTGGAGAGAAAGACCTGGGTGGATATGACCAGGATATTTCTGCAGTTAGTACCGACCCGAACCTCAGCGACCCGCTCGCTGGAAACGAGATGTTCTGATGTTGTCCAGAACGAATTGAACGAGTTTCATCTTTAATCAGTTCAAGTTCTACCTCCAATGTTTGCTGACTATCTTGATGCGTTTCAGGACGTTTATTGTTTTGTTTTCCATACAGAGGAAAAGTTCTGGTGATAAGAAATTGGATTTGATGCGTCGATGAAACGTCTAAAACTGCATTTTTAAAATTGTTTTCTATATTTTCACTGTTTTCTTGGGAGCATTGATACGTTTAAATAAATTAGAAAAAAGATGAATTGTTGTTTGTGTCCCAGTGAAGTCTGTTTGGAAGTGGATGATTTATTGGCTGTTTGTGGGGATGTGATTGGACAACGACTCTGCCTTCATCGCCCCGGTCCTCCTCATCCTCAGTCTCCCCGGTCATTTCTGCATTGCTTTCTATTTAATGAACTCTGGCTAAAACCTATGGAGGGCCAGAGCTGACAAAATTAAATAAAAATGCCATGAAATCTTAAAATGATTAAAAACATTCTTAAATGGTTGAATTTACCACAAACATCTAATTAAAAAAACTGTCTGGGGTTATAAAAACACACTGGAGCCATAAAATAGATGCACAGTGAAATAAATATTTTACATTTTCTTAAAAATATTTTAAAAAAGGTAAATATTTTGACATTTAATTATTTAATTGGATATTTAAACATTTAACATATTGATGTATTTAATGATGTACTTAAGTTGGTGGTAAATTAAATATGTAATGATTTTAATTAGTTGGAAATTTGCATGTATTTCATGATATATTTTTTAAAGTTTTGACACTTCTGATCCTCCATACGGATGAATGTTAATCAGCTAGCGCTGTAGCTAACAGGCCATTTAAAACATGACCAGGATTCCTCTGAAGGAGGTTTTAACTCTAAAACAAGAGAAAAAACTGATTTTCTACAAGACAAAAAAATGTTTTATTTGTGATGTTTTGCGGCTGGAATTTAAAAGTTGTCGATATCTAGTGATGAATTCGCACTACATTTAAATAAATCCAACGTTCATCGAGATGAAAATGGAAATTTACCCCATGAGGTCAAATAATTGCTGGAGGTCTGAGTTCTGCGCCCTGTGGGACTCCATAACTAACTGCAGCGACTAACTGTTTATTTCTATTTCATTTGTCATTACAAGTTAATTATCACAAGTAAAAGCCTGGTCGGTATAAAGTCCTGGGTTTCTGGTACCAGTCTGTCTCTGAGTTCAGGTTTCTGATGGGTCCAGAACCGGGTCCATCTCGTGGCTCTGAGTCGGGTCCAGAGCCGGGTTTCCGTCCACGTCTTGGTTCTGGGTGGGATCCAGGTCCAGGTTTCCCTCCGCCGGGTGACTCTTCATGTGCGTTTTCAGACAGTGGCTCTGGGTGAAGGCCCTGTCGCAGACGCTGCACTTGTAGGGTTTGTCTCCGTTGTGGGTCCTCATGTGGACCTTCAGGTGTTCCCGGCGGGAGCACTCCTTCCCACACTCGGCGCACACGAACCGCTTGATGCCCAGGTGGATCTTGATGTGGCTGTCCAGGTTGGCCTTCTGCTTGAAGCGGCGGCCGCACTCCGAGCACTCGTACGGCGCCTCGTCGGAGTGGATCCTCATGTGCTTCTTCAGGTCGCACTTGAACCAGAAGCCCTTGGCGCAGACGGCGCAGACGAACGGCCGGACGCTGCTGTGGGTCTTCAGGTGAGCCATCAGCGTTCCCTTCCACAGGAACGTCCGGCAGCAGACGTGGCACAGGAACGTCCGGTCCCTCTCCGTTGCGTTGGTCAGCGAGCCCTCGAGCTTGAAGCGCTTCCCGCAGACGTCGCAGGCGTACTGCTTGTCGTCGGAGTGGGTCAGGCGGTGCTGGGTCATGGCGCGGCGAAGGCGGAACGACCTGTTGCAGACGTCGCAGACGTGCTTCTCCTTGACCGTGTGCAGCTTTTTGTGGGACACGAGGTGCGACTCCAAGCCGAAGGTCTTGAGGCAGACGTCACACTTGTGAGGCTTGTCCTCCACATGCAGCCACTGGTGGTAGTTGAGGGAGGCCGTGTTGGTGAAGGTTTTGCTGCAGACGTCGCATTTGAAGCGACTCTCTCCGGTGTGCTTCGCCTCGTGGAGGTTCAGGCTCTGGACCGAGACGAACGTCTTCCCGCAGTGCTGGCAGCTGTGGACCTGCTGGTGGTTTCGTAGTGCTCCGGGGAAACTTGTCTCCGCAGGCGCCGCAGACGCCCTGCGGGTCGCCTGCATGGTTCCAGACGTGGCTGATCAAACTGCCCAGCTGCCGGTACCAGGCGCCACACACCTTGCAGGACCTCTTGGTCTCCGCGGTCAGCGCCGCCGCCCTTTTCTCCTTCCGTTTCCTCGACCTCTTGGCGGTCTGCGGTGTGGGGTCAGGGCTCCAGGTGTCATCTTCAGCATCCAGGCCTGGGTCGGCTTCCTCGCTGCTGTCCGCATGGCTGCAGAGGCAACAACAAAACACAGGTTTGAAATGCAGAGCTACACACATCTCTGCCCCAACAGATGAATGAATGAGTCTTCAGGATGACATCAGGCCTGGCTGAGACGTCTGCAGCATCAGGCCCGGCTGAGACGTCTGCAGCATCAGGCCCGGCTGAGACGTCTGCAGCATCAGGCCCGGCTGAGACGCCTGCAGCATCAGGCCCGGCTGAGACGCCTGCAGCATCAGGCCCGGCTGAGACGCCTGCAGCATCAGGCCCGGTTGAGACGCCTGCAGCATCAGGCCCGGTTGAGACGCCTGCAGCATCAGGCCCGGCTGAGACGTCTGCAGCATCAGGCCCGGCTGAGACGTCTGCAGCATCAGGCCTGGCTGAGACGTCTGCAGCATCAGGCCCGGCTGAGACGTCTGCAGCATCAGGCCCGGCTGAGACGCCTGCAGCATCAGGCCCGGCTGAGACGTCTGCAGCATCAGGCCCGGCTGAGGCCTGATGCTGCAAAGCTGCAGGCCAGGATTTGAGTATCAGCTGGTGCTGCCGATGTCGGTTTTCAGTTATGCTGCCTGTTAGTGAATAATTATTATTTTTGGTATTAATGAGAGTAAAACCTGGAATATTTGATGGAAAGTTTAGTTCTGGTGGCAGCTGGGAGCAGTTTGGCTTCTGGTGCAGAATTATGACTCGTGTCTCACATTAATGATGTAAAAGTCAGAAAAAAGCAACAATTTCTATATGTGGAACATTTATATCCCCGCATGTGGATCTATAGATGCAGTCGATCTTCAGGATGAGAAACTCGGCATCAAGAGGAAGTTCGGTTTCAGTTTCAGCAGGAAGTTGTTTTGTTTTCCACTTTAGAAGAAACCGCAGTGATGAAACCGTCACGACTAATGCAGCTTCATAAAAGTTTCTCATTGTTACGATTCCCCAGCATCACTGGATGAACTGGACCTTTAACTCCCATCCACCTGCAGCTGGATGTGTTCAGGATCTTCATACCGACAGAAATATGATTTGTTTGTCTGACAGAAGCCTTCATTAATCGTTCAGATAAAAAATGTGTTTTAGTTTACAGTGTAGTTTTGTTACGACGAGACGAATCAAACCACTGAAGAACAAACTGAGGACGTTTCCTCTGACTGAACCTGAACCTGGAGCTGGAATCAGTTTTTACCGGGAATGAAGGTCAGTTTTATCCGTCTTCATCGCCGCGGCGTCGGCTGAACATGGCTCCTCGCTTTCCTGAAAGAAAAGGTTCACAAACTGGATGAAGCTTCACGTTTCCCTGAATCAAACTGAACTTTTATTTATTTAAAATCAAGCAATTTAGTTTCCTCCCTCACATATCGGCCCAGATTTACTTATCGGAGTAAAATCTGTTTAAAAAGGATGAAAATCGGCTGATGTTGATGCAGACGTATCATACATTTAGTATTCAGTTTGTTTTGTAAGAGAAACTAAATGATGGAGCTGAATGAGTGAAAACTGACGGAGTATTAAGGCCAGAATGAGAAAAATTGTGATATTGCCTGAATAAAGTCCCAAAGTTACGAGACTAAAGTTATAAATAATGAGAATAAAGTTATAAATAATGAGAATAAAGTTGTATTAAAGGGAGGAGCCAGTGGGCGCTGTCTGGACCGGGTCGGTTCTGGTCGGACCTTCAGCCGGATGTAGAGCGTCGGGTTCCCGCCTGAGCGGTGGCTGCAGCAGATCTGCTCCGGCGTCAGGCTCTGCGCCGCCAGCGGCTGCAGCCGCCGGTTCTTGGAGGCGATGAAGACGTCGAAGGGCCGCCCAGCCGCCAGCAGGGGGCAGCGTGAGCGCAGCAGGTCCAGGAAGCCCGGCTCCGACAGCCCGCGGGGGCACTGCAGGTCCAGAACCACGCTGCGCTGAAACACTGACAGCAGCACAACGTTAGTGAGCAGAGCTCCCAGCATGCACTGGGGGACAGCAGCAGAGCTCCCAGCATGCACTGGGGGACAGTAGAGCTCCCAGCATGCACTGGGAGACAGCAGCAGAGCTCCCAGCATGCACTGGGGGACAGTAGAGCTCCCAGCATGGCACTGGGAGGCAGCAGCAGAGCTCCCAGCATGCACTGGGGGCTGGTTCTGGGTTCTCACCAGCTTTGGACAGGACTCTGGTCCGGGAATCCTCCAGGATCCGGACCCGGAGCGCCAGGTGGTCTGCTGAGTCGCTGAGCCGAGGTCTGCCGGGCCGCCGGCCTCCAGGATGACCTCTGACCTGAGCCGACCTGCAGCGGGACGACAGCAGGTGAGCTCTGATTGGCCGGGGTTCAAAGGTCAAAGCTAGAGGCAGGTTAAACTTTTGGACACTTTAACATGAGACAGATAATCTGTGGAAATATTTATTTCCTTGTAGAAACAGCAGAAATAAAAACCTCCGTCAGAAACGACCAATCAGACGGAGGAGGCGGGGAAACATGATGACATCATCTGTCAATATGAGTCTTTTCTCTCATTACAGACTCAGTGTTTGATGTTTTGTTGGACCAGACTGGTTCTGGTTCTGTACCTGGATGGGATCTCGTAGTCCGGGTCCGTCACGTCTTCTTGCTTCAGCCTGGAGGCGTCTACTGGCTCTTCATCACCACCATCCTCTTCATCGCTCAGCGGCAGACGCTCCTCTCCGCCAACGCCTGAACCCAGCGGTTCGTCTGATTGGCTGGAGGTTCTGGTTCTGGTTCTGTGGGAACCAGTTTCCTGGTGAGTCCGACCTGTGAGCTGCTGCTCCTCTTCCTCGACGACGACCTCCACTTCCTGGGTCGCCGCGTCTGGCCGCAGCAGGAGACACAAAACTCAATCACAGGAAAACGTTTTACTCAAGTAAAAGTAAAAAGTTTTTGTTAAAAAGTGGACAGTAATAATCAGAACCAGTGAACCCAGCAGCTGTGACTGGTTTCCCTCCAGTCCACTGACCTGGCTGCTGGCCGCGGTTCTCCCGCCTGACGCCCGGCGCCGCCGCCTCCCCGCCCCCGGCCCCGGTTCCGGTCCACTCCACTGCCGCCAGCACGTCTCTGGTCGCCCGCCGCAGCAGCTCCGCGATCGTCCCTCTCAGATCGTAGAGTTTAGACAAGTTGAGTCGCTTCCTGGAATAAAAATGTTTCAGGAAACGCGGCACTGGAAATGAGTTTATCTGAACTTCAGTCACTGAAATGAGCTCAATGACTGACATGTTTTTATGTATCGTGAAGGACAATTTTATTTCCAGACATCAGAATTAATTTTATTTCTGGTTCTGGTTGTTTATATTTCAGATATCTTCCAGTTCCAGTGTGTTCAGGATTCCTGTAGTTTATTGTCCTGTAGAGGCTGAACCTGCATTATTATGCCAACATGCAGGACGTTCTAGTAGAAAACAAAAAGCTTCACAGCACAGATTCATTTAAATGTCCTGTAAACATCAGCAGCTGAACACAGAGGCTGCGGGCCAGGAGAACTTTCTATGCTGAAACTACAGACAGAGAACGTCAGGTTAGTTGTAGTTAAAATAAAGATTTGGCACAGAAACACCAAACAGGCAGAACCTTTTCTGAGAAAACAAGAAGTCGGTTCTGGTTGATGGTAAAGTATTATGGTCAGCCCATTAAAACCAGTTAAAACCAGTCACCTTGGTGGTTTCCCATGATGCCTGTCCTTCAGGTCTTCTTGGTTTGGCCTGAAGGTCGTTGTTGGCTCCGCCCCTTCATCAGGTCGACTGTGACTCTGAGCCGCCTCACCTGGACACAACAGCAGCAGAGTTCTGATCTCTGCCATGACCCAGTAACTGCAGCCTGGTTCTGGTTCTGGTTCCAGCTGAGTCCTACCGCTGGGCTGCTGCTCCTCTTCCTCAGCTCCTTCCTCCTCCTGGCTCTGCAGATCTGGGATCGGCTCGTTGGCTTTCCAGACAGAACCAAACAAAAACTGATCAACATCTGACAACAAAATGACGCTAAAAACGGATAAAATAATTTATGGAAGCAAAACGTGAAAATTAAACGGCAAACAGATCGATGTTACAGAAAACCAGCTTTTCCTCCTAATGAGTGTAAATGTCACAAGACTTTTTACATCCTTGCCTTCTGTCTAAATTACAGTAGCCTCTGTTGATGTCACTCCTTAAATACATGAAGATCTGAAGAAATGCCAGGGGTCGGAAAACTGTTTTAAGGTTGGCATGAAGTTAAACTTTCATTTCATAAACAAGTCAATTTAAAGATTTTTTTCCTCCAAAACGTTCCAGTTTGAACTGGAAACAGAAATTCAGTCAGGATTTCAACTAACTCTGTACACAACATGTTAATCTCAAAACTCTAAACTATTCAGAACGTTAAACTGGGGCTGAAAGGAATAAGTAATCGATTTGATCGATTAATCAAATTTGCTGTTTATATAATTGAAATGGTTTGTTTTAATAGATTTATTGCTTATTGTTAATTTATAGTCACATCCACTATTAAGATATAAAACAGAGACCTTTCACCCCCCCGGGCTCAGGGCCCCATGTTTCCAAATCTTAAGGACGCACCTGGCCCAGCATAAATCCGTGCTGTTAAACTAAAACTCATCTGATTTCTCTGTCGCCTCCTGCCTCCTGGCCGCCACTGACCTGCTCTGCGCAGCCGGACCTGCGACTGCAGCAGCTGCAGCTGCAGCAGCTCCAGCTGCCTCTGCTGCCGGTCGATCTCCCGTCTGAAGCCCGACGCCTCCTGCTCGTACCCGGCCACGGCCCGCTCCACCGCGGCCAGCACCGCTGTGGTCACCGCGCCCAGCCGCTCCGTCACGATCCCTCTCAGCTCGCCTCTGTTCATGTTTACTCCCTCAGATCGGTCTCCGCGGAAACAGCCTCTGCTGTGTGGGCTGACTCGTTCACTTCCGGGTTCACCGAGTCCCTCTCCGCTTCAGCTCGGGTAACTTCCGGCGCAGTGTTCGCGCCAGTGTGTTCCGCTGTGGCTAATCCAACGGCTTCATGGATTACACCGCGTCCAAAAGCCGCCTGACGGCCGTCATCTCGGCCAAACTGAGCGCGGCTGCCTCGGAGATCCTGGCGGACGTGGAGATGACCTTTGACCTGTACGCAGCGGAGGTTTCGGGCTTGAGGCAGGAGATAGAGCGGCTGAAGAGCCTCCTGGAGCTGAGCCAGCCCAGGGTGAAAGTGGAGCCCGCAGGTCAGTCACAGCCTGGGGCTCCGGGGAACGGGGCTCCGGGGAACGGGGCTCCGGGGAACGGGGCTCCGGGGAACCGGGCTCCGGGGAACCGCTGAAACTCAGACAATGTTTCCCAACTTTCAGCAGAACCGCAGAGCATCTCCCCTTCGGCAGCACAGCCGGGGACTTTCTGCTTAGTTTCTACAAAAACATAACCGACATTTTTAATATTTTAGAAAAAATACAACTGAAACATTTTTAATATATCAGCGTTCCAGAAATAACGGCTCAAATTAAGACTTTGTTATTAGACAAACAAAGATGGTCAGTTGGTGCTAAACAGCGACTCCTAGCGGAACCTGAGGGTATCTACCTATCTATCTATCTACCTATCTATCTATCTATCTATCTATCTATCTATCTATCTATCTATCTATCTATCTATCTATCTATCTATCTATCTATCTATCTATCACTAAATGTTAATTTGGGGGCATTTCAAAGCATCTTTATAAAACACACTGCGGTGGGACTAGATCATTTTTTTAAATTGAGTTAATTGCAGGGTCTGTATGAAGGTTGGTAATTTTATTTCTATAGTACATTTTCAGCAATAAGGGAATTCAAAGTGCTTTACATGAATTAAAGGAAATACAAGCAAAATAAGAAGTCAAAGGAAAGAGCAGAAGAATGAAAATGATCTATTAATGTTGATCTAGAGTAAATAAACTAGATACTCTTGTTCATGTTGGTGGATAAGTCAGTATCCTCTGGTCTAATTCCTGTTCTGGGTTGGAAGACCAAGAGTCTGAAAAGTGATTGCTAACGTAGTTATTCTGGATTATTCTGGATTCTAAGGTTGTTGCTGAATAACTATAGCACCAGATAAGTATAAGTAAGTATTATCTGAACTTTCTAAGTATACTAAGTATACTCCACAGTTTACAACAAGTAATAAAATAATCGAGGAAAGGACACATTAGGCTCATTCAGGCAAAACAAAGACCTGACATCAACGAATGTGTTTGTGTGTTGGTTTAAATTGCCATGACAACCACGTTGCTCAGTGTCCCGGCAGAAGTCCGATACGATGTTATGGAGGAATGTCCTTGGTCGCGCTCAGCTGCATGATGACAGGAGGTGGGAAGGAGCTTCAGGTTTACATTAGGATATTAGAAATGTGCAGCCCTTCCGAGTGTTCGCTGGTTCAGCCAAACCGATGACAGCAGAAATCCTGTGATCGTGAATAAAACCAGAGTGAATCCCGCCGGTGTGTCCCTGCAGGACGAGAGGCTCTCCTGTGTCCAGACTCCTCGAGAAAACTCGATCAACTGGATTGAGAGACCGGCTGACCAGATCCATAATTTGTGGATTTGCAGGATGTGCAAAGAAAGGCTCCAAATATAGAAAAAGACAAAAACAGAGCAAGCAGGTTGGGAGGGAGCAGAGGAAAAAAGCGTCTGCCTTCACCGAGAGCAGGAGAGAATGTCTTGTAATAAACGTTAACATTTTCATCAAAAATATGTTCACAACATTTTCATTTTTAAAACAGTTTTTGCTGCTAAATTATTGGATAAATCAACATATGAACTCAACAACAAAGATATTTTTGTTTTTAATCTGCCGGACAGTTGTATCATTCTTGAGACGCATTTGGGGGCCGCACAAAATCAGTCCCAGGCCCAGAAATGGCCCCCGGGCCGCACTTTGGACCCCCTGCAGTAGAACCATCGCTGCTTACAATGAAATAAAAACTGGTTCACGTCTCTGCTGGTGGTTTGGAAACAAGGTTAAACGCTGAGAGCATTCCTGATAACACACACACACACACACACACACACACACACACACACACACACACACACATTAACACACACGTTAACACACATATGTATATAAATGTATGCACATATGTTGTGATTACAATAATCCATGTTTCCTGGATTATCTTCTATTTATTGATTAAACTTTATGTATAGACCTGGTTCTGTGTTCAGTAATAATAATGATAACATTGATTATTTATGATTGATCCAGACGACCAGATGCTGTTCTCTCTGTGTGCCGCCGATGGAGGAGACAGATGGCGGCACGACGAGGGACAGACGTGTGAAATGAGTATGACATCATCAACGACAGATTATAAACAAACTTATCAACTGCATTGATATATAAACAATTTAAAATATAATTTAATACACAAATATTGAAATGAACTGAAGTGTTTTTGATAAGTATTTTCTGAACCTACGTGAAAAGAGAACCACAGACAATGTTTGAGTTTTTAAGCAAGTCTTTTGCAAAAGCAGAAGGTCCAGCAGAACAGATCCTCACGGTGTCTGCCAGGCGATCTGACTTTCTGCAGCAGAACTGGTCCTTCATTATCAATCAATCAATCAATCAAATTTTATTTGTATAGCACATTTCAGCTACAAGGCACTTCAAAGTGCTTTACATCATAAACACAAAACACAAAGTCAAACAACATAGAATAAAATTTTTGTCACGGTATCTAAGCGCCTGTTTTCGCCGGACTCCGCCGTCCGTTTAACCACAGGTATTCATCGGGCCCCGTTGCCCACAACAGGGAAAAACAAAAAAAACAAAAAAAAACAAAAAGGGAAGGAATGTGGAGGGAGGCAGTCTAAGGAGTATCACAAGATCTATAAATCTATTAGAACCACAAATGTAAGAATGATAACAAAACATAATTATTCTAACAGTTTTGGTTTAACTTTACTATTTATTGAGAGATTTTTGCCTTTAGTTCAGTTGAATGAAATTAGAGCAAAACATTTTAAAAAGCAAACTTGTAATAACAAAATACAACATAAATAGTTTTTTATTTTTAAAGAGCCACAAATAAAGATAAACATTAAACTTAAAAATGTTGGCTGTAGGCTGCTGGTTTTTGCAAAAAAACATGTAAAAAATATTTAATATTTTCCACCATAATGACAAAAAATGGTTACAAAAAGACACAACTTGTTATTTTTATTAAATTCTGTTCTGGAAATGTACGTAATTATTCAAAGAATAAATATTTGTATCATTTATAAAGTTATTTAAGTTATAATTGAGTTATTTAAGCTGCAGTTTGTAGAAATTTGATTCGTTAAACAATATGTATTTTCATTTAATGAAGTCTGAAAACAAGTTTTGTTTGTATTTTTTCAAATGAAAAAATTATTTTTAGTTTAATAATTTAAAGACAACCTGAAAAATATTTTAAACATCTTTTTAAACTAATTTTAATTTCATTTGTATTTGTTTATATTTTTTTTTTTTTTTTTTTTTTTTTCGAAATATAAATACATTTTTACATTTTGCATTTTAAATTTGTTTAATTTATTCATATTTTGTTTTTGTGGTTAAAACTTTTCTTTTTAGTTTTATTCTTTAGGCAACTTGAAAAACTTTTTTATTTTATTTTTTAAACTCATGTTTATTTTATTTATTTATATTTTTTGTCTTTATCCCTTACGTTCCTTGTTTAAATTTACTTTTATTTGTTTTTTGTTTTTTAATTTATTTTTAATTTTCTTAATTCAGTAACTTTTTTATTCATTAACTTCCTTATCAACATGTTTATTTTGTAAAGATGATTATCTAATGATCAATAAGAACTATAAAAACAGAACCCTGTGGAACGCCACCTTTTATTAAATCAGGATTTTGCTAATCATATTATTTATTTCTGTAAATCTGTTATTATAATTTTTCCATCCATTCCAATAATTTTTCTGTTGTTGCTGGTTTGTGTCCAGAGTTTGAGGATCCTCAGACCCTGAAGATCGTCTCCTGCACCGGGGGCCCAACGGACGGCCAACGTCATGACGACGCCTCCAGGTGAGAAGGTTCAGTCTTCCTCTGATGAAAGCCTGCTGTCTTCCTCAGTTTAACTTCGCAGGTCATGTTGGTCTAAACAGTCGGCTCTCCAGCAACGAGCTGCTCAGAACCTTCAGGTGGTGTCAGTAGGCTCCAGTCCACATGAGTCGTTCTGTCCTGGTTCGGATTAACTCTGTGTCCTTTGCTCAGGTTGACTGATGGAGTCAATATGGCCGCCTCGCACATCAGACCCCTGGAAAACTACGTGGATCTTAAGATCTGCATCCTGACCGACTGGACCATCCAGGAGGTCTCAGACCAAGGTAGGGATGCTCTTCTTCCTCAGGTTCTGTTTCTGGGCTGATTGCTCTGGTCTGATCGGAACATGGCCGCCGTCTCCCCGCTCCAGTGGACGATCAGTACCCGGTTCACGAGCTGCAGTGTCGCTCAGGCCAGCAGGAAGCTGACTTCTTGAAGCTGCTGAGGTCCAGTTTCCCTCTGCTGGCCCCCAGCACTCCCTTTGAGCCCTTCATCACCGACCCGACCAACAGGCTGCAGCCTCTGGAGCTGCAGTCCTTCACACCGGAGCAGATCTGCAGCGCAGCGGGGAACTCTGCCCTCTACATCCGCCTGAAGGTACTGCACCCGACCATGAAGCAGAAAACTCAACTTTCATTGACAAACAGGTTGATCAGTGATGGTGAACATTAGATTTATAATGTTGGAATATCCCCCTAGCATTAGCTTCCACTAAGTACTATGTTGGTTAGCCCTTTAGCGTTAGCTTCCACTAAGTACTAAGTTGGTTAGCCCTTTAGCGTTAGCTTCTACGAAGTACTGTGTTGGTTAGCCCTTTAGCGTTAGCTTCCACTAAGTACTATGTTGGTTAGCCCTTTAGCATTAGCTTCCACTAAGTACTGTGTTGGTTAGCCCTTTAGCATTAGCTTCCACTAAGTACTATGTTGGTCAGCCCTTTAGCGTTAGCTTCCACTAAGTACTATGTTGGTTAGCCCTTTAGCAAAAGATTCCACTAAGTATTAAGTTGGTTAGCCCTTTAGCGTTAGCTTCCATGGACCACTATGTTGAGACATAGCTTTAGTGAAAATACAGACATTAATTAAAGGTTAAAAAGTTTTTTCCTATCTTAGTGTCCAGTAGAGCAGGAAGCAGGAAGTCGTCAGCAGCTTATGCAAACCAGTGATGATTCCTTTGCCTATGAAGTTGCTCCGCCCATGGAGCATCAGGTTGCACCCGACGCCACGTGAGAAAACACAAACACTGTAAACGGTGAATCATTTAAGGCTTCATTCCTTCTTAATCTTTTTGTCTTTTCTGTTTCTCCGCAGCAGAAACGAGACTCCCCAGAGAAAGCCGGTTGGAAACCGGCGTGGTCGTAATGAAGACATCGTTCTCAAGGCCCGGGTTATAGAGGACTCCCGAATTATGGCTCTGTCAAAGACCGGTAAACATTTACTGAGTAATTCTTATAATTCCTACATTGCTACAGCGTTTTAGTGTTAGCTTCCAATAATTACTATGTTGGTACAGCACATTAGCTTTAGCAGAAATAATGCTTCCAATTAGTGCTTTTGTGTCAGCGCAGCTAGCTTTGTAGCTAGCGCCGCTCGCCTCTGGTTATCAGACGCTACAGACTAAACCCAGAGTAGGTCTTTGAGGGTTTCTATTTTAGAAACAACTTGAGTGAGGCTCCTGATTGCTCTGTTTCAGTGCTGAAGAAGTACAAGTCGAAAAGGCTCCAGTGTCCCCATGGGATGCAGGAGGCCGAGTTCCTGAAGCTGCTGAGGTCCGCCTTCCCCCAGCTGGCCGCTGGAACGCCGTTTGAGTGTTTAATCACCAACATCACCAAGAAACTGCTGCCTCTGAATGTGGAGTCCTTGACGCCAGAACAGATCAGCAGCGCTGCAGGGAACTCTGCCCTCTACATCCGACTGAAGGTACTGCAGCTGGCGCCAAAACTCCTCAGGAGTCCAAGATGGCTGAACAGGAAGCTGTTACCTGGTTTCTAAAAATGTTTTCTCTCTTTAGTCTTCAGAGGGAAAGATCAAGTCCATACTGAAAGATCTACTGACAGAGGCACCAATAAAAAAGTGATTTATTATAATTTCTTATAATAATGTTTTGTTATTAATTATTTAAAGCCATGTTTAGTTTTCTAAATGTTGTTTTTTCCTCAGAAAAGAGTCTCAAAACAAATGTCAGCTCAAAGAAACAGACACACACATCAACCTCAGGATTCATGTCCTGGAGGACTCCAGCATCAGAGTCGTCACGCCAGAAGGTGGAGGAGCCTGGAGGCTTTTCTTTTTTATTCTGTGATCAATAATTATCATTAGCTTAGCATAAACGCTGCACCATAGCCTCTGAACACGAGGTTTTATGGATCCTTGGGGTCTTTTTCATGATGAATTTTATAATCTGCCAATAGAAAGATGAGAAATTTTTAAAATAATGAATCAAAACAGATTTTATGATTAAACCAAAAATGGATTGGAAATTGATCTAATCTAATGGATCTGGAGGAATCCCAGATCCATTAGATCTGAAAAACACTGTAATTCATAAAAATACTTGAGCATTCTCAATGTTTTAATGGTATGAATATGAAATGGATTCACAAAGCAAATAATTGATCCTGTTACATTAAAGAGGAGGAATCAGTTTTTATTCATATGTTCTCTGTTGCAAATGTCGCCGGTCTATTAGAATATGGAGCCTTTTTTTTCCTTTTCCTTTTTAATATGTTTCTATTTTCCCCTAAACACGTCTTAAATGTGTTTATCAGGTCTTTATTCGTTTTCTTCTCAGTTCCTGCTGACGTTGTTTGTGTTTCAGTGCTGAGGAAATATTGTCTGAATAAACTGGAATGTCCTCGTGGGATGAAGGAAGCGGACTTCCTGAACCTGCTCAGGTCCAAGTTCCCAAAGTTGACGCTGTTTGAATCCTTTACGTGCGACTGCAACAGGAAGCTGCAGCCTCTCCACCTGCAGTCCTTCACACCTGAGCTGATCTGCGCGGCGGTCGGGAAGTCTGCCCTCTACATCCGGCTCCAGGTACTGCAGCAGGCCCGCTCAGTCGCTACGGCGATTCAGGAAATCCTCCGATTACCTGATAACTTAGAAACGTTTTCCTTTCAGCATCCAGAGAAACCCAATAATAGAACAGAAGAGACTCGGCAGAACGATCAGGACGGAGAGCATCCAGCTCCACCCAGCAACGGGTAAAAACCTCTCAGCTTCCAGACAATCTGCTCTGGTTAATCTGGTCTTTTAATTCTGCTTTTTCTGTCTTCCAGAAATAAAAACCCAGCAGTTGATGAAGACACTCACATCAACCTGAAGGTCTGCTACCTGGAGGAATCCCAGATGGATTTGTTTTCCTCTCAGGAAGGAGCTTCTTCCACTTTCAGCCCGCAGCTCCGTAACTAAAACTTTCCTTCCCTTTTCTGTGGATGATGCAGTTTAGAAAAGCAGAAATCTCATGTAGAAGTAAAAACGGAAACGATCCCACAGTCAACATGGCAGCTTTCACAATGAACAGACCCAGAAACAGCTCCGAGTTAGAAAACTCAGAGTCTCAGCGCCACCTGGTGGCGTCGGACAGACTGACATCCCCACCATCACAGGCACCAGGCCAAAAACACGGCCTGAAAAATATTAAACATTAAAAGAATTTAAAGTGCAACAGCAGATAATGGAAGCATGTAGCTTCACACAGACAAAACTATAAACATTTTGCTCATTGAGGATGGATCCCAAAGACAGTTTTATAGTGAGAACTGGACAGGACCAAGCATGGAGCCCTGGGGAATCCCATATTAAAAAGAAATACTTTAGTTTCTTTTTTCAACCTGTTGATTCAGTTAACTTTATGATTCAGTTAAAAAGCTCCAGTCATCTCCTCTCGGTAGTTAACTGTAGTCTATTTAAACTCCTGAAGCTCCAAACTGATGAAACTCTTGCATTAGAGACAGACGTGAATCAGCTCTGTTTGCTAGCAGTTCAGTAAAACCTGATCTGAGCTGCTGCGTTTTGCTTTTCTTGATTGTTTTTTCAGTTTTTAAGAAGTTTCCGATCCGTGTGCTGATGTGTCCCCGAGGTCTGCAGCAGTCGGACTTCTTGGCCTTCCTCAGATCCACGTTTTCTCGGCTGGCTTCAGAGCGGCCATTCAGTGTTTTTGCTCTGCAAGGCCAGAAGATGCTGGAGCTGAACCTGAAGAGCGTGAATCCAGAGGAGATCAGGGCGACCATCGACTCTCTGGAGGCTTCGGTCATCTGCATCCAGCAGCTGGTAGGTCGACCCAGAATCCTTTACCTCAGACACACTGCAGTCTTTTAATCCGACTCTGTCGTATCTATGAAACTCTAGAAGGATGTTCCTCAGAAAGAAGCCGATAAATCTAAAGATCCTCGTCCAAGAACTCCACAGGCCAGGTGAGTCAGGAACAGCCGGGGTTAAACAGGGGGATCGAAAAGAACTGGTTCCCTACTAGAACTGGTTCCCTACTAGAACTGGTTCCCTACTAGGACTGGTTCCCTACTAGAACTGGTTCCCTA
The DNA here is from genome assembly GCA_911649635.1 of Poeciliopsis gracilis. NCBI lineage: Eukaryota > Metazoa > Chordata > Actinopteri > Cyprinodontiformes > Poeciliidae > Poeciliopsis > Poeciliopsis gracilis. The sequence goes on from CAJVRI010001274.1 coordinate 194,871, forward strand.
CTAGAACTGGTTCCCTACTAGAACTGGTTCCCTATAAGAACTGGTTCCCTATAAGAACTGGTTCCCTATAAGAACTGGTTCCCTATAAGAACTGGTTCACTATAAGATCTGGTTCACTATAAGAACTGGTTCACTATAAGAACTGGTTCTCCATAGGAACTGGTTCACTATAAGAACTGGTTCACTATAAGAACTGGTTCTCTGTAGTTCAGTTACTTGGACTCGTTAAGCTGCTTGCTTAACGATTCTGCTTTTCGGTTCCTGTGCCGTATCTGGGTGGTGACATGCAGTGATATTGGAATCGTATTGATAAATCCTTATAAATCTCCATCCTCAGTTAAACTCTTTGGTTTCTGACTCGTTTCTCTATTTTCTCTTATTTTGTCAGCATCCAGGAAGCCAGCAGGACGACCTCTGACCCTGAAGACCTGGTGGAGCTGAAGATCTGCATCGTGGCCGACCCCACGATAGACGTTGCCTCTCCTCTAGGTGAACTTAAAGGTTCCAATAGTCAATCAATCAGTCAAGTTTGTTTCTATAGCAGGTTTCAGTGACATGGCAGTTCAAAGAACTTTCACCATAAAAACTGAAAAACACAAACTGATAGAAACAACGTCAACAGCTGCAGTATTGGATCAGGTTATTGATTAATGTTTCCCTGATTATTAATCACTGAAACATTGCGCTACAGACTGCAGCTGGGTTTGTAGTCTAGATTTAAAGCCATTCACTGTTTCTGCAGTTTTTCAGTTTTCTGGATTTGTGGTGCATAGAAGCTGAAAGCTGCAGGAATCAAAGCCTGGATGAGTTTTATGATCTGAGACTTTAGTCCTCTGGTCCTGGAAATGTTCTGCAGCTGGGAGAAGGCCCACTGTGGAACAGAAGAGGCAGGTCAGAGGTCAGAGGTCAGCCTGATCTCTAGTTTCCAGCTGGAAGAACTGAAGCTGATCTATAACTCTAGATCTATGGCTCTAGATCGTTCCTCTTTAGGTCCAGTAGTCGCTGCAGTTGTTTCTGTTCAGGTTTCCATAGTGACCAACAGCCTCTGTTCCTCCCAGTGCTAGAGAAATACCCGGTCCTGGAGCTGCAGTGTCCCGGGACGCTGCAGGAGGCCGAGTTCCTCAGCTTGCTGAGGTCGACCTTCCCTCAGCTGGCTGGAGAAGCGTTGGACTTTCTGACCGGTCACGGCGGCGACGTGAAGCCCATCAACCTGCAGAATCTGACGTCTGATGACATCAGCAGGACCCTGAGATCCGCCGGCGGTTCTCTGCTCTACGTCCGCCTGAAGGTCAGAAGCTGTTTCTCTTTCCTGCGAGGCTCCAGCAGTGCATGGCGATGCTGCAGTGCTCAGGTGGGAGGAGTCGGCTTCATCTGGTCTCAAACTCTTCCAGGAGCAACGTAACGTCCAGACCAGCGTGAAACGGAGCCGCTCTGACGTTTCGCCCTCCAGGTGAGTCCTGAGTGTTACTCCAGGCTGTAGACGGATCCCTGTGGGGATTAAAAATGAAACGCAGCGTGACGATGCGGCGTGACGATGCGTCGTGACGATACGGCGTGACGACGCGGCGTGACGACGCGTCGTGACGATGCGTCGTGACGATGCGGCGTGACGATGCGGCGTGACGACGCGGCGTGACGATGCGGCGTGATGATGCAGCACTTGGCTGAGACCAAACCACGCGGTTGGTCGGTGTTCGTGGCGACTGATTCCTGACCAGTGGTTTGTGTTCACACATGTAGAAGGGATTTGGTTCCAGTTCGAAAGCCGAGTTCTGTTCAAAAAAATGTTTTTTTTTTTCTTTAATAATTAAAAAAATAACCTTTTCAAAACGTTCAGGAACTTCAGGGCACAAAATCTGCATCTTCAGGTCTGAGTTGCAAACTTTCAGTGTTGGACTCACTTCTGCTAATAGTGGAGCTAATTTTTCATTTAGCGCTTTAGCTAGCTGTTAGCGCACTTAGCGCTACGGCCATAACTTAGCACTCTACTTGGTTGTTTTGTCATCTTTCTGTTGATTAATAAGTTGTTGCCTTTTATTGTGATAGACATGTGGCATGTTAAAGCAAAGCATCCGTTAACCATGCTAACTTATGTTTGCTTTGCAGCGGAAGTGGAAAAAAACGAAGAAAAAGAGTGAAGAGTGAGTCCATCTCAGCAGCATCAAGTGAGGATGATGAAACCGAAGACAGCGAGGACGACATCGTTCAGAATAATGCGAAGTCCTCCAGAGTGTCGGGTCTGGAGCCCGTTGTGCCCAAAAGCAGTGCAGGTAGTGATCCTGTGGAGGAGACGGACAAACAGCCCGACCCGACGCCAAACACACAGACGGACGACGAGCGGACGGACGACGAGCGGACGGACGACAGCGAGGACGAAAATTACCACAAAAATCCTCTGGTTTGCAAGCTCTCGCTCGCTCTTCTGCAGCCGGGGTCGTCTGGGCAGAGTTCAGAGCCAGAGGTGAAGCTTGAACCTGTGGATCCGCCGGCAGAGCCGACGGGACAGAAACATTCAGGCGAGGCGGCGAACAGCCAGGTAGATGATGAAGAAACGGAGGACAGTGAGGACTACGACGACTGTGAAAGCATAGAGTCCTCCCGGCTGTTGTCTTTCCTCCCCATCAGGCCAGAGAATGAAATGAAGCAAAACAGCAAAAAACACGTGAAAACAAAGAAGGAAAAGAAGAAGGAAAAGAAGAAAGACGTCAAACTGGCACTTGGATCAATAAACCTGAGGTTCAAAGAGGTGGAAATAGTTGATAGTGAGGATGGAGATGATAGAAACACAGAGTCTCTGCAGCTTCCAACATCTGGTATCGACACAAAGACACAAACAACTACAGGAGCTGTGAAAACCGTAAAGAAGAAAGAAGTCAAACGTTTACCAAACAAAGAGACGAACAGCAAGAAAGAGGTGGTGGAAATCATTGATACTGAGGATGATGATGTTGATGTTGATGGAGACGAAGCTCCTTCACAGCCTCAGCTGCCCGGTCAGGATGCAAAGCAGCAGAAGACCAGAACAGAAGACGGAACTGAAGCAGCAGTGAACGCCATGGAGAACACGGAGCCGGTGGAGATAGTCGATAGTGACGATGGAGACGGAGGTAAAGACTCAACGTCCTCCAGCTTATCGGCTCCTCAGCCTCAGAGATCTGGCAGAGACTCGCAGCAAACCAACACAGAGGCAGGGAAGGTGTTGGAGAATAAAACTCCCGGGCCTGCAGCTGCAAACACAAACAGCAGTTTGCCTCCATCTAATCCCGTAAATAAACCTCCGCATCTGTGTGAAGTGTGTCAGACGCACCACCAGTCGAAGAGGATCCTGGTCAGACACGTGTGGAGCCACGTCAACAACCCGGGCTTCCTCTGCGGGGTCTGCCGGGAGCGCTTCGACTCCTCCGCCTCACTGAAGAACCACCTCCGGACTCACGCCAAAACCTACACCTGCAGCGTGTGCGGGAAGTCTTTCCTCAGCAAAACCGGCTTCCAGGGACACATGGGCCGACACATGGACCGACACATGGATCGACACATGGACCGACACATGGACCGACACATGGACCGACACATGGACCGACACATGGACCGACACACAGGTAACGCACAGCCTGAAGCCACAGGCTTTCTGGTAAACACAACACTAATGTCGTAATATTCATTCACACATATTAGCAGAATCGCACAATGATGAGAAAAATATTCCAATTAGAGAAAAGCTCAGATGATAGGAACCGACCCGACCCGCTCAGCTGCTCTGAGTCTTTATTTGAAACTGATTCAGTCATTTAAAGAATCGTTTCCACGTCCTGCAGCTGATCATCATTTAATGCTGTTGATGCTCTTTATAAAACACTCAGTTACACATTCACTGGGTGATAAAGAAGTTATTGTGATAAACAATAATATTGTTGTGTTGAGATTATTTTTAAGTGATTTAATGGTTAAGGCACTAAAATGCTGGAGATGGAAGATATTTAAAATTAATAACAATACAACAAATGAAATGAAATCTCTGGAAACAAAAAAGATCCAAAGGAACCAGACTGGAGACTTTATCATCCAGTTTTCAGTAGAAAAAGAAACATGATAAATGGAGCTTATTTTAATTTATCATTAGTTTTTTATGAAAGGCCGATACAAACCAGGACGCTCAGTATTTCTCATTTTATTGCAGTTTGATGTGGACTTCTGATGAAATTATAACTTTATTCTCATTTTAAGATCAAAACAAACAAAAAAACTTCCTTGTTTGGTCCTGATTCTCCATCATCAGCGACTGAAACTCGCAGAGAAAAGCCAGAAAAAAGTTTTTCACTGCAAATGCAAAATGTTCTGCAGCTTTTCAGTTCCTCTGACAAGTTTACAGATAAACAATGTTGTTGCAAATTTTGCACAAGATGATAAAAAGCTAAATATCTTTTGAAAAAGAACAAGCTGAAAAGCCGACAAGTTTAAACAGTTTGAATGTTTTAAGTCTGAAAACAGTTCAGCGAATCATTTGGTCTGAGACTGAGCGCTCGCTGCCCAAAGCTTCACAATTCACACCAATTTACACCAATTTACACCAATTTACACCAAACATCGTAAAACAAAGTTTAAAACATTAAAAGGAAAACCGACTGAGCAGCAAACGGAAAACAGAAAGAATATCAGAAAGAGCCTGAAACGTCACAAACTGGATTCATAAACTGAGCTTTGAAATTAAATGATATTAAACTACTTTCATTCTGAGTCAATTTGTTATTTTCTAATTTGGTAGAAAATAATTGAGAAACTGAGTTAAACCCTGAAATCATTGTAAAATTTAAAGCCACATTTAAACCTGTTTCACTCTGAATATGAAACGACATTTAAAGTCTGTTGTAAATCTGCCTGCAGGGGGCGTCCTGCCTGCAGGGGGCGTCCTGCCTGCTGGGGCCGTCCTGCCTGCTGGGGGCCGTCCTGCCTGCAGGGGGCGTCCTGCCTGCAGGGGGCTTCCTGCCTGCTGGGGGCGTCCTGCCTGCGGGGGCGTCCTGCCTGCGGGGGCGTCCTGCCTGCAGGGGGGCGTCCTGCCTGCGGGGGGCGTCCTGCCTGCAGGGGGCGTCCTGCCTGCAGGGGCCGTCCTGCCTGCAGGGGGCGTCCTGCCTGCAGGGGGCTTCCTGCCTGCTGGGGGCGTCCTGCCTGCAGGGGGCGTCCCTGAGCAGAAGTAACCTGAAGCCGAGGACCAGAACCTGGACGTCGTCTGCAGAGGAAACCTGCGTCTGCTCAGGAAAAGGAACCATAAAACTCTGCAAAACTGGAGCAGCAACGTCTGAATATCAAGTTAAGCTGCTGCTGATCAGCTGCCAGCAACATCCAGGTACAAATATCAGAACCAGAACTCACTCCGGGTGAGCTCTGGTTCTCGGTTCTCCGGGTGGTTCTCCGGGTGGTTCTCCCGGAGTTCTGGTTCTGTCCGGCCGATGGACTAAAGAAGGAGACGTGTTTCGGGTCTGTGTGTTTCTGTCACGTCTGATTTGTTCGGTGTGTGTTTGGAGCAGAGTTGTTCTGCTGCTGCTCGTTGCTGCCGTGTTCAAACTGAGACCAAACTGCAGATTTTGGTCCGAAGCTCCGCCTTCTCGTTCCTCCTCCTCCTCCTCCTCCTCCTCCTCCTCCTCCTCCTCCTCCTCCTCCTCCTCCTCCTCCTCCTCCTCCTCCTCCTCCTCCTCCTCCTCCTCCTCCTCCTCCTCCTCCTCCTCCTCCTCCTCCTCCTCCTCACACTCAGGACATTTCTTAATAAAATGTGACAAAACGGTTTCTGCAGAATTTCCTGATTGTAGGTTTTTGAGTTTTATAAATGTTTTATATTTTTAGAGGAATTTCGGGAAACTGACTTTTTTAAGTTCCCAGATTGTTTTGAATTCTATTTGAAATGTTCTTGATGTTAATATTTTGAATAAATTCTTCAGTTTTTCATTATTGTATTTCTGCCACACTGTGTGATTTTTCATTCGGTTGAACATTTTCCTGCACCACAGGAAGTGATTCAGTAATGAATAATTAATGTAACAATTATTCAGTTCCGTTCTCAGTTATCACACTGTGCAAGCTGTGTTGAGTGTATATTTAAAATACTATAATCAGGGTTGAAATCAGTCAAAAATGTGTCCAAAGCCAACTTGCATTTCAGTGATTGGGAGTGTTGGGTGAAGGAGTCATCAGGAGGGCCTGATCAGCCAATCAGAGGCTGCACTGCACTGACAATAATAACATAAAGCTTTTTCTACTGCACTCATTACAGAGGGACGATAAATTGATCTTATTTTGATATGAGACATTGTTTCAATTAATAAACAAATGCAAAACAACAGAATCCCTGAGATGTTTTAGTCAAGCAGAAAGTGTTGGTAATATTAGTTTAATGATGCCATTTTTAATTATGTTTAACTTTAGCGCATGTTTAAATATAAGACGGATCCTGATTGGTTGAGTTTAGATTTAGACTCAGTTTAATCGATACATAACTTAATCAGTAAAACATTTCTAATAATAATAATGATCATGATTTGATCAGTAGTTTTTCATATTAGATCACATTATTAAGAGTATAAATCATATAATCATCCGAAATGTTTCTGTTGCAACCAAAGGATTTGGAAACTAATCAAAATATTGAGTGTAAAAGATGTTTTGGTATTGAAACTGCTCATATCCTTTTCATCAGAGTTTGAAGATATTATATGAAATGATGCTCATTTTTAGTCTGCAGTTTGATGCCCTGGGTCAGGGGTCAGAGGTCAGGAGAGCTCTGTGGGTTCAGGAACCAGTTTGAAATTAGATGGTTGATAAACTTTGGTCCTGTTTTCTGGAGTAAAATGTTTCTGTATGAAGTGAATGTATTGCTGGAACCCGGGGAGGATCATCTGGATTCATCCTGCCTTGCAGCAGCTGCAGGTTTCTGATGCGACGCATCACATCGTAGAAACACCTGGATGCAAAAGCAATTGATCTAAAACAGCCAATCAGATCACTGGGTGGAACTGTTAACTTTTTGTATTTTTCTAAGGTATTTCATTTCCTCGTGTGGTTTTGGTTTATGATGATTATGTTGAGCTGTTTGTGTGATTTTATGATCGATTGAATAAGATTCTGGATGATTGTGAAGTTGAACAGTGATGTTAAACTTTTACACACGATATTAACGGACCTGAGGAGACGAGATAACAACGAGCAACAGGTAGAAAACATATTGGTTTTCTCAACCAAAGGAATAAAGAAATAAAGATATAATTAAGTCGAGATCAGAGATTCTACTTTAAAATTAGGTTAAATTTGGACAAATTAAGAATTAAATACATATTTTTTAGACAATAATAATAAATAATAATAATAATAAACTTGATTGAAATAAACCAAATGACTGTATAAAATATATGTTTAGCATTTTTTTAGTTTAATTCTGGTAATAAATGTTTAATTTAAGGTCTGTTTTCGGCTGCGGCTCTAGATGCGAACACAAGATGGCGCCACTGATCGTTCCTGTCAGTTTACAGCCGTTACGTGTTTCCGCCCAAAGCACCGGAAGTAGATCCGTCCAACGGCCGTCCAGAAGTTTTTGACACAAACAGAGAAAATCCAGGATGTTTTACTGCAGCAGCGGCGGTTCCGATCCACTCAACATGTCCAAGAGCGGCATCCTGAGAGGAATCATCACCGAGAAGCTCAGCACCGCCGCCCGGGAGATCATAGCGGTGGTGGAGCGAACCGTAGCCGACTACGAGCAGGAGGCGTCGGGCTTCAGACGGGAGATCGACCGGCGCGGCGGCAGCTGGAGCTGCTGCAGCCGCAGGTCCGGCTGCGCAGAGGAGGTCAGTGGTCAGCAGAGGAACGTCAATTAACGCAGCTGGATGTTAATCACATGTCTGTTTGTGTGTGAAGCCGAAGCGGGTCCGGAACCGCAGAACCACCAGCTGCTGGTTGGAGAGGAGCAGCAGAACCCAGGTAGGAGGAGCTGATGGGTTCAGGCACCGAACCGAACCGAACCGGTCAGAATAAACGTTACTTTATGGAAATCTGGAGTGAATGAGTTTATAGCAGCTCTGAGACTTTGCACATAAATCCTGCTGCATAGTCAAAGTTCACTTTATGTGTTTGAAATTCAAAACGAACCAAAACAACGTTGAGAATCTCGAGCAATAAAATATAATAAATCACCTGATATAAAAACAAAACTGAGATATTAAACAGGAAACGAGATGAATTAAAACCACAATCTGGATGAAATGTCAAACTCAATAAACTGATTTATTTGCTAAATGTGAGATAAAAGATCTAAATCTTTATCTTGGTAAATATCTCAGTGAGCTGAAACACCTGATATTTTAAGAGACAAATATTTAATTAATATAAATAAATGTAAACATTCAATCCTAAACTAAGTCATTTATTGCTAATTAAATATTTAACTTGCTAAATTTCGTTTTGGGCTGAATATTGAAATAATGTGAATAGTTTGCTGAAACTGCAACATTTATTCTGAATGAATAAAAAGCTGAGAACTTTTTCTGAACACTTCAGAATTTGTCTGTTTATTTCTGACTGTAACTTTATGAACGTTGCTCTAGACTTGAGGCCAGATCAGATTTTATTGAACTGATGACATGAAGCTTCGTCAGGCTGTTTCCAAACTTCCTGTCTGGTTTTGTTGTGGTCCAGATGGGCGGGACTCTGGGAGCCTGGACTTCCTGTGGTTCGGTGATGATGACCATGATGAAGATGTTCAGCCGGTGGTCCAGGCGACTCCGCGGTCCAGGCCGAAGCGGGAGGATCTGACGGACCCAGACTACGAGATATCGCCACGGTTACAGATCTGATATTCGAGGGACTGAATGACTGACTGATCCGGCAGATTTCAGGTTTGTTTGTTTACGAGTGTCTGACTTTTCCAGGTCATTTCCATCCCGGGTCCGACCTGACAAGAGGAGAGCCAGTAAACCTCTGAGCTCCACGACCCACCTGGACTTCCGGGTCCGGGTTCTGGACAACCCGGAGACCGAGGTGCTCTCCAACATCGGTACGGTCCAGACGGACCGGTGCTGCCTTTCCTGAGGGGAAATGTTCTGAGCTGCAGCTCAAGCTTTGGTTCTGTTTCCAGTGTTTCAGAAGAGTCCCATCCAGAACCTGAGCTGTCCTCGGGATCTGCCGGAGTCGGACTTCCTGGACCTGCTACGGTCCTCCGTCCCTCAGCTGGCTGCAGGAGAACCGTTCGACCTGTTCATAACCGACACCAGCAGGAAGCTGCACCCGCTGAGGGTCAGCGCGCTGACCCCCGAGGAGATCCACAGAACCATCAGAACCAGCGGGAACTCCGCCCTCTACGTCCGCCTGAAGGTTCCCACTCCAAACCCGTTCTCACTGATTCAGCAGAACATCAGGCTGGTTCTGGGTCAGTTTTAGAAGGAATCATCCTGTGAGGTTTTAAATCCACCAGGAAAATCCAGGAACTGAAACAGTTAAATTCACGTTTCACTGCCAGAACGTTGCTGACAGAAACCCTGCTTGATGTTTTGCTCAATGGCGGCGACTCAGAGGCAGGCAGGAGCAATGATGTTGCTCTGGGTGATGGTGTGTGTGCGTGTGTGTGTGTGTGTGTGTGTGTGTGTGTGTGTGTGTGTGTGTGTGTGTGTGTGTGTGTGTTGAGCTACTGTGTGTGTGTGTGTGTGTGTGTGTTGAGCTCTGTGTGTGTGTGTGTGTGTGTTGCGTGTGTGTGTGTGTGTGTGTGTGTGTGTGTGTGTGTGTGTGTGTGGTTGTGTTTCTGTGTCTTAATTTGCTGGTTTTTTTTCTGTGTCTTCAAAGTAATAATATTTAAATATTGTCATATTTTCCATGCAGAGCCTCTGAACCCGTTCAGCTGATCATTAACTTGCTCTTCCACTTTGTGAACGTTTGCAGACAGCAGTCGGTCCTCAACAATCAGTCCTCAGTCCTCAGAGCAGCAGCACCGACGTTCTTCATCAGCTGGATGAGGATTTGAGCGTCAGCTCTGCAACGCCGTCCAGCGATCAAACCGAGGAGAACCTGAGGTAACCGGGACCGACACTCGGTTCTCCTCTGCTGCCCGGGTTTCCACACACCTCCTCTGTTCCCTCAGGTCGTCGTCTCCCGTCGATCAGCCTCAGAGGAGGCGGCGAGGCCGACCGCGCGCCGCCGAGGCCCCGGCTCACCACTTCCTCAGAGTCTGCGTGTTGGAGGGACACCAGTCAGACGCTCCCACAGAAACCGGTGAGTTTAAAGCTCCGGTGAGTTTAAAGCTCTGCTCCGTGGCGGTGAAGCTGCTGCTCTGCTCCGTGGCAGTGAAGCTGCTGTTCTGCTCCGTGGCAGTGAAGCTGCTGCTCTGCTCCGTGGCAGTGAAGCTGCTGTTCTGCTCCATGGCAGTGAAGCTGCTGCTCTGCTCCGTGGCAGTGAAGCTGCTGTTCTGCTCCATGGCAGTGAAGCTGCTGCTCTGCTCCATGGCAGTGAAGCTGCTGTTCTGCTCCATGGCAGTGAAGCTGCTGTTCTGCTCCATGGCAGTGAAGCTGCTGTTCTGCTCCGTGGCAGTGAAGCTGCTGTTCTGCTCTGTGGCAGTGAAGCTGCTGTTCTGCTCCATGGCAGTGAAGCTGCTGTTCTGCTCCATGGCGGTGAAGCTGCTGTTCTGCTCCGTGGCAGTGAAGCTGCTGTTCTGCTCCGTGGCAGTGAAGCTGCTGTTCTGCTCCGTGGCAGTGAAGCTGCTGTTCTGCTCCATGGCAGGGAAGCTGCTGTTCTGCTCCATGGCAGTGAAGCTGCTGTTCTGCTCCGTGGCAGTGAAGCTGCTGTTCTGCTCCGTGGCAGTGAAGCTGCTGTTCTGCTCCGTGGCAGTGAAGCTGCTGTTCTGCTCCGTGGCGGTGAAGCTGCTGCTCTGCTCCGTGGCCGTGAAGCTGCTGTTCCCGTGGCAGTGAAGCTGCTCCTGCTGAAGTCGTCTCTGTTCCAGAGCTGCAGACGTCGGCGGTGCAGGACCTGAAATGTCCTCGAAGGATGCAGGAGGCTGAGTTCTTGGACCTGCTGCGGCTCTCCTTCCCTCAGCTGGCCGGAGACGACAAAAAGATCCACATGTACAAATCCGACCGCAGCAGGAAGCTGCAGAAGCTCAAAATGAACAACCTGACGCCGGAGGAGATCTACAGGAGCATCAGGTCCACCGGGAACAAGAAGTCCGTCCTCTACGTCAAACTGAAGGTACGAAGAATCGTCCGTCTGCTGCAGCGTGAACAACTGCAGCAGAGTCACAGGAAACAAACCAACATTTACTGATGTTTGGTTTGGACAGAACATCTTTGTATACCTGCTGGCAGAGTGTTAGCGTTAGCTTAGCGCATTAGCAGCACTAATGCTTATGATTAATGCTTCAGGGTTTTAGTTTTTGCTGCTGATTTTGTTCGACTGCAGCTGTTTGTGCACAGATCCCTGCAGAGAAACCAGAGCTTCCTGCTTGAATCCTGGGCTGCTGATCTGACCGGCCTCTGACCTTTAGGCCAAACTGACCTGCAGGAAGCAGGAAATGGTCAGAATGAAACTTTGAGCTGAACGTTGAAGCGTTTGTTGGTTTCCTCCTCAGACAGAAGGTGAGATCAGTGAAAACGAGGAGCAGAACCTTCAGCTGATAAAGGATGAACCTCAGCCCACTGACTGTGTGGTTCTGGAGGATGAAACCGCTCCGCTCCAAAGGTAACGGCGGACCGGCAGAACCGACCCGTATCCACAGAGCGGACCTGTCCTAACTATAGTGTCTCTGCAGCCCAGAGGATCTGGACCGCAGCAGAGGGTCGGGGCAGGCGGCTGCGAGCGACGCCAGTTCTGGAGGGGAAATTGAGGCGTTGCGAGACGGAGATGATGAGTGGGAACCAAACGCCGACGATCTGGAGGAAGCTGACGACCCACAGCCCAAAAGAAGGAGCTACAAAGGCCCCAGGAGATACATGCAGGACGGCAAGGAGAGCAAGGTGCTGTGCCAGGTGTGCGGCGTGTGGTACCGGACGGTATCGGGTTTGACCAGACACGCCTGGGCGCACATCGGAGACCCAAAGAGCATCTGCGGCGTGTGTGGAGAGACCTTGAACTCTGTGGAAGACATGAAGGGACATTTCGAAGTTCACCAAAAGATCTATGACTGTTCGTACTGCGGGAAGGGGTTCTTCACCGCCTCGGGCCTCAAGAACCACGTCTCCCTGCACACGGGGGAGCGGCAGTTCAAATGCAGCCACTGCAGCAAAACCTTCGCTGTCCAGTCCGCCCTGAACGTCCACCTCTGGATCCACGTGGAGGACCGGCCACACAAGTGTGACTTGTGTCCAAAGACGTTTGGACTGAGAGGACAGCTCACAGCTCACAAGAAGAGTCACGTGAGTCGGGAGCGGTACGTCTGCAACGTCTGCGGCCGCTCCGTCAGCGACCTCAGGTCTCTGACTCGCCACAAGTTGACGCACTCAAACGAGCGGCACTACGGCTGCAAGGTCTGCGGGAAGCGCTTCAAGCTGGAGCACACCCTGAAGGAGCACATGAAGGTCCACAGCACCAGGAACCGCATGTTCCTGTGCCACATCTGCTGCAAGACCTTCCTGTCCAACAACGCCCTGACGGGCCACATGAAGACCCACAGCGGCGAGCGGCCGTTCGTCTGCATCGTCTGCAACAAGAGCTTCTTCAACAAGTACGACCTCCAGAAACACATGCGGGTTCACACCGGGGAGACGCCGTACGGCTGCTCCCACTGCGGCCGCCACTTCAAGCTGAAGAGCACCCTGAACGTCCACATCCAGAGCCACCTGGGCATCAAGCGGTTCAGCTGCGGCGTGTGCGGCAAAGCGTGCTCTCGACAGGAGCACCTGAACGTCCGGCCACAACGGAGAGAGACCCTACAGATGTTCCCTCTGCGACAAAGCCTTCACCCAGAGCCACTGCCTGAAAACCCACATGAAGAGCTACCATCCCGACCACGGCCTCTACCCAGAACCCTCCACTTCCTTCATCCAGACACTGGCCACCCAAGGAACGACTGGCAGGACAACCGAACTGACCACAGCTGGAGCGGCTGGAGGATCGGCCGGATTAACCACAGGCGGAACCACAGGCGGAACCACAGACGGAACCACAGGCGGAACCACAGGCGGAACCACAGACGGAACCACAGACGGAACCACAGGCGGAACCACAGACGGAACCACAGACGGACTCTGAGGTTTTTATCTTTGCTTGGTTTGTTTGTGCCAATTCTGACGCCTGTAAATCTAGACAACAAGCATCTTAGCAGCTTTACTTGCATAGTTGATTCCTTAATCTTGCTGAAACTGTTAGCCGTTAGCCATCCTCTGGTTAGCGTGGCAGAAGGAGTCGGGTTAAAGGTCAAGGTCAGGCAAAAATCAAAACATCGTGAGAAAAGAAGTATCCACTTTAAATATCAAAACCCACAGTAATAATCTTTTTTCTGGTTTTCTATTGCTTTAGTTTAACTGTGAAAACTGTCCAGCGTTTCATTTATATCATATTTATTGAGGTTAACAGTTTAACTCAACAAAATGTCCTCAGGGCAATAAAAATGGTTTTCTATCAGAATCTGGTGATTTTTATTTTCTATATTAGCTTAAAGTGGCTAATTTGCACTAGCATCAACACTCTTCGGTGTGGAAGCTGTTGGAGGGAAACCCAACCAAAGGACTAACGCTTTAATCTTTGCTGACTTAGTTTGTAGCCAATATTGTGTCTGTATATCTAGAAAACAAGGATTGCAGCAGCTTAATCATCACTGAGTTCATTTTGTTGAAACTGCTTCTTGCTGGTTATCATCTGGTTATCATCTGGTTATCATCTGGTTATCATCTGGTTGCAAAGAAAACATCGGGTTAAAGGTCGAGGGTCAACCTGAACGGGTTAAAATCTGAACAGCATCGTTAGAAAAGAAGAAACAGATTTAACGATGATGTTTTGTCTGGTTTTCTATTGCTTTAGTTCTACTGTGGCCATTTTTGTGTTGTCAAAAGAAACATTGAAAACATTCCAACTATCATTTTTTATCATTCTTATTGAGGTTTATTGTTTCCATATGACAATGGACAACAACAAAATGGTTTCTCACCAGATTCAGGAGATTACTGTAGCTTAAAATGGCTAATCTATGCTAGCATCAACACTTTGGTGTGGAAGTTAAGGGGAAGAGATGACAGCTATTACAGAGAGTATAGCTTCAGCAGATAACAAGAAGGCTGAGATTTATTTCAATCAATTAAAATACATTTGGAAAAGTTGGCAACTTTATGGAAGATAGATTAACGTTTAGTGACTAATGCTAACTGATTAGCATTTAGTGACTAATGCTAACTGATTAGCATTTTGTCACTAATGCTAGCTGATTACCATTTTGTCACTAATGCTAACTGATTACCATTTAGTCACTAATGCTAACTGATTACTATTTAGTCACTAATGCTAACTGCGCCAGTTATGCTAAAGGCAAATTAGTTAAAAATATCTCGTTTCACCCAGTGTGTCGTCTCCTCTGCTCCTGTTGGAAACACAACAGAAAGGCTATTGGCTAAATTAGTGATGTCGCTAACAGCAAATATAATGCTAGATGCTAACTCAGACCGATTTCAATCCCTTCCCACCATGTTGTGTTTTTGTGCAGGTTATGAAAAACCAGGACAGCAATAAAAATCACAGCAGAAGAAAATAAATGATAGAATCCAACAGCAGAAATAAGAAAAATGGAATTTAAAGAAAATATTTGGTTTAAATTGGGTTTTCTGTCAGGAATTATTTCCTGGAGCAAATGGAAATGGGATGAAAACGTTTGAGTCTATTAGCAGATTTTCAGGCTGTTTCTGAGAAATAATTGTTTCCTTTTGCTTTAAGCTTTTCACTGTAACAAAATGCATTTAATTAATGAATGAATAGATTTTAGTAATCTAATGTTCTAACCTGTTCTGTGTGTGAAAGAAATAAAAACCTGAACTGCATTTTTAGGGAAACTGACTGATTTTCTCCTTGTTTTGTTTTTCTGTTGTTTCTGGACTAAATGGTGGAAACTGGATCTGATGTTCTGTCCTGTTTTTGTATCGACTCGTTTCAATAAAACACTAAGCTTCTCGAATTTCTACGTTGCTGTTGTTTATCTTTTAAATCTGGCGATGCTAGTGGAAGGAAATCCACTAGCAGTCAGTGTAGCAACTAACCTGAAGAAGCCTCTGACTTAAGACAGACTGTTTGACGGTAATGACGTGCTAACGGCTAAATATCCGGGCAGCAGAGATGATATTTGGCGATTAAAGTCAGAGTTTTTTAGTTTTTTTTCGATCTCTGAGCTGGTTTGACGTCAGTGATCTAGTCACCATGGCGACGCCTTTGTAGCTCTCACAGACATTTTGGCTTTTTACCAAGCAAATAAACGTGGAGCTCCATCTGTTCACAGACTTTCTGTCTTAAGCTGTCACAACATAGACAGTTTTAATAAATATAAAAAAAATTTTTTCTAAAAGTTACTGCAGCTTTAAACTTGCTGCAACATTTAATGGTTAAAATTGTTGACCTGAGGATTTACAGCCTCACCCTAAACCTACCCAACCCAACCCAACCTACCCATAACCAGCCAGTGGATCAACGTTGGCTTCGTTTAAACTCTCATTCTGGCCGGGTTTTCATGGACAGGTCCAGGGTTTTGGTCCAGGGTTTTGGTTCAGGGTTTTGGTTCAGGGTTTTGTTGCTATAGGAACCCCGCAGTCGGAGCAGGAAGAGGAAGCGTTGCCGTGATTAAAGTTGCCCAGATTGTTTCTGTCCAGCTGATGTGTATTAGCTCTGATTTGGTTTGAGGCTTCGCAGTAAAACGTTTCTGACAGCCGCCGCGGCAAATCCGCAGGGAGACTCGACCCTGACATGACCTGTGACCCCCCCAGGGGAAGAGGAGCGGCGGGGTCAGAGGTCAGAGTACCGCAAGATAGAAGAGATCTGCAAAGAAACAGCTCAGAAAAACAAATTTTTGGAGAACTTGGGCTTCTAAATGAATGTTTTTTCCTGAAAGATGTTTTAGGCAAAACATTTTATTCCAGGAATGTGATGATATTTATGTTTCAGCACAAATGTAACATTTTGTCCAAGTCAAGTTTATCTGCAAATCACATTATTTACAGCAAAATGTTGATGAATGTTTCATTTAATGTTTCAAAACCAGGTGGTTTTTAGTCTACATAAATTAACTCAGCGTTTCGGCTGTTTTGCAGTTTTCTGATGTTTGTTCCAGATTTGCGGTGCATAGAAGCTGAAAGCTGCATGTTTGGTGTTTAAAGCAACGACGATTTCAGAGAAGCAACAGGAAGTTCACCTGGTTAAAAACCAGCAGCTAATATTATTATTATCTTCAGAATGTTCTGGATCTAAAAGAACAAACTTGAAACAAATCAACAGAAACACTCGCAGGTTTTGACGCTGCAGTGGATTTTTGTGCCGCCGGCGTAACGTGATGTGATGGTTTTGGTCAGATCCTGGCTGTCGGTGCGAAGCGTTAAAACATGCTGAGCGTTTCTGATGATCCGCTGCACAAACAGAACCGACTTCATCCGTCTGTTTCACCTCCTGCAGGATGGAGCAGATTCTCACTGCAGAAGTAAGTTTATTATTATTATTATTATTATTATTTACTGTCAAATGAATAACATAGACTTTTACTTTTTTAAAGAAAAAAGCTGTTTGCAAAGAATATCTTATTGTTAATGTCATTTTAGTTAAAATAAAGATGTTTTCTTATTATTTTAAATATTTTAGTTTTAATATTTTTAATCTTGTTGGATTTTCTGTAAAAGGTTTCAGATTATCAGAAAAATTAATCTGAGTAAATCCATAAAATGCTTTTTATAATTTATGATTTAATTCATCGCTGGAAGCAAATCCTCATATTCAGCCATTATGAGACGAAGCGTTTTATTCAAGCATTAGAGCAACAAATAACTGTAAAACCATCAATTATCAGGGTTTGATCTTTGTTCAGAAAATCTTAATTAATTTGAGCATCTAAAATGTGAAGATATGACAAATAATATGTGCATAGAGTTTCACAACAACTGAGAAAATGAATTGAAATCATCAGCAAAACTATTTTAATAATAAATAAATGAGAAAGAATTATGACTCCAAAAATTAACTAATGTAAAAACACAGGAAATTAAACATTTATATTTAGAACAAGAAGTAGATTTATGAAGTGTACCTACGCAACTGATCTTTAATTATTAATTTTATTTTAGGAGACGCTGTTTATGGGTGGAAATGTTGCAGGACTGAACCGTGGTGAGTAAAAATACATTTTATATGAATATCAAGACATGAGAGGGAAGTTTTAAAATATTATCATATTTAGGGTTAGGGATATAAAAACAGAAATGTTTTCATGTTATTGTTTAGATGTTTTTATATTATTGTTTAGATGTTTTCATGTTATTGTTTAGATGTTTTTATATTATTGTTTAGATCATCAGCTCTCATTGGACTGGCCTGCTCAGGAATCCGAGCTGCAGTACTGCAGTCTGCCCAGCAGGGGGCAGATGAGCTCACACTCCGCAGCTGCTGTGAGTTTTTCCGCCTTTCTGAAGTGATATAAAGGCTGATTTATTTATTTCCCGGTCAGAAAGGATCACAATAGTTTTTTTCTGCTTCCCTTGAAGCCAACATGTTCCCTTCTGACACAATCAGTGTTAAATCTGGTCCAGGGGGCGCTGCAGGCCCCGGGGCCAAATGTCTGACAGGATGACCTCTGAACCCCTGGAACATGAAACCCTGCAAACCGTTTTCTCTTCCTGTTTGTCAGACGCTCACAAACTGAGGGTTAAAGGTCAGAGCTGGTCCAGTTAGAGATGGGAGGAACTGGAGTTGTGCGTTTTGCTTTTGTCGCCGTCTAGTGGCCGCCGTGTTAACTGCAGCACAAGGCTGTTAATATGGGCCTTATTATTAGCTGTAGATTCAATAAACATGTTCATTTTAAAACAAACACGGAGATGTTTACCTGATAAAGCAGCGTATTAAGGCCATAATAATAATAAAGTCGTAATATTATGACAATAAAGTCGTATTATTTCAAGAATAAAGTCGATGTATAAAGTTGTAATGTTCTAACTTTATTCTCGTTTGATTCTTATTGTGATTTTATTCTTGTCAAATAAAGTCAAATTAAAAAAGGACAAAAAAAAAACATTTTATTTTATTCTTGTCATTTAATGACATCATTCACAAAATGTCATTGTTTTATTGTTCTGAGCCCAAATACTCCTGGTTCCGGTCCGGTTCTGTTTGTGTCCAGACCTCCGTCCATCCTCTGGTGCCCCTCCTCCTCCACAGCGACAGGCACCTCCCCCTGCATCCCCCCTACAGCCAGCCAATCAGCTGGCCCGTTGCCCGCCAGGCCGACCCGCCCTCCTGGACACGCCCCTGTTACCATGGCAACAGCGTTTCCAGGCGAGTTCCAGCAGAACAGGAACCAGAACCTTTAGTTGTTTTGTTCTTCTGCTCGTTAATAAAAGGAAAAGATTCCCGATTTTATTTCTGTTCATCAGCTGGTTCTAGTTTTTGTCCAAACTTCTTAAGACAGTTATGGATTTAATCACATCTGATCAATTTTTCCTAAGATTTTATTGATTTAAGGAACATTTAGTACCTTATTGTAGTGGATAGCAGTGATGATAGCAGAGCTGATTTCTTTTATTTAGCACTTTAGCTAGCTTTGAAAACATTTAGCGCGCATTAGCGCTAATTGAAAGTTCTCTGCGTCGAAGCTTTGCCGCTAAGTTTTGGTTATCGCCTGCTAAGTTTCCTTCCAGCGCATTAGCGTTAGCATTAGCACGGCTGGGGCCACGCTGCGTCAGGCCACGCTGCGTCAGGCCACGCTGCGTCAGGCCACGCTGCGTCAGGCCACGCTGCGTCAGGCCACGCTGCGTCAGGCCTTGGTTCTGGTACAGGTCCGATCTGCTGTGTTTGTCGGCAGGCCGTCGGTGAAGAAGCCGCTGAACGCCTTCATGCTCTACATGAAGGAGACGCGACAGCAGGTGCTGCAGGAAGGACGGGAGAAGGAGAGCGCCGCCATAAACCGCATCCTGGGACGCCGGGTGAGACACAGGATGACGTCACCGGATGATGTCACAGCAGCTGCGTTTCCGTTCACTGGAAAGTCACTGAAATTACGAAAATAAATCAATAGAATCACGACAATAAAAAAAAAACAAACTATTTTTTGGATGGAACATTTAGGACAGAAACATTTTTTCACATCACGAGTCATGTGATCGGATGTTACTACTGACAGGAATGCCAAAGAAGACGACAGGAAGTGGAAGAATGAGGTAGTTTGTTTTGCAGAGCTCTCGCAGCGTCACACAGATCATTACAGGTTGTGTGTTGAGTCCATCGCTCTACAGGAAAATGGCCGACTAGTTCGTATATTTTATTCCATCAGTCGTGGAAATGCAGTTTCTGGTGTCGGTCTGGTTTCTGGTGTCGGTCTGGTTCGTGGTGTCAGTCTGGTTTCTGGTGTCAGTCTGGTTTCTGGTGTCGGTCTGGTTCGTGGTGTCGGTCTGGTTCGTGGTGTCGGTCTGGTTTCTGGTGTCGGTCTGGTTTCTGGTGTCGGTCTGGTTTCTGGTGTCGGTCTGGTTCGTGGTGTCGGTCTGGTTGGTGGTGTCGGTCTGGTTCGTGGTGTCGGTCTGGTTTCTGGTGTCAGTCTGGTTTCTGGTGTCAGTCTGGTTCGTGGTGTCAGTCTGGTTCGTGGTGTCGGTCTGGTTTCTGGTGTCGGTCTGGTTTCTGGTGTCGGTCTGGTTCGTGGTGTCGGTCTGGTTTCTGGTGTCGGTCTGGTTCGTGGTGTCGGTCTGGTTTCTGGTGTCGGTCTGGTTCGTGGTGTCGGTCTGGTTTCTGGTGTCGGTCTGGTTTCTGGTGTCGGTCTGGTTCGTGGTGTCGGTCTGGTTTCTGGTGTCGGTCTGGTTGGTGGTGTCGGTCTGGTTCGTGGTGTCGGTCTGGTTTGTGGTGTCGGTCTGGTTTCTGGTGTCAGTCTGGTTTCTGGTGTCAGTCTGGTTCGTGGTGTCAGTCTGGTTCGTGGTGTCGGTCTGGTTCGTGGTGTCGGTCTGGTTCGTGGTGTCGGTCTGGTTTCTGGTGTCGGTCTGGTTCGTGGTGTCGGTCTGGTTCGTGGTGTCGGTCTGGTTGGTGGTGTCGGTCTGGTTGGTGGTGTCGGTCTGGTTCGTGGTGTCGGTCTGGTTTCTGGTGTCGGTCTGGTTCGTGGTGTCGGTCTGGTTCGTGGTGTCGGTCTGGTTTCTGGTGTCGGTCTGGTTCGTGGTGTCGGTCTGGTTGTGGTGTCAGTCTGGTTCGTGGTGTCGGTCTGGTTGGTGGTGTGGGTCTGGTTTCTGGTGTCGGTCTGGTTCGAGGTGTCGGTCTGGTTTGTGGTGTCAGGGCGTGTCCCGGCTGGGCCTGATGTTTGTGTCTTTGGGCCAGTGGCACGCTCTGCCTCGATCGGAGCAGTCCCGGTTCTACGACCTGGCCCAGAAGGAGCGGCGGCTGCACATGCAGCTCCACCCCGGCTGGTCCGCCAAGGACAACTACGTACGTACCAAACACACCCTGAACATCCACAGGATGCCAACCGTCAGGAAACAACTCAGGTTTTCCTTCCTTTCCAGGGAAAGAGGAAGAGGAAGCAGCTGGCGGGAAGCTCTTCCAGGTCAGAGGTCATCTGCAGCCAGGTGTAGTTCAACAGCAGCTGCTGTAAAGATTTTATTGCTGATCATCTGAAGCTGCAGTCCAGTAAAAATGAGACGTAAATGTTTGGGACGTTGCAACGTTAAGAACTGATCTGATGATTGAAACGTTTTTAATGTTCGAATGATATTGGCAGTAATAAGTTTCATCAGATGAATATTGATCACAGCTGCGATATGGATATTGATTTGGAAATGAAACACGTCTTCATAATATCCTGTTTAAATCCATGGAATCGATTTAAATGTTTTATTTTTATATTAATGAGGATTTAATTCAATGTTTTCAGTTTAATTCATGGAATCCAGATAAATCATTTTCATTCCCAACTGGAATACAACCAACAACCCGACTGATTTGGATGACTGTTTTGTTTAAAATTGATCTGAACAGGTTCAAATATATTCATACACCTGTTCTAAAGCTTCACCACATCCTGGATTTCACCCACAGGATTCGACCTTTAACACTCCACTCCACAAGGTGGCAGTGATGCTCAGCTAAGAAGTTAAAAACTTGGATGCAGCAAAAATGTTCAACTAATAAGAATAAAGAAAAAAACTCCTCCCATAATATCCTGCATGCCATCTGTTTGTCTTGTAAAGTGAAATGTTATTTCCTGTTTTTATCCAGGCGTTTCCTGCTGTTTTTCCTGTGATTAGAGGAAGTTTGGGTTTAATATATTGTTGTGTATTTACTTCCTCCTGTGTGGATATTTACTGTGAAAATAAAGACAGTTTCACCATCTGCGATTTGACTGATCGATTCAATCATCAATATTTTTGACATTTAGAAGAGAAAATAACAGAACGGTGAGAAAATAAAATGTTTTGCATGATGGAGTCAGAATGAGGCCGTCATTACAAAACGCTGAAACAGCAGAAACAGCAGAAACAGCAGAAACTCAAACCTGTAAAACAGTTAAATTTACGGTTCTGATCATCAGTTTTACTCTGATCCAACGGATCCAAACGTCTCCATCTGTTGGCCAAAACTGGCAAATTAAAACATTTTAAAAAACTTAACATTGTAAAAATTTTAATATATTTCAAAAATTTACATATTTAAATATTTAACAATATTTTAAAGCATTAATATTTTTAATTCATCACATTTTAAAAATAAACATTCTTTAACCAGCTCAACAATAAACATTTTTTAAAATGAAATCTAAATTATTCAAACTGATTTTTTATTTTCTGTTGGTCAAATTTTTACTTCTTGACTTCTGGCCAAACAAAATCATGTCAAAGGCCACAAAGGGCCCCCAAACCACACTTTGAACACCTCTGCTCTATGACCCAGGGCACCTTAAAATGAAGGATGGAACAGAAGAGTGGCCTAGTCAAAGTACAGGCCTGCTGATGAGGGAGCAGCAATAAATAAAATCATTTGAAAACTGATTTTTGGTTTTTATTCAGGTTCTGTGATGAACTGAAACATTTAAAGATCCACAAATAGAAACGCTGTGAGTTAAGGGGCGAATACTTCCCCGCGGCATCGTTAAAGTCCAACAGAACCGAGCTCAGAACCGAGCCCGGAGAACAGCAGAAACGTTTGAACGATGAGGTGAAACTTTCTCTGTCGAGTCCGACTGCAAAGTTCAGCCAGCAGCAACGTCTCACAGCTTCAACTGGAGGAGAACCGCTCAGACCGCCGGCCCGGAAAGGTCCGTTTGGGTTCAGCACGCGCTCTGCAGGAGCAGAACTCAAAACGTCTTTCTGCTCCTCAGCTTCAACATCCAGAACAAGTTGGACCAGCAGCCTGGAACACGAACACCTGCAGCTGCTGAGCAGAGCGGCACCAGGTGGGTTCTACGGTCTGGGTCCGGGTCCCGGTGGGCCCACCCGCCCTGTCCGGTCCTCACTCGTCCCGCTCCACGCCCATCGTGTGGTACCTCTCTTTGCAGGAGGACAGCAGGGCCCGCGGCGACAGGAACACGACCGGAACCGTCGTCCGGACGTTCCGCTCCAGGAAGTTGAAGACCGGGTTCCACCAGACCCGGTTCAGGCAGCTGGTGGAGGCGCCGCGCAGATCCTGGACCGGCGCCACAAACGAGAGTAAGAACAGACAAACACCAGGCTGCAGCTAACGGCTACATGAGCTGAGCTAACGCTGCTAATCAGTGAATATCAGAGGCTTTTCAGAGCAGCAAACAACTTATACGCATTATACATTACATACAAATAATACACATCATTGTTGTCATAGCAACTTTTAAGGCACTTAGTTACGGTGCCTACCAAGATGGCTGCCAGCTACAAAGTCCCTGGAAGAGTTTCTACAGAAACAGGTTTTAAAAAAGTCGAGAAAAAGAATCAGAAAGAATCCAGCAGTCTGGAAAACGACTGGAAACCCAAAACAAAAGCAGAAACATGAGAAACAGGAAGTGAAGAATGTTTTAAAGTGGAAATGTTTGAGTCACAGACAAACGAATAAAACGCTACGTTCAAAATGACTCAAAATGACTCATCTAAAAACCCACTGATTCCAGCACGAGTCCAGCAGAGGGCGCCGCAGCATAAGGACCTCAACTTTTCTACATTTCACTACAAAATGAAAGCATTTTATTTGTATTTAATGTAATAGACCAAGAGAGGAGCACATGATGCTGCAACTTATTACTATTCAACCGAATGAACATCGGAGACGGTTCAGTAACTCGACATTCAGCCGTTTCACATTTTAAGACATTTAAATGCCTCGACCAGCTGCCTGTGAATGAGGAGATGAAGTTCCCATGATGCTTTGCAGGTTGCTCCTCTTTACCTTTAATTATGTTCTGTTTAACTGGGTTCAGTACAGAAACTGGAGTTTTAATGTACTTTCAGTTGTTCTGGTCCGGTTCACTGGACCGGACCAGAACAACTGAGATGGAGCCTTTTGACTGAAATACGTAAAGAAACTTTTGTCTATAAAAAAAATAAGTGTAAATCATCCAGGAAGTGTTCTGGTTAATTAAAGTTAGAAAATGTGAGTGTTCAAAAATAAAGTTTAACTGAAGTTAACAATCCTCACTGAAACGTTTCTCACCCAGGAAAATGAATGGAAACTAAAACTTTATTAGGGGCATTGAGTAGAAAAATGAAACGCAGCTTTATAAAATAAATCTGAACTCCTCAGGCCAGAGCATGGTGGTGGCAGCATCATGCCAACGGTCCCGCTCTGACCCAACGGTCCCGCTCTGACCCAAAGGTTCCGCTCTGACCCAACGGTCCCGCTCTGACCCAACGGCTCCGCTCTGACCCAACGGCTCCGCTCTGACCCAACGGTCCCGCTCTGACCCAACGGCTCCGCTCTGACCCAACGGTCCCGCTCTGACCCAAAGGTCCCGCTCTGACCCAACGGTCCCGCTCTCACCCAACGGTCCCGCTCTGACCCAACGGTCCCGCTCTCACCCAACGGCTCCGCTCTGACCCAACGGCTCTGCTCTGACCCAACGGCTCCGCTCTGACCCAACGGTCCCGCTCTGACCCAACGGCTCCGCTCTGACCCAAAGGTTGCGCTCTGACCCAACGGCTCCGCTCTGACCCAACGGCTCCGCTCTGACCCAACGGCTCCACTTTGACCCAACGGTCCCACTCTGACTGATTGGACTCACGTGATTGTTGGCCATGGTGTGGTACCACCAGAAGATCCTGGTGGTGACGTAGTAGGCGATGACCACGTCGATGCTGTAGTGCTCGTGACCCACCAGGATGCAGACGACCCCGGAGGCGCTGAGGACCCAGCAGGCCCAGCGGTACCACCACATCCAGCGGGGCGAGTCTGGAGAACAAAGCTCAGGTGAGAACAGGAAGGATCTGCCTTCATTCAGCTGAAGACTTGATTTTACAAGGTTTATAGTTTGTGTGAAGAGCAGCTGAAGCTCATGTGCAGCTTTGCTGTGGACTCACATTCCTGAATGAAGAGGTAGGACAGCGTCAGCATGACGGTGTGGCCGCTGTACAGGAAGTCTCCACACATGAGGTGAGAACCGGTCAGAGACAAACCTGGACGAGAAAGTTTGATGAACTTTTGATCAGATAAACTGATCAACTCTGTAGGATCAGCTGTCAGCCAATCAGAACTCAGGGCTTGACAATCGCTAAGCCGTTAGCGTAGCGTTACCTCCTCCTGAAATGAGCCGGAGGATCCTCCATATTTTCCCCATGGAGTCGTTGTAAAGCTGCAGAGAAACAATCGATTATTGGCTCTGAGCTCCAGCAAACAAACGGAGGATGAGGAGGATGAGGAGGAGGAGGATGAGGAGGATGAGGAGGATGAGGATGAGGAGGATGAGGAGGAGGAGGATGAGGAGAAGTGGAGTTTCACCGACCTTCGGGGCGCAGACCATGTGCTTCCCCGGCACCGGCAGCGTGGTGATGTACATGGTGAGGCAGCGATACATGTAGAGAGTCCCGATGAGGAAGAAACACCGGCGGCCCACGATGGCTCTGCAGACAGAACCAATCAATAACTGATTATCAATGCTGTAAATACATCATGTGCTCTTATAGTCATCATTATTACTCATAGTGGATGTAGTTAATGTAAAGGCAGGTCCTATATTATTATTATTGGATGTAATTTGCCCAGTGTTCCCAGTATCAGCCGGCGGTCGTACTTGTGTTTGAGCAGCAGCCATTGGACGAGCCAGAGCCCGACCAGGATCAGCCCGTTGGTCTCGGTGATGGTGAAGGCCCAGGGGACCCGGTCCACGTAGTCGAAGAACTTGTCGGGCAGCGGCGGGCTGACCGACTTGTCCGGGACTCTCTCATGGACGACGGTGATGACGACGGTGGTGAAGACGAGGTTGAAGAAGGCGTAGAGGAAGGCCACGCCGGTCTTCCACCACTCGCTGGGCAGGCTGTCGGCGGGCTCCGCCTCGCCGCAGATCTTCTCGTAGTCGCAGCGTCTCTTCAGCTTGTTGTTCAGAGACTCGATCAGCATCAGGCTGCACAGCCCGCCGCGCTCGCGCCCGTCGATGCCGTCGTGGTCGTCTGGGGGGGGCGACGGCGTGGCGGCGTGGCGGGTGGGGTTACCGTTGGCAACCCTCTGTGGATGAATCTGTGTGGGGGAGTTTGATGAGGTCACGTTGGCCTCCACGGGGATCCGGACTTCCTCCTCCTCAATCAGCTCTGAAGCAGCCATGGACTAGACTTTATCAGCCAATCAGAGTCCTTCCAGTCAGTCTGTTAACCAATAACAGATTGATTATCAGGTCTGGCGCAGGTGTTTGACCTCTGAGGTCACAGATAAGGCAGAACCAGATCAGGTGAGTCTCAATCAGCAGAAACCTGAAAAACAAACATTTCATTGACATTTAGAGATGAACGTTCAGCTTCTGAGGTTAAACGTGATTCCAGGTTGCCACTCCTCAAAACGGGAAAGACAGTACGGCATTGAACCGTCTACACAAGCTGTTAAAATCTACATTTAGAGATTATTTTCATTTGACATGGATGCAAGCAGAACTCAAACTGATGGTTTCGAGCAGACGCTGCGTTTCACGGTAAACAGACAGAGGCTCCCTGCTGGCCGCAGGCTGGAGTCCAAAGTCTAACCTTCACGAACTTAAGGACCTGCAGCTGGATCTGCTCTGAGGTCAAAGGTTTAAAACGAGGCTCAGCTGAGATAACACGCATCAGGACGATAAGGAGACGACGGCCTGTCTTTATAAACGAGCCAATCATTTCCACAGGAAGCTCTGAACTCTTCAGGATCAGATGATTCATTTTGTGAGTCATTCTTTTCATGTGCAGCAGGAATTCATCTTTAGTCACCCGACAGGTCATCGACCTTTCCCACACACACCCCATTGTGTGTGTTTACATTAATGCTTACGTCATTTCCATATTTAAACATCAGAGTTTCTTTTATTGCAGAAACTCTGATCTGATGACAGAAACTGTCTCTGTGTGGAGCTTCTGCAGGTTTTCATGTATTTTTCTCCTCAGACTCTGAGCAGGAAGCGGTTTGACTTCAGGTAACCTCAGGGAGACACGCCCTCCCCCGACACGTCCTGGGAACCAGTCTGGCCACATCCACCCGGAGGAAGAGGAGGAGTTTCTTCAGCTTCAGTATCGGCCCAATGTCAAAGCCCAGCTGAAGGTAAAAGTCCTTTTATTTGCTCTCTGTTTGTGGAGCTTCACACATTTGAGTATCATAAATATTTTCTGACACTGATGAAACTGCAGGAGGAGAAACGTTTCCGTTTGGCCCAACAACTGGAGCGTAAATGATTTAACTTGCAAAGAGCTGAAGGGGCTCCACAGGACGCAGCAGCTTGTTCCATATGAACCGGCAGCAGAAACACTTTGTGGTCAAACTAGATCAAAATGGAGCCGTTTAGCTGCTCCAGCTGCCAGACATGGTGGTGGCAGCGTCATGCTGTGGAAATGTTTAGCCAGCAGTGGTTCTCTCATTGCTCTCCAACCGCTGGGCGGCCGACGTGAGAGACTTTCACTATGTTTAGTGACTTTTCAGAACCCCACAATCCCACCATCAGAACCGTCAGAACCGTCAGAACCATCAGAACCATGAGAACCGTCAGAACCATCAGAACATTCAGAACCGTCAGAACCATCAGAACCATGAGAACCATGAGAACCATGAGAACCATCAGAACATTCAGAACATTCAGAACATTCAGAACCATCAGAACCATCAGAACATTCAGAACATTCAGAACCATCAGAACCATCAGAACCGTCAGAACATTCAACTGCAGCAGCTGTTTCACCCCAGGAGGGCAGAGGAGACGGTTTTGGGCCAAATATTGAGCAATTCAACTTTTTACACAGAAACATCACATTTCTCACAGAAACATAATAACAGAACCTGAGGAACCATTTAATGCAGATTATGGGTTTAATTATTCCTTACAGTCTGAACATGTGAGCTACAAGCTGTTACAACAGAACAGAGACCCAGACTGGTTCTGGAACGAGTTACCATGAGGCTTAAAGTGGACTTAAAAATCTAGATCTACGCTGGGAGATCCACCAGTTTAAATGAGCTCCACCAGTTTAAATGAGCTCCACCAGTTTAAATGAGCTCCACCAGTTTAAATGAGCTCCACCAGTTTAAATGAGCTCCACCAGTTTAAATGAGCTCCACCAGTTTAAATGAGCTCCACCAGTTTAAATGAGCTCCACCAGTTTAAATGAGCTCCACCAGTTTAAATGAGCTCCACCAGTTTAAATGAGCTCCACCAGTTTAAATGAGCTCCACCAGTTTAAATGAGCTCCACCAGTTTAAATGAGCTCCACCAGTTTAAATGAGCTCCACCAGTTTAAATGAGCTCCACCAGTTTAAATGAGCTCCACCAGTTTAAATGAGATCCACCAGTTTAAATGAGCTCCACCAGTTTAAATGATCTCCACCAGTTTAAATGATCCAGTTCAGTGAATCTTTCACCAGAACCATGAACATGTTCTGATGAGTCCATGTTCTGATCGGCTCTATTGATCCTGAAATCGGTTCTCATTGACGATCATCGTTGCATCATTTTGTTTCTGAACTCGACACCGGACCGGGTCCAACCGTTTCTGCAGAACCCAGTCCCAAGTTTTGTCTGATTGGTCAGAAGTTTGTTGCTGAGTTTCTGCTCAGACAGAAATGTTGATATTTCTCTTCAACTAATCATCTTCCACTATCCGGTTTCTGCAAGGAGACAGAAACTTTTGTCTGACGCAAAGAGGAATTATGTAAACTTTTATGATTCTTCACTGAATAACTCTTATAAAAACATGACTGGTGAATGGTTAACAAGTCCTGGATGGAAACTGTACTGTTGTTCACAGATTAGGGTGTATTTGCATGGGAGGTGAGTGTAAATGCAAACATGCAGGAGCCACGACTGAAGTATGTGGGAGCCTGGAGGGCCCCGTCCAGAGCAAACCCCAAACCATAACCCTGACCCTAACCATAACCATAACCATAACCCTATGGGCAGCTGCAGACAGAGCTGGATCAGGGGAGGCTGCAGGAGGGTCGCATGCAGCCTGCTGCATCCTGCAGGACCTGAACTGCAACACCACCGCTCTGCTGCTGCAGGTCCTGCTGCAGGTCCTGCTGCAGGTTCTCAGACATCTCGCTCTGGTTTTAGCATTTCTTCTTCACTGACTCACCTGTACTTGTGCATCAGGACAGGTGTGTTCAGGAATTTAAGAAAAGCTCGTTTCAGACGCAGTGTGTGTGTTAAATGCCTCCTCTGCCCGCTGAGACTCCCAGCAGCCCCTGAGACTCCCAGCAGCCGCTGAGACTCCCAGCAGCCCCTGAGACTCCCAGCAGCCCCTGAGACTCCCAGCAGCCGCTGAGACTCCCAGCAGCCGCTGAGACTCCCAGCAGCCGCTGAGACTCCCAGCAGCCCATGTGTGGTGTTTACATGTGATGGCCAGTATGTGAGCTTCAAGCTAAAACCTGTGACCGCCAACTCATCCGAGGGGATTAAGGAAACCATCCCTGGTCGATCATGTGTCACAGGAAAAGTAAACTCAGCAAGGCCCGGCCTAGAATCTGTTTCCAGACGGTTTAAACTGTCTGGATGTTACAGATCGAGACTTTAACAGGAAGTTGTTCTCTATTCTTGCTGCTGTTTGGAGCCGTTAAGCCTGCAGAAAGTCTCCTCTGAACAGACTTTCTGTGCGGCTCCTGGCAGCATCCTGTTTACAGAGGATCGGGGAATTTGGCCTAATGAAGTTAGAAACTCGGGAATTCAATTTCCACAGATTAGAGCTGATTCATCAACACGATGCGGGCGAGGAGGAGCAACAGCCTGAACGGATGTGATATTCTGCCGGACAGACTCCAGATTATCAGCCAGTGACAGTCAGATTACAGGCTGTGTAACAGTGACTGAGCTTTGCTCCATGATGCATCCAGCGTATCCTGCTCTCTGCTGATAAATAAACACATTGTTTTCAAGCTCAAACTAAACAGTCTCAGACTTTTGCCTTCTTTAAAAACTGTCTCCAAATCAACGGATCAATCGCTCGGAGACTTAAAACTGATTTTTTAAAAGTGACTTTAACTTCGTGGGATTTTCTGAGTTTCCTTCATTTTGAAATTACGACATGAAGCTGAATCCTGGAAAACACCTGTCGACCACAAAACGTGACTTTGGAGGTTTCCTCTCCACGAACTAATAACGTCTAGAACAATGTGGGGTTTTCTTCTAGTTATAATGCAGGCAGAGATGTACTCACCGCTTTCGGAACAGTTCTTCTCGGAAACGTGTACCTTTCTCCCGGTTTCCCCTCCTTTTCTCCGGTGTCCATGGGGAAGGAGGAGCCCCTCCCCTTCTCTCCCCTCCCTCCCGTCCCCCCCCCCCTCCCCAGCGCGCTCTTTCTCCCTCTGCGCATGACTCGCCTTAGCTCGGTTTCACTCGGGATTTTCCGAAGAAAGCGGAGAACTACAGAGCTAGCTGAAGCTAGCTGAAGCTAGCAGCGAAGTTCCGGCAGATAAATGTAAAAATGATTTGTTAAACTTGAATTTTATGGTTCATCAGATGATTTAATGTAGTTTTTAATTATTCTGTTTTCATATGTATTAAATTATAGAGTTAGAAATATACACATCTTCAGGTAAATGCTTATGTTTCCATATATTTTCACACAAGTAAAGTAGATAATACTCAAGAGTAAAAAGGTAAAATTGACTCAGGTTGAGTAACCAACAGATCTGAACATCTGATGTAATAGTTAAAAATGATGTCATCCTACAGACAAAACGCATTATGTGCAACTTCAGGTATTTTAAAGACAAATATGGGAAAAAGAATACAAATAATCATCATAATCACAAAATAACACATTTACACTGAAAAAACACTTGTAAATCAATTTCTTTCAGTATGTCAGAACAGGCTGGAGTTAGGGATATATGGGCTACTGTACCTTCTTGATCTTAAAATGACACAACAGGCTCAGCAGATTTAAAGTCAGACCAGAACAAAACCTATGAACAAACAAGAGGTTCAGTGTTTTAACTGTGAAATAGCATTTCATCATCTGGTTCACTGAAAACAAAGCAGAAACAAATCTTAGATCACTGTAAAATCCAGGCTCTGACTGATGAGTGAAATCAAATTCAGACACATAAGAGGTTCCCTACATGTTCAAAAATATAACATAATAAAACTTTGTGGAATTTATAGCTCTGATCTGAAGAGTCATTGGTTCTTCACCAACTCTGACCCCAAAATCCAACATGCTGTTCACTGCGGTAAGTTTGCAGTTAAATCAAACAAACATATGCAAAACGTGCTGTAAAACATGCAACAACACTGTTTGAATGCCAACATGCAAAACGTGTCGCTAATGTAGGTCAGCTGAGTCAGAATCATCAACTAAATACATAAGTTAAATTAAATCTAAATTAAAACTGGAACACAAATCTCCAGATCCAACTACGTCCTCATCTCCACCTGCTCACTCTGTTGTCCTCTGATTAGTTTGGGGCTTGTAGTTTTCCCAATTCTCCACCAGGTGGCGCTAATTGTTCATTAAATCAATGCAACCACAGTTCAAGCACATTCATGTCCTGCTGACCTTGCCTTAAAGAGATCAATAAAAATGTACATTTATTAGCAAAGAAAACTGATTATTAGTGACTTATGTTGTTGAAATCTCAGAAAAATACTTTCATTTCAGATTTTATTGGAATTTTATGGAACAGAGAAAAATGAAAAGAAAGTTTTTATTCATAGAAGGAATCTTATGAATAAAAAGTTGAAATCTGATTTCATTTTTGTGGTTTTATTGTCTGAATGCGAACAGGTCCAGGGGAGTGAAGACTTTTGCAAGGCGCCGTTCACCACGCAGTTTGTTTTCACTCTGCTCAATAAAATACGGTGGATATCAAAACGTAAGCCTCTGATTCTCCTGTGGTTAAAAGTGGAAGTATGTGACCTTTGACCTCTGGCCACAGACGGCGCTGATGGAGGCAGACAGCTGACAGAAGGCGGACCGGAGGCGAAAGCCCTCCAGTCCAGGCGCGTTCTGCAGCGGAGCCGGCCGAGCGTCAACATGGACAACATGGAGAACCTGTTCAACCCCAGGTACCAAACGGCTTCCTTTACCAACACAAACCAAACGCTTCTCACATGAGGCTGCTCTGTTCACTCCCAAAGGTGAACTTTATCTTGAAAAGTAGCACTAGTTCACCTTTGGTTTTCAGATTAAAGTAAAAACATTTTGATCAACAGACTTGAGTGTTTCACTGAAACTTTAGTCATTTTTGGAGTTTTTATCCTCGTCTTCATCTTTCCCAGCTATTTATCAGTCTGAGTCTGTTGTCAGTGTAGTTACTGTACGTTCATGTGAGTGAGCTCCACTAGCTCCAGGTATTTTTAGCATCCGGCATGTTGCAGCTGTTGTGTCTCTGCATGCCAGGAGCTCTGACTGGGTTTGTTTAGCTGCTGTCAGAGGACACAGGAACGGTTCCCACAGCACAAAAACACACATCTACAGCATCAGCAGCAGCCGAAATTAAAACAATATTCTTTTTAATCACCAACTACAATAGTCTGTGTTAATTCGAAATGTTAATAAACAACAAACATGCAAGTTTACAGAAGTAAAGGAGAGGTTTTGACTTCTCAGGGGAATATCTGCATGCTGTTATGCAGAATTATTACACAATTATTATTATTACACAAGTAGGAAAATTATTTTTCTACTTTCATCTGTTTAGGTGAAAATGATCACCAGCTCAAAACTTCCCAATAAACATTAAAAACAGTCCTTGAATAGGATTGCTTTTTATCAGTTAATATTGTTAATTATTGATTAGTTTTTTGTTTTAAAGAGACTTTTACTGTTTTATCCCCAGTTTTCCCTCCAAACTGCTGTGTTTATATCTTTTAACAGTTATGAGACACAAACCTAAAACTGCTGCTGCTTACTCAGCAGGTTGTTGCTAGGCAACCAAAGAACGAGTGCGTTGCTAAGCAACCAGAGTGAGTTAGTTGAGTCTTGCTTCCCTAGTAGCTTCCTCTGTTTACATTTCCCAGAAGGCTGTGCGGTTGTGGATCGGAGTTTAATGAATAATTTATCAGACCTATTATGTATTGATATGTATAGATATTGTTATTGATTAATTATTAAATCTACTTTTGGAAGCTGCCCAATCGTTATGAGTTCATTGTTCAGGTCCAGCAGGTTCACTTCACACAAAAACAAAAACATAAATCATAATGAACGCAACTGTCAAACAGATGTGAGACAAATACGCGTTCATGCTAATTTCACAAGGTCAAATCTGAAAAATTTAAAACTTGTTTAACTTTCCTGAACCACCGGAAGTGCCGACACCGCGCGCGCTGCGCGTCCAAACGTTTTGCGCTTTGCTTGCACTTTCTATACATATTTTAAATAATTGGAAAGCCAAAGCTCTTGAGATTCTAGCAGATTATACCAATTAGCGACACAGTTCTAACTGTCGACAGTGAACTGTTTGTCAATCAACCCAGAAATGCTAAATAACGTCCAACTCACCGGCCGAAGTCTCCATCACTGCCGGAAAATCTCCCACAAAAACCGCTTTTTACGTCCACAGCGGTCCAGTTCATCTAATCCCGGGAAGTTTGTTAATCCACAGCGAGTCTGACGTCCACAGTCTAACATAATCTACCGCTGAAACCAAGCAAAATTCCTTTCATATCGACCTTTCTCTCCAATGCTCAACTAGTTTCCGTTAGCATGCTAATTTTGTCGCTTGGAGAATATGGCAGGCCGATTTAACATAAAATCAGTTTCACCAACATTCAGTCATCTGAAATTGGTTTGATTTGGTGTATTTGTAAATTAAAACAGCTCTAATTACACCCTGACTAATATAAATGACATCAGATTTACCATTAATTTGTGTGGAAGCTTTAATTCAAGATATCTGCAATTAATTACTGACCATCTGAAATGTATTTGTCAGATATCAACAATTAAGGGATGACTAGTCAAAGTAAAGTTACAATGTCTCACTTTTTATCTGGACCTATAATTTGATACTACAATCTTGACTAACAAAATTCTCCAAATTAATTCCTGATATCGTTAATTAAGCAGCTTTTCTATGAGAAATATCTGGAATGAAATGTCAGACTTACCTGACATCACTGATATCTTGAATTTGTATTCTGTCTCGTCAAAGTGTCACAGATTGATTCATCATTTTTGACATATTAATAAGATAATGGATAGTAGAGAAATGTAAAAAGATTTTTGAATATGTTCCATATTTAGTTTGTTGATGGGTTGGCAGCAGTCTGAGCTTCTCAAGGCCATTTTTGAGTTTATTGTTTTGTTGGAGGCGAATAAATAGGAAATTATTTGGCCATTTCTGAAGCAAACTACAAAGTTTTACGGTCTCTGCATGAGTTATTCTGACATTGTGGCATTTTGTGATAATTTCGTGCAGGAAGCTCTTGCACTCATCCATGATTTAATCAAAACAAACGTTCCTGGTCCAGTAGCTCTGACCTTTAGCTGCGCTGCTCTGACCTGAGGCAGGCAGCTCAGATCTCATCTAAACATAAACATCACATCTGAGCGTCTGTGACCTCATTGTCTCATTTGAATGATGAGGTTTGACTCAATATTGTTTCTGTTTAACCAAACTAACTGATGACATCTGAGCCTGGCGAAAAAGAGCATTTTAAAAAAACAGCTTCACTTTCATGTAATCAAAAAATAATCTTTTTGTTTAAAGATATTTATTTTAAAATAAATTTATAAACATTTCAACCACTTCTACACATAACAGTTTATTTGTTCAACAGGGAAACGATTAATAATAATTAATAATAATTGATAATAATTGATAATAATGGACCAAACTAAAAATTGTTGCTAATGTTTCAGATTGGCAGAAAACCTTTGACCTCTGACCTCTGTCAGCACAAGCTTTGTTTTATTTGACGGGTTTTTGTTGCTTTTTATTTTTTCAGCCTGGCAGCGGCTCTGAAGAAACTGGACCCGGATGATGGAGAGCAGATCATGGAGTACTTTAAAACCCACGCGCTGCTGAGCAGAGAAAAAGCCTGTAAGACCCACAAACCCTGAGAGCTAATGACATCAACAGGGTAAAGGTCAGAGGTCAGGGCAGATGTTTCCATCCACACATCATGAACATAATCCCTCATTATTTTTAGGCTTTTAAAGCCGTTCTGTGGGGTTCAGGTTGCCCAGAACCTTACTGTTCACTGAAACCAGTTTGGTTCTGGTTCTGTTGGGACAGACGGGTCCAAACCTGTTGGTTCTTGATGTTGAAGAGTTTGAAGGCATCACCAGATATGTTTGGTGATCATTCACCAACTTTGAGTGAAATTATTTACATTTTAATTGAATTTCTCACTTGACAAGAAAAAAGGTGCATTTAGTCTGATGACGACCAGAAACATAAAAAAAAGTAAAATCAGAAGAAACATGAAAGGAGTGAAATATATTTTCACTCTGTTGTATTTCCCACACAGCGCCACCTTGTGGATGGCATGATATTGTGTGTGTTGCAGTGCTGCAGGCATCGGTCAGAGAGCAGAAGAAGCTGCTGGTTGAAAACGCCAAACTGAAAAAGGACATTGAGCAGCTGAGGGGTCAGCTGCAGGACAAGCAGAAGAGACGCACCGGTACGGGCTGAAAGAATCTACCAACCATTCAACAGCTGTAACACCTGAACAGCATCTTACCTGCACCAGGTCAAACATTTATCCAGGGTTTCTTTAGAAGACGTTCTCTCTGGGGACTGAGGAGCCATAAAGTTCTGAAGGAAGTTTTAAGGAAATGTTTTTAACCTCCTGGAAACACAACCTTAGACTTGATGTCTTGCTAAATT
Organism: Poeciliopsis gracilis; assembly: GCA_911649635.1. NCBI lineage: Eukaryota > Metazoa > Chordata > Actinopteri > Cyprinodontiformes > Poeciliidae > Poeciliopsis > Poeciliopsis gracilis. The sequence continues at coordinate 230,430 of CAJVRI010001274.1, forward strand.
AAAAGTTACTCAGATGCATTCAGTTGTTATCAGTACATAGTTGCTGAGCTCCAGATGAATTATTTCCTCTCTTTTTGCTGATTTAACGATTTTTTTCTTTCTTTCAGCCAAAGCGTTGTTCTCTCAGGCTCCGCCCCCTCCCAGTGTAAGCCCCGCCCACCCCAACCCTGACCCCACCTGGCCCTCAGGACCAACAGCTGCTGTTCCTTCAAACTGTCCTTCCTCCGTTTCCTCTGGTGAGAGCAGAGACCGACCAGGCAGGCGGCGGAGAGGAGAGAGGAAAGGTAACAACCAGACAAAATAAACCCCAGGGGAATAAAACCACAGTCACGTTTTATATCCGTCTTTTAGCTCGTCCGGCCTCAGACCCGCTCTCTTTGGGGGCGGAGTCTCGCATCGATGCGTCACGCCTGGACCTGCGTGTTGGAAGAATCCTGAGCGTGCAGCGCCACCCGCTGGCGGAAGCCATGAGCGTTCAGGAAGTGGATGTTGGTGAAAACTCTCCGCGGACCGTCGTTAGCAAACTGGGAGGGTTACAAGATCTGGATCAGGTGAACACCAAGAAAACCCAGAAAACATCATCATGATAGCTGGTGTTCTGAATGAAAACTGACTTTTATTGTGACATTTTTAGCTTAATTTTCAAAATTATCAAGTTAAAAGTTTTTGTAACAAAATTGGACTTTTTCTGAAACCGTTTTCAAAATGACTTAAAATATTTAGGTGTATAAAATGTCATTTTGATTTTGAAGGGTATTCAAAAATTAACCCAAACTATCAAAATAATAGAAAATTCAATTCTTTTACTTTGCACTTTTGCATTTGCTTCTTGTGACATTTTAAAGTTTGTTCAAAATTTAGTTGGATGGAAACAGCTCAAGATTAGCTACATTTAGCAGAAATGCCAGATCTGCAATGAAAAAGGTTTAGTTGAATACTTACTATTTTATAAAAATACAAATGTAAAAGATGAACATTTGATGTGAATGATTGGATTTTATAGCTGTATTTTTTAAGCAGTGAAATGTAATTTATGCCTTCAATTACAAACTGAAACAAATAAAAACACATAATTAATTAATTAATTATATCTTGAAATCAAAATGTATTTTATTAAGTTTTAAGATGAATTTAATTCATTCCTACAATTATATCAAAGCCTTCCAGATCATGCTAGCAGCTAACCAGAGTCAAGCTAACAGCTAATGCTAACTCCAAATTAGAGAAAAGCTGATTGAGTCAAGAGTCAATAAATAGTATTTACTGTGGTTTTTGTTTTTTATGATTGAATTTCCCCTTGGCAGCTGCGCGGCTCTCTTGGAGTGTTTCTATGCAACGTGAAGGCCTCTAAAATGAGGGGCGTGGCCTCACATGGCCGCCTTCTCTGTTGCTGCTCTGATGTCATCACTGAGCTGCTGACGCCACCTTCAGGCTCCGCCCCCGGAGACAGAATCACCTTCCTGAGCTACCCTGGTAACTATGGGGACAGTGTCATGTGGTCATGAGGCTGTTAGATACCAACACTGGGATCCGCCATGTTTGTTTTAGGCGAGCCGGATGGTGAACTTCCATCCAAGCAGAGGATCTGGGAGCTGCTGCTGCCTGACCTGCAGGTGGACAGTAAAGGTGTGGCCAAGTACAAAGGCTGTGGGTTTGAGGTGAAGGGGAAGGGGCTCTGCAGGGCTCCATCTCTCACCAGCTGCACCATCAGATAGAAAACTGCCCCCTTCTGGATCATGTGTGTAAAAACTGCTGGTTCATGTTTCTGCTGTTGTGGCTTCAAATGAACTGACAGAGCAAAGGCAAAATACTAAAATAAACAGACAAAAGAATGTTTTTTTTTCTGTTGCTTTTTAATTATTTCATGTTATTATTATTTTATTTCAAATGCTGGTTATGGTTAACATAGCTATCACTAAAGTTTCTTCAAACATTTTGAAAAGTATTGATTAAATTGCACTTTTCAAAATATGCATGAAATTTAACATTTATATTTAAAATACCTTCCAGTTTTAGTGTCGAGTGTTCTTAACAAAATTAAAGTTTATTGGTCTTTCAAAATACTACTCTAAATATTATCATATATCGCAATAATTACGACATTTGTTGTTGTTACAGGCCTAAAACCCACATTAACGTTGATGGTTTTGGTCCTCAGAATTTGTGTCAGAGTGATTGGTCTGACCTAAAATCCAGAGCTTTGTGATGGTTCTTCGCGGAGAGGCGGAGCAGTTGATCCCTGATTGGGCGGCCTCTGATTGATGGCCAATCAGAGCTGTTGTCCAAAAACGAAACCCCGCCCCCAACCTCCTCGGCCAGAGAGCTCAGCCAATCAGCGCTCTGGGTGAGGAAGGCAGGCGGCTGAAGCCCCGCCTTCTCCAGGTGATCAGCGTGCGTGAGGACGAGCATGGCGTGATGACGCCAGTCTGGACCGAAGAGACTCTGAAAGGCAAAAAATGTTTTAAAAAGTCTTAACATGTTTCTGAGGAGAAAAACAAAAAGGATTATTGTCCCATCAGGAAATGCGTTAGTGACCGCTAATGCGCTAATAGTGGAGCTAATTTTTAATTTAGTTAGCAATTAGCTCTGAAAACATTTAGCACATCTAGCTTCGGTTGTTTGTGTAAAGGCCTTGCACTGTTTCACGTTTATTTAAGTAAATTCACAAATGAATGATTGGACTGTTGAAACTTGATAAACTGCATTTTTCACATTATCACTTTTTCTCACAGGAATTTTAAAAAAAGGATTAAAAAGTCTTAATTTCTAGGATAATGTGAACATGACACAGAGTTTTGGACCTGATATTTTTCCACCCCAAAGGTACGAAAACACAAGTACAAATAATGGGCCAAAAACCAACGATCAAGCAGAGACAGGTTGGGATGAAATTCAGATTACGTAAATAAGACAAACTGATAACTAAACGGAGCAGATCTAAATGTTTGTGTTGTACCTCTGTGTGGCTCAGCAGCTGTGACTTTTCGTTCAGCTGATCGGCTCTGACTACGACCACCAACACGTGAACGCCGCCGGGGCAGAGCGCCCGCAGGCTCTGTGGGCGGAGCTTCACCGGGGGCGTGTCCAGAACTCTGAGCACGAGGTCAGACTCCGCCCCCTGCCTCCTGAAATACGCGGGAAACTTCCTGCTCAGGACCCGGAGCTCTGTCGTCATGGAAACGCCGGAAACGCAGGTTCCTGTCTGAAATTCGTCGCCGCCTTTAACCGGCGAAAAACGTTGTTACGTTCACATGAAAAACTGAACCAGAACGAAATTCTGCTTTTCAGGACTGACCAATGAGAGCGTTCCCCACGGAGCTCCGCCCACTCTGCCTGTCTCCTAGCAACAGCACATTTAAAGCCAGAACATCCCTTTGTTCGTCTCTTGTTTTCATCAACCTACTCAGGAGGTTGTCATGGAAACCGAGTGTATCGTCCATCTGATGAAACAACAACAATGTGAGATTTTATTGTATTTCAGTCTGCAGATAGAAAAACAAACAAACAGCAGCTTCTGTCTTCTGACGCTCTATCAGTCGGTTTAAACTGTTTGAGTCGCCTTCACTGTCCTTCAGGACGATAAAAACATCGAGATTGATAATAAAACGTATTCTCACCTGGTCGTACCTGTGCAGGTGCAGCAGACCGGGTTCCTGGTCCAGTCAGCACAGGAAGCTACAGGAGTGGCTTCAGGTTAAAGTGTAACCAGCCTCACATATCTGCTGCTCCGCTCAGGATTTATTGCCCCATAAAAGTGACAAACGTCTCTGCTATTCCTCACACTGCAGCGCTAATGACTGCGTGTTGACTTTCATCTGGTTTTATACTGTAATAAAACCCAAAATAAAATGTAAATCTATTGATTTAATCATGTGAGCTGCTGTCAGTGGACGCACAGACAGAAAACACAACATCTGCTCTGAGCTTCATCATTAAAATGTAGTTTTACTGCCTGCATTCATGATCATGTTGCTGTGATGTTCAGTCTGTTAGTCATAAACTTCAGTTATTTAACTTCATGTTTCTCAGGCTTCTCTTTAAACAAACTGTGTTGACACATCAGGCCACATCCAGGAAGGAGGTTTCCATTAACGAACAGACAGGACCGACCTGTGATTAATGTTTGATGCTTATTGATCCTTAAAGACTCTTAAATTCATGACTAAAATGAAAGTTGGCCTTAAATTCATTCATCACAGATATTAGATTTTGTGGTGGCAGGATCATTTAATCTCATACATTCTGTTTATTTGTTTAGCTTTTTTCTTGTAGGATTTTTCCGTTAGACAAAAGTTTGATTCTTTACTTTCTGAGACTGGAGGCAGTAGCTAACTAGCTGCTCACTAGCTGCTCACTAGCTGCTAACTAGCTGCTAACTAAGTGCTAACTAGCTGCTAACTAGCTGCTAACATAGCCTGCCATGCTAGCCAGTTAGCTCTTTGGCGTCTGATGGGTCAGTGGGTTCCTGGGCCTCCTTCGGTTCAGGAATCATACAGCTGAAAATGAACCATCAGAGTTTTGTCTTGTTCTCAGATCCAAATCAGAGCCATTAAACAAACCGTGACATTAGCGAAACGGGGAACCAGATGGAAATGTGACGACAATGCAGATTGATGACCTACTGCGGACGTGCCTGAACGGGGAAACTGCCGGAAACAACAGAAGAGACCCAGTGAGCTTATCTTCACGGCAGCAGCAGTCAAAGTCAGAGCAGCCGTTCCTCACAAACAGGGAAACTCTGGTCTGTGTGAAGGAAAACCTGCAGAAGATCAGATCAGATCAGATCAGATCAGGTCAGGTCAGGTCAGGTCAGGTCAGATCAGGTCAGATCAGGTCAGGTCAGGTCAGGCTGCAGGAAACGTCGGCTTTTCCACATATCAGATATTTAACTCATATCAACCTAAACCTGGTTTTTTGTAGCAAAGCTTTTTAGACTCATTCAGCTGCATAAATGTAACAATGTCAGCATTTAAAATGTTAAGAGAGTTTTAGTTTGTTTGGTAATGGAAATGTTGTAGTTTGAGCTACAGGAATAATAATAATAATAATAATAATAATAATAATAATAATAATAATAATAATATACTTTTCTGTACTTATCTCAGCTTATTTACGTCTAAATTTTGTTATTTGGTGGTTGGTTGGAGAACGAGTCATACTGACTTAAAATGAAATAAATGATGGGGAGTGAAACAGATGGACCAGTGAAATATACTAATCAATCCAAACATTCAGGAAGTATTGAATTAGAGAAGAATTCTGAGGTATTTAAAATGTAACTAACCTCTCTGAAAGCCAATCCCTCCCCAAGCAGAGCCAGAAACACAGGCCCAGTGTGGGGAGGCTAACCTGCCTCGCCACCAGGGGGAGCCGTGGGCCTGAGTCACCTGGTTTTAAACTGTGATGAAGACTGCCTCAGCACCGACAGAGGGCAGCACTGAGGCACATTTATTCTGAAATAATGTTGAACTAAACAAAGTTACACAAAAACATAAACATAAAACCTTAAATGGCCTTTTGAGGCAGTTTATCGTTATACGAACTACCAACCAGATTCATTCACCATAAGTTGGTCTAATTTGACACCATTTCATCCTGATCTTTACTTTAAATGAGACCCATATGGTCTGAGAAATTGGATTTTTACATTCTGCCCATTTTGAACTGATTGAGTTCTTTGATACGAAGAACTGCCCTGGTGGTCATCAGGGTTCCCCACTGATTCTGTTCAATGGACCCAGTGGGTCCAAACATCCTGGGCCGACCAGAACCCACCCAGCCTGGACCAAACTGGTGGGACCTTCAAGCACCAGCTGGATTTAGCTTAACGTCTCAATCCTGTCGGACCGGTTTAAGGGACTAAATACAAAAACACCTGGCTCTTCAAAATGTCAGTATTTGAATCTCAGTATCTAATTACAGTGTGAATGACATTGGACTTACAGAACCAGTTATTAATGTGGCTGCTCATGTTTAGTCTAAATCTAATCTGTTTTCCAAATCTAATACAGTTTTCCAAATGTAAAATATTTAGCTAAATTAGTCTCATCAGTTTCTAATCAGTCCTTCACTTTTCCACTTTTTAACAAACTTTTCTCCTGATCCTGACTGATTTCACAAACTTTGATATTTATGTTTGGAAATGACATTTATAATTAAATCATTTGGTATTTTTTATCTTCCTGCCGTTTTGCGCCGTTACCTTCAGTAGCTGCTCAGAGGAGACGGTCACATAAGAAGCACTTAAGGAAACTGTGGCTCATAAATAATATCAGTTAAAACTAGAAATGACAAACATCTTAATGACAAAAAGAGGATTTTTAAGAGCTTTTTGTTATTCTGTGTAAAGTCTTATAATAAACTTGGCTACTACAAGCTAGCTGCTAGCAAAAAGATAAAGTCAAATATAGATAAAATACATATAAAATCAGGTGAATTTGAGCCCAACATTAATTTAGATCTGTGACCCAGAAAGGTAACAGTGTGAAGCTCATGACTGGAAATGGCTGAATCCAGGGAGAGACTGCCAGCTAGTGCTAGCGTAGCCAGCTAGTGCTAGCGTAGCCAGCTAGTGCTAGCATAGCCAGCTAGCGTAACATCTATTGGTAGAAATGAAGCAGTGAATACGGTAAATAGGGTTCGGAGGTGTTATTTAGTAAAGGTGCTTTTAGCACAAAACAGAAAACTATAGCAAGAAAAATTTATTCACAAAACATTTAATAAACTTTCAGTTAAAGTCACTAAATGTGAATAATTTCACCCAGATTTACCACAAAATACAAAACTAATTCTTTCAAAATGTCAGTGCAATAAAACATATAGTCTGGAAAGAATTAATTCATTTATTTAGTTTTTACTCAGAACAAACCCAGTAAAATCAGCTAAAATTTAAAAAGTATGATACATCAACACAAAATGTTTTTTATAAGTTTAAAACAGAAGCGAGATGTGAAAGGAAAGAACGGCTGGATTGGGGTCAGAGCAATGAAACCTGTTCAGTTGTTGGTGGTATAATAATGTTATAAAGACGGAATAGTTATTGATTGAAAACATAATTCAAATGTTGACTAATATTTTATGCTAAAGTGACCAGATAGCTGAACTCGGTTTCTTTGTAGGTTTAGTGATGAAGAGTGAAAACAATGTGTGAATGAGGTCAGATATGCGTCATCGTTGGCCCTCGTGTTGCCGTGGTGACGGCGGTCAGACTGGATTTCAAAGCGGTTTCGGTTTGTCTCGACGCCCTGGAGGAAATCACACCTGAACATCTAAGGGTTTCGTTTTACCGTCAGGTGGCGTGACAGGAAGCTGATGATCTCCCAGATAGTGAAGGAGACACTCAGGGAATTTCACAAGTGTAAATAGGAATGTTATTCACTCTTTCTTTTACAAATCTCTCTGCCTCTCGTTGCCTCAGGCCTCGATCACAGACAGACAGCAGATCTGCTCTGTCCATCCTTCCATCAGTCCGTTATTTTGCCCAACTCATTTCCTCTGACACACATGGAGTCTCGTCTTCACCGCCACTGAAGACGACGAGTTGGCGGCCAGCACTGAGGTGTGGGGAGAGGCGTGCCGAGACAAGGAAGGGGAAACCTCAAACTTGGATTTAACGGCTTGGTCCAGCAGTAAAGATGGCCGCGGTGGCGGAGTCTGGCTGTTTGGGTCCGGCGCGGCCCGGCAGGTGAGTCCGGCGCCGCATGAGCAGCGCTGGAACAGCTCCAAGCCCTGGTGGCCCTTTCGCCGCTGACGCGTGCAAACCTGGCCCTCCCGCAACACCGGCTTGCAGATCCGGGCCCAGAAGTGGCGAGCGCAGCACAACCCGTCTGAGCAGTCAGAGGAGCGGAGGCACAGGTCGCCCACCTGACCTGGACAACCAAAACACAAAACCTCTGGTCAACAAACTCCACTCCGTTTGAACAGACAGTTCATTGATTAAAAAAAACACAGCCAGCTGCCATTATGTCGACCAATCAGGCTTCCTGTTTGACTTCATCACTGACCAGCAGTGGGTCGTTGTGTTGACCAATCACGTCTGCTCTTTGACTCAATGTTTCTGTAAGCTTTGCTCAACTAAAAGTTTAACAAGTAAATTAGTTCTTTACCATTTTATCCTGAAAAATTAATATAGTGGAAAATCCAACCAAAACAAACCTGCTAGCCTAGCGCTAGCAGGAAAAATGGCTCCTTTTCTTTTACCAAAGACAAAAAAAGAAATCCTACAGCCACTAAAACCTGACCCCACTCCATTTCCATTTCCATTTAATGAAGCAGGAAGTTGCTCTCAGCGTCTTCAGAGGCTTTTGTGTCGTTTCCTCCACTGGTTCTTGGTGCAGCGCCCCCACAGGCCAGGAGGGGAACAGGCTGATATGACTGAGAGCGGAGAGAACAAATTTACCTCTACCAGAAGATCCTTTAAGGTTTGCCCTCCCTCGTTTCCTCCATCGTCTGTTAGACGGCGGGTTCACGTCTCCATCAGCATCCAGGACACTCTGAGACCAAAAACCGACCAGCTCAGGAACACAAACGTCTGCAAAAGAGCAAAGCAAACAATCTATGTTGAAATTCTTCATATTTTTAGACTATATGACCGTCATTTTAAAAGCAGGTCTTACTGCTGCTGCAGCGGTTGCCGGGGCAACACATGGTATCCCTGAGGCAGCGCCTGCTCCTCCTGCGGCAGGCGTGGCAGCGGGAGTGGGCGGGGCCTTTGGTCGGGACGTGGCAGTAGTTTCCCATGGTGCACTCCAGGTCGCTCATGCACTGGAAGAGCTGCACCGAAACAAACCATCCCAACAAGTTCACACCAAATATCCTGACTATTCAGGACCTTCACTTCAGACATGGGATTATTCAGAATATCGAGATTAACCTGAAACTTTGTCAACACATTTTAACAAACCGTCCAGGTTTGAAACTTTTTGATTCTGGTTTGTTGAAGGAACTTTTTCAACTGCAACAGATTCATAGTAGCAGATCAGGAAGTAGATTAAGAAACTTTATGATGAAGATTGAAGCATTTTAACGTGTTTGTTGGAAGAGACGTGGCTTTGTGAAACAACACAAAGCTACATATAAACACAGTAATAACTGTAAAACAGAGCAGATGAAATAAAAATCAGAAACCGGACACCAAGCTGTTAGCGCATGCTAGCTGTGAGAATAAACTAAAGTACAGTAGGAAGCAACTATCTTCATTTATCATCTATGGAGCTAAAATGGAGAGAGCTTTTATTTTGAAAGTCTTTTTCTCTTGGTTGTTCTTGGTTAGTAAAAATAAAGCAATCAGATGTTGTTGCTCAAGTTATTCTAATGCACAGGTGTCAAACTCCAGACCTGAGGGCCGCTGGCTGTCCTGCAGTTTTTAGATGTGCCACACAACAAAACACAGGAATGAAATGGCTTAATTACCTCCTCCTTGTGCTAATCACCTAACTATTCTGTTCAGGTGGTGCAGCAGAGGCACATCTGAAAGTTGCAGGACACTAGCCCTCCAGGACTGGATGGTGACGCCCCTGTAGAAGATTTAAATTTAACCCACATCCTATAAAGAGGTTGATTTAGTTTTTTTTTAACTGAAACACTAAAATATTCCCCAGATTAGAAGTTAAATCCTCTGGATTTGTCCTGCCTGCAATTTCCTCCTGGATTTTTGCTGCTTTCCATCTAGAATGTTTTAGTGGCTCCATGTTAGGAAAATGTTTCTCAGGATCTGAAGCTCCTGCAGCAGCAGAGCTGCATGTTTTCTCTCTGTTGTTTGTGTTGCTTGTTGTTTTTCTCTGTCACCTTTAACCCCCAGCAGATCAGATCTCAGGTGTTTACAGTCGTGCTGCTTCCACTCACCGTCAGGTCCACGCCACGTCCCCACGCGCTCCTGTTCACGGGCAGCGCGTGGCCTTCAGACAGGATCACGGTCCTGATGGAGTTCAGGCGGACGCGCGCGTCCACGCGGAGGAGGAGCGCGGCCCCGACGCCAAACATCAGCACCAACTGGAGGCTCATCGCTGCGGGACGCGACGATCCTCAGGTTTATGTCCAGGTTGAAAAGTCCTGAAACCTGCGGGCGCGTGCGGGGCAGAGACTCTAACGCACCTGCTGCTGCTGCTGGAAGATGCTCCGGTTCGCCCAGGTGAGACAAACCCGCACCTGCTCCATTTATAGGCGGCCCGGTCCGCCCGCAAACCGCCCCGCCCCGCAACTCACCCCGCAACCCGCCCCGCAACTCGCAGCCATAGATACGGAGGCTGCAGATGGACATGTTTGGACTAGGACGTTTTGCTTCAGCTCCAGTTACACTGAAAAAAGAGAATGTAGCTTTAACTTATAAAAATAGTTTATTTTATATAAATGGAGTTTAAATTTATTTTTATATTTATTCACTTTTAAACACGACAATTTGATCAACTTATTTGGATAAACTTCATTTTATCCAAATCATTTCTTAAAAGACCAGTTTTGTTTTTTCAGTGTGGATGAAGAGATCAGACTTGAATTCAGAATGAAAATGAGTTTTTAATCATAAAACTTCACATTAAAGTTCTCCGTGTCTTTACAAACACATTAACAGTAATCCATCAGGTCTCTGACTTTGACTGAAATAATGTCTCAGTGATAAAACGTGTTCATTATTTATGCTTTTTATGCAAAACGTGTATTAATAAGCTGCTGCTTTTGGATTAGAATTTAAGCTTAAAATAAACTGTGGAATAAATAATCTGTGTTATTTTCATTGAATGTCCGTTAATAACACAATACATGTCTACAGACAAGCAACTTGTTGCTGAATTACTGAATTAATCAACGTCTCAAACGATACATTTATTATATATTTATTGTTATTCATGTCATCCAACCATCAGATTGATGTAAAGAGTTTCAGGAAGCCCCGATCGTTCAGTGACTCATTTACAAACGAGGAAGCTGACATTAGCGTTAGCAACATGGTTAGCATTGAGATGCTAACTTGAATAAAGGCTAGCTCCTGTTAGCACAACTGCAACAGGGTCCAATCAGATTGCTTAGAAGCTGAAATTAACCCCCAGTTTGCCGAGAGAAGCAGATTCATCTTCTGCTGATGTTTTTTTGGGGATGTGCGTCAGATTTACGGCTGTACTAGAAACACGACAGTATGATGGTTCCGCCCGGAACCTTTGGAACAAACAATCAAAAACAAAACTTCAAAAATATGATTAACTGGCCAAAAATGTTAACAGATTAAAATCTCTGAGACAGACTAAACTTGAGATATTGGCAGAAATTTCACCAGTTAAGTTGCATCTCTTTATGTTGGGCGTAATCCAAGTAAAATTTACAGGCACCAGAAATGTTTCTGAGTCAAGAACAACAAGACATCAGGCTTCAAACAGAGAAACAGTTAGTTTGAATCCTCACTGGGTTATCAGTTATTTAAAATCCCAAATACAAAAAGCAACACAACAGATGAAAGGTTTTGCTTTGAAGCGTATTTTTAGATTGTTTCCATCTTTAGTGAAAAGCGACTCTGTAAACAGTCGAGTCCTTTCTGTCTGTGACCTTTGAGAGAAACATTTAACATTTCCACAAACGACGCCCACGACACCTGCAGCAGCTTTCACCGAGTCCGAGCCGCAGACACTGATCACAGATAAGATAATGAGCTGGAAAAACCAAACCGCAACTTTACTGCCACACACACACACACACACACACACACACACACACACACACACACACACACACACACACACACACACACACACACACACACACACACACACACACACAGTAACACTTCCTGCTTCACAACCAACCACAGCTGTTTCTCACACAGGTGAGAATCTTAAGGTCTGGAAGAAAAACTCACTGGAAGAAAAACTCGCTGGAAGAAAAACTCGCTGGAAGAAAAACTCGCTGGAAGAAAAACTCGCTGACTCTTCAGCTCCTTCTGATGCTGAACATCTGTGATCAGTTTCCAAATCTGAATGTAAGCCTGGACTTTGACTGGACCACTCACATTCTAGTTTTGGGTCATTGTCCTGATGGAAGATGTAGCTCTTTAGTTCAGGTGTGTTTAAAATGAGGGGCGTGGGCCCATTTGTGGCCCTTGTAAGGACTTTTTGTGGTCGCTGAAGGAGGTTGAATCAAACTTCTCATTTAATAAAAATATTGCATGTTCAGTTTATTGCTGAGGAGGAAAAGATCAATAAAAATAAAAATAATTTTGCTTTATTTGATCTGTAAAAGTCTCATTTAGAGAAACTCGACGAAACTTTTGGAAAAATCTGGTTTATGTCATCCTTAACTCTGACCTGCTTCCCTCCAGCATGATGCTGCCACCACCGTGTTTCGCCACACAGGCTGTGAGTTCAGATCAAGTCAAAATGGTTTCATATGAGCAGATGGTTGATTGCATGCCACACTTTTCAGATTTCCAGATTTCTTTCATTTGTAATTCAAATTAAGGTTTCTGTTTGCAAAGTGAAAAACGAAAAGAAATGTGAAAAGTCTTTTTTTTTAAGTTGTGTTGCTATGGTAACTAATGTTTGTGGTACACAAAACATTTTTGTTGTCGCCTCCATGTGGAGGAACTTATTTATTAACCTGAAATCTGAATCTCTAAGGTGAAACACGGTGGTGGCAGCATCATCCTGTGGAGACGCTGGAAAAGCTGTTGGAAAAGCTGCTGGACGCGAAGAGGAGCTGGAAACGGAGGAGCAGGAGTTATTTTTATAGCAAATCTGTTCCTAGATGTGATTCTGTTCTGAATTTATCTCAATAGTGAAACGTTGAAGAGTTGAACTGCAGGCGTTCAGAGGTGGAAACAGACGGCCAACAGCGCCGCGCTGTGGATTTTCCCTGCAACTGCAAGAACAAAAAGGTTAAAGAAAAAAAATATCAATAAAATGTTCAAACTCATTCTTAACCTCAAACTTACAAACCCTAGAAACTATATATGTGATTTATTTAATTTTAATAAATGTTTTATTTACTCAGTTTGTATCAAAGGCTAAAAATAATTGTTAAAAATTTATATATTTATAAAAAAAATACACAAAGTAAAATAATTACTTTTGATATAGAAAATAGTAAATTAATGGAGTTTCTTTTATTTCAAGTCAAACATTAAAGCTCTTAAAGATCTGCCAAAATATTAACTTTGTTTTATTTTAACTTCAATTTATAATTTGAGTCTTTAAGGACAAAAAGGTTCTGATCAAAACATATCAACCAATAAACTAATCACCAGTTTTATCTACTGACATGTCTCATCTTATTATTTCATTGTAATAAGATAAAAATTAATCTTATTACAATGAAATAATAAAATAATTTAATTATCTTGTCTCTAATGAAATAAGATATTTTTCCACGTTACGGTGGAGAACAGCTTCACATTAACAACGATGATGTTGTTATTAATGGCGTCTCATTCAGCCAGTAACAACAACACTGCAGGCTGCAGGAGAAACTTAACCTTTAAAAACACAAAAAATACAATATAGATGTTTAAAAAATGGAGTAAAAGCAGCTAAAAGGCAGTTAATTAAAAACTAAAACAGTTCAGTCACTAATGAGAAGAAATAAAGTTTTAAAGAAGCTCATCCTGTTTCACAGCCAACTTTTGATTTTAAAACATTTTTACTAAATAAACGGACTGAACTTTGAATTATGCTGTTTTATTTTATTTATACAGAAAAATTTGTTTCTATTGAGCAAATATTACGGAAAAATACTGAGATTTTTTGCATTTATAGGGTTTTTAAAAGATGGAAAGACGTCAGATTTAACTACTTTTAAACAGAATAGAATAGAATAAAATAGAATAGATTAGAATAAAATAGAATAGAATAGATTAGAATAGAATAGAATAGAATAGAATAGATTAGAATAGAATAGAATAGAATAGAATAGAATAGAATATTCTTTATAGATCTGAAGGGGAAAATTGTTTAGATGCTGACAGCCACTTTATGTTAAATATTGGTACATACAAATATAACTGTAAACAATAGAAAATTTATTTTAAAAAAAGACATAATTGTGATATTGTAAATGATTTAAATATAAATATTAAATATAAAATAAACATAGAAACTGAATAAATAAATAGAATGAACAAATAAAACAATCTATAAAAAAAACGCAAATATAAATAGATTTATAGAAAAGCACAGTCAGTCTCTTCTGATGGCTGCAGGCAGGAATGATTGGAGCCAATTGGTCGATGGTGCCGATTGGTCAATGGAGACGATTGATCGATGATGCTGATTGGTCAATGGTGCCGATTGGTCGATGGTGCCGATTGGTCAATGGAGACGATTGGTCGATGATGCTGATTGGTCAATGGTGCCGATTGGTCGATGGTGCCGATTGGTCAATGGAGCCTATTGGTCGATGGTGCCGATTGGTCCATGGTGCCGTTTGGTCGATGGTGGTCGATGTCATGGATGGTTTTTTTGGGTGTGACTGTCAAACCGGAGCGCCCGGAGAAAACCCAGCAGTTCAGAAGTGAAAATAACTCGACCTACAAGCTACAGAGGAAACTTTCGCCCCTCTCCTCGGCTCAGAAGATGTAATTCCACCATGACTGTTTGCGGGAAGCTGGAATGATTGTCCTCCTCCTAGAGTAGGATGGTGGCTGACACTTGCACTCACCGAGTGAGTCCACAGAATCTGACCTGGAGCTTGGACGTTTTTCTATCAGCCTCGGTATGGGAGCTCTTTTCTTCCCCGGGCGCTCGGACTCAGTTGAATCCTCTGCAAGCAATTTGTCTCCACGAATCTCTCCCGCTGTGGCCTCTGAACTGCTCCTGGAGTCATCCTCCAAATTGTACGAAGCAAATGGAATGGGTCCTGTTTGTTTCCTTCCCTTGACTGGACGGAGTGAAACGACTGACTCTTCAGAGTTGCTGTCGTCATAATCTGAATCACTGGTAGAGTCACTTGAAGACTCTTCTGTTTTCTTGGCTTTGGGAGAGTCTTTCTTTGCATTCGAAGGACTTTCAGCTGCAGCGTCAGCAGAAGCCTGCAGTTCCTTCATGTATGCCTCGAGGTCTGGTTGGAAGGCTTTGTATTCCTTCTGGAGAGAAGTGATTTTATTCTTGAAATAATTCAAGCGCCTGGTCAGCTTCTCTCTTTCCTTTTTCTCTTTTGTAAACGAGGAAAACATCGATTTGGTCCCAAGCTTTGCGGTTGCTTTCAATTCCTCGATCTTCTTCAGACGGGCAGCCTGGGTCTGCTGCAGCTCTTTGACCTTCTTCTCCACCTCCTCGAAGGAAACCTCCCAGCCAGTCTGGTCCGAAAGCCTTTCCGTCAACACCAGGATTTCTAGTTCCAACTCTCCGTTGAGGGCGCTCAGCCTCCGCTTCTCGTCGATGGCGCAGAGAAACTGATATTTCAGCATCGGCACGTTGATCGCCTGTTGGCTCAGCGATTTGAGCATATTGTCCAGTTTCTGGTTCTTTCTGCTGGCGTCGTCTCTGCCTTCATCATCCGAGGTGACTTTCTTCTTCACGGTGACCAAGTTGTACATTTTTAATTTCTGCCTGATCTCTCTAAAGTAGCTGTCTTGAATCGCCATCATCTCCTTGTTTTCCCTTTCTTTTTCTGTGAATTCTTCAAACAGCTTCGTTTGTTGAACAAGCTGTCTCGACAAGACGCCGACGTTTTTTCTTAACTCTTTGTTGAGAATTAACAGCCTTTCCTGACGTTGTTGGGCTCCCTGGTTCAAAGACTTCATCATTGGTTCCTCAATCATTTGCTCATTCGTGTGTTTCAGCACATCGAAAAGCATCGTCCTTCTTTTGCACAAACTGTCCAGCTTTTCCTCCTCGTCAGCCCAGATGTCAAATTCCAGGTTCAGCTTGTAGAGCCGCTTCTCGCATTGTTTGAAAAACGCCTTCTCGTCTTTCTCCAGCCTCTTCCGATTTTGGTAGCGGCTCCTGCGGTCCGCGGAGTTCTCCAGCGCCGCGTTGATTTTCAGCAGCCTCTGGATCGCCTTGTTGTTCTTTTTGCGGACTTTCTCAGCGTTGTAAAAAGCAGTTCCTGCTTTCTGCTTCTCCACTTTATACATTTTGAGGTTTTTCTCGCAGCTTGAAGCCAAAACTGTGAGAGCAAAACGTGAAGCAGGTCAGACAGCTTCGTCATCGGAATCCAGTGAAATGGATTCTGATGAGTCAGACAGAGGCTGCGCCATCAAGTGACGCCATTGATGACATCATCAGGCTGTGTGACTTCATCAGTGTGATGTCACGCCCTCCCAGCAGGACTCTTTTTTGTCACAATAACAGGTTTTGATGGATGATAAAATGACCAGAAGTTGCTGTGATAAATGAGAACCATCTTTAAATAATATAACGGCTTAATAATGCAAGATCAAATTCACAAAGAAATTTCCTGTCCAAATTTTGTACCACAAGCAAGCAATTGTGAAAAGGTATGACAACAAAAATTCCTGTAATAAACTTTGACTTTGAAAGTTTATTGAGGGTGAAAGGTTTCAGCAAGGTGACAGGAAGTCAGTTCCTGCAGCAACATGTCCTGAAGCTACATCAGCTCAGCTAATATCACTCATGTTAACAACGCTGTTGATTTCGTTAAGCTTCCGTTCAATAACGCAAAACCGGAAATAGAACAGTCTTTTCAAAGTAAAAACATTAAACCTAAAACCGGAAGTTAATTATACATGAATCAGATAAAACGAAGTAAAGGCGATAATACAAATAAATAATAACTTAATACTGGTTATTTATGATTGTCTCCCCTGATTAATTGTATAAATTGTGGATATTTATTAGTTTTGTTCAGTTATTGAGTTATTGTTGTAAAGGTTTTATTCTGGTTTAAACTTACTGCTCGCTGGTTTTGGGTTTGTTTCCATCGAGCTGGTTGCCTGTTTTTCTATCCAGATCTGGCAACACGGGGCTCCACAGAACCGCTGATTACGGTACTTTTCACTGACCGGCTTCCGTTGTTTCCGGTCCGGTCCGCATGTTCTGGAGCTGAAACCCGAACCGGAGAAGATGGAGGCGGCAGCGGCAGCGGCAGCGGCGGTGTGGGGAAACGCAGCGGGGCGCAGACCGGAGCGCGGACCGGAGCGCGGACCGGAGCGCGGACCGGAGGGCGGACCGGAGCGCGGACCGGAGCGCGGACCGGAGGGCGGACCGGAGCGCGGACCGGAGCGCGGACCGCAGCGCGGACCGGAGCGCGGACCGGAGTCCCGCTGATACTGGAGGTTTCCCGGAGCGCGGACCGGAGCGCGGACCGTGAGTCCCGCTGATACTGGAGGTTTCCTGGCTGCTGTTTGTTTGGCTGCTGTTTGTTTGGCTGCTGTTTGTTTGGCTGCTGTTTGTTTGGCTGCTGTTTGTTTGGCTGCTGTTTGTTTGGCTGCTGTTGGGTCAGCTGATGCTGACCGGAACCGAAACTTTATTACATAATTATTGTTAGACTTTAACCTCTGATGTCTCACAGACTGTCTGTTCCTTGATGTGCAAATCTTATTCCTTGTATATTTTCTAACGTGTTTCTGGTTTATTCAAATTAGAAAATGTTACATCAGCAGTGTGGTAGCAGTCAGTCCTCCAGCGAGTTAGAAAAAGCCTCTGACTGAAGACTGATGCTGTTAGACAGTCTCATGCATTTTCCACAGTAACATGTCAAGGATGACTCCATCTGTTGTTGCTAAGCTCCGCTAATCCACTGCCTTTGCTTCTGCTGCCTCTTTTTAAAGGAATCCCTCATTAGCTGTAACAATACTTTTTATTTGAGAAACATATATTTCAAATTAACTGCAATAAGGCAAAAGAAAAAAAAAAGCCTCCTTGATGTTTATTTTATTATATTGTTGCCATGCTGTTTGTGCTGCAATGCATCCTGGGTAGATAGCATATGCTATGTGCTAAGGCATTAGCTCTAATGAACTTATTGTTCATTAGCAGAACAATAAGTTCTGCTCATTCAGTAGCTCAGACTTTTCAGTTTGAACCAAAGCAGAAGGAAATGGATGGATGGACAGTTCAATCACACTTATTCCAGACAGTATGCTGAATTATTTAAACTAGATTAAAAAATCTTTGCAAACATTAAAGTTTGTATTTCTACTCGTATTTTGACTCTATTGAGTTCAATTCATTGTAAGTGTATTTAAACTCAGTATAACTGTGAATCTAAACACTAGAAAAGTAAAGATCACTGCATCATTAGCAGGCCTTCGTCTCTACGGGCTGCAGAACACACACACACACACACACACACACACACACACACACACACACACACACACACACACACACACACACACACACACACACACTCCCAGGTATCCTCCTGCTCGCTGTGCCAGCAGTGAGTCACAGGGAGCAACCAGGATCTCACAGTGAGTGTGTTGATCCGGAGCCTCGCCCTCCTGCCAGGCACCAAACGTCTCGGTCTCAGTGAGACGAGACGCTGTTGACTCAGCAGCTGGACTCCAAGGCCCGGGAGGAGGAGAGGCACAGGGTGTCCTGAAACAGGAACAGGAAACGGATGTTTGTTGTCAAAGCCTCTTACATGTGTGAGGCAAGTTGGCCCCACTTCTCATTTTCAGGTGGGAGATTTCTGAGGACTGTTCTGCTTTTCAGGCCACAGGATCTCAGTGACTTTCTGTTTTCGCTCCGTCCTGGTGGATGTACTGCTGTGTTTTGAGCCTTTGTTTTTTGGTAGAAGTCATGGTGGGTTCTGTGATGGAAAGCCGCTCAGGTCCAAACCATGGCACTTGGTTTTGAACCTCCAACCACAGTTAGTATGAAGTTCTTTACCTGGGATGCTTCTGTCCTGGTGCCAAATAATTCAGATTTAGACTCATGTTCCTGCAGAAGTCTTTGTCTGTCTGTGTGTTTCTTGAAGAGCAAAGGTTTTCCAGTTTCAATCTTTTTATGAAGGTCAAACTTGTTGATTCGTTTTTTAATTTAACTGTCACAGATTTTGGTCTCAGCAGTCGCAGGACGTTGCTGTTGGTCCAGGGTGACTTTGTTGGGTTTTTGGAGTCTGCTTTCAGCATCTTGCAGCCAGCTTGCAGGGTTACTTGAGTTCATTGACTGGCCAACAACATCAACATCAACAACATCTCAAGCAACGTGTTCAATCTGTGAAGAGACCGCTGTAGATGGCGAGACGAGTTGCTCCAAGATCAAACTTTGAGGTTCAAGTCTTTTCATCAGATGTGGTGGAAGATGATGAAACTTGTTTTCTGATTGGACAGTCGGGGTTTTTCGTACCAACATTGTTGGCTTTGTGGAGGCTCCTGTTAGCATCTTTGTGTCTCCCTCTGGATGAACTTATTTGAACATTTGTTGATCAGCCTGTGGATTTATGTTACCAACATCTCAGCCGACATTTTCCATCGCACTTGGTGGGAGGGCGTTTCAAAATGGCCGCTCCTCAGGTCAACCATGATGAACTTTGTTGGGAAAAAGTTTCTTTTCTGACA
Source organism: Poeciliopsis gracilis (assembly GCA_911649635.1). Taxonomy (NCBI): domain Eukaryota; kingdom Metazoa; phylum Chordata; class Actinopteri; order Cyprinodontiformes; family Poeciliidae; genus Poeciliopsis; species Poeciliopsis gracilis. Next base: position 249,874 of record CAJVRI010001274.1, read on the forward strand.
CACATATCAATGTTGGATGTCGCGCCTGCAGCCCTAAACTGTGCAAATGAAAACATGCGTTTGCTGGTGGAAAGTAAAGCCCAGTGATGTTTGGAAGAGAAATTGTGGACAATGTTTTTTTGGGCGACACCAAGTTTAACCCATCTTTATTTGATCCAAACATATCAGGGCAGTTTGGTCCCACTGTGGGTCTGACCCTGTGGGGTACAGTCGGCTTGTTTTCATGTTTTTGGTGCTTTTGCCAAAGTTGAGGCAGATCTGCAGTCGTTCCCTCTGCTGGTGTCTATGAAGGCGGTCAGATGGTTGTCTGAACTGGAGCAAACCCTCGTTGGTTGTTTATGTTACGTTTGAGTCAAACCCAGATGCGTCTCAGTCTTGCCTCTGATGGTTACGCACCAGAGGAGGGTTACAGTACGCGACCCAAGGTGCGTAGAGTACATTGCATTTCTGCAGGAAGTGCAGAAACCCGCTGGTTTCCTGATGACTTATGTGGTTGCGCAGCTGCCAGTAAACAAGTCGTAGACGCACGTATCTAATGTCCCCGCAACTGATTAGCTTCTGAAATGCAGAACAACGTTGGGTGGAAGTTCGGTTCAGTCCTGACAGTCGGGTTGTTGCTGATCTGCAGATTCCTCTTGAACTCTTGGTTCACCAGGAGTTTTTACTGTTCAGACGGAATCAATAATTATGGAAAGAAAATAAAATCAGTGAATCTGAAGAGAATCAGTCTGATGGAGTCCCACAGGGCCGTGTGCTCGGATCATTGTTTTAACGTTTATAAAAGTTTTTATTCTGTAATTTCAACATAAAAACATGATCTTAAAATAAAACACAACATAAATTACAGTATCAAATATCCAAAATGCTGCTTGGAAAGTTTTTACTGTTCCAATTTGAGGTTAGATGATTTTACTGCGAGTTTTTCTTCCCTGCCAGTTTTCAGCCAAACGGAGTTTTGAGCCTAAACTCCTTCCATGTATTTGTTTTATCTCTGGTAGATTAACTTTGTTTCCTTTTCCAGAACTTATCTGAATATAATGTTATGATGTTAAACGTCATAATCATCCAGTTAAAATGGAAATCTGTGACATGAACTCGGCCGTCGTTTGATGTGAACTGCAGCTGTTCGATTTCAACTGAGCAACATGTGATGATTTTCTCCAGAGGAATATTTGTGCATTTGATCACAGACCTTAATTTTCAGTAAATATCCGACAGAGTTGTGGTTTTTGGGGCTGCACAGTTGAAACTGTTGCTTAGCAGGTTGAGAAAAGTTTCTCCCCTCTAAGGCGTATAACGGCTTGTGGATTAAAAGTGAATCCTTTATTCCTGCCGTTGTTTTACGCGCAGCACAGTCTTCCTTCACAGTCGGATGCGTAATAAGTTTATTATCGGAGCATAAATAGTTTGGATTCTGGCTGCTGACTGCTGGACTGGAAGGTTTGCCGTTTAAACTGGGAATGTGACGTTTGTTTTTTTCTTCTTCTGCACTATTTTGGTACCAAATTGGAAACAGAGGCTGGCATCGACTGGAGGCCTCTGTGCTGGGCGTTTGCTCCCCTCTGGAGTCTGGATAGACACCTAGAGCTGGAGCACATAGAAATGGCCACTATCACTGGTCAAGGGAGGCAAACGAACCCTAACTGCAGAAAAGGCTGGTGAATCCAGGTCGGTGTGGGCGGCAGCCTGTGTTTTCCTCAGTGGGTGAGATGATGAGTCCGTTATCCGGAGGAAAATGTCTGGAATCTCAGCTGCTGCCTGCTGGACTGGCAGGTTTTCACTCCAAACTGGGGACCCTGCCGTTGTTTAACCCCCCTGGCTGCATTCACACGCTGAACAGAGCCAAAGCTCCCACAATGAGATCACAGTTTAGCAGAAATGATCATTTTTGTTTTCTGAAACTGCAGGAAAGGGAGGTTATAAAGATGTTTTTCCTGTCCTTGAAACCCACAAACGTCTAACTGTGTTTTGCTCCTTTGTTGCATTTGATCCCCATTCAAGGCGAAGAGCTTCTGGTTCCTCCACTTGTTTCTGCTGGAAGGAAGTTGGTATGAAGCGAGTTGCAGGTCAGACGGGGAGCTGTGGTTGTAAACTCTCCAACGACGGCGTTTTTATTGAGTCATAAACCTTTGCACCGTTTATCAGGATGTTTGCTGTGTTTCTGTTTCAAATGTGGACAAAACCTTTGACGTTATAAATCTCTCCACCATGTCACAGTTGAGGTGTTTCCATTTAATAAGAAATGTGATAATTCATTAAAAATGACGATTAATGTGAGATAAATCCCAGCATCAGCAGAGCCGTCGGCGCCTGAAGCATCGGAACGACACGCCGTCTGTTCCTGGCAGCGTTTTTGGTTTGTTACCATGAAGCAAATTTAGTTTCCTAATCCCAATTTGTTCGATTTTATGCCAACAGAAGAGATGCTGATGGTGATTTTCCTTCAGCTGCTGGTTGGATAGAAGCACAGAAAACCTGAGACGAACTCGTCTGTTTCTGTAAAGAACAAACTCTGATAAACGGCTACGCTAACAGCTAACGCCTTATAATCGCTGCAGGTCCCAGGAGTTTGCTTTATGACCAATGCACCAGCATGATTAACTCTTCTTATGTGTTAGAATAACTTACAGAAGCTGCATTCTGCAGAAGCGTCTTGATGTAATGCTGTTAAAGTGTGCAGTGTCCCTTTAACGGTTCGTTACTGCGGAGGCGCCGCCATTTCTCATTCGATCATCTGATCCGATGATTAGATGATCAGGTTGTTCATCGTGGTCCAGCGTTTGAATCAGGAGTTTGTAAATGTTACCATGGAGACGACATGTTGGTTTAAACATCATCAAATCTGCAGTAAATATTAAAACCTTTAACAACCCAAACGCAGCCGAACTCAGAACCGACTGGAGCCCGGTTCCATGGATCCTTTAGATGTTTGATCCGATCAAAACCAGTGGCGCATCCCGGCGCTCCCAGCCCAGCGGACAGCAGGCACAGGGGTATTCTGGGAAAAATCCCAGCAGTCTGTGAATGTGGATGCAACAAGGAGCAAAATCCTGGTGAGGAAGAGGAGAAATCTTCAGAATCGCTGACGTGATGAAACGTTCAGGAAGCCGCGTTTCCTGAGGGACGAGAGAGGGTCGGCTTTGTTGTGTCTGAAGAAGATAAATAACTTTATTAAAAGCCACTTTCACATCACATCTGTTGGCTCTTCATCACAAATTATTGAGGAAATTTCCAGCTGTGGTCAGAGGCTGCAGTCCAGCAGGCAGCAGGGCAGCCGCAGCTTTTATCACCTCTGATTACATCTGGATTAAACGCCAGCAGCGCCGATACAGAGCGACATCCCAGGGTCAAAGGTGGCGGCAGACGGTGGCGCAGTTAAAGTTTGGGATTGTGACTTTGTGAAGATTATAGAGAGAAACAGCTGGCCAAGTGAGGAAGAGGAGGCAGCGTCCTGAGGAAGGTGACGGCTCGTTGTTGGAGACTGAGGAAGAGTTCGTTAGCAGCAGCTGAGACTCGCTCCGATTGGGAGAGGATGATCCGGTTCTGGAGGGACCGGACCCCGGATCCACCGGATCCCCGGATCCCCCGGATCCACCGGATCCACCGGATCCACCAGATCCACCGGATCCACCGGAGCGAGGATCCCTCTGGCTCCAGTCCAGCCGTAAGCAGAGCTTCACTTCATCATCAATTATTAATTATTCCAGCTGAAGATGTGAAGCATCATTTCACCTGGAAGTGAACTGAGGCGTTTCAGCTGAACGTCTCAGAGGAAACGACCCAAACTGACGCGATCCGGTCCAGTGGAACCAAACAACCACAAAAATGTTGGTTCAGTTGAGCAAAGAGGTTTTCACTTCATTAATATTTACTTTTGCCTCCTGAAGCAGCAGCTGCTGCGCTGGCAGAATCAACACAAACGGTTTTTCATTTTCCGTCTCTTCGTGAAGCTCAGAGGGTTTATAATCGGATTAAAAAGCGTCAAAGTGACTTACAGCTGTTAGTAACTGTGACTGTTTGTCCCTGTGGCTGAGACCCGATTCCCGGTTCTGTTCCTGAGCCTTTGAGCCAGGCAGCCTGCCCAGCTCACAGTCACAGCTCCCTGCAGCTCCGGAGTATTTTAGTCATCAGATAAGAATAAAAACGCCACATTCTGCAGATCCAAACACTTACTGATACTTTTTGATTCAGTATCAGAAAATGTCTCTTTTAAATAAGAAAATAAAGATTTAATTGCATAAAATGCAGTCGCAGCATTTCTCTAGGGAACATTTCATTATTTGTAGCAAAGAAAACATCTGCAGCTAAAAACATGTGAAGTCAGCTGTTGGTTGACTTTACTAATGTTTGGATTAACTGATTAATAAAAGTTGCTTAAAACATTTTGACTTTTTTTACTGAATTTGAACTGATGAAGATGAAACTGCAGGATTTAATTTTGTCATTTTAATCTTGGTTTAAAGTGTAATTAACCTCTGGTGAATGATTAGCCCCGCCCCCTGAGCAAAGTGGGCGGAGCCAATATGCTTTGCTGTAAGAGTCGCTAACTTTGCGTCTCTTCATTCCCTCTGACGTCTGGCGCCTGTTTCCCGGGCCGTTGGACATTTTCATGGGCCCAGACCCGGCAGGATGTTCTGCTGTGAGTCGGACCCGGTTCCTAAACACTGCAGTCAGTCTGAGAGTCGCCTGTTCAACACCTTCCCCCACAGCCAGAGCAGAACAGACCAGGTCCACTCCATCCATATTGCAAATCAATCACACATTTGTAAAGTGGAGCAATGCTATTGATCAATTCGGCGCTGGCTGTACCAACACTCGACTCGCCACCAGGGGGCGTGTGTCTGTGTGAGACGGTTTTATAGCCAAACGAAGGGAAATTCAGGGGAAGTAAGTAAAACCTGGGAGTCAGTTACACTTCAATTACACCTCATTGCTCCTTTTTGGAGAAAGGCCATTCTCCTGAGGTTTAATTGCAGATTATTAATGATCAATCATTTGCTCTCGTTCAGATATTTTCATTCCTCATTTTATCCCTGAGGAAATCTGTTTGCTGTACAAGGAAAACCTGAATTTTGTCATGTCAGAAATGTCTTGATGGTATTTCCTTCTGCCTCCAGAAACCCGTCTCTCTGCCTGAAGGACGTTCCAGACTCCCAGGAATATTCCTGCCCCATTCCAGAGCCAGGTAAGACTTTTTCTCATCTCCTCTGACTTCCTGCTGGGAGTCATTGTGAAACCAGTTTCCATCACCGTCCGGCTGGGAGGAAGCAGCAGCAGTGAGGTGAGAGTTAACCGCCCTGCTGTACCAACCGGTTCCTGATCGCTGCAGCTCGGCTTCCTGTGAAAGGAAGACTCAGTGTTTGTTTGCAGCCGGTTTGAGCCTCTGATCATGTTGGCTCCCAGAGTTTTCTGCAGAATCGGTGTCAGGTTCGTTCAGAGGGCGCGACCCAGAGTCTACACGGTGAGTTTCTCCTTTGAGGAAGCAGAGCCGCCGTCTCTGTTAGCAGTTTGATTAAAATGACGTTTTATTTGTGAACATCTGAAGCTGTTTGTGTTTCAGTGATGACAGGTGCTGTGAACAGCTGAAGCTGCTCTGCATGTCGACCACATTTACTGTCAGAACCAAATTTCTCCACAAGTTGTAAAGAATCATGTTTACGACACAAAACGTGTGAATTTATCTTCCTGTGTGTAAAACCTTCATAATGAGGAAAACATGAGGAGGTTTTCAGCTTTCGCTTCATTTCTACTGTTTAAGTTCACTGCGACTGCAGAGACCAACACATTGAGCTTTAACATGTTTTATATGCTGCAGTTTTTAACTTCTGTCTTTTGCTGGGATTTTATAAGTTTGATCTATAAAGTCATTTTCTGCTCCATGCTTTAGTTTTCAGCTCCTCTGTAGAAGCGATGAACCTTTTTTCACTATTTGTATGTTTGTACTTCAGATATAGAACCTACATTGTGTTGATTTGTGTCATAAAGTCCCAATAAATCATTTAAAATATTTTCACCACTGCAGGAACTGAGTTCATTTTGTTCCTGCCTGTAACAATCATGACTCCATGCATGTTTCACTCATGTTGCGACATGAAGCGGGCGTTTCCTCACTGTGTGACTCATGTTGCCGTGGTAACAGTGCAGTCCCATAAGTAACCGTAGAAACCAAATGTTTTCCTGTGGAAGGTTGTGTTTGATTTACTGGGCAGGGATGTTTGTTTAAATATGTTGCTAATCTCTTAGCTGTTGATGCTAAATGCAGCTTCATAATATGAAAAACTTTAAAATCTCTCAAACTTTGTTTCAAATGATCTCAGACCAAACAACATCGTCCAACATGTTCTTCCCTTTTACCAAAAAGACACTTCTGACCCTTCAAAATAAAACCTTCCAAAATAAAACATGTTTATAATTAAATGTGACCACAGAGGTTTATAATTCAAACTCTCTGAATAATAATTTTTTTAAATTTCCTCCTAAAATAAACAAAGAAATTAGGAATTAAGATGAAATTACTATAAACACAGTTTGTCAACAATAATAAACATTTTTGTCTCGTTCTTCATGTAATTTGACTTATTTCTAACATTCTTGTGTAAATAATGTATTTATTTAATAATGTCAATATAATGCTTGTGCAATTTTATAAATAGTTTTGGTTACAAGAGTTTGAGAGAAAAATGCTCTTAAAAGTAAAAATAAATGTTTAGTTCAGTTTTAAGTTGGATGGAAACATGAAGCAGTTCATCTTTAATATTCATCGATTACAGACTTGATTTGGATTTAACTCCCGTAAACCTGAGACTTGCAAAAATGACTAGTTAAAATGTCTGAACTGAAATGTTTCTGTTCTGCTTTTTCACCAAATTCCTTTGAAACTCAAAGATTTCCTGGTGTTTAGTTTTCTGTCATTACGTCTAAAAGCAAACAGAAAAACTAAACCCTTCAGAATAAAATAACTGCAGTTTGTAGAGTTTTATTTATTTTGCTCGTCTTTCAGTCCAGTCCGCTCTGGTCCGACTCCGTCATTTCCAGCTTCTGCAGTAAATCTACATCCAAAGGTAAAACATAACGCATGATCAGAATATTATCACAACATCATCTGCATATCGACTGATCTCATGTTGAGGAATTGGAGAAGAAAATCAGTTTTCCATAAATAGAAACAACAGATTAGCTGTGGAGACATTGAACAGGACATGATTTGGTACGAAACATAAATAAATGTCTTTTAAAGACATAACCTGGTTGATTGTCACCTCAGTGCCGGACAGTTTGTTCCTCACTGCAGGATTTTTATTTTTAGGTTTCCCGTTGAACAGTCAGAGAAACATGATAAAATCTTCATGAAATGAATCTTTTCTGCTTCGGTTTGGCAGGTTTTCAGGTAGATTAAAGTGAACTGAACATAAATGGTTAAACTGGTGACACATTCAACATGTTTGCATCTCAGCTAAATGTTAGCATTTCTTATTACATGTACTTTATAGGTTTTAATTATGCAAATGGTTAAAAATGTAGAAACATCAGAGTTATTGAAGTCCGACCTGATTTAATAGTCAGTCAAACATTTTTTCTCCAGGTGAATTTGAATTAAAATCGATGCTCTGGTCAGTGTAGGAAACCGGCTTGTTGCTACGATACGCCTGAAATATCACTGATAATAAGAGTTATTAGAGTTTATTCTGATTAGAGATGCTAAATAGCAGAAAAACTATAAAACTCGTCTGAAAATGTTTTAATTTTCCATTAAAACACTAAAAATGATTCAGTTTTTAATCTTTTTCTTCTGTTGGTCAATAAACACGACTGTTTTCGTAACAGAGACGCTTCTTGTTGTTGCCTGCATCATGAACTTTGTTGCTTATTCCTTATTTAACTCTCGTCTTTGTGCTGCAGATGTTTCTGTGCGCTACAGCTTCGGGCGGCCGGTTCTGTCCCTGCGGCTGCCGGCGGGTCGGTTCTGCCGCTTCGCGCTGACGCCGATGCTGACCACGGTGGGCGACCTGCTGAGCGACCTGAGGGCCAAAGACGGCTCTGTGGGGGACGCCGCGCTCTTCAACAGCGGTAAGAAACACAAGCTGGAAGCTGTCGGCCTCCAGTTACTAAAAAATATTCAAATCTGAAGAACCTGGTGGTTTGGGAATCATCCTCACGACGCCGAACGTTTGATCAGCTGAATGTAGACGATCTGATCTTATTTCCATCAGGAGACGCTGACAGAGACAATATCCACGTCTCATACATCGGGGTGTCCAAAGTGCGGTTCAGGGGCCGTGTGCGGCCCTTGGAATAATTCTGTGTGGCCCTTAGCAGCTGCACAGCAGCCAGAAACTGTTCCTCAGTCTGACCTGTAGGGGGCGCCACAGCCTCCTGATGTCATTGAAACTAAAAGGTTTGTTTTGTTCCTCAGACGGACAGAGAATCTCCTCCTGCACGTTGATGGAAACGGTTCTGAACAGCGACTTCCAGATCCACATCGATGGCGTCGTCTACAGCGTTCACTCGCTGACACAAGGTAGCGCCTGTTCCCGTCTGCAGGGGGCGCTGGCGGCACAGAGCTAACGTTTTGTGCTCTGTTTGTCCGTGAGGCTCGTCCAGCGAACACGTGTTGGGTCTGGACGACATGAAGCACACGGTGCAGCTCCTCCACGCCGCCCTGAGTCTTCCTCAGCAGCTGCACCTGCAGCACGCGGCGCTGCTGGCCAGGAAGGAGACGCTGGCGGAGCTGCTGCAGCCGCTGGAGGACGTACGAGTCTCATCCTGAATTACTGACATAAAGAGGACAATAAATATTAAAGATGCTGGATTTAGACAAAGAAGCTGATTTAATGTGTAGCAGGTCGATGGAAGAGTTTAAAAAATGCAAAACATACCAGAGCTGTGATTTACATTCAATGTGTAGATAAAATAGTTTAATTTACAGTAAACATTTCTAATAAAATATAAACAAGTAAAAACTGTTAGAAAAAGTGCAACTTAAAGCTGTTATTGATAAGAGAAACTCACAGCATCTAAATATGATGTTGAATTCCTGATATGTTTAGAAATACAAACATTTATTTCCTGCTGATGATGTCGCTGGTTTCAGGTCAAAGTTCAGCTGGCGAAGGAAGCAGAGCGCCGAGCGATGCTGGTGGGGTGGGCGGGGCTCGCCTACCTGTCGCTGCAGGGGGGATTCCTGGGATTCCTCACCTGGTGAGCCGCCTCACCTGCATCACGCGATTAACCAATTGATTAAGACGAGATCAATCCATTTACAGGATTGATCCTTTTTCATTTCTCTCTCTTTCTACAACCTTCAACTTTGGTTTTAATTTTAATTTATTCAGTAAGGAGATTAATAAACATTTATGTATTATTTATACATTATTATTATTATTCCATTATTACCATGATATTATTTGAAAATGGCCTCAGAACAACAACATTGTCATGTATTGCAGTAAATACTGAGTCAGTTTGTGGTGCAGCAGCAGCAGCAGCTCTTGTGTGCTGCAGCCTCCTGATGCGTCTCTGGTGTCTCTGTCAGGTACGTGTTCGCCTGGGACGTCATGGAGCCCATCACCTTCTTCATCTCCTGCGCCACCAGCATGCTCTTCTTCGGCTACTACCTCCTGACCAAGCAGGTCGGTCCAAAGAACCAGTTAGAGCTAGATGCTAATGTCAGTGCTAGCTGCTAATGTTTCAGTGCTAGCTGCTAATGTTTCAGTGCTAGCTGCTAATGTTTCAGTGATAGCTGCTAATGCTTCAGTGCTAGCTGCTAATGCTTCAGTGCTAGTTGCTAATGTTTCAGTGCTAGTTGCTAATGCTTCAGTGCTAGCTGCTAATGCTTCAGTGATAGCTGCTAATGTTTCAGTGCTAGCTGCTAATGTTTCAGTACTAGCTGCTAATGTTTCAGTGCTAGCTGCTAATGCTTCAGTGCTAGCTAAAGTATTAAACTCTAAGCTGCATCAATCATGTCAGGATTTTTAATTCATTAAATGTATCTTCGTTCTCTGGATGTTGGATGGTTTGTATCATTTTTGCTTTGAGCTTCAGAGTAAATTTGTCTGCAGGATTTCGTCATGACTGACGTTTTGGATCGTCAGTTTCTGCTTCGCTTCCACAAGAGGGCGCTGCAGAAGAGGTTCGACGTCGACAGATACAACGAGCTGAAGGACGAGCTAGCTAAGGTGATGCGCTAGCTGTTTAAATCTGATTGATCATCCTGTTTCTCTGTTGCCGTGGCGACGGTAATCCGTCAGGCGGTTTCCGTTAAGCCGATCCGTTTGACTCCAGGTGGAGGACGACCTGCGGAGGCTGAGGAGCTCCATCCACCTGCAGCTGCCGGTCGATCACATCCAGCCTCAGAGAAGTTCCTGATGCTTCTGCATGTTGGCACTTTTTAATGTTTCTTTTTTAATAAAAGACGTTTAGTTTTGCTATTGATTTGGTAAATAAAGTAAAACCCTGGGAAAGCAGCGTCTCTCTGCTGATGGTTTTCTGTTGAACAGAAAAGATTTAATGAAAATCCGATAAAGGAAACTGCTAGTGATTTAGATAACATTAGCATTCTAGCTAAATTTAGCTGTTTGCATAGGAGTCGTTAGTCAGCATGATACTGATAGCCATCATGCTAACATTAGCATGAAGGCTAATGTTAAATAGATTAAGCTACTTAATGAAGTCGGTCATGCTAGTGATAGCTCCACATGCTATCAGCAGGATTTTAAATACCCTTAGCATTTTAGCTAACTGATGTAGAAGGTCAATTTAAACTATTGAGTGAAGTAGGTCAGTAGCAAACATGCTATTGACAGGATTTTAGGATTTCTAAAAGGTTCATTTTCTAGACACCAGAAATCATGACCTTAGCCAGAAAGTTGCTGTTTTTATGATCAGCAGAGACTCGAATGGAAGAAGAAAAACCTGAAATGATTTGTGAACCTTGCCAGTAAAAAGTCACCTTTTTGTGTCAGGACCTTATTTATTTAGTTTATTTAGTTTATTGATCAGCAAACCAGAACAAAGTTTTAGCTGAAATCACTTTCAGGAAGAGTTGAAGTTTCTTCAGGAGTTAAATTTGGTGACTGCAGACCAGCCGGTGTGAAGCCGGATCCACTCAAAGTATTGAGCCACCTGCCGAGGAGAGAACCAGTTAACTGTTAACTGGGTGTTTAATGGTTAAACTGGAAGTAGAACCAGTCTCACCTGTGTGTAAACCCCTGGGAAACCCCGATGGCCACAGCGCTCCCCCCAGCTCACGATGCCCCACAGGTAGGAAACCCCGAGTTCGTCCTCGCAGACCAGCGGGCCGCCGCTGTCGCCCTGACACGAGTCCACGTGTCCCTCCAGGTCTCCTGCACACAGACGGACCGGGTTCAGACCGGGTTCAGACTGGGTTCGGACCGGTTCAGGCTCGGCTCGGTCGCACTCACCTGCACACATCATCCCCGGCTTGAAGCGGTGCTTGTAGGAGGACTCGCAGCCGGAGATGAGCGACACTTTGGCCCAGAGAAGCACCTGGGCCGACCGGCCGTCTGCACACAGACATCAGCATCAAAACCAGAACCAACGACTCCCAAAGCAGCCCGGATTACAGGGATTAATTCACGCTACCGGCTGAGGTCTAAAGGTTCACTGAACATCTAAAAACCAGATTATGTCTGAGATTATCTTGGATTAACATGTAAAAGTCACTTCTGTCCAACACATAAAACTTAATGCTGGTCATAAACCTAAATATTCTCCAGTTATTATCTGTAAAATATCTTCATAACTGAGTGGAAAGATTGATTTAAAAAACCCAATTTAGTTTTATCTGGTTCATGTTCCCAATTGTCTCTTTTCATCTGATAAAAAATTTATTATATAAAAAAAAATCAGATATTTTTATTCCAGCGACTGTTTTTGTCTCTGGACGTTCAGCATCATTTTATTCTAATCATTTTGGAATAATTTGTCTTTCAGACATTAAAATGATCACATCATTTGATTGGTTCCTCTTCATCTTCATCTTCTGTTTTATGTTAACAATCAACCTGATGGGGCAGTGCTGCCACCTGCTGGCGGAACGTGAGACCCAGTCAATCCCTCTCACCTGAAAACATTTCAGATTTTATCATCTGAATGTCTTGGAGCCAGAAAACATCCTGAGTGTTTCTGAAATGGACCAGCAGGTTTAGAGCAGGTGTGATGATCAGAAGCGGTTCCGGTGTTTGCGGTGCCGTACCTGCGGTGCGGCCCCACCCGGAGATGCTGCAGGTGTGGTTGGGCGGGAACAGCTGGGTGGTCCAGGGCACGCAGACGGGCCGGATGGCCGGGTTGTCCACCAGGCATTTATCGGTGAACGGGAGCTTCTCCAGCTGCACCAGCGCGATGTCGTTCTCGTACGTCGACGGCACGTAGCTGAGGGAAGGGAGGGAATCTGAGCTTCCTGATTTATGATCAATAATCAGTGATCAGGGGGGAGCGTACTTCGGGTGGATGTGGATGTCCGCCACAGGAACGATGTCCGTCGTTCCTTGAGGCCGGAATTTCTTCCAGAGAGAAAATTTGACTTTGAACGCAGAAGGATTCGGCCTGTGGAGGAAAGAAACGAGTTGCTGTCGCTTCACAAAATGCTGAGAAAAAAAAAAAACTTTTAGGAGGATTTTCACTACTTTTACTTGAGTAACTTTGTTAGGAAGTATTTCTACTCTCACTTGGGTAAAATGTCTGAATTTCCCACCAGATTCACTCACAGCTGCAGATTCTGTTAAAGTTTCACAAATTTTTATTGAAAGAACATTTTTTGTTACTTATACAAATTATTGTCATTTTGGTTCTTAAAATACCAAAATTTCCACTTAACTTAACATTTTGGTCCCTCTGATGATGTAATATTTAAGTGATTGATCATTTGATCAGTTGCTCAGTAATTGAATAAACTTTTTATTTTTTTCACCATAAATATTTTTACTCTTATGTGAGTAAAGTTTTGAGTTCTCTGCCTTTGTTTGTGAGCATAAAGTCGATCGCTGTTTCACTTGAAGGAAAAAAACTGCAGTGAAATGAAAACTGCTCCATGTAAGTGAATCTCCTGCATGTTTGGCTACAATAATCAGCTGTTCTGTCTTTCCTCAGTGTCTGAGCCAAATGAGTGTTTGCATTGGAATGCTGCTGTATGTTGACGACGTGTTCTGGTTCTTCTGGGTCGTACCGGACGCAGTGAGCGGCGGTGAGGACCCAGCAGCCGCCGATGTAAGCTCCTCCACAGTCGATCCTGCGGTTCTCCTCTATCGCCACCTGCCACTGGATCTGAGTCTGCAGCCCAGCAGGAAGGAGGATCATCAGGTTTCAATCATTTCTGAATCTCAGCTCACATGACAGAAACTCAGATTTCAAAAAATATTTTGACAGCAGCAGTGAAACAAAACAAAGTGATAATTAATCAATGATTAAAGTATCAATATTGACAACTGTTTATAGAAGGAAAATGATTCGTCTGCAGCTAAAACAGGTTTTTAGACTCTAACTGTTCAAACCTGCAGTGATTGTAACTATCGGGTTGCCAGGTCTGCTGACTATAAGCAGCTCTGGGTTTGTTGTTTTATATAGTTCAACGTTGAGATTTTTTGTTGCTTATTTGTGCATCAAAAAATCGAAATGGAAAATAAACATTCAAAAATGTAAAAACAACTTTCATCATCACTAAAGTTAATCTGTGGATATAAATACTTTATATATTATATGTTTAATTTCACTTGTATCTTTTTTCTTCCAGGTTGCCAGTTGTGCTTGTTTCGATCTGGCAACCCGGGCTGCGACTGACCGGATTGGCCGGGATTCCTCCCACCACCCTCTTCGTCCTCGTTCTTCCTCGGTCGTCCGGATCCGTGTCGTCAACCAGGTCCTTGTTGGGAATCCCGCAGGACAGCTGGTCCTCCAGAAACTTCCTGCTGGCTCTGATTTCTGGAAACAAACAAACAAACAAACATGTTTCATGTCTCAGCTGCTGCTCCACTGCATGGATGTTGGATTATTGTTCAGCTGAAACACCAGAAGCTGAAGTTATGAGCAGGTACCACATCGCACCAGCAGGTGGCGCCACTTCACAGAACGAAAACTACAAACTGCAGAAATAACAAAATCTCAGTTTTTTCTACAAACTGCCTCTAAATGAAGCTAAACTTCAGTTTTAGTGACGTTCTGCTGATGGTGGAGAAATTATTTGTTCTGAAATTAAATTCTGTGGAGCTTCTGCATTTTATGATTCTGTTTTTGAAAACATTTAAACCCTGAATTAATATTTATCAAATAATAATTTACCTGTGAGTTTCATAAACTTTTATTTGAGTAAAGTTTGATTTCTGTGTCTCAGTTTTGTTGTTGATTGTTGGCAAATATTCAAGTAGTTAGATGTTTATATTCATGCTCTTATTTTGAAGTCTGTTTATGTAGCATTTCAGATTCTGGCTGTTTTTCCCCAATAATTTTAGTTGAAACAAGAAACAAAACACGGACACAGAAAAGTGTGTAAATAATATAAGTGAAGCTGAAACCAGACGAAGAGCCTGAAGGGAACCTTTGGGTCGAGTCAGAATCAGAATCAGCACCACGGACAGAGACTCAGAGCCTCAACATGCAGTTTTATTTTCCTCACTGTATTGATACATCATTCAATATTTTTAGGATTATTTAGGTTAATGTTTGTTAAATATAAATGATAAAATAATGGAGATTCATTTCTTTATTCCATTTTCCTGACAAAATATTGATTTTCAATATTTTTAACAGGTTGATGAAATGAATAGAAATGGAAACAATTTGTTTAAATGTGTTTGACAGATTATAAAACTGATTATGGGATTTATTGACATTATTAATATGGACATTATTAACATGTCTGTGGCTCAGTCTGAACACACTGAGGATTTATTTATGGTTGACGTTTTCAGGGACCCTTTAGTTGCGTCTGGGATAAAGTTTCCTACCTGCAGCTGAAGGTCACTCACCGTTTTTACGAGAGATGTACTCTGAAATAAAGGCAGGAGACATGAAATATTGAGAAACATCCAGATTTACTAAAAACTGAATAAATATAAACAGTTGTTACCTGAGGGGTTTGGAGCTGCGTCCACGTTATCTGATGCTGCTGATGCTGCAGGAAGCAGAAACATTAACATCCAGCTGCTGTCAAGCATCAGATCGATTGATTAATGATCCTTTTAATCCATTTATCTTCAAACCTTCAATCAAGGCTAAAATCCTCAACTGTTTAAATTTGCTTGAGCTTCACAACAAAACAGGTTTAAATGAAACTTGGATCAGTTTGAAACTTCCCCACATGAGGAAAGCAGCTCTGGACGATTCGCCGTCTTACTGAAAGCTTCCAGTCGTCTCTGAGCCTCATCGGCTCCGTCCAGGCAGTCGATCAGCTGGTCGCCGACCGCGTTCCCATGCAGGCAGACGCCGGAGCTGCAGTGGAAAGCTCCGTTCCTGCAGCCTGCAGACAGCGACGCTCAGGGAAAACCTCAACATGTTTGTCTTTGATGTGCGAGTTTGGTTTTTACTTTTGCAGCACATCTCGTCGCTGCGGTCGCCGCAGTCATCCACTCCGTCGCATGTCTGGTTGCGGGAAATGCATTTCTGGTTTGCACAGGTGAAGCCACATTCTGCAGTAGAAACGCAATCAGACATCAGGAGGCGCCAACATCGCGTCAAACTTTCATCTAAATATTATAAATAATTTGACAGGATTGCAAAAGATCAGATTTTATTGCATTTCATGACTTTTTTCAGATAAAACAAGTGGGAGCCTGAAAAACGTCTGATTCATGGAAGACATTCATCAGCAGCGCAAAACACAGCAAACATCAAAACACACAAAAGGAAAATGCTGCATCTTTGCTCCACAAACTGGAGGTCCTCCAGGCCACCAGGGGGAGTCGGCACCAAGTAACATGGAACCAGGTTTTAATTAGAGAAGAAAAGGAAATTAAAAGAGGAAAGAAAATCTGTTCTTGATCTTTTACAACGTTGCAGTGCAGCAGCAGATTTATGCAGGTAATATTACCGACTCCAGACGCCCCCTGGTGGACTGGAGGACTTCCATGCTGTGCAGCGAGTTCACAGCATTATAAGATTACTGTTGTTTCCAGCAATACTAGTTAAACTCTGAGTTAGTTAACTCCTGAAGAAGAAGTGACCAAATTGTTCCTGCTAACGTTGGAAACCAACAGATAAGAGACGTTGTTATTCTTTCTCCTAAATGAGCGAAGCGTCTCTTTCTGTAAAACTCTTCCAGGTGTTTTCTGAGTCTGCATGACCTCAGCATGTTCTCAGACTGACCTTCAGGTGTTTCCTGATAGCAGGTCGCTGCGGCCACCATGCCGCCGTCAGCCGCCATCTTGCCGTAGATCTCACACTCAGCCAGAGACATTTCGTAGCCCTGGCAGTGGACGCTGACGCAGCGGCTGGGGAGATTGCTGCTGGGCGTCAGGGAGTCGTAGTCCACAGAGTCTGCAGACGCTGCACCTCTGTCACAGGAAGTGGTTGTTCAGTTAGCTTGTTGTGTCCGTCATGGACGTGACTGTAGATAAATGCCCTCACAGCGGGTGTTTGTGCTCCCTGCAGGCCACGTTAGCAGCTGCCATGTCCCAGTCCTGGTGGCACAGCAGCAGGTTCTCTCCTCCTCCGGTGGCGTTAGGAAGGAAGATCCTGATCAGCCCAGAGTTTTTGTCCAGGAAGCTCTGGAACTTGGGAATATTCTCTGTAGTCACAAAACACAGAAAATATCATTTCTAAAACTGAAAACAAGGCTGTAAATGTATCTGTGAAACTGAACCTGTGCAGACTTTTCCAAAGTGGGACATTACAGGCTTCTTGGTCCTGCATGAGGAAGCAATCGCCTGGAAACAAATCAGCATTTCTTACAGCAAAGAGTCTCGATGAGTCGTAAAGAACGGCCAGATCTGGTTCTACCTGACAGTAGGACGTGAAGCGCCTGTGGTTCTGCCCACAGACCGGTTCCACCCCTTCAGTGGGACACAGGTAGGGCAGTTTGCAGGTACACTGACCTTCCACGCAGCGCTGCCACGGAGGGCAGAACACCACGCCACACGACGCCCGAGTCAACCTGAGCAACAGCTTCCTGTTAGCAACCTGAACCTGCTAACAACCTGAACCTGTTAGCAACCTGAACCTGTTAGCAACCTGAACCTGCTAGCAACCTGAACCTGTTAGCAACCTGAACCTGTTAGCAACCTGAACCTGCTAGCAAACATTTATCTGGCTGCTAGCCGGTACCAGCGTGGGAACTGCTAGCTAACAGGTCAGCTGTGCTAACCCTAAAGCTCTATATGAACATTAGCCCGCTAATGCTAACCACTACAACAACATGGTATTTAGCAGAAGCTAATGCTAATGTCTCAGTAAAAGCTGTTATTGTGGGTCACATCTGTGTTGTTTAGATGACAGAAACATTTAGTAACTTTATAACTTACTTTTTGTCCAGACATTGTTGTGGACCCAGGAACTGGTCGGGTGCTGTGGTGGTTTTTGGGGTGGGTGTAGTGGGTGCTGTGGGTGTAGTGGGTGTAGTGGGTGTAGTGGGTGCTGTGGGCGCTGGAGTCGTTTTTGGTTTTGGAAGCTTGGGTTTCTGTCGGACCCGTTGCTGTTTCTGCTCTATGGCCTTCGGCTGCTCTGAGTCTGCTGGATTACTCTGAAGGTAAAACAGATTCACAAACCAACAGCTTAGCACAGAAGCTAAATGTTTAGCATTATGCAGATAATATCTGATTAGTTTTAAAAGAAGCTTAGATGCATATTAGCAACATTTAATTGATATTCTGACAAACTAAATAAATATTCTTGGGTTGTGGAAAATATTGAATTTGATAACATAAATGATCAAATTCAAACACATTTTACAAAACTGAAAAACGAAAAGTCCAGATAACTTTATGTTGGTTACAACAAAAAATTCTAACAAAATAAATCAAGTTTTTGTTTTAATGTGGCATAAAATTATAGATCTGATCAAATTTTAAAGGTTGATCATTAATATTTAGCACTCAGGACAAATGAAGCTGTAGAAGGTTTTTGGGTTCAGTGAATGATCTCTGAGGAGAAATGAAGTTTCTATAACATCACATCTGCTCTGGTTTGACCTGAAGGGAATAAATCGGCCCAACTCACCGCCTGAGAGCCGAGGATGAGGAGGACCAGCAGGAGGAAGGAGTCCGATCTCATGCTGATGGTTCCGAGGATCCAGCAGCAGAACCTTCCTGTTCAGATTCAGCTTCAGATCTGAGGCTTCCTCTGCTGGCTCATGCTGTCACCATCAATCATTAGCTTTTCCTGTCACGGTCAACATGATTGATCCGTCTGAGGGAAACCCAGATTCCCGTCAGCAGAGAACAAATATTTTCTGTTCAAACGTTTAAACCCGTTCCATGATTTCATCCAGGAGTTTCTGAAGTTTCACAGCTGCTTTGATAACAGTTATCTGGATGCTAATTAACATTAGCTGATTAGCATTAGCTAATGTTAATTAGCATCCAGATGCTAATCAGCTGCGATGTTTTCAACCAAATTTTTTGGCAGAAACTTCATTAGGACTTAATGGAAACTCCTAGAAAACAATTAACAATAGAATCATATTTATTTGATCAACCAGAGGTTTTTATTCGCTGCATAAAATAACTCAATTAAAACTCTTTGGATAATTTATAGCAGTTAAATGTCTGAAAACTGCGACACATTTCTGCCAAAACTCAGAAATTCATCTCTGAATATTTTCTATAAAAAGTTTCTGAAAGTTTTTGGAATTTCCAAAGTCCAGAAATGTTAAATTTTTCAAACTGAAGCTTTTTTGCTTTTTCTAGAAAATATAAGTTTGAAAAGTCACACATTTTCAACTTTCTGATTTTTTTAGTTTCAAAAATTGAAAAGATTAATCTCAACATTTTTCATTTTTAATCTCAAACTGTCTGTTTTATGTAACATTTTCTACTTTCAAACTGTTTAAAATTTCCATGTTTTTTTTTATTTGTTGTGTTTTTATCAAATGTTTTGTTGCTGAAATGTTCTGTAGAAATAAATTTGACTGAAACGTTTCTTCCTGCTCCTGGAATCAAATCCATCCTGAAATGTTTCTGTTTTTAATGACAGTAAAGATTCATAAACATGAAACATGTTTTTATGCAGGTTTCATGAATTTTCAAAAGTCTGAATGTTTGTGTGCAGCTGCAGCGTTTCCTAACAGGTTAACGTCCAAGGCTGAATAAATAAAGTCAATTTCAAAATCACTGAGTCGCTTCAGCTAAAACAAACATCAGCAGCTGAACGCATTAAATCTGTTCCTGTTTTCAACAGGATTAAAACGATTCAGACGATTCCTGAGGGATTTATTCAACTCGCAGACATTAGAAGAATATTTTATTTGACTTTTTCTGAAGTTTATGATGACTTTCATCAGTGAAGATCATTTTGACTCTTCAGACTGAAGGACAATAATTAAACATTAAACAATAGACGAGGCAGAGGAACTTCCTGCATCTCGTTTCTAAAGTTTTACTGTTAAATCATTTAATCTGAACTGATTTATCGCATTTTATTCCACTTTTAGAAAGAATCTGGATTAAACAATTGTTAAAAATGATCATTATGAAGTTATGACATAAATTTGCATCAGTGAAACAAACCATCTTTAAAGTCTCTAGATGATGTCATCACCTAATTTGCATATTTGGCCATATGTCTCGTTAAACCAAAGACTAGAAAACATGAGAGGAGTGCAGGGCGTCGGCCATCTTGATACTGTGCTCTTCTTCAGTGTTGGTGACGGATGGAAATGGGTCAGTTCTCAACAAAACACCGGAACCGAGCTTCTTCCAAAGTAAAGGTACTGTAGGATAGTGACGGCTCAGAGCTGCTCCACAGAACCTGGTTATGATGTTGAAAACGATTCGCTCTGCGATGATGGAGCCGCTTTGCTCCGTTCAGCTAACAGGAAGTTCTCAAAACTACGACGGATTGTTGCTGCAAACGAGATAAAATGTGTTTGATTATCAGAGAAATTTAATTATCATTTAAAATCTTGTTTTCAATCCAGATTTTGTCCCAAATGATGGAATCATGAACCTGAAAGTGTTTGGTTTGTGCTGAATAATTCTAAATGTTTCTGCTGAAGCTCTAATTAAAACTCTTAAATCGACACAAACAAGCAAAAGAAAGTAAAATAAAAACTCCAAAAACTGAAGAATATTCCTGTTTCCACTTTATTGCACCAAATGATCAGCAGTTAAAGGCCTTGATCTCAACAGGACAATAAAAACCAAAGATTCTAGTAAACAACATGCAACATCCTGGAAACAGAGACAGACACACAGAGGCACCGACGTTTATCACCAAGACACACTTACAGGAGTCAAAGGTCGTGGCAACCAAACGAGCCAAACAGAAATGAAACTGCAGAAACATTTAAAGCTGCAGTACGTCATTTTTATTAAGACGTGTTTTTCATGTTTGCTATGGGAGAGATCATCTGTGAAAAGGTTGATCTCCTCTATCTTCTCTCTGAGCTGCTGTCTGAAGAAATGCTCCAAACGTAACCAATCAGAGCTGGGAGGCGGGGCTTAGTGCTGTCAATCATCCTCAGGAACTCGATGCTAAATGTGCTGATGGCAAAGAAACAGCTTATTGTTACAGGAAAACTGTTGATCTGTTGTCACCGGTGGCTAGGCTAACTAGCATTGAGAGAGGCGGATGAGCAGCGTCACACAGAGGATGATTAACAGCGCTAAGACCCGCCTCCTGGCTCTGATTGGTTATTGTTTAGTTTGCATTTGGACGAGTCAGCGAGATTATTTACTTTCAACCGATTATCTGTCACAACATGGTGAGTTTCAACAAAAGTGTAAAAAAATTTATAATTTTATAACAAACTGCAGCTTTAATTCTCATTTTGAACAAACAGTAGAGTTATTATTTAGTTATTTAGGCTTCACTTCACTTCCTGCCTGATAATTTAAAATAGTTTTTGTCAAAAAGAGACAATTTCTGATGAAAATCTGCTTCATCAGTCAAAATCTTAAATGATAAAACCATAAATGATCCTCATTTAACCACAGAAATCCTGATATTCAGTATTTTATTAAAAATCTCAAATTAAACAAGATTCATTTTGACACCATTTATTCTAAATCTTATTAAATTGAGACAACCAGTCAATGAAAAATTTCTATTTGTTAAAAAAGGAAATAATATCCCATCAGTTTCATCACAACCAAATTAAAAACTAAAAATAAAAGAAGTGGAGTTTGCCCTTTGACCTTTCCATTTCTCAGGGTCGACTCTGTTCGTTGCCACGACTCCTTCATAATCACTACGAGACGACAGAAACATCCAGACGTTACGACAGAAACATCCAGACGTTACGACAGAAACATCCAGAGGATCGACTGACGGTTTCATGGAAGCAGAAATGACTTGAAGCTCAGAAAAAACAAAAAAACCCAAAACGTTCCATAATTTCTATTAACCATAAACCTCCCAGGATTTTCCTCCCTCACTGGATCCCCGTCTCATCCAACTAAAATACATAGAGTTTTGATCCGCGTGTTTGGAGAAAGTAGATTGTGCTTACATTTACGATACACCATAAAGTCGCTCTGCATATTCCTATATATACACTTTTGATCTAAATGTCTGTAGGATTTACAGCTTATTTCAGGAAATAAAGCAACAGAACAGAAAACAAAAAGGCAGTGCTCATTTGTTCAAAACTTTACAAAAATAAAAGAAAATTAAAGCTTCAATGCTTGGAGGCTGAGCAGCGGTTATCATTTCTCAGAGACAGAGCTGCAAAAACTTTAATAAAATAATCTCTCTGATAAAGAATCAACATCCTGTTGCTTCATAATTTAAAATCAGGGCTTTTCTGCTAAAAATGTTTCCTAAAATGCCTCTGACTGAAAATATGATGTTTTAATCTCATTAGCAGTCAAACTTCCTGTTATTATTGTATTGTCAATGTGCTAATCAGAGTAGATGGATGTAATACTGAACGACAGACGTTCTGGTACCAAGAAACACTGAGACGCTTTTTATTCCTCATCTGTTTTCACCTTCAATACTTTCTGAATGTTTCCTAACAAAGTTAGTTTGACTGCAGAATTTAATGTTCTGTTTTAATTTATAACAGACATGAAAATATTTATGTAACCTAAAAAAATTCATTTAAAACATAGCGTACCAAGCACACAACCTTGTGGAATTTCATTTAAAGGAAGCGATACCAGGAATGGGCCGAGTGCCGGGCCCTGTGGAACCCCACACCGTCAGCATTTCAGGGAAAAAGTTGCCAATATGTGGAATTCATGAACTTATAGAGGTCCATGTGACCAACACCAAAAACTGGGGTTAGTCGCCTCTATAGCTAGCTTTAGCTGAGCTAGCTTAGCTAAATGCTAAGCTAACTAAAATGCTAAGCTTCAGAGTGAATCAGAAGCTGCTCTGTATTTGAGAAACTCAACAATAAGTTAAACTCTTTGGCTTCTCAGCATCAACCCAACAAAAACCTGAAGAGAACAAAGAATCTTCTATTGCTGCTAAAAATGTGCAATTCCTGCCGTCTGAGTGTGTAACTCCTTCTGATGTGCATAACAGCCTGTGTGTGTGTGAGCTTGGAATGAGTGACTGCAGCTGCTTTGTTTAGGCCACCACTGGTGAAAAGGCTGTGACTGCGTAGCGTTTCTACAGAACTAGAGCTAAACAACCATGAATGTTTCTCCTGCAGAGAGACTAACTTCACTGTTTCTACTGTAATTTAGCAGTTTATCCTACTAATTCTACATATTTTATTGTTATTCATTGTAGTGTCGAGTCTTAATGTCTGTTTTCAAAACATAATCAAAGTTAAATGAAGCCAAAGAGGAAATTAAAATCCCATTTGTCATTTTTTCCAGGCGTTTTGCTCTTTTTTGGAATAATAAGTTTGGTTTTTACTTTGTGCTTTTTGGTGAAACATTTGTGAACAAATCCAATCTGACTTCCTCAATGGATCATGAACTTCAGAGTGAACTGCCAAAGCGAAAGCTCAGCCTGGGATCTGCAGCTCCAGGCTGATGGAGCGGAAAGCGATCTGGACGCTGAAGCCCAGGCGTGACCTGAGCCAGCGGAGGTCACGGCGTGCTGACAGGCGAACCCTTCAGGCTGCTGAGCGCCGCGTGGATCCGGAAGTGAAGCCTGGACTCCATGGAGTAATCCTTGTAGTTCGTCCTGACGGGAACAAACATCAGTCACTGCAAATAAACCGATCCTGGAATCCTGAACACGCATTCAGAGCTGCTACTTTTTCAGGTCAAAGTTCAGACGAATAACTTCTATATCTCAGTTCTAGGAAGGTTTTACAAAGACGATGCAAGGCTGCGTTCACAAGAGCTCTGTTCAATCCGCTTTAATCAAACCGGTTCCTTCGGTGTGAACGCACAACCAAACTGGTCCGCCTGCAAACCTCAACTGGTTTGGTTGAAGTGAAACCTGGTGCAGTTCAAATGCATACATAGACCCGAAGTGGACTCCGGCGCATGGCATTCTGGGTAAATGCGACTGAAACAAACGTTAGCGAGCGCTAGCGGGAGAAACGACAAATCCTCCAACTGATCACATCTGACACTCCTCCATTGTTCCATAAATCTCGTACAGAAGGACGTTGCGGTCAGTGTCTTCTTCTGTGGTTTTGAGATGCTTCCTCCAGAAGCTCAGGGTGCAGCGCCCCCACAGGTGAGCAGGGGAACACGTTTTTCAATTAGTTTTCATTGCTCGTCTCAGAAAGAGAACCGACTGGACTACCAGCTGTGAAAACATGCTAAGATCAAAGATTTTCTTTTATGAAAGAATTTGATAAATTTGAGATTTCAAAAATAAATTTGCTGAATAGAAACACACCAATTTCTAGAGGAAAAACTCTTGTTGCTCGGAGACCGTTTGTTTAGCCGTATCAAAATTGGTTTATTTCACAAAAATGTAACGGAAACATGGAAACATTTATTTCACATCATGAGTCAGATAATCAATACCGGATGTTACTACTGGCGAAAACCACAAAGAAGACGACAGGAAGTAGTTGGAGGATGATGGCGCAATATGTTTTTAATGAATTATAGCGTATAACTTATTCACATGGGATTTTTATTGAGTTTCTTATTTAATGGAAACATATTTGTTTTTTCTACGACATTAGTGAAACACTGACAACAATTTGTGCACATTTGTAATGGAAACGCAGCTCATGTTCATGTTTTTCAGACAAAAACCAAAGATTTCTTAAAGCAAAACTTCTGTTAATTTAAAAGATATTAATAGGGTTTAAATGTAATGAATGTTTCTTGAATTAAGGATGAACTTACTTGGCTTTTTCTATGTAAGTGGCGGCTTTAACGAAGTCGCCCTGTTGCTTGTACAGCAGACCCAACTCGTAGAGGGAGAACGGGACCAGGTAGTGGTCGTACCTGATGCGACTCTCGCTGCAAACACACAGATGTGATCTGATCTTTACCAGCTGGACGAGAGCAGCAGCAGGGAGAGGCTGGACCAGCTGATCTGTGTTACCTGGACAGGACCTGTGTGAAGCAGAGCTCAGCCTGAAGCAACCGGCCCAGATGTTTCAGGCACAGACCCTTCAGCATCTGGACCAGGCTGCTGTCATCTGGGTGGAACTCGGACGGATCTGAGAGACGGAAAACAAACTGTTAGCATGTTAGCATGTTAGCATGCTCAAAAAGACTCATGGATGATGCTCCGTTTGAATTTAACTTCCTCAAATCCTCGAAACAACGTCTGCATGTTAACGGCTTTAAAGTGATTTTTAAAAGTGACTAAAATCATTTTTATTCATTTGATTTCACTGTGAAAGTTAGTTGAGACCAAAACACCAGACTGGAAACGTTTTCATCCAGTTTTTGGTAGAAAGACAGAAAAGAGAAAAATAATAAACCGTGCAAAAGGAAATTATTAGTTTATTTTAATTTAATATGCGATTAATTGATGTATTGTTCACTGCAACAGGCAGAGCTGCAGCATTCTTAGCTGCAGCATTTTTAGCTGCAGCATTTTTAACTGCAGCGTTTTTAACTGCAGCATTTTTAGCTGCAGCATTTTTAGCTGCAGCATTTTTAGCTGCAGCATTTTTAGCTGCAGCATTTTTAACTGCAGCGTTTTTAGCTGCAGCATTTTTCTGTTTTGTAGTTTATTTCTGTTTGCACCTGTTGGCCTCCATGTTTTTGTCTCTGTCTCTTTCTACAGACAGTAGCAGATCTGATCTGTTTTTCATGTTTCCATTATAATATTTCCATTATTAGACGTTTGCAGCAGAAGTGAATTGCTGCTCACTGGTGTCGTTGCGAAGCTGCTGCTCTGCTTTCTCGATGGTGACCAGCAGGGACTCGGTGAAGTCGGCTCTCTTCCCTACGATGGTGAACCCGTTCCAGACGTACATCATCTCCTGCAGACAAACACGAATTCAGCTCCTCTGCCTGCATGTTCCCATTAGTTTCCCGTTAAGGTGGAGCTGAGGTTTGGTTTCTGTACCAGAGCAGGAACGACCAGCGGGACGGGCTGAGCAGCTTTGTAGCGTCTGGACTTCCTCACTGCAAACTTCTCCATGGGGATGGACTTCCCAGCCAGCCGCTGTTTCAGCCCCTCCACCTGCCTGCACACAGAAAACCTTTGACCTCTGAGCCTGAAACCGACACAAAACGCTCGAAACTGCTGCAAAAACGAACAGAAACATGTTTAGTTTCACTGCAGCCTGAATTTTTACTGACGTTAAGTTTTCAAAATGCTTTGACTCACATTTCCATACATATTTTACAACATTAAATAAATATATATATTTCTTTATTTAATCTTCAGAAAAAATGATTTCATGTGAAAAATCTTTTCAATTCACTTCCAAACACGTTTCGCCTTCGTTAACTGAGACAATGAAAACGTGTTTGAGTTCATTACGACGGACATAATGAAGGTTTATGGATGTGGATCAAAGCCACCTGAAGACTTCGACGATGTCTTCTCCAGTCTTCCTCACGTCGTCCTCCGTCATCATGCTGAGAATCGCTGCTTTCTGGTACATATAGATGGCCTGAAAACAACACACACACACACACACACACACACACACACACACACACACACACACACACACACACACACACACACACACACAGATGAGCCGGTGAACAGCCTGCGGTTTGCTCAGGCTGTGAGGATCCAGGGCTGACCTTTGACCAGCGGCTCTCTTTGCACAGCAGGTCAGCGTATCGGTACGCCTGCTGCCATTCCTGCTGGAAGGAGTGAGTCCACATCAGCTCCCAGTAACACAGGTGGTGGATCTGCTTCCACTCCTGCTGGCTGCTGATGCATTCCTCGAACCTGGAGCGCGCCTTTAAAACAGAGCCGGTCTTTAAACGATGCGCCTCGGCTTCACATCTTAAAGTTTAATGTCTGGTAAAAGTTGCAGAATCAGATCTGAAACCTTCTGCTTGGATCTGAATAACATCACCTGCTGTACGAACGTAGAAAAAGCTTTTAAAATACCAAAGATCTGATATTTAGGGTTTTTAATAAATAAATCTTAAAAAGCTTTTTCCAGAAAATGCCAAACTTTTTCTGTTTTGTTGTCACTTTTGTCACGAATGTAAAACACAACA
This sequence comes from Poeciliopsis gracilis, assembly GCA_911649635.1. NCBI lineage: Eukaryota > Metazoa > Chordata > Actinopteri > Cyprinodontiformes > Poeciliidae > Poeciliopsis > Poeciliopsis gracilis. The sequence continues at coordinate 276,552 of CAJVRI010001274.1, forward strand.
GAAAATAGATTAAATTACTTTATACTGATTCACAGGTATTAAAGATGAGATTAGATTAGTGATCTAATCTCATCATGATATTAATAAGTCACTATAATTATGTTAGAAACCCCTGAAACCAGCAGTTTTTAAAATATCATCTTTGCTTTGAGTCTTTTTTTCCTGTTTGTTTCATTTGAGCTTCAATCAATGAATTTCAAATTGTGATTGATCCCAACGGGTCGACTTTAAAACTGAGTTGGTTATTCTTTGGATTTAAACGATGCTGTTTTATATTTTGAGTTTCTGATCATTTTGCCATAAACGGATCAAAACGTTGTGAAAGTAAACGTTTCGTTGCCCGGCTCTGTGAGAGTCTGCATGGACGAACCTTCTCAAAGTTTCCTCGCAGGGTGGCGATGCGAGCGGAGTAGAAGAGGATGATGGAGCCCTGAGAGAAACAATAACCATAAATCCATCTATGAATCCCAATCGATCAATACGTAATCAAAGAGCCTCTGCTGGTCTTACTGTGGGGTATTTCTGTTGGTAAGGCTCCAGCAGAGTCTCAGCCTCCATCAGGTTCCCCTCCCCCGTTCCTTCCACCAAAACAGAAACAAGCAACTATAAAAAGTGAAATATTCAGGTTTGGACGTCAAACGAATAAAGATTTGCAGAAATTTCCTACCCAGAATCAGCGACACGTAAGTGTTATAGAAGAGCAGAGTCAGCACACAGATTATCGAACGCAAACTTTGGCTGGCTGCTCCCTCCCTCAGCTGAGACAAACCAAACCTCTGCAGGACAAACGGGCCGTGAGACGCCAGCTCTCCTCACAGCAGACATTCGATTCTTCGAGAAAATTTCTGCATGCGACGTTTAAAAGAGGAGAAAAACTCACCCTGTTTCCTGAGAAGCCAATAAACTCCAACAACCTTAAAATCCTCTGAGGAAGGAGAGACAACATCTGGAACAAAGAATCAAATTCAAAGATTCATTAACAAAGTACAGCTAAATATAATTTACTTTGTATAATCTGTATCTTTATAACTGTAAGAGTTTGGGAATGTTTGCCGATATGCTGATGATGCAGCGCTAAACGCAGCAGAATCCAAAACATGGACAAACATTTGAAAGACTCTTTGTCTGTGTTTGAGTTTAAAAACCCAACAACCTTAAAATCTACCGAAGAAGAAGAGACATCAAAAACAAACAATGAAATAAATCTGAGGAAATTCATTAATAAAGTACATCTAATTATAATTTATTTAGCAGAATTTCTTTTGTTTTTTGTAAGACTTTAGGAAAGTTTGCAGATATGCCGATGATACGGCGCTAAACGCAGCAGAATCCAAAATATGAGTTTTTCTGTGTTTAAAAACAAAACAAAAACCTTCACATCAGTTTAAATGAATTCACTTTAAATATTTTCCTCACCCACCAGGTTAAAGGAGCCGATGCCCAGCTTGACTCCGCCCTCAAACTGTTTGAACGAGTTCAGCTGCTCCGCCTTGTCCTGGCTGATGTTCAGCACGTTCTGACAGTCCCTAACGAGAAACACAAAGCCTGATATTATAATCGATTATTACTTAAATTCTGTCTCAGATGGAGGTTCCTGTCGCTGTTCGTTAGTCACTCACTTGTAGATTTGGTAGCTTGTTCGAATCTTGATTCCTCCTTTTATGAAACTGATCATGTTCTCATCCTGGAAAATAAGGACAGAAAAAAAACTGTTTATTTACATTAAAATGACAGAAACAGTCATTTCTGTGATCTAATTTTTACAGACCAGTAACAGAAAATAAGCCAATTTAGTTAAAAATACAGCCGTGTATTTCGTCTCAACTCAACTCAAATATATTTAGCTGATTTTATAAGAGTGACTCTGACCTGGATGAAAGTGAGAGTTGCTTTCTGCAGAAGGCACTCGGCATAGCAGAGCTCTGCATGCATCTCCTCTGCAGACACAGAGACAGGTTAAACCCAGTGACTCCCAGTTAAACCCAGTGACTCCCAGTTAAACCCAGTGGTTCCCAGTTAAACCCAGTGACTCCCAGTTAAACCCAGTGGTTTCCAGTTAAACCCAGTGACTCCCAGTTAAACCCAGTGACTCCCAGTTAAACCCAGTGGTTCCCAGTTAAACCCAGTGACTCCCAGTTAAACCCAGTGATTCCCAGTTAAACCCAGTGGTTCCCAGTGAACCCAGTGGTTCCCAGTTAAACCCAGTGGTTCCCAGTGAACCCAGTGGTTCCCAGTTCGTACCTTCCTGTAAGTTGGACTGCTTGCTGATCAGGCTGGACAGAGATCCGACCACCGAGTTTCTCTTCCTGAACCTGTAGAAACATTTCAGACTTTGGTGATTTTATATTTCCTACTGCAGTGAAGAAGGTTTTCTGATCAGATGAGACCAAAACCAAACATTTTTATCTCGATACAAACTCAGCGGTTCGGTGGAGTCGACCCAGTGTCCCTGAACGCACCATTCAGAGCTGAAACATGGTGGTGGCAGCATCATGCTGCAGAAAACCTGCTAAGTGTTGACAGCAGACTAGCTTGAAGGCTACATATGGTTTAAATCAGAGCATCTTCATGCTTGAGAATGGTCTAGTTAAAGTCCAAGTCTAAATCTAAGTGGAAACCTGTGATTAGACTGAAAACTGACAGATTTCCTCCAACCAGTCTGACTGAGCTTGAGTGAAAATGGCGCCACCTAGCGTCATAAATATGAACAACTTTGTGTTGGTTGTTTCCATCACATCCAGATTAAATGCAGTGAAGTTTGTTTTTGTAACCAAAGATGTGAAAAAGTTTGAGACATATAAACGTCGTTGGGGTCAGAGGTCAGAGGAACAGGAAGTAGCTCATGATTCTGAGCCGAACTGGGTGGACTCCATCAAACCCAGTTCAGCTGGAAACCAGTTCAGCTGGAAACCAGTTCAGCTGGAAACCAGTTCAGCTGGAAACCAGTTCAGCTGAAACTGACCCACATTTCCCATGCTTTTGATGGAAAACGTGGCCGTCGGGTCGAAGGCGGCCATCTTACCGGTGGCAGGTCTGCAGCGCCTGCTTGATGGTCTCCATGGCCGTCTGGATGTCCTTCTGGTCAAAGGTCATGGTGGCCTGCATGACCAGGATGCTGCTGTAGCCCAGAGCGTGGTACATGCTGTGCTTCCACCTGAACACACAACGGGTCGGTTAGGACCGCAGAACCAGCACACTGCGACCCAAAACAGGACCGGAGCCGGATCAGGGACAGAACCACAACCAGCTCTGATGGAGCGGAGGAACCAGTAAGGAACTGGTTTGATTCCAACCAGGAGAGGAAAGAAAGGAGATGACAGGACACAAGGAGGGATGGAAGGATGGAAGGAAAGAGGGAAGGAAGAAATAGCAAAAAGGAAGGAAGGAAAGAATGGAGGAAAGGAGGAATGTGCAAGGAAGCAAAGAAAAAAAACAAGGATAGACAACAAAAAACAGAATGAAGGAAAATACAATTTAGGAAGGACACAAGGAAAGGAAATAAGGATAAATAAGAGAATAAAATGATAGAGGGATTGAAAAAGATGGAAAAATAAGGAATCAAACAACAAGGAAGAACTAAATGACGTAAGGATGTCAGTAGGATGTTGAATAGTTGAATTATCTATAATTATGGAAGGTGGGTGTCTAGTTAAATCCTGAAAACCTCCGATGTGGGCGAATTAAAACAATTCAGCAAAGAATTCCTTCACAATAAAAGACTCATTGTTGGTCATCAGCTGGAAACCAGTAATTAGATTTAAGGACATTTATTTTCACCCAGGAATCCCAGCGAGAAAAACATCCAGTTTTCACTGCGGTTGTTTTCCTGACATGAGTTTGATGATGTGAAACGTTGGAGCAGATTCTCACCACGGCTTCAGCAGGTCCAGAGCCTGAGAGAACCTGTTGCTGAGGACGAGGTTCAGAGCGCACTGGGTCTCCTGGATGGCAGTCTGCAGGTCCATCTGACAAGCCCTGCACACACACACACACACACACACACACACACACACACACACACACACACACACACACACACACACACACACACACACACACATAAAACCAACAGCACAAGTCGAGTGTTAGATTTTATGACCCTTTCTGTTCTCTCAGGTCTTGCTTTCGATGGGGGAAGGATCAGTGACCTCTGACCTCTGTGCAGCCCGGATGCAGCGGATCTCTAGTTCTGCAACATTTCAGGATCTATTTTCTGACACTAGAACATAAACCAGTGTTTCTCAATCTGAGCACCACTTTACCCAGTTAGCACTCACGAACCAACAAGCTTTAAATCAGCCCTGAAATAAAGTGATATCTTCAATATTTTAGTCTCTAATGAGAAGAGTGATGCTGTTGCCATGACGAGCCATGAACAAGTCGACTCGGCGCATTTTGAGTTATTTACAGATTCTGAAAGTTTGGATTTTAACTTCAACTAAAAGAAGCTGTTCTTTACTACAGCTGTAATGTTCATTAATAACGTTTTAATGAATATAATGTAATGGTCTGTTTGTAATTTAGAAGCATAATTAGAGAAAAATAGATTGAGTTGCTTTGGCACAAACAAAATTCCTCCATAAAATATAAAATTATCCTCCTGTTTCTATCGACTTTAGTCGTCTACTCTATTTATTCGCCTGTTAAATCATTTTAAATGAAACAACTGTCGATGTGTGTTCAGAGCATTGCAAGGGAGCAAAGTGGTAAAAAGGAAAACCAGCTGTCACTGCTGTATGCTGCATCATTCACATGCAGTACCTGGCCGGCCACCAGGGGGCACAACTCGGTCGACAACACTGACACACACCGCTTTTCTAAATGTGTGAAAGGCAAAAGATGTGTACTGCACATAACTACTTGTTCTAACAATATGAGAAAACCTACATTTAATTCAAAGCTTTACAGTGAAATAATAAAATTACAGGAAAATACAGTTTTATTAAAGTGGCCTAGTTCATACAGGCAAGTTCTGGTCGTCACATGATGTGATAAAATCAAATGACCAATAAACAGTGAAAGTGACAGAAGGAGAAACTGGAGCCTGACAGAAAACATCAACAGAGACACATCGTGTGTTAGTGTGCGTACTTACGAAGGAATCCGATCGAAGGCATCCTCAAAGCAGTCCTGAAACACAAACACTGAGGTGAGCTAACAGCTCTGCTTCAGTTAAATCCTCACAAACGGATCAAACACTTTAGATACTGGATCATCACAGGTCGACCCAAACACTCTGCTGCAACATTCTGTGCTGAAATGTTGAAGCTCAGACACATTTTGATAACTTTTCACTGTCCCTGGTGAGGAAATGTCAAAAATGACCAAAAATAATGATTTGACCCAAAATGGCCGCCTACATTTTGGGACTTAATTTCTAGAGACTTTTTCTTGATTAGCAGGGATTAGCAGGGATTAGCAGGGATCTACCTGCGCACCGAATTTCAGATCCTACGATGTGCGGCTTGGCCTGTAGGGGGCGCTGTAGACGCCACTGAAATCCAGACCTCTGGGTTATGCAATGGATGACTATTCGACTAGCATTACAATAGTCAGTCTGATATCTTTCCAAACTGAATTTCTCCATGTTGAGTCATCAGTAAATCTTTGCTTTGCAGCATTTTGTAACAGTTTGGGTGTGATGGCAGGATGTCGGCCTGGTCCAGAAAACAAACCGCTAAAGATCTGCTGAAGTGCTAATTTAGCAAAGCTTGTACACAAAGTCCTCAGAAAACCAGAGTCTCACATTTCAAACCTTAGTTTTCACTCCTAGTGAGGAAGCCGTTTCACAGAAACTCCAAACTAATCTGCATTTCATTCTCAAACACTAAACCATCCTGCCCGCCTCCACCTGCATGAATTTACCCAGAGCATATTTGTGCGGCTTCACTGCCAGTAAACCTCACAGTGTTTCTTCAGAGCCTCAGTAACAAGCTAATAATAGCTGTCCAGCAGCTCCTTACATAACCGCATCCAGCTGCAGCCACAGCGCCTCACAGAGAGGAATCAGCCTGCAGGCTGCAGCCGTCCAGACCAGCCGGCTGCACAGCAGACAGCCGCGCTGCACAGCCGCGCATCCCAGGAAAACACTCAATATGAATGTGTTCACTATGCAGGTCAAACTGCAGGGAGCCGTGGGAATGATGCAAGCAGCTATAGACGCCTCTAAACCTGAGCTCAGACCAGATTAACACATCATTCAGAAACACAACAACTGCAAAGAAACAGAAAACATTTACAAACACTGATGACTTTCAAAAAGGTACAAAAATGGAAATAAACATAAAAGTTACATTTTGATAAAAGAAAAAAAAACAGACAACCTGGAAATCAATCTGTTAAAGCTCTATAGATTAAAAATAAAATCTCTACAAACGTATTTACAGAACACAGAAAAAGAAACATATTTGCTAATTGACCCAGAGAACAGACTGCAGACATGCTAGCAAACCACCAGGCTAAATGTAGCATGTGAGCTAGCTTTAGCTTCCATGCTAGCTGGAGAAAGTGAGAGTTAGCCAACATGCTAGCGACACAAAACAGCTTTAGAAATAGAAAACAACCAGAAAACAAAGTGAAGCAAATAAAACATCAGAAATGTTTCTAAATAACAAACTAAATGAAAGCAGAAATGATGTTTTCTGTCTTATCCTGGTCATAAAATATGGAAGATAAAATATGTTGGCTTAACAAAGCAAATTACAACAGATGAGAAATAAATAATATGTTTTATAAGCTCCGTTACAAAGAATATAGATGTTAAATGTGGTTTAGCGAGATGCAGTTAGCTTTATTTTGTTGAACTGACCATTAAAACAAGTACAGCAAACACACACACACACACACACACACACACACACACACACACACACACACACACACACACACACACACACACACACACACACACACACACACACACACACACACACACACACACACACACAGTTCTCAGAACACGTTCAGGAAACATTCATATAACTCAGTGTGAATCCAAACAGTCACTTCCTGCCCCTGGTTTCATCACTTCCTGTCAGTTGGAGCAGACTCTGTTCCTCACAGCAGCACCATGAGCTCCTGCTGTGCGTCTAAAAACAGGCAACTGTTGTTGAATCTGCCAGGCCAGCATGTTACACACGTCTCTCGCACCGAAGGCTGATAACCTGCGAGCAGAAGGACAGGAAGGAGACGGAGACGGCTGACAGGACGGGACGACAGGACGGGACGACAGGACGGGACGACAGGACGGGATGACAGGACGGGACGACAGGACGGGACGACAGGACGGGACGACAGAACGGGATGACAGGACGGGACGACAGGACGGGATGACAGGACGGGACGACCAGGACGGGACGACAGGACGGGCTGACAGGACGGGACGACAGGACGGGACGACAGGACGGCTGACGCTCTGATTCAGGGTTTGGTACAGCTAGATTAGCAAGTAGAGCTAGTTAACTAGATATCCCAGCAGGACAGGCAGGTAGAAATCCAGACAGCCAGTCAACAGATCAGAGAATCGGGGACAAGGCAGGAAGCAGCCAATGGGAAAGTAACAAGGTCAACGGGTTGGTTGCCATGCCAACGGGTTGTCAGCCAGGACAATGAGTAGGTAGCCAGGTTGGGGCAGGTAGGTCTGACCTAATGACCCAGTTCTTTAGGTCTGAGTAATGAGGCGATTTGGCAGGTTATGAATTCATGAATTCATGAATTCATGAATTCATGAATTCATGAATTCATGCACACATTCACAGACATGAGAGAGTGAGGCTGCCGTGCATCAGCAGCATCACTGCCTCTGAACACCAACATCTGGCAAGCCGCCTGACGGTTTCAACAAACTTCTAATCACAATCATAGTTCAATACTTTGACTATACCAAACCGGTTAATTCACACATCTAAATTCTTTCATCTTCACATGTGAGCTGTAAAATGGCTGCCATCCCTATTAAAGTGTCTAAACATCAACTGGATCATTAACTATGAACCAAGTGAGCAGATGGTAAATATTAGTTCATTTCTAAGACCAGAGAAAACGATAAAACCAGGAGATGCAGAAAGCTTCTCCAGTAACGGCTGCACCTTTCATTAATTAGTCAGGACCTTCATGCTGGGTCCGATTCCCGGCCACATGCTCCATAAACCAGAAACCGGCTCTGCAACACCAGCAGGGACCAGAAACAAAGACTTCAGAAGCCCAGAAGAACCAGACAAAGTTTTCATTCCTGCCAAAAGAGCAATAAACTGTTTTGCACATCCTGAGAAAATGTTGCCTTGTGGTGGGATTTAACTGACCCGTTTGAAGAATCCAGCACTTTGACTCATCCTTTAAACCCGTCCAGCTCTGCAGCAAACACATTTAGCCTTTTCTTCACCGACAGAAAACAAGTCAAACTTCACTCCACACAACAAGAATCGAACATCCAGAGGAAATTAAAGGGAACCAAATTCAACACTGAAGCTCTGCCTGTTGAACAGAAGCTGAAGTTTCTCTCACTTGTTAATAAGAGCTAAAAACGGTTCAGAGACATAAAACCTCTGATATGATGTTATGCATGGAGGTTTCATGCCTCTGGTAAGGCACGGAGCCGTCAGGATGCAAGAACTTATTCAGAAAATGTGTTTAAACTTTCTGTTTATCTGAACAGTCAAGAAAAACAAATAAAAACAAATGAACCGACAGAAAAAACCTTCTTGTAAAATTGAGGAAGATGTTTCTGAATTTTGTCTGCGAAGCGTCAAAATGTGGATAAAAACATCGATTTTCTGTTCCTGAACCTTAAAGTTCAAAAAGCAAATTAATGTCAGTTCAGAATGTAATAAACATGTAATAAACATGTAATAAACATGTAATAAACATGTAAACACTCAGAAGATTCGTCATTTTAGACTCTTTTATTCATGGATTCCACAAACAGCCGAGCTTCACTGACATGTTTAGACATTTTGCAGATTAACAGAAGAATCCAGAAAATATTGTTTTTTATGATCAGCCATGTTTTCCACACAGATTATTTCTCATCCTCATTATATTTCTGTCATGTCTTTAGATTTATAAATCAGTCGTGTAGTCTCAGTGGCATCCAGCCTGGGGGTCAAAGGTCATGGCAGCGTTTTGTTTTAATTGGTCTCTTTGTGTTTTATGGTGTTTCTGCGCAGCGACAACCTTTATCCCAGTTCCTATAAACTCAGTTAGTGTCACATTCCTCAGAGTTTAAGCAGATCAGCTGAGATCCTGCGAAACGCGACGGCCATGAATGAAGCGTTCAGCCATCAGACCAGAGCCTGAACAAAACAATCCTTCTGCTTCTGCTCAGAGGCTTTTTGTTCTCATTCCATTTCACAGGCAAATAAAATAAACTTCATTCGAACGAAAAGAATCTGAATCTTAGAAAGATCACCAGATAATCCAAGACTAACCAAACCAGCAAACCTGCAGCAAACAGAGACTTTCTGCAGAGCTAAAGCCGCAAAACCAATCCAAATATTTACAGTTTGTTGAAAATTGTTTCCAAATGGAACAAAATGCTAAGATAAACTGAACCGTTCATGTGTTCATGTGCAGGGATGCGTCTCTGAGGCCTCATGGAGGATTTTATGTTTCCACTTTGTTTCATATTTAAAACCAGATTTTGTCATTTCAGCTTTAAAGTATAAGTTGCCTCATTGCTTGACATTTATTCTGATTTTAACATTAATCTTTACAAAAAAATTGCTGCTACAGATTTAATAAAAGCAAATATTAAAAATCTCCCAACTTTAAACATCTGCCTGTTTTTTCAAGCAACAGGAAACATGTCCGTTAATCTAAACATATAGATTAAATGTTTAGATTAACACTAACAGTTAACACATTAATCATTAACAGTTTATGATTAATGTAAAAAGACCAAACCTGCGTGGATCAAACTGGCACACCCCCAGTTTACACACAACAAACCAACCAGTCACTCATAAAACCAGTTAAACTTTAATCCTTCAGTCAGTTTGAAACGTTTCTCTGGTTCCGACTGACAGCATGAAGGAGTCACACACACACACACACACACACACACACACACACACACACACACACACACACACACACACACACACACACACACACACACACACACACACACACACACACACAGGACCTGCCACTATCACTGAAAGCTGATTACACGCTGCTGATGGATCAGATTAATAATCTGTGAACTGCTCACCTGAGCCGGATTAATTTCAGCAGCTCTCAGTGGAAACAGGAATAAATGCAACAGAAGAAGAAGACGGAGAAATGAAGCCCAGGAAACAAACTGCCCTGAGGCCCAGTATCGGCTCCATTGGAGGAGCCGATACTGGGCATCAGATCAGCTCAATAAAGCCAAAGTGGTCTGAAGACGGGAGGCCGGATGCTCCGAGCGCTCAGAGGCAGCGGAGACTTCCTGCCAGCCTGCAGCGTTTATGACTTATGATGCACAGATATGAAAACCCGGGCAGATAGAAACACGTTCTCTCTACAAATACAAACAAATCTTTGTCCACATTCTGCTGGTGATTGTGGTGCTTCCATTAAATAGAAAGTACAAGTTTCTTCACTTCATAAATCTTCAGAAACGTCACAATGCAAACAGAGGAGAGCAGAAAAGCCAAACATGGAGCTGCAGGCAGAAACGACTGTCAGAGACATCATCATCCAAAACACGAATAAAAAACTATTCAGGAAAAATCTACTGATGCTGCTGACATGAAATATTTACAATTACCTCATCAGACAGACTGAAGGATAAAGTTAAGTGGAAATTTTGGTATTTTAAAAATGACAATAATTCATATCAGCAAAATAAACTTTTTCCACATCAGTTTCTTTCTTTCAATAAAGAACTGATGAAACTTTAACAGCAGCTGTTTGTCTGTCTGCTGGATTTCTGGTTCTAATTTATATCCAGTAAGAGAAGAAACAGAAGAACACGAATCAAGTAAAAGTAAAAAGTAAAGCATTGGAGTTACTGACCTACAGCAGCATCTTCCATCTTGATGAGACGTGAATTATAAGTGAGTTTCGTCTTATTTTAGTGACATTTGCTAGAACTTTTTATTGATTCTTCAATCCTGTTGCTTTGTTTTCTTTTCTCTTGTGGTTATTTTGAGTTTTATGCACCGTATTTTTGTGGGTTTTGTTAGCTAAATTTGAGTTTTTATGAATGAAAGCTGCATGTCTGTGCGGTCAGGAACTCCTGTCTGAACCGGGTCGTTTCTCCCGTTTTAGCGCCGCGGCTGCAACTGCAGCACAACTGCAGCACAACTGCAGCACAACTGCACATTAAAACCTGAGACTCTGGAACAGAAAAACATTTCAGCTTTTCTGCTGCACAGAAGCACGAAGAGCTCAGCGGTTGCTTGTGGTTGGCAGTGAAATAGTAAGGAGGTCAAGAGGAAGTGGAGAAACTCGACTCTGACGAAGGGAAGGAAGTGAATCAGACAGAAAAAATTGTTTTCCTTTCAATTTAAGTTAATCAATCAAATTTAATAGCATATGGATTTACAGAAGAACTCTGAATTACTTTGACTTTAAGCTTTCATCATGTTGCTTCTAAATGGATGCATTATTAGCATTCATGCAGCCATTTTGTTAGAGGTTGATGACAAGGACCTTCAAGATAAATCGTTAAAATAACAGCAGGAACAACCAAAACGTGACTCAGCAGCAACATTTTCAATAAATTATTATCCAATAAAACTTTTACTGTGAAACATTAACCTGGAGTGATGCGCCATCTTTACCACTAGAGGGCACTACATCCATCACAGTGCACCTTTAATCCAAAGTTCATGTAAATCAGGTGAAATCTGATCAAATTTCAAGTGAGAATCTGTTAATTCAGTGTTTTTACAGTGCAGAAGGATCTCAGTGTTTTTACAGTGCAGAAGGATCTCAGTGTTTTTACAGTGCAGAAGGATCTCAATGTTGTTTCTGTGACTCTAAAGGAAAAGGTTTTTCCTTTAAACCAGTCTGATCAGGTTTACCCAACATATCTGAGAGCAGCTTGTTTTCCTAATCAGCCTCGTTTATTGCCTCATTATTTCATTGGATATTTGATGCAGAAGAAAGCGCAGCTATGAGTGAAGGTTCTGCCAGGAACAGGATGCGGCTTCCCGGTTCCGGAGGGTTTGGGACAATTTAAAGGGCAGAACCAGCCGGGATGAAACCGGAGCCTCCGGAGGGAAGGACCGGATGAAACCCGATAGCGGCGGGACCTCACCTCCTCCTCGGCGGCCGCCCCGTTGCCGACGTGGGCCATGTCTGCTGTGCGCCTCCCGGAGCGGCGGCGGCTGCGGCTTCAGGCGCGTCTGGCCGGCATGTCGCTGCGGGTCCAGCCGTCCTCTAGCAGAACCAACCCGTCCTCTAGCAGAACCAACCCGTCCTCTGACAGAACCCGTCCTCTGGTAGAACCAACCCGTCCTCTGACAGAACCAACCCGTCCTCTGACAGAACCCGTCCTCCGGCCGCGGTGGGTCCGGCAGGTCCAGAGTCAGGAGATCCGGTTCGTCTTTGCGCCTGTCGGACGCGGAGGTTCGGAATCTGAGGAGGATTTCTTCCGTGAAGTGGAAAACAGACACGCCCCCAAAGAGAGAGAGAGAGAGAGACAGAGAGAGAGAGAGAGAGAGAGAGAGAGAGACAGAGAGAGAGAGAGAGAGAGAGAGAGAGAGAGAGAGAGACAGAGAGAGAGAGAGAGAGAGAGAAAGGAGAGAGAGAGAGAGAGAGAGAAAAGAGAGAGAGAGAGAAAAGAGAGAGAGAGAGAGAGAGAGAAAGGGAGCGAAGGGATGAATCTCCACCATTTTTGCATAAAACACTGAATATCAATCTGCTGCAAATCCAAACTTATATATATGCAGGAATAATAATAATAATAATAATAATAATAATAATAATATCTATGTAGAACCAAAACTGACATAATTAAAACATTTTATTTTTCATAAAACACATTTTCTTTAACCTTTTCCTCATACATGCATTTTTACAAGTGTCTAAATATTTAGTTTTTCCTCTTCTTATCACTGCATGTTTCACCCAAACGTTTCGTCATAAATACATAAATAACCTCAAATGAACAAAAGACCAAAAACAGACTGATTAAAACACGAATCACAACTTTAATCACCTTCAGCCAAAGAGGTTTACAGGATTATTATAAGAAATAAAAATACCGATTAATAATCATCATTGCACACTTTAACATTTTAGTGATTAGAAATCAAAATGCTCTTTATGTCGCCGCCACACATCAGACGTCCAACATGCAAACCAGACAAAAACACCAGCAATCCATTCAAACTGTATAAAAACTACTTTTAACCCTAAAGCAGAAAAATAATCATTGATTTGACCTCAAATGGATTTTATTTAAAAACACCAGTTAAAGCTGGAATGTAATACAAATTGTAGCCACAAGAGGGAGATGTGCTCCAGTGCAAGAGTTAAAACTGCTTTAAGTTTCTGAATTCAGAATTCAACTTGATAATAATCTTCTAGATGTTCAAATGAACCTGCAAACATGTTGGAGTTTCTGTAGATCTGAGCTGCAGAGGAAGGAAAACAGACTGAAACGTTCCTGCTGCAGCCTCATTCATAATGAAACACTGCAGCCTCATTCATTGTGAACCACTGCAGCCTCATTCATAATGAAACACTGCAGCCTCATTCATAGTGAACCACTGCAGCCTCATTCATAGTGAACCACTGCAGCCTCATTCATAATGAAACCACTGCAGCCTCATTCATAGTGAACCACTGCAGCCTCATTCATAGTGAACCACTGCAGCCTCATTCATAGTGAACCACTGCTGCCTCATTCATAGTGAACCACTGCAGCCTCATTCATAGTGAACCACTGCAGCCTCATTCATAGTGAACCACTGCAGCCTCATTCATAGTGAACCACTGCAGCCTCATTCATAGTGAACCACTGCAGCCTCATTCATAGTGAACCACTGCGGCCTCATTCATAGTGAACCACTGCAGCCTCATTCATAGTGAACCACTGCAGCCTCATTCATTGTGAACCACTGCAGCCTCATTCATAGTGAACCACTGCAGCCTCATTCATTGTGAACCACTGCAGCCTCATTCATAATGAACCACTGCAGCCTCATTCATAGTGAACCACTGCAGCCTCATTCACAGTGAACCACTGCAGCCTCATTCATAGTGAACCACTGCAGCCTCATTCATTGTGAACCACTGCAGCCTCATTCATTGTGAACCACTGCAGCCTCATTCATAGTGAACCACTGCAGCCTCATTCATAGTGAACCACTGCAGCCTCATTCATTGTGAACTACTGCAGCCTCATTCATAATGAACCACTGCAGCCTCATTCTGCTCCGCTTCCTTCTGTGCATCATGGGATGTTTCATATCTAAAAGGTGTTGAGCACCGCTGTGTTACCTTCCTAATGAGAGGCGGTGCTTGTCATACATTTGTAAAAAGAAAAAAAAATGGTTGTGCACCGCTGCGTAGTGCCTCGTTTATTATATTAGCCATGCTGGTGCTGATAGATCGTGTTTTAGACAGATTCTTTTAACATGTTTTAGTTCACATGCTGCCCTGTAATGTTTTATTTCTCCCAGCTCTTGCTTGAAATGTGTGGTAAGAATATGTGAAAAACCATCAAGTTTTATAATGACTGAAATGTAAGTAGGCTATGTCATATGAAACCTAACTAGTTATATTAATTAATTTAATTAATCTATTTTTAATTTAGTATTATTTTAGCTAGCTACAGAAAACTAAAAACTATAGCTTAAATAATAGTTGAAATAGTGTTGTCTCTGCCAAACAGTCATGGAGTCTAAATACCAGGCTCTTATTTTGTGTAGAGCCCAAATGAAGAGAAAAGGGAAAATCTACCAGTTCTTCTTAAAGAGGCAGAAACCAGGACCAGACCAGGACCAGACCAGGACCAGACAGAACCCTGCAGCAGTGACCAACCTGGAGAAACCAGCCAGGAGACTCCAGGCCCAAGTGCATCAGCAGCAGTTTAGAGGCTGTGACAGAGAGTTATTCAGTAGTAAAATCCAATAAGCCTAATTCTAAAGGTTAGCATGATGCTTTTAGCATTTTCTATTGTGTCTGTTTATGCATTTCACAATAAGTTCCAGAGAGAGATGAGAGTGATATAGATTCAGAGTCAGACTCTGGGGAGTGTTGTGAAAAAACATGATGTATTCTGAGCCGATAGACCAAAAATGTGCAAGAACACGAGCAGCAAATCAGCCAACACAAAGCAATCAGTCTTTACTTTTTTTATTCTTTTTTAGCGCTAAAAAAGAGACGCTTACCATCACAGACTAGAAGTGAAACCAGGGGCCCCGAGTCTAAACAGAATAATAATAAAACAGGAAGATTCGTTGATTATGATCTAAGAACACGACCAGTGGTCATCCGATGTCCTGCATCACATAAATCTCTATTTCCTAGGAGATGGGAGTGAGGAGATGATTCAGTTTCTGTATCTGTTACAAATACAAAGGCCTTTGTGTGAAAGTATGAGAGTGTAATGTGTGTAGAAGTGAATGTAATGTGTGTAGAAGTGAATGTAATGTGTGTAGAAGTGAATGTAATGTGTGTAGAAGTGAATGTAATGTGTGTATTTGACCTTGGTAAACGCCTCAACAGGAGGAAGACAGTGAAGCTGATCAAAAACCACCTCAGAACAACTGTGGCTGATGACAGGTTCAGTCATCTTGGCATTCTCAGTGTTGAGTCAAGGAAGGCACAGACCCTCAACATGGATGACTTTGTAAAACATTTTGCTTTTCCCACCAGAATCAGAGAATTATGCTCTCATGAGTGAATCCTGGCTTTGAGTTTGCAGCATGTTGTTCCCATTCAAAGCTTATTTGACCATAGCAGTGTTTCTCCAACCTTTAGAAATACCACCAGGGTAATGCTGCTCAGCTCTGCTGGTATATAGTTTACTATTTGGAGCCAGTTTTATTTATTTATTTTTGAGAATTTGTTTTTGGTCATAATCTGGGCTCTGAGTTTCCATTTCCATGTTCCATAGAGCCGTTTAACGTCTTGTTTGGGCAAGTCTTTGTTAAATAAACCATTTTAATTGGAGTGTGTGAGAAAATATTTGTTTCCTTTCGTTCATCATTTGTATATGGACCCTCTGATAAAGCCTTGCTCACCCTTTGGCCACCTCTTGGAAAAAGTCGAGCTCCGCCACTGGTTGAGCTCAGACAGCGTGAGAACTAAAAAGACCAACTTTAAACCCGCTTCCCTTCACCAGAGGATCTCAGCAGTAGAGCCGCCAAGTGTCAGAGGTTTCCTCATAACATCCCGGGTTCTGGATCAGAACCGGTCCACAGACTGGGACCTTCCTGGAGTCTGAGGTCCATCAGTCCCACCTGAAAAGACAACAGGACCAAAGTTTGAACCTGGACCACAAACTGCTGCGGTTCACCTGAACATCAGCTTTACGAGATGTTGAAAAGTGTTTCCCCTCGTATCTTTAAAAACTCAAACATGATGTGCAAAACTTAGGAAATCTTCCTTTAAAGCAACATTTTGTCACAAACCCGGTAAAAAGTTCAATCTCGGCTCTCTTCTGTTTTTATTTCTGTCTCCACTGATTATCAGTGTTTTAGTTTTTCATTTACAAGCCCTAGAGGAGAGATGAAGCTGCTGACCCGTCACATGTTCCAGCCGTGAATCCTGCCAGAATAATCTGCAGTCTTACCTAGGCAGTCCAGGCCATGCTGATGAAGGCATGATTGTGAAAAGCAGCAGCAGATTCATGGAGCAGATGGAGGGAAGCAGGGCTTACGGCACTGAGCCTTGGACCTCCAGTTCTCCGGTGCGGCGCCGGTCAGCAGGCTGCAGGCTCTGGCGTAGGCCTGCAGGAACTGACAGCTGAGGCCGTCCACATCCGGATAGCGGCACAAAGTGTCTGTGCAGGCGGCCATGTAGGGCTCCGGGTCGACGGCGCAGGAGGAGAACGGCGCCTCCATCAGGAGGCTGCAGCTGCTCCACAAGAGACAATCAATGATCAATAAACGGATTCATCTCCCATCGGAGCTGAAGTCACATGATGAAACATGAAGTTTCCCCCAGAGATCAGAGAGAAACTCAGACAGAAGCTTCTGGATCAATGTGCTCACCGTTCAGCCATCTTGGTGCAGTTGATGGTGGTGTCATTAGTGTCGGTGTACCGCGCCTCACAGCTAGGGGGCGACACACAACAAGGTCAGGACTGGATCCTGAGTTTACCTGCAGCCGGTCCGTCCAGCAGCAGCGGGTCAGGATGGAGGTCTGACCTGGTGGAGCCGTCCTCAGAGAGCCGCTCTTCACTCAGAGACCTGCTGGCGTTTCCACACAGACCCTGCAGAGACAGTCCATCAGAACCTGGACGGGTTCAGGACGCAGACAGAGACCATCAGACTGCAGGACAGCAGCGATCCTCAGGAACCAAACTCATCCGACGCTCCGTACCTTCCAGGTGGATCTGAGCCGTGGAGCCGTCAAAGAAGACAGAAGCAGAGAAGTTGGACAGGGACGCCTGGACAGTGACTCCGGTTTGGTCCTTGGAGAGCTTCACACCGCGACCCGTCTGAACCGAGCCGTTGAGGGTCAACGGCGAGTCGTTGAGCTGCGACCCAGAGACACAGCGGACTGTCAGAGCTCAGAGGCTGAGCCACAGAAACCTGGAGGTCTGGAGGGTTTCAGAAGGTGGCGCCCCCTGCTGGTGAAGCAGCAGAGCGACGCTGCTTCACCTCCAAACTTCAGACTGCAGCGAACCCGAGCCAGCAGCTCTGAAATGGTTCTGTAACTCGAGGAAAGCTTTAAAAACACTGAATGACTGAAATAAATTCAGTGCTCAAAACTCAACCAACTGGAAAAGTTCAACTGAAACTGACTTTTGTTTTCTGCTAAAACTCAGAAAACATTTTTCACATTTTTAGGATCAAAGCTGACAGAAAAAAAATCCCAAAATGTTTCAGTTATTTTAGGTTTTATCAGATAAGAAACCACAAAAACAATAAAGTCTAAGATTTTTTAAATTAAACTTTAAATTAGGAAATTTATTCATTAAATTCATTCCTGGTGTTTTTCCTGTTGTGAACATTTAAAATGATTTTGTTTTAACTTCACGTCAGTCTCTTCTAAGTATCTGTCTGCTGTTTAACAGCAGAGAAGTTGCATCTGTTTCATAGATCCAGAGGTTCCTGGGCCGGGCCCCCAGGCCCCCAGGATCCAGGTTACGGCCCTGCTGGAAGCCGTGACGTGTCTGCAGGCGGCTCACCAGAACTCTGCCTCCTTGTAGCAGCTGAATGCGAACGGCCGACCCGTTCAGTCGCAGCGTCACGCCGTCCAGGAAGCTCACGTCTTTACGGCGCCGCTCCTGGAAGTGGGCCAGAACCTGGAGGTCTGGGCCTGATGGGATCCTCAGCAGAGAGTACCAACACCGGTCCTTCACAGAGTTCTGCTGGCCCCGGAAGCCCACGACAGCCGGACCCGTCACCGTGCAGACGGAGCCCGACGAGGAGTTAGAGGAGCAGCTGGTGGAGAAACAAACATCAAGACCTGCTGCTGACGGCCACAGCCAGGAGGGGGCGCTCATCTCTTCCAGCTCTCAGTCTGGATCAGTAGTCAGTATGTTACTGAGGTCTGACTGATGTGAAGGACTCCGCTTCATACCCACTGGCTCCTTCACAATAAAAGCTCATTCATCACTTCCTGTTGCTCCTTCACAATAAAAGGTAATTTAACACTTCCTGCTGCTCCTTCACAATAAAAGCTCATTTAACACTTCCTGTTGCTCCTCCACAATAAAAGCTCATTTAACACTTCCTGCTGCTCTTTCACAATAAAAGCTCATTTAACACTTCCTGCTGCTCTTTCACAATAAAAGCTCATTTAACAACTTCCTGCTGCTCTTTCACAATAAAAGCTCATTTAACACTTCCTGCTGCTCCTTCACAATAAAAGCTCATTTAACACTTCCTGTTGCTCTTTCACAATAAAAGCTCTCTGTATCACTTCCTGCTGCTCCTTCACAATAAAAGCTCATTTAACACTTCCTGTTGCTCTTTCACAATAAAAGCTCATTTAACACTTCCTGCTGCTCCTTCACAATAAAAGCTCATTTAACACTTCCTGTTGCTCTTTCACAATAAAAGCTCTCTGCAACACTTCCTGCTGCTCGTTGAATCTTAGTGCTTACCGTGGAAAAGACCACCGCTCCAGTGAAATTTAACTTCATGTGTCAAATTTTAAATCACATTTTGCCCCTCTGATTTGCTTTTAGTAGCAGCACTTTGAGTGAGCGAATTAGTAAAAATGACCATATTTACACGCCGTTGCCTTGACAACGCTCCAGGGGCCCACAGGTGGTTTTCTGGAGGACTGCAGTCTTAGAACAGGTGAGAGTCGAGCAGGTTTCTGGATCAGAACTGACAACGTCTCCAGGTCTGAACAAAACGCCTGAGAAAAGAAGGAAGAGACAGAAAACTCAATAATTCAGTTTATCTGAGGAAAAACTGAATCACAGAATCTTAAAGTTCAGGTTTGGATCCAGAGGTTCACTGACCTGATGACCTGCAGCCGCTCAGATCTGCCAATCTGTACCGGTTTGTAACATTCACAGTGAAAACTTTGTTTCCATCCACCAGAAATTCAGGGAACTGCAGAACAACGGAGTCAGAACCACAGAGACTCAACACAGAATAAAAACTGATTTCATTTCAGAGCCAATTTATTTTACTCTTCTTAAATAGAGAAATAAAGAGACACTTTCAGGTCGACTTTTAGATCTGACAATATTTAATTATTAATTCAAAGATTTTCTTGTATTTTATGAAAGATGTAAAGACTCACCCCTGATGGATTGTAACTCTTATAAGCAGTTTGTGATCCAAAGTTTACTAGAATAAAACTGTCCTAAAAAATATAGAAAAAACACAGTCAGCAGGTTTCCAGTCAAAATGTTTTCACAAAATGTCTTTGCATGAAACATAATTACATAATATTGATGATATAAACAATGGATTATATATAAAACTAAACATAAACAGCTGCAGATACTCATACAGTTCTATCAGTTCATTCATTTTCTTCCATCAATGTTTTGTGTTGAAGTTATTTCTGAAATCAAAACACAGTTTTAAATCACTGAACAGAACTTACTGCAGACATTATAAAATAAACGTAGCACTCCTCAGTGTTTTTAATGGTTGGCAGATTCTGGAGGATGTGTTGTTCAAAGGAAGAAACCAAACTACCAAACTGATAGATTGTTTCCTCCATTTGACTCATCAGCAAGCAGTCTCCTCTGCTCTCAGGGTCATAAAAGCCGTCGAAACAGAGAACAAAGTTCTCCCTGGTGAAGTTCAGCTGCAAAAACAGAAACACAACAAATCTAAGAAAATCTGCCCCATAAAGATTCAGCAGGAAGAGATTCACTGAGGAAAAGAGTCTGTTAGTCCTGAGGAATAAAACTCTACACATCAGTTTCTGATTCAATGAGCAGAAATCCTCTGGTCGCCTACTTCCTGTTTGTTTCAAAATAAAAGCGGGCAGACTCAGGGCTCTGAAGCTGCAGAGGAAACAAACATGAAGTGACTTTCAGCGGCTTTATTTCTAACTTGGAAACAAAACTAAAAATATTCAGAGTTTAATTAATTAAACTAATAAACTAGTTTAACTAACTAAAGATTTAAAAACTTTAATTTTAAATGAGGAGAAAAGTTTTCTACCGTTAAAGCGACTTAAAGTGACATCATCATCATCATCATCATCATCATCATCATCATCATCATCATCATCACCATCATCATCATCATCATCATCATCATCATCATCATCATCATGCTAACAGCAGCTCTAACAAACCTGCTGCCTGAGCAATAAGCAGTAGAGCAGGGGTCACCAACCTTTTTGAGACTGGGAGCAACTTCATGGGTACAGAGCAACACGAAGAGCACTTGTTTGATACAGTCTTTATAAATATATATATATATAAATATATGATAATACTGCCTGATCATATTAATGTCAGGACCACTCACAATAGTTATCAGTAATAATTTACCATGGCAGCTGGTTAATTGCTATTATGTGATCAGAAGTTTTTAGCTCACAGAGTTTTAACTTTGATTCCCTTTTGGAGTTTTTCTCTGTGATTCTAAACTGGCCACAAGTGACTGAAATAAACAAAAGCAAACTGATGGATTGTTGCAGTAAATTTTCCTTTAAATAAAAAAGAAAAGAAGAGTTATAGTTTTATTATCTAACTATCTGTTCTATTAGCAAAATTGTGGTAAATAAAATATCTTTTGTGTCAAAAGACATTATACACACAAAGCGGTGTAAGTCTGATGCGTGAGGTGGGGAACCCCAAATCCCAAGTCTTATTGGTCAGTTTGCTTTTGTTTATTTTCCGGCTTTGTGTTTTTTTTTTGTGCTAAAAATGAACGAGTTGGGTTTGAACCTCCCGTTGTTCTACAATCAGCCTGAGATTCTGACAGTCTGTGCGGTTCTGGCGGGTTGCCGGTTTATTCGCTTTTTACGTGGTTTCGCGAACCGAACAGCTGACGGGTCACCCGCTGGCTGACACCAGCAGATGTGGAAAAATAAAGGTCTGACCTCTGGGAGGACCAGTAAGAGCACAAGAACCTCTCCAATGCGCAAAAATCAGCACAAGCCTAAACAAGAGCAGCGACTGTTTTTCCAGACGTCGCTAAATAATAAAGACATGAAGCGAAGCCTCTCCATGAGGTTGACGGAAAGAGGACGGTGCTGGTTCCAGGTTCAGGTGTTGCGATGCGCGCTACGAATAAGATGTTTGGCACAATTTATTTATTTTTTTCTTCACAGTTTTGTTAATAGTAAATAGGGTTAAATAATAAAAACTAAAGAAGTTATTATTTTTCTTTCTTTACTTAAAGGAAATTGTGACGGTACGCAGAGTGCAGCTGCTGCAGGCGATGCTGCTGCAGGCGCTGCTGCTGCAGGCGCTCTGCTGCTGCAGGCGCTGCTGCTGCAGGCGCAGTTCTGAACTTTAACAGCAGGAAAGAGTTTTATACATAAAGCTATTTATTTTAAACGTTTTTATCATTTCCCTCTTTTGAACTCTAAATATAAACGTCAAACGTTATTAGTTCAATGAAAAAACATTTAATTAAATTATTTTTTGGTAGTACTCCCTAATAATAATGGCTATTTTTAGGAGTAGCTCCGCGGGCGACCGGGTTGGTGACCCCTGCAGTAGAGGTTCATCCTGTCATCTTACTCACATAAACTTGTTCGTATTTCTGTCCAAAGTAGGTGATGGGGCATGAGCTGATGTTCAGCTCTGTGTTGCTAGCTACTCTAATCTCTTCAGCAGCTCCTGAAACACAGAGACTCATGAGATGAGAACCAGAGTCTGGCAGCAACATGACAATCGATTGATGAATAAACCAGCATCAGTTGATCAGTTTGGAGCTTCATCATCACTGACTCAGCAGAAACTGCTTCCAGCTGCAGGAACTCACCTGGCAGCAACATGGCAGCAGAGAGGAAGAGGAGCAGGAGGCGGAGCATGTTGGAGGCGTCCAATCAGAGAGCTGGAAAGCACAACATCGCGTTAAACATAAATCAGCTTTTTATTGTTTCGTTTCATTTCAGTCATGAATGAATTCCTGAATCTGGGGCAGGTTGCCATGGCGACACCTGCAGGAGCAAACATGTCCTCTGCACAAACACATGCTGTAAAGTTCCTGATGAATCAGCAGCACAACCCAGATGATGATCTTTGTTTCAGATTTCTCACAGAAATGTACATTTTTAATGTTCAACCAAAACTCCAAATGTTGGCAAATCGGAGGATGAACAGCAATATCTGGCAACTTCCAACAGTTTCTGACCTGCTGCCAGATTCTGAGACAATTCAAGACGATCCTGTCCTGGTTTTGATCTGCAGTGAGTCCGGCTGATCCAGCAGCGCTGGTCGTGAGCTGAATCATGCCACCTCGCAAAACTGCTAGTGAAACAAAGAGCCTGACACCAAACGGCTGTAGCAGCTAAACGCTGGTTGGAAACGACGTCCAACAGGAAGCAGCTGGCATGCAGAGCTCAGAGCACAGTCAACAGCTTTAGCTTTTGCACATAAGATTATTGATGAATGTTTCATGATTTTGGTTCTAAATCAACTCTAAACAGCTAAATTTTTCGTCTGGATTTAAGGGAACTCAGTGTTTCAGCTGTTTTGCAGTTTTCTGGTCGTTTGTTCCAGATTTGTGGTGCATAGAAGCTGAAAGTGGACGTCTGATTCTGCAAAGCTGTGTGGGAAACTTTGAAGGTTCTTTCAGACCAGACATGGGCAAACTACGGCCCCCGGGCCAAATAAGGCCTGTTAGTCTTTTTAATCCGGCCCGCCGAACTTGTCCAAATTATAGTAAAAACCCATGGATGTGTAAAAACCTCATTCATTTCCCTTTCCCTTGCAATACCACCGTTTCACCGATAGATGGCGGACTAGTCTAGAGACACATTAATCTTCGTTAGAGTGTAACTTTCCAGCTGCCGTTTCCCGCCTTGGTAAAAATGACCAAAGAAAAGAAAAGTGGACGCTGAATGCCGAGTGTTTAAAAAGGAGTGGACAACAAAATATAGTTTTACTGATGTCCGATCAACGGCTGTATGTCTGATATGCCAGGAAACGGCTGCAGTTTTCAAAGAGTACAATATCAGCCGTCACTTTGCCACACAGCATGCTAACTACGCTAGCAAGCATGCTAACTACGCTAGCAAGCATGCTAACTACGCTAGCAAGCAGTCAACACAAGAACAGCGGCTGCTGCTCAGAGGCTGGCAGCTAATTTACAGACTCAGCAACAATCTGAGATTCAAGAGTCAAGTTAGCAAAGGCTTGCTAGCCTTTCTTGCTAGAAAGGCTTGCTAGTTTTTGACAGAATGCATGGTAGAGACAGCAGATCTCTGGTGTCCAGAAAGTAAAGTTAGAAAAAGTCAGCTTGTCACGCAGGACAGAGACTTGGCGTGTGGAACTGATTGATGAAGATATAGTCAGCGAGTTAAACAAAAAGACAGAGTCCTTTAATTTATATTCACTAGCGCTGGATGAAAGCAGCGACATGAAAGACAGTCAGCTCCTCATGTTCATCAGGGGGATAAATGAGATAACAGAGGAGCTTTTGAGCATGGAAACACTGAAGGGGAAAACAGAGGACTAACATGGACAGGAGTCTGCTGTCATCCAGAGAATGAAGCTGCCTTGGAGTAAACCTGCCAGTGGCACCAGGATGGATCGCCAAATTTAACTGGAGAAAACGTCGGGTTGCTGAAGAGAGTCCAAGATAAAGTGAAAGAAGAAAACCCTGACCAGGATGTTATTTTTCTTCACTGCATCAAGAATCTCTGTGTCAGTCTGTATTGCAGCTGAATCATGTTGTGGATCCAGTTGTAAAACTTGTTAACTTCATACGAGCAAAGGGACTTAATCACCGTCAGTTCATCACGTTCCTAGAGGAAACCGATGCGGATCACCAGGACTTACTTTACCACTCTCTGTCCGCTGGTTAAGTTTGGGGAAAGTGTGCCAACGAGTCAAAGAGGAGATTCATTGGTTTTTGGAGCTGATGGGGAAATCCGACGAATTCCCTGAGTTGAGCAATGAGGCCTGGCTTTGTGACTTTGCTGTGGACATATTGTCACACATGAATGAGCTGAACGTTAAACTGCAGGGGAAAGATCAGTTTGTGCACGACATGTACACAAATGTGAGAGCCTTCAAATCCAAGCTGATTTTACTCTCCAGGCAAATGTCAAACAATCTTTCACTCATTTTCCCACACTGGCCTTGCAGAAGGCCACATGAAACCTGAGGAAATACTGCAAATCACTGGACGACATGCACACAGAATTCTGCCGTCGGTTCACTGAGTTTGAAAAAATTGAAAAGTGACTCCAGCTGGTGTCCTGTCCCCTGTCACAAGACCCCGAAACAGCATTGAGATCGATCAATTGGAGCTGATCGATCTGCAGTCTGACTCCGTCTCAAAAGAGAAGCTCAGATCTCTTAAACTGAATGATTTTTACGCTTCACTTAACGAAGCCACATTTCCAAACCTCCGGATGATGGCGCAGAAGATGCTGGTATTGTCATGAACATCAACAAAGCCCGTCACAGATCCGGTTCACTGACCAACACCTCAGATCTGTTCTGAGAATTGCCACAAGGAAACTGACTCCGCCCTGCGACAGACTGGCGACCTGTCCAGGTGACCTGTCCAGGTGACCTGTCCAGGTGACCTGTCCAGGTGACCTGTCCAGGTGACCCCGCCTCTCGCCCGGAACGCAGCTGGAGAGGAACCAGCAACTCTCGACCCCGTTGGGAGAAGGGGGACGGAAAATGGATGGATGGAAACTGACTCCAGACTTTGATGTACTGGCAGAAAAGGGAGAACAACAGCACTGTTCTCACTGAAATGTGAGTTTCTTTAATGTGTTATGAAAAAATCAGCAACTTTAGCATTTCATCACAGCAGCTTAATTAACATGCTGCACATGGCTCTCATTTTAAATACCGCTTTATTTCATTGGGTGATTGTAACGATTCTGTGTTTTAGTTCTGCTGGGTTACATGGTTATGTGTTAAAAGTTACATTGTGTTCCTTATTATATATACTGCTCAAAAAAACAAAGGGAACGCTCAAACAACACAATATAACTCCAAACCATCAAACTTCTGTAAAATCAAACTGTCCACTGAGGAAGCAACACTGATTGACAATCAACAATGATTTTGTTGTCAGCACATTCAACTTTGTACAGGACAAAGTTTTCAATGAGGATATTTCATTCATTCAGATCCAGGAAGTGTTATTGGACTGTTCCCTTTATTGTTTGGAGCAGCGTATTTCCCCTGTCTCTCTGCTGACTCCCAACACCTGATTGGCCTGTCATGTGAGGGAGGAGCGGCGAGGCGGTTGACTCTTTGGTTGTCAGTTCAGCTGTCAGGCAGTGAACCAGTTTGTCAAGGGCGTGAGCTGCAGCCATAACAATAGCAGCTCCTATTATTATTTCTAATAAATCCTGTTTGACGGGACTCCAGCTGCAGCGTTAGCATCACTACAATATGTTCTGAATGTTGAAAGTGATTCCATTGATCCACTACATGTTGATTTCTTTACATTTGTGTGTCTTCCATACATTTCAATACCCAGGTGCTAAAATGCTCCTGGCCCCGCAAGTCAAACAGTTTGCCCACCCCTGTTTCAGACCCAGAGGGGCAAAAAACCTTCAAATTTGACTCAACTTACAGAAACAATAGTTCAACATATTTTACTCCAGTAAAAGTAAAAAGTATCAATTGAGGAAATGAAAAGCATTTGGTGAAAGGTTTACTCAAGTACTGAGTAACTGATCAAAACATGAATCATGTTTTCAAACTGCATCATCAGATTCACCAAAGTATAAAGTTATTTGGAAATTTTGCACCGAAATGAAAAAAATTAATTTTGCAACATTTCTACAATTTGGGGAAGTAAAATTTCTCCAAATCTTTTTGTTTCCATATGAAGTTTCTGAAACTTAACATTTGTTAATGTTTTGTTAATGTTTCCTCTGTCTGGAGAATTTATGGTTAATTTGCAAATTGCTGTCATAATTTTGCTGTTTTTTCTACGCGGCTGTTGCTGTGAATCTCTTTCCACCTCAGAGAATTTGGTTTTCTGGAGAAACGTCACCATGTTATGTCCAGCAGGTCTTACCCTCTGCAGGAGGTGATGATGAAGGTGGTGATGATGAAGGTGGTGATGATGAAGGTGGTGACTCTGGAGCTGTTGGGTGGATTTGGCGTCTCCGTCCGGAGGATGCTGCTGCTTCTGTTCGTCTTTGCTGGATTAAGTCTCTGGAGAGGAGGAGGCGACGGCGATGATTGGCCAAACACCTGCGACAGGTATTTGCCTCAGGCTCATCCTGTTCTTAGGACAGTCATTTGTGCTGATGGTGAGGCGGAACGCCAGCAATGGAAACTCACTGAACCAGGAAACTGATGCTAATCACTCAGTGACAACATAACATTTGTTCTGAGCTTCAACGTTCATCAGGAAACCAGACGACATTTACAGGATTGTCCAGGATGTTAGAAAATGAGTGGATCCTAAAATGCATCATCGTCTCAGATGTTTATTTTATTCCCCTGCAGTTGGTCTTTTGTTGGCTCTAGTGCCTCTAATATGAAAGCAGGATGACAGGAAAGGGGGGAAGTCATGCGGCAAACATCGTCTGGTCCGGGAATCGAACCTGCGACGGCCGGATCGATGACTCAATGCCTCCAAATGTGGGTCAGGCTGTTCCCTGCGCCTCCACAGCTGCATTACCTCAGATAATATGAGGAAGACGAGCAGAAGAATGAAGGCAGTGAATAAACCTGTGGTTTCTGCTGCAGCTCCCAGGAACCAGTGACTCAGGTTGTTGTTTGGTGACATTGTGATGCTGAACTGAAATGACCTCAGTAAGGTTTTATAATGTCACTTCTGTTTTATATCAAAAGGTTCTTCTGTCCTCAGTGTGAAATCCAGTCTCTACCAGGAGACATACTGGGCTGACTGGGCTCTTCCCAGTGGGACTAAAGGCTGCAGCCCGGCCTCCAGAACCGGCCCGGTCTCCGCGACGTCACATCCGCAGGAGCGAAATGCGACTTCCTGGTTTCCGTTGGGATCAACATGGCGGCCAGGAGCGGCCGGGTTCGGTTCCAGAGGCAGATGAAGCGGTACCACGAACACTGCTGCGTCCCGCAGTGCTCCGCCTCCTCCAAGTACAACGGCCTGCTGAGTTTCCACGGGTTTCCACGCGACCCCGCCCTGAGGCGGCGGTGGCTGCAGAACATCCGGCGGGAGGAGATGAAGCTGACCCAACACAGCAAGGTGTGCAGCCTCCACTTCCGCCCGGACCAGCTGCTGCGGCCCAGAGCCGCCGGCGGCAGGCGGGTGGTGAGCAGAGGAGCCGAACCGGTGCTGTTTCCCTGGAGCCTCCGCGGAACCGGGCTGTCGGAACCGGACAGGAGGCCGGACCCGCCCGGAGGACCCAACCTCCCGGATCACGATTACTGCTCTGTCCCGGAACCAGCAGACCTGAACCTGGCTGTGCATGAAAACCAGAATCTAACAGAAGAAACAGAGAAACAAGCGGAAGAACCGGAAACCCCGTCCAGGTTCGGGCTGCAGAGGTTCACAGGGTCCGATGACGACATCCGGTTCTACACCAGGTGAGATAAACACCTTTAGTTCCTCACTGCACTTTCAGCCCAGCATGCAGTGAAGTGACATGATGTTAGTGCAGCTGTTCAGCATCATCACAGTGAAGCTCTTTGCTCTGATCGGTTCTGCGTCACGCAGCGTCTGTTTCTGCTCTGGACCGGCAGGTTCGACACTTATCGGCTCTTCCTGATGTTCTGGAGGCTCATTGAACCGACAGTCCATCAGATCCGATCATCAGGATCCAGAAGCAGCGAAGCAGCAGCAGCTGGATCCACACACACGGTGCGGATAAACACACACACTGCAGACACACACACACACACACACACTGCAGACACACACACACACTGCAGACACACACACACACACACACACACACACTGCAGACACACACACACACACACACACTGCAGACACACACACACACACACACACACTGCAGACACCGTTTCAGTTTTATAGTTCTGGTAATTTAGTGGTAAAGTGATGATTCATTAAATTGAGCTGTGTGTGTGTGTGTGTGTGTGTGAGCTGTGTGTGTGTGTGTGTGTGTGTGTGGGTGTGTGTGTGTGTGTGTCTAGGTGTGTATGCAGTGTGTGTGTGTGTGTGTGTGTGTGTGCAGTGTGTGTGTGTGTGTGTGTGTGTGTGTGTATGCAGTGTGTGTGTAGGTGTGTATGCAGTGTGTGTGTGTGTGTGTGTGTGTGTTTCTTCCTGCTCCGTTCCAAACAGAAATGATGCTAAGATGATCATTTTGTTCATGTTTTCTGCTGGTTTCTAGTTTTCTGTGTTTTTAAAATAAATAAATAAGTAGTGTATTGCAGTAGTTCAAATAAATAAAAGTGTATATTTGCATATTTTCAGTCTGTCTGCTGTTGGCTCTTCTTCTTCCAGAGGGATTCCTTGCAGCCCATCGACGAGCTGCTCCTGTTCCAGATGTACCTGGCTGCAGGTCTGCAGGAGCGAGACCTAGCAAACCGGTTCCAGATCCACCCGTCCACCGCAAGCCGCATTATTTGTTCGTGGGCCGATTATTTGTACTTTCTTCTGGGTTCTCTGTGCGTCTGGATGGATGCAGACGACATCCGAGCTCAGCTCCCCGAGGACTTCAGAGATTTTGCAGACACTCAGCTGATAGTTGGAAGCTCTGAGCTCAGATGCCAAACTGCTGCGTCTGCTGTCCTCCAGACTGAGCTGCAGTCTCACTGCGTAATGAGAGGTCTGACGGGAACGGCCCCCCACGGTGCGGTGACCTTTGTGTCTTCGCTCTATGAGGGGTCGGTCAGTGACGCGGAGCTGTTCGTGAGGTCGGGCCTGGCCGATCGTCTGCCGGAGAACCGGGCCGTGATGGTGGGTGGAGGATTCCTGACCTCTGGCGGAGTGAAGTGTAAGGTCTACTGTCCACCTTTCCTCAGCACCAAACCACAGACGGCGTCTCAAAACGCCCGTCTGCTCGTTCACGTTGAGCGGGTAACCCACAGAGTTACAGAAAACAAACTGTTTGATTCCGTCATCCCTTTATCTATGGTCGGAATCATTAATAAACTTTTCACAGTGGCCTGCCTGCTGGTCAACTACCAGAACAAAGCGCTAAATGAAGAGCGGCCGAGTGGTTCTGGAAGAGCAGAGCGTTTCCCTCCTGGTTCTGTTCCCACTTCAGCACAGGAGAAACACGGACAGCCTGCAGGACGCAGACCCAGTGATCCTTCATGAACATGTTAGAAAACTGAATAAAGTGAGTTTTTCCTTTCCTGCTCGAGTTTCTTCCTCAGATTGATGGAATTAGTTTTCGCAGAAGCTTTTCAATGTGTACTGATTGCTTGTTGTCACATTTCATGTTAATAAACTTGTTTTTATAAAACCTTGGTAACAAATTACAGCACAGTGCAGATAATAGCACAGCGTTACGGAGCGATGATGTCACATTTTATGTGCCGATTATATTTTGCACAACTTTGACCTGAAACACAAGTAAATGAATCGAAATGATCAAATTTCTCCCAAACGTTTCGTCATAAATACATAAATAACCTCAAATGAACAAAAGACCAAAAACAGACTGATTAAAACACGAATCACAACTTTAATCACCTTCAGCCAAAGAGGTTTACAGGATTATTATAAAAAATAAAAATACCGATTAATAATCATCATTGCACACTTTAATATTTTAGTGATTAGAAATCAAAATCGGATGAGACGTCCAACATCCAAACCAGACAAAAACACCAGCAATCCATTCAAACTGAATAAAAACTGCTTTAACCCTAAAGCAGAAAAATAATCATTGATTTGACCTCAAATGGATTTTATTTAAAAACACCAGTTAAAGCTGGAATGTAATACAAATTGTAGCCACAAGAGGGAGACGTGCTCCAGTGCAAGAGTTAAAACTGCTTTAAGTTTCTGAATTCAGAATTCAACTTGATAATAATCTTCTAGATGTTCAAATGAACCTGCAAACATGTTGGAGTTTCTGTAGATCTGAGCTGCAGAGGAAGGAAAACGCTCAGAAACCGATGAAACGTTCCG
Source organism: Poeciliopsis gracilis (assembly GCA_911649635.1). Taxonomy (NCBI): domain Eukaryota; kingdom Metazoa; phylum Chordata; class Actinopteri; order Cyprinodontiformes; family Poeciliidae; genus Poeciliopsis; species Poeciliopsis gracilis. The sequence goes on from CAJVRI010001274.1 coordinate 307,337, forward strand.
GCTCATTGTGAAGCCCTGCAGCCTCATTCTGCTGCGCTTCCTGCAGTGCATCATGGGATGTTTCACATCTAAAAGGTGTTGAGCTCAGACAGCGTGAGAACTAAAAAGACCAACTTTAAACCCGCTTCCCTTCACCAGAGGATCTCAGCAGTAGAGCCGCCAAGTGTCAGAGGTTTCCTCATAACATCCCGGGTTCTGGATCAGAACCGGTCCACAGACTGGGACCTTCCTGGAGTCTGAGGTCCATCAGTCCCACCTGAAAAGACAACAGGACCAAAGTTTGAACCTGGACCACAAACTGCTGCGGTTCACCTGAACATCAGCTTTACGAGATGTTGAAAAGTGTTTCCCCTCGTATCTTTAAAAACTCAAACATGATGTGCAAAACTTAGGAAATCTTCCTTTAAAGCAACATTTTGTCACAAACCCGGTAAAAAGTTCAATCTCGGCTCTCTTCTGTTTTTATTTCTGTCTCCACTGATTATCAGTGTTTTAGTTTTTCATTTACAAGCCCTAGAGGAGAGATGAAGCTGCTGACCCGTCACATGTTCCAGCCGTGAATCCTGCCAGAATAATCTGCAGTCTTACCTAGGCAGTCCAGGCCATGCTGATGAAGGCAGCAGCTCCGGACCGGGACCGGACAGATCTGCGAGTCCGAGCTCCATCACACGTCTACAAGCGAAGGACAGAAATTTCAACGAGTGTCAAAGCTGGGAGCTGAACTTTGTGTGAGCATCAAACATCCTGAGGTGAGTGAGATTGAGAGAAGCTGCACCTTGACGCAGGTGTTCTGCAGTTTGGTGCAGAGCTGCAGTTTGCAGTGCAGGTAGACCTGAGCAGAGCTCCCAGTGAACTGGAACATGTTGAAGGAGAAGGAGTTGGAGGTTCCCCCTCCGTTCCCCTGCACCCTCACCGTCTGGTCCTCAGAGTTTGGACAACTGCTCACAAGCGTCAAATCAAACGTCGGTGGTTAGATCAGAGGTCAGAAAGGTCACAAAGGCTGAACGTCGGCGGCGCTCTCACCCGTTCTTGATCAGGTAATATTTACGGCCGGCGGTGGGCGATTCCTGGTCTGTCGCCCAGCAGGAGTCCATCACCAGGGCGACCAGGTTTTCATCCAGGCCGTCGGCGTCCAGCTCCACCCAGATCCTCTGGTTCAGGTGAACGTCGGTGTTTGAGGCCACAGCTTGAGTTCGGCCGGCGTCAGTGAAGGCCTTCATGGTCAGAGAGTAATTCCAAGGTCCGGATGAGATGATCTGAACCACAGAGCTGCAGACGACACGCAGCGGCCAGGAGTCAGATATTTACCCTTCCTTTCTGCATGCAGCAGGTTTTCACTGCTGGCTGGAGACGCCAGCTGTGGTCGTCTCCTCTGTGTTTCTGTTTCATGTTTCGGTTTTTACGTCAGCTTCTGGTCTTTCTAGCAGGTTTGTCATGTGTTGGTTTTCTGCACCTGTTCTGCCTCCCATTATTTCCCCTCTGCTTCCTGCTTGTTCACAAGCCTCATCCAATCGCTGCCCTCATCCACAGACATGATGTTGCTATGGCGACGGGTCCATCTCGTAGGGGAACCGAACTGCATTCAGCTCAACTCTACGCTCCAGACGAAGGAACGGCCCAAGTTACCGGAGGCTGAAAGCTGCCATCTCTTTCTACGCAGCTAATATCTACGATAGCACAGCTTCGCTACATCTAGTAGTTTATAGAGTGTTTAAGCTTTTGGCAAAATCTGCAAAATCACATTGACCCGAATCATAAAGAGACAGGATTGGACTCTGTAATGTTTCACTGTTTTACCTGATTCATGTGATTCTGTGTGAAACTAAAAGCACCATTTTGCACCCACCTGTCTTTGACCCTGAACGCCACCGTCTTGATGTCCGGCTGGGTCTGGACGCAGGAAAACTCAATGTAGACCTGGTCTTGGCGAGTGATTCCTCCAGAGGAGACGTTCTGGGTCATGATGGCGTTCTTGTAGAGGGTTTGGCTGTTGTTGGTCTGCAAACAGAAACATTGACTCCAAAGTCTGACCTGTGACCGCTGCCTCCACATCAAGATCCCGAAGCGGCGCCGGAACCCACCGTGACCTCAGTCCCACAGAGGTCGGTGCTGTTGAAGCTGAAGGTCACCATGTGGGTCTGCTGGTCCATCCGACCTCTGCAGGTCGCTTCATTGAGCTGTAAGACGGAGTAGTCGATGCCTTTGTCCTCCAGGAGACACCCGGCCAGAGAGAGCGAAGCAGAGCTCCTTCACAGAGTTCTGCTGGCCCCGGAAGCCCACGACAGCCGGACCCGTCACCGTGCAGACGGAGCCCGACGAGGAGTTAGAGGAGCAGCTGGTGGAGAAACAAACATCAAGACCTGCTGCTGACGGCCACAGCCAGCAGGGGGCGCTCATCTCTTCCAGCTCTCAGTCTGGATCAGTAGTCAGTATGTTACTGAGGTCTGACTGATGTGAAGGACTCCGCTTCATACCCACTTCATAACCAGGCTGCAGTCGGTTCCAAGTCCAGCTTCTGATTCGGGGATGGCTAAAGGGCCATTCCGCATCTTTAATCGCACAATATTTAGATCCATGTTTGGGATCCAGGAAACCTTTTTCTGATGTGTGAAACTTCACTGCAGTCCAGATTACTATTCACACTTGTTCCATGCAGATTTTTTCAAATTCACTTCTAATTCAAAACCACTTTATTAATCCCAAAGGGAAATTACATGTCCCTCATTAATCCTTTAAAGAGTTCAAAGGTCAGTGCAGCCCATGCCTCTGGGCCTGAAGCGGCGCAGCGGCTCCAGCTCGTCCTGCAGGGCCGGACCAGCGCTGACCGGGCCTGAGGCAGAATCTAATTTAGATATAAGACTGATTGACAAACTGATCACCGTTGGACTTGGTTTGTCTTTCTCTCTGTTTCCCAGTGGGGGGTTAAAGTCAACCTTTCGGCAGCTTCGGTAAGGGTTGGGCAACGTAAGAACCGGTTGTGCAGAAATGTGCTGAGGAGAAAAACTTGGACTTGAGATGTGAAATTGTGTTTTTAATGTCAGGGTTGGTTATTTGAGAGAAAACAGAGCTAATGGTGGAGTCACATGGTGCAAAACATCAATATATATTCCAGGCCTGGACGGCGCCGACCAGCTGCTACAGCAGCAAACCTGCATGGAGTCACGTTTATAAACCCAACAGGTCCAATGCAGAACGAGCAGGAATCAAAAATGGCCGCATTATTAAATATGGATGAATTTAAAGATGCTACAATATCTCAACAGTTTGGTTTCTGTCAGTTCTGTCAAAATGCAACAGCAGAAGAAACCAATGCTGGACAGATGATTTAATGTTACATAAATGCTGCTGTAGGAGACGTTCACAGTTTGTTTATTAAGTGTTTCATTGCATTTGATGCTAATCACTCAGTGACAACATAACATTTGTTCTGAGCTTCAAGGTTCATCAGGAAACCAGACGACATTTACAGGATTGTCCAGGATGTTAGAAAATGAGTGAATCCTAAAATGCATCATCGTCTCAGATGTTTATTTTATTCCCCTGCATGGAACAAGTGTGAATAGTAATCTGGACTGCAGTGAAGTTTCACACATCAGAAAAAGGTTTCCTGGATCCCAAACATGGATCTAAATATTGTGCGATTAAAGATGCGGAATGGCCCTTTAGCCATCCCCCGAATCAGAAGCTGGACTTGGAACCGACCGCAGCCTGGTTCTGGTTCTGGAGTCCTGCAGCCTGGTTCTGGTTCTGGAGACTGCAGCCTGGTTCTGGTTCTGCAGTCCGGGTCGCATCGATGACTCAAGGCCTCCAAATGTGGGTCAGGCTGTTCCCTGCGCCTCCACAACACGCCATGTTACCTCAGATATGCAGCAAATATGAGGAAGACGAGCAGAAGAATGAAGGCAGTGAATAAACCTGTGATTAACTGGTGCAGCTCCCAGGAACCAGTGACTCAGGTTGTTGTTTGGTGACAATGTGATGCTGAACTGAAATGACCTCAGGAAGGTTTTATAATGTCACTTCAGTTTTATATCAAAAGGTTCTTCTGTCCTCAGTGTGAAATCCAGTCTCTACCAGGAGACATACTGGGCTGACTGGGCTCTTCCCAGTGGGACTAAAGGCTGCAGCTTGCAGAGTCTCAAACTGCGACATATCAAACGCCTTTATGACCTCACTTCCACCCAGTCAGGCAACAGAACCGCGGGCTGACCATGAAGAGCAGAGATCAGAAGAACTGGTCCCACTGACTCCAGAACCAGAACCAGGCTGCAGTCGGTTCCAAGTCCAGCTTCTGATTCGGGGGATGGCTAAAGGGCCATTCCGCATCTTTAATCGACTGTGGTTTAAAAACCACAAACTTCCAACCGGTTTGGATTAAAAAGCGACAAACTTTTTATGACTGAAATCAACATTTCAATCTTTCAGCTCTTCATCTCTGGCCTTCATGTTTGCTGCTCTGAGTCGTCTCTCTTTCTATTTTCAGTGGCATGCTGGACTTCCTGGGTTTCTTCTTCTGTGGTAAGGACTGATTGTCCTGCCACCACTGCTGAGCAGCCTGCAGGTGGGTAAGAGAGGGCAGGATTCCTCCTGAGGGCGGAGCTGGAGGGCCGAGGGGCGGAGCATTAGGCGGAGCACTGGGCGGAGCACTGGGCGGAGCACTGGGCGGAGCATTGGGCGGAGCACTGGGCGGAGCACTGGGCGGAGCACTGGGCGGAGCATTGGGCGGAGCATTGGGCGGAGCACTGGGCGGAGCACTGGGCGGAGTCTTGCTGTGAGAGGCATCGTTGCTCCTGCTTCCCTGCGTTTCCCGTTTCTCTCGGAGTCTCTGTGTCGGAGCGTGACCGGCGCTCTGTCCACACGGCGTGTTCCGGTGCGGCGCGGCGTCTCTGCTGCTGTGCAGCCGCGGGTTCGGGTTGGCGCTGTGCCGGTTGCGGCTGCGCAGGGAGCTGAACACCATGGCGCAGCCCAGAACGGTGCAGCGGTGTTTGATCTGCAGGTGGACGGCGTTGTAGTGGATCTTCAGGGTTCCTGAAAAGAAACGCTGTTAGCATCGGCCATTTTATTTAGCTTAGCACAATCGCGTCAGGACATTTCATTTAGTTTGGCCTGTTCTGCTAAATATTCACAGAACTTTTGTTTTTTTACACATTTGTTAAAACTGTTGCCATGTTGACAGTTTGATACGAGACAAACAATCTGTGACTCTTCTGCTGTCAATCATCCTACGTCTGGCGCTTCTCGTCCTTCAGCCCTCTATCTATGCTATGCTAGTTAGCATAGACACTGATGGTAAGTCTTCACATTTAGTAGCGAATACATGTGCTTGATTGACAGCACTGAAAGATTTCATGTTTGTGGATGTGAAACTTTTTCATCCATTATTTCTGTCATTCTGCACCATAAATGCAGTCGACCTGAACTTTGACCCCGTTGTGTCTTTGCCCAGTTTTCACCTTCAGGTCACGTTTGCTCACCTTTGTCATAGAAGCTTTTCCCACAGACGCCACAGCTGACCCGGCCCTTCCGGCCCCCGGCAGCCAGGAGGGAAGGGAGGGAGCAAAGGGAAGCTGGGAGAGGATGGAGGGACGAACACGGCGCCGCAACAGGGAGGAGAGAGGAGGAGAAGGAGGGAAGGGGTCTTAGGAAAGAGGAGGAGAAGGAGGGAAGGGAGTGAGGATGTTGTAGGCGAGAGGAAGAGGAAGAGGAGGAGGAGGAAGGTGGAAGTGAGAAGTTGAAGGAAGAGGAAAAGGAAGCAGTTTTCTCCTGGATCAGTCTCTTCTGGAGGAAAACCCGGTCCTGGTGGAGGATGGGGTTCTGTTGCCACGGTGACGGATTTGAGCTGTCCGGGTCGGTTTTTATGGACAAGGCCGGTTCTGATCTCTGCCGTTCAGAGTCGCCATCGTCTTCCCCACATCGACGTCCGTCGTGTTTCTGAAGCAGTTTGTGTTTCCTGAAGTCCTGCAGGACGTTTTGCAGCTCCGGAAATAAAACCTGCAGGAAGAAATGGAGCAAAATCTGAAAGATGCTCGGCATCACGAAAACACCGAGAGCAAGAATCACCACCTTGGCTGAACAGCAGCCGCCTGATTGTGGAACATGGAAAGGAAGGAGCACCGACTGTCCTGCTGGGACGTTTTCTCTCAGTCCAGACGCTCCGTCGCTGGAACCGGACCGGACGTTTCTCACCGGACCGTTGGGCCGCAGCTCAGGCTGCGGCTCAGGCCGCGGCTCAGGCAGCAGCTCAAGCAGCAGCTCAGGCTGCAACTCAGGCTGCAGCTCAGGCTGCAGCTCAAGCAGCAGCTCAGGCTGCAGCTCAGGCTGCAACTCAGGCTGCAGCTCAGGCTGCAGCTCAGGCCGCAGCTCAGGCTGCAGCGCTTCGCCCTCCAGGTGCTGCAGGATCATCACCTCCACGATGGGCCGAGTCTCTCCGAAGCGCAGGAACTGTCTGAGGAGCAGCAGCTGCTCCCGGGGCGTGGCCGTGTCCCAGCGCTCCAACACGCCCCCATCAGGACGCTGCAGGAACAGCAGACATGAAGCCCGTCAGTCGCTGCTGGCTTTAAATGATCTCCATAATGCCTGGCTCAATGGTTCCTGTGAGGAATTATGTCTTACAATAAAGCATTCTGCTTTAGCTGCTTTTGACACAGATTTATTTTGGCTTGTAGACGAGGGATCCTGATTGGCTGAAGCTCAGACAATCATTTAGATTTTATTTTTAGTTATATAACAGTGAGATATGTCTGACCTTACACACAATGTGTAGTGAAATAAATCTGACTAATTTATAAAACTAAATGAATAGAAAGTTCCCGTTAGCAGGATCCTGATGGTTTTATAGTTTTATGGGTCGTTTACAGAAACTCATTTCATTCCCTGAGCGAATGAATCAAAGCTGATCTGGATCCGCAGCTTCTGGACGTTTCATAAGAAACGTGTCCATAACCGGGTTTACCTGCAGCATGTATCCTCGGACGTAATCGCCCAGAGTCCAGCCCAGACTGTTCAGAATCTGACCCACCTGAGAGGAAAACAAGCCAACCGTCAAACCCGACCAGCACCAGAACCAGCAGCCGACCGGGTTCACGGGGTCACCTGCTCTGGAGGCAGGACGCTGTACAGCCGGTCCAGTAAGATCTTCAGCTGGACGGGAACGGCCTGAGCCCCGAACAGAACCAGGGAGCTCAGGTCAAACACCGGACCCGGCAGGGCCACCTCCACCGGGCCGGAGCCGGACGCCGGCCGGGCCCGGACCTTCCCCAGAGCTGGGAGGAGAAATGAGTCACAGTGAGTCAGAGATGAGGGACCGTCTGAGGGAACGAGCAGAACCGGAGCAGAACCGGAGCAGAACCACAGCAGAACCACAGCAGAACCGGAGCAGAACCGGAGCAGAACCACAGCAGAACCACAGCAGAACCGGAGCAGATCTGGAGCAGAACCGGAGCAGGTGTTGATGATAAACCTGACAGCACCTGATCCGCGCTCGCATGACGCAGATGTTTCATCCAGATGTTCCTGACGACACGATGACAGCAACACCTGACTCCATGTCACCTCCGAGTCGGAACCAGCTGCAGGCTGAGCCGTGAACCCGGGAAACAGAACCGAACATCCAGAAGGTTCTGCTCGGATTCCAGGGCGGTTCTGGAGTTTATCCGAGTTGCAGGTTTTTCCTTCTCGTCAGATTTAATGACGGATTTCACCGAGACGTAAATGTGTCTCGTTTTCTCTCTGCTGATCCGTTTCTGACATGCTGAGCATTAATGCATCCCATCGTCAGGCTCTCATGTCACCAAGCAAAAACATTTACAAGATTCTTCAGACTCTAATAAAATATGACAATCAGAACTGCAGAGTCAGCAAATGCTTTAGAAACAACCTGAGACGATTAAACTCCATTAATCTTTCAAATTCTATGCATTAATGTTGATACTTTCTATTTTTAGTTATTTATTATTATTGGAGCCTTGCAACTAAATTTCACTCAATATGTTTATCCTAAATGTGCAGCTGAATCAAATCGGTCCAATTAAAGCTCTGCAATAAAATAATCTACAAGTTTCACGTCTACAATCCACCACAATCTGCCTGTGAAAACATCCATACGCAAATATTCTCACCAAGTTTTCATCATAACTTCCACCGTCTTGTTCTGGTGTTTTAAAGCCAGAACAAGATTATATATGTTTTTAAAGCAAACGTATAAAATCAGCAGGCAATAAAACCTGAAGCTAATTAATTCAACCATCAAACGTTTAGTTTTGGTTGAACTGGACGGCGCTGTTCCGTTAGAGCTGATAAAGTTCTTACCGTGCTCCACCCAGCCGTGTCCACAGCCATCACATGACCTGAGCTTGACCTTTCCGGGTTTAAAACAGGCGCAGCTGCAGGACGGCGCGCTGCACCTGACGGACTGACGGACACAGACCAGGTTTCTGTTCTCTAATGAAACGTTAAAGTAACTTCAGTGTTACGTTTAGAGGAAGTTATCTGGAGCAGCGTTTACCTGCTGAGCATCTGGAGTCGTCCTCATAGCTTCATCCTGCAAAATAAACCAAACCGATCAATATCAGAATAAACCAAACCGATCAATATCAGAATAAACCAAACCGATCAATATCAGAATAAACCAAACCGATCAATATCAGAATAAACCAAACTGATCAATGTCAGAATAAACCAAACCGATCAATATCAGAATAAACCAAACTGATCAATATCAGAATAAACCAAACTGATCAATGTCAGCACCGATCAAATTCACCTTCCAGCTGGAAAACATGTCAGAGCAGAAAACGAGAAAATGAAGCAGAAATCAGGATCAATTAATTTGTGATATTTTCTAACATCTACAGGAAAATATCAGAAAATTTATTTCCCCTAAAATATTTAAACAAAAATTACATGAAAAGTAAAAGTTCTATAAAATCAATTAACAATTCAAAATAATGAAATGAAAGTATTTTAAATTCTGTTTCTGCAAATTTACTTTCACTATAAAACGAGTCCAGATGATAAATGTAACATTTTTATTTATTTATTGATTCGTTTTACTGTAAAAACTGAAAATGGAAAAAAAAAATTTTTTTAATCCAACTTTCATTTTTAAATTACTTAAATTTATTTTTAATCTCACATTTTTTCATGCGGGACAAAAATTCAGTTAATTTAGAAACAAATGCAGAAAATGTTCCATAAACTGTTAAATTCTCTGAAACAGGAACAAAAAATTCTGCAAGATTCAAAGTAAAACTGAAATTTTAAGGTTTTAAAAATAGTATTGTTTTAGAAGCTTCTTCATAATTTTACCTTTATGGAGGCGATGAAAGAAGAGCTGCTGATTGTTGTGAAATAAAATATTTTTCTGATTTTCTCCCAGTTCTTCTTTCTCTTTGTGATCAAACTGCAGGTTGTTCTTCCTCCTCCTCCTCTTCCTCTCCTCTTCGTCGCTCCCTCCTCTTCCTCCTCTCCATCTCTGGACGTTTCTTCCTCATCTGAGCTTCGTACATGTTCTGGTTTTTACTTTGCCTCGACTCCTCCCTGCAGCGCAGCATGATTGGACAAAGACCAAAACATAATCAAACCTGTTTATTAATGTTTTTCCTTTGATTTGATTGCAGAGGAAAATATTGATTCACATTCAAGCATAAAAAGATGAAATAAGTGAATAAGAAGCTCCAGATTTCAGATCAACAGCAGAAAACGTTGATTTGTGATCTGAAGTGGGAGCAAAGCAGGAATCCTTGTTTTAAATGTGCAGCTGAGATGCAGGAAGATTTCACTGAGTTTATTTAAACCCAGTTATGAAGCTGAAAGACGCATCATGTGACCTGAAATGACGACTCGGCGTCGGATCAGGACATGAAGACATGAACCGCTGAAGAGCGCAGTCGTCACTGCTGGTCAAAAGTTTTAGAAAATACCAATTTTTCATGTTTCTAATGAACATGAAGCAGCTTAACGTCTGTTTGCACTGAGAGATGAAAAGTGATGGTGGTTATAATGTCTGAAGAAACAGACGAAGGCATGGCAGCGTTTCCTCCAGAGCAGAGCAGAGCAGAGCAGAGCAGAGTGTTTGTGGGCTGCAGCTCCGTTATCTTGTCCTCTGTCCAGACTTCTGGCTCAGCTTTGGCTCTTTCTGCCGTAAACATCTGACTTTCACTTCGATAGAAAATCTGTTTTTTGAATATTTGTTAAAACTTTCATCATGTTGCGAAGGTTTGCTATTGCCATCTGAAGAAATGCTCCAAAAGCAGCCAATCAGAACCAGGAGGAGGGTCTCAGCGCTGTCAATCATCCCTGTGTACTCACTACTAAATGCGCAAACGTTGGAGAAATAACTCATTATTTCAGGAAATTCATTTATGCATCATCATGGCCGAGCATTCACAGCAGGATCTGCTGATGGGGAAAATCTGGCAGCGCCATTTGAGATGGTGACTGACAGCGCTAAGACCCGCCTCCGCGCTCTGATTGGTTGTTCCTAGTTAGAGCTGGGAGAAGGACTCAGATAATCTGTCACAATGTGATGCCAGTTTCATCCAATATCGTTTTGCTCAGAGTCACATATTTAAGCTTTAACTGTCTGTAAACTTCAATCCATCTAAAAATGTACAAACCAAGTTTGGGACATTAAACAGTGTGTCAGAGTGAAATCTTCTCTATTCTCTTTGGTGCTGCGATGAGATGAAATGACCTGGAAAAGTTCTGGTAAACACTCACAGAGACAGAGGCGTTGTTGGACAGGCATCCTGTCCTCGGGGAGCCGGAGACCTCCTTCCCGTTTTGATGTAGCACTAATTAGAATATCAGACGATATCGTCCCGTCAGCCAGAATCACCGCCGCTCGCTGACACAGTTCAGGATCAGAGCGTCTCGGCGGGCCGGGCTTCAAACGCAGCGCCGGATCACCTGACGGGGCGGGACCAGCGTCCTGGTCCTGCTTCACAGAACATGGACTTTCTGGAAACTCATTAGATTTTATTAAAGGAACCAGAGAAAACAACAGATTTAAAGTCAGGTTACAGTTTTCCTGCTGGGTCCGAAGTGCAACAAACTTCCTGCCACAGAATCAGGACTTTGATGTTCTTAAAGGGCCAGTATGACATGAAATCGACGTTTTAGATTTTCACATCATGTTATAAAGAAACCTGAAGTGTTGCTTTAATTCTTACATGCATAAAATTTGTTAATCTCCATGGCAACCATTCACCAGTGCAAAATGCCTGGGTGGGCCAAGCCCCGCCTACAAGACGCAGCTCCTCCTCTGAACTGAAGTTTCCAAGTTTATGAGTTTGTGACTCAAAGCGAAGCCCTCCAGTCTGAGGGCCAAAAACGGCCCCCGGGCCACAAACGGCCCCCGGGCCACAAACGGCCCCCGGGCCACAAACGGCCCCCGGGCCACAAACGGCCCCCCGGGCCACAAACGGCCCCCGGGCCACAAACGGCCCCCGGGCCACAAACGGCCCCCGGGCCACAAACGGCCCCCGGGCCACAAACGGCCCCCGGGCCACACGTTGGACACTCCTCTTACTTTTCCTGACCATTTTAAAAATAAATCCTTCTCTCTTAATTCAGTTTGAGCTTTCCTGAGTCTGATGGGTTTTAATTTGCGTTTTAAACCCAACATCTCGTCTCGTCCACAGGGACGCGTGTGACATGTGTGTCGCCTCCCTGTCCGTCACTTTTGTCATTTGTCACCTCAACCGACGGCTTCAGCGGCGCCTGAGCTTAATTTTACATGACTACAAACACTGGGAGTGTTTCAGATTTGAAGAGGCTCTTAGACTCGGAGTGGGCCCCCCGGGGCCCTGGGCCCCTGTCCCGCCCCGCCGTATCTGTGCCACTGACACAGCTGCAGGATGCCTCTTTGTAGCAACGCCAACTTGGCTCGGATTCAGTCACTGTGGTGGGAGGTGTGTGTCTAAAGACGAGGTGTGTGTCTAAAGACGAGGTGTGTGTCTGAAGACGAGGTGTGTGTCTAAAGACGAGGTGTGTGTCTATAGACGAGGTGTGTGTCTGAAGACGAGGTGTGTGTCTAAAGACGAGGTGTGTGTCTGAAGACGAGGTGTGTGTCTAAGACGAGGTGTGTGTCTGTAGACGAGGTGTGTCTAAAGACGAGGTGTGTGTCTATAGACGAGGTGTGTGTCTATAGACGAGGTGTGTGTCTATAGACGAGGTGTGTGTCTATAGACGAGGTGTGTGTCTATAGACGAGGTGTGTGTCTATAGACGAGGTGTGTGTCTATAGACGAGGTGTGTGTCTAAAGACGAGGTGTGTGTCTATAGACGAGGTGTGTGTCTGTAGACGAGGTGTGTGTCTATAGACGAGGTGTGTGTCTATAGACGAGGTGTGTGTCTAAAGACGAGGTGTGTGTCTGTAGACGAGGTGTGTGTCTATAGACGAGGTGTGTGTCTAAAGACGAGGTGTGTGTCTGAAGACGAGGTGTGTGTCTGATAGACGAGGTGTGTGTCTGAAGACGAGGTGTGTGTGCTGTCACAGGTACAACTGGAGCAGCGAGGAAAATAAAGTTTTGGAAGCAATAATAAAAACCTGAGGGAGATCCAGAAGTAAAACAGGACGCTGGCACCTCTGAGTTATTCCTTTTGTTCTCTGCTTTGTTTTGGCGCTCCAGATTTAATTTCACTCTTTTATTAATGACAGAGAAGTTTGAACGTGGAAATCGAGGGACGCTGGAAAGAAAACTCTTCTCGACTTTTAATCCTATGAGCTTCAAACCAGAGGATTAAAGACTGTCGTCTTCATCGCTGCTGGACTTTCAAAGAATCGTTTTTCACATTAAACTTCATGTAAGAAAGGAAAAAAATCACAGAGCAGCTCATTTATTTACACCGGACGCTGAAACTATCTGGTCATTTTTCTTTGTAAATATCCATTAAACTTTGACTCAAAATGTGAAATAATCCAACTTTAACAGAGCTCTGGTTATTTCTATCAAACTGCGTCAGAGACTTTATTTTGTATTTTCACTGTAAGCCTCTGAAATGACGTGACTGTTGGACGTGTTCGTGCAAATTTTGAAGTATTGCCACAGAAACATTGATGGAAACGACAACATGTGAAATTATTCCCTCAGTTTTGCAAAAAAAATAAATAAATTGGGGGTTTTTCAAAAAAGGAGTTGATGTTCTAAAAAGACGGAAACATTTTCTGAAGAAGTTCTGATGCAGCAAACTCTGCTTGGTCTGTGCCTTACCACAGGCATGAAACATGGAGAAAGGTCAAAGTTCAAACCTGCAGCTTACAGATTATTAAGGGAGAACTAAGAAAAGTAAAGTTGTAATATTCTGATATGAGCATTAGAATAAAGTCAGTAATAAGAGAATAAACACTCTGAGGATAAAGTTGGGACGTTTCTCACGTTTTTCTCGGGCGTTTTTGTCGTTTGGACCTCAAACACTCCGACTGCCAGCTTGGACTTCAGAACTCGGACAGTTTTTGCCACCAAACCAAAAACTTTGAGCAGAATAAGGATTTGAGTCAGAACCAACTGAAATGTTTCTGTGTTGGTTTCAGACCTAAATCCTGTAAAGACCTTAAAGCTGAGCAGAATAATAATAATAATCGTCTCTTCGGGTTGATTCCGTCCTCTGGGGCTTACTGGAGGCCCAGGCGGCGCTCAGGCCGGTTCTGTAGGTGGAGGAGTGTCACTGCGGCTCCTTTCTCCTGTCAGTTTGGCGTCTCGGAGCGTCTCCAGAGGAGGACGTGACCTGATGTTGATGTAAATCTGCGTCTCCACATAAAGGCTCTGCATTGCTGCAGCAGCGGCAGGCGGAGCTGCAGCGCGTCTTGTAGTGTCACTGCGAGCCGCGGCGCCGCTTTGTTTCAGGATTATCCCTCAGGAGGATTCAGGCGGCGTTCAGGCTCCAACAGAGGAGGCTGCTGCCTCATCGCGAATTAAAGCCTAATCTGCTGCTGCTGCTGCAGCGGCAGCTTGATGGGAGAGAATGCTTCCTGCTGAACCAGCAAATCTTCTCCGGGGAAAGAAGAAGAAAACAGCCAGGCGGCCCTGAGGGACTCCAGGAAACGACAGGAGAGCCACCGGCTCAGAGGGCCGCAGGGGAAACGCTACGGAGGAACGACGAGAAAAACTTTTAGGCTCCAGCTTTAATCTTTATGACGGAAAAATAAAACTATGAGAATAAAATGGTTTGAGAATAAAGTGGAAACAATACTGGAATAAAATCGCAATAAAATGAGAATAAATATTAAGAATAAAGTTTAAATAACAGGTGGAGGTTCAGTTTATCTCAGGTTGTGATTTAAGACCAAACTGTTTCTTAGAGGAAAAACATTTTTAACAAAACTAGTTAAAAACTACTGATGGTTCCCAACATGTGAACTCACTTCAGTATAAACCAGTATAAACCAGTTTAGACCAGCATAAACCAGTATAAACCAGTTTAGACCAGTATAAACCGGTTCAGAAGGTCGCCCAGCATGAAGGTCCAGCACTGACCAGAACCCCGGTGCTGCCTGACCGGGTCGTCTGTCCATCTGTTCCAGCTTCAGAATGCTGAGGTGAGTGAGGCTCCAGAGGAGGAAACTGGTTTCCAGCCGAGTCAGCGGGGGGCGCCGGGCGTGTCCCTCAGCGGGGGGCGCCGGGCGTGTCCCTCAGCGGAGGGCGTGTCCCTCAGCGGGGGGCGTGTCCCTCAGCGGGGGGCGCCGGGCGTGTCCCTCAGCGGCTCCCGTCTCTCCCTGTGAGGAGGCGTCCTGCCCCGGAGCAGCGTGAGCGATGGGACCTTCCTGTCGTGATCAGATCATCCGGAGACGCGGCGGCTGCTTGGGGCGCCGCTCAGTCTGAGCGCTGACTCAGCAGAATCAAACGCTCTGACTTCAATCAGAAATAAATCCTGATCAGGTGTTTTGGTGTTTCCCTGAGGACTGGGAACGCTTCAGATGGATCTTCAGCTTCTCTGATGAAACTTTAACGGGAGTCCTGTTTAGTCCGGTTCCGTCCTGTTTAGTCCGGTTCCGTCCCACTCCAGTCCGTTTGCATAGAAAGTCCAGTTCGTTTGGATGCGTAAAAACAAAAAGTGACCTCTGACCCGTCTGGGTTCAGTTGGACTGCAGTTTGGTTCACATGTGAACTCGAAGCGGACTGGAGACTTCTCCAAAAGCAGGAAGTGAACTACAGTGCAGGGCATTCTGGGTAATACAACCATGCTAGCCTAGCGCTAGCAGGAGCTAAACAGATAATCGGATCAATTGGTCCAATTGACCTGATCAGGCAGAGGAAGGTTTTACAAACACCAGGAGTTTCCCTGACTTTAAACTGTTTATTTCACAAAATGGCCGACTCGACCTCTGACCCGGGCTGGCATGGAGGAGGTGGGCGTGGCCTCTGGGTGAAAAGCTGCTTTGTGTTTGTCGTCTGAAGTCTGAGAGTTGATCAAGCTGAATAAGGTTTGGGCTCTAGGGGGCGCTAACAACAGACTACATGTCCCAAAAGTCATTTGAGTTCAGAAACAATTTGTAACATTTTTATGGTCTAAAATCCAAATCATGGCTGATAAACGGATTCTGGGTTTAATCAGACGCTGGGTCTGATAACTAACAGCTTCTTTCTCCATCCTGGCCATTTTTCTGTTTTTTTAGGAGAATTTTGTTTTTCTTGACTTTATTTCTTTCATTTTTCTCTTTCTTATCTCAGCAGGTTTAAAAACCCAAAAACTTCTCAGATATTTTTTTTTATCTTTTTTGGTTTTTTCTTATTGTTTTGTGTCTTTCTGAGTTTGTTTTATTCGTCTGTTTTTAGTGCTTCAGCTTCCTGTAGCTCCAAGAATTTGCCTCCTTTTCCTTTTTTACCCACTTTTTCCTTCTCATTTTGAATTAGGGATTCATTTGTGTCCCTCTTTGTCGTCTGCTGATAAAAAATTATATAAAAAGTTATTCTGACATTTAAACAACAGAAAGAGATCAGAGTAAACTGTTGGGTTGCTTCACGCTTCCTGAAGGTGAAACTTCCAGGTTGATCCGAAATCTTTGAAACGTCCCAGGACCGAAACCAGGAGCCAGTTTTTGTTCCGGCTGCCGATCAGAACAGACGGGTCACGTCTTCACTACAGGCCGGCTTGTCAGAGAAACCAGAGAGAGGAAGAAAGTCGTGTTTCTCCTCGTCGCCCTCCGGTCCGGGAAGCACGTCCACCTCAAACAGAAACACCAACAGATTCTGACTCTTCATCTCAAACAGAATGAAAAATAAACATGCATCAGCGCGGAACATGAATGCAGATTTCAGTTTTTACAATTTATATAGAACTGGTTTGATGCTGTTGTTTAATCTGTCCAGGTGTTTAGGATCATAAAACCCTCTGGATGTGATTGACGTGGGAAAAAAAGAAAAATAAATTAAAACAAATTTAAAACTGATGTTCATGTGAGCAGAAATGAGTTAAAATTGATCCAATAAGCCTAAAAAGCGGCAAAAATCAAATTCTAAGATGTTAATCTAAAACTGGTTAAAGTTTATCAACCTGATTTAAATGAATTGTTCTGCAGAGGCTCTGGTAAAACGGGCAGCTATCAGCTAACTGGTTTGTTGCTCAGATCTGAAAGCTTTTCTGTTTTCTGGGCTCTAAACAGTGACTGGGAAGCAAAGCCACTTCCTGTTGCCTGGATCACAATGTTTCCTGTTTAAATCAATGAAAGTATAAAAACAAAGGTAAAAAAGAAGAACTAGTTCCTGAAGCTTCATTTTGAAGGTGATGTCTTACGGGCAGGAAGGCCAGGTTTTCCCGGAGGCAGGCGTCCTGCAGCTCGCCGCGCAGCGCCGTCACATGACTGTGGTGGGCGGAGACTTCCTGCTCCAGCCAGTCCATGCGGGAGCAGCAGGCCTGGTGGAGCTGCGAGACGGCGGACAGGAAGCTCTGCAGACGGAAAACGAAACGTATTTACATATTCCAGTGTTAACAAAAGCTTCGTCTGGACAGTTTTACTGAAATCCAACTTTACTGCATCCAAATCGTCTCATTTTAAAGTTGGCCAAATATAGCAAATGTTTTGAAACGAAAATACATTTATTCAATCGAGCACAAAGTAAAAACAAGACGTCTTTATTTTAATATATCAAACATGCAGAATCTACGATGGTGCAGTACTGCAGTGCAGTGCTGAATATGTTGTTTGTAAGATTCTGGCAAAAACCAGAGAAATCTGGAAAATTTTCTAGAAAAAAAAAATCCTATTTTTAGATTAATATCAGAAATTTTCTACAAAAGAACTTGGACATTTTTTGAATTTCAAATTCAAATATTTTTTTTTAAATATTTTTCTAGAAGTGTCTAGAAAATAATCTCAAAGCTTTGGTCAGAAACGTTCGGCCCAAACACGGCATGCTGAACATCGCTTCAGGTTTTAGTTCTGTTATAAATATCTGGATACGTTTTCACGTTGCTACCTGACACGCTGCCACCTCAGGAGCTCCCAGCAGGTGGTTCTCTTCGCTCATGTTCAGGTACTCCATGGTGAACAGCAGGGGGCGCCGCTGGGCGGCGGCAGAGTGCTGCGACTGGCTGAGACTCTCTCTGACCTGACAGAGCGCAGGAGTGTGTCACCGGCGGGTTTCTCCAGGAAGTGTGTGAAGGTTTGGCTCTGCTCACCTGCTTGCAGCTCGACTCTGCAGCCTTCAGGCAGCGAACCACGAACTGCTGCCGCCTGGAAAAGCATCAGCAAACTCACTTTGGTTAAACTGACGGCGAGAATCGGCTTGTTTTCCACAGCGATTCTACAAAACCATCACAGATGAGAACAGACAACGACTTCCTGATAGTTTCTGCCTCCTGCCCTCGCTCCGAGTCGGGACGTCTCTCAGGTCTCTGCTGTTAAAATCCATTTGTTCCTTTCCACTGTCGCCTCATGCTTGCTCTCCTACCTGAGCCTGTCCCTCAGCTGCTCCTCGGCTCTCTGCAGTTGCTGCTCCAGCTGCCTCTTCTCCTTCTGGACGCCTGCCAGCTGCTTACCCAGAATCCTCAGGGAGTTCTCTTTACGGCTCAGCTGATGGAGAGATGAGGCGACATTTAAAGGAAACGCTGACAGCTTCCTGAAGGTGGCGCTCTCTGATCTCTGCTCTAACAAACTCAGCGGTTTCTGTCAGAAACATGTTCTTGCTGTGAATCCTTGTTCTAGTAATGGCTGCAACTTTCTTTAAACTGATGTTTCTACCGGCAGCGTCAAACGTCAAAGGGCGACATTTTGCAGATAAAAATAAAATAAATTCTCCACTGGAGCTGAAGAACGCAGTGAAGAAGCAGACTGCCGTCAGATGGAAAATCTGCCATACACAACCAGATATTCGTCACATCGACGCTGCGATCAGAGAACAAACAGCTCAAGTTGGTTTGTGAAAAAGTCTTGCACATAGCGCTGCTTCACATGACTGGAAAACCTCTCTATATCTATATCTAGATATATACATTATGCATGATATAAATGTGCTGCAAATTAGACCCATTATGTCTCTTTAAAACAGAAACAGGTTCAGGGATGTTTGTATCGGATCCGAATCGACTGAAACTGAACCTCAGATATCAGAATCAGATCAGAGCATCATTAGTATCAATACGACACAGTATCAATACTACACAGTAAAAATACAGCGTAGGAAAAACACTCTGAAAAGTAAATGTATTCCAAAAGTTACTGCTGATCTCAGAAACTACCCAGGATGTTAGGCGCTACCTGTTCTGCTCTCCACCTGTTCTGCTCTCTACCTGTTCCTTTCTCCACCTGTTCCTTTCTCCACCTGTTCCTTTCTCCACCTGTCTGGGCTCCTACCTGTTTGCTTTGGGCCAGTGTGTTCTGTTCTGAGGCCAGCTTGTCCACCCTGTGCTGCAGCAGCTGCAGCTGCCTGTTCTGCTCCTGGATCAGCTCCTGCGCCTCCTGCTCTCGGTTCAGGGAGAGCCTCAGCTCCTCGCAGGCCGTCTGGAATCGCTCCGTCGGAACCTGAGCACAGAAACACAACGTCAGACTCACAGCGGCTTTCTGAACAGAACCCAGTCCTCCTCCAAACTCACCATCAGAACCAGCTCCGCCCGCTCCTGCTGCAGCCCTTTCTTCAGGTGGGTCACCTCCAGCCGCAGGCTCCGCCTCTCCACCTCGGCGGAGTGCAGCCGTTGGCTGAAGAGCAGGAAGTGCTGCTGGAGGCCGGAGACCAGAGTCTGGCGGAGGGACATGAGGTCAGCGGAGAGAGAGGTTCTGCAGAACCAAAGTCCAAACCTCTACCTTCAGGGAGGAGCGCTCTGCCATCCGCTCTGCCGAACCGGAGGAAACACTGCGAGCTGATTGGTCCAGCAGCTGGTCCAGGAGGCGGGAGAACCCGGAGCGCGCGGCGGCCATGACATGAGCGGGGGAGGAGACTGGAGAGAGAGGCGGGCTCTGAGGGGAGCTCCTGATTGGACGATGACTCATAAACAGGTTGGTTACCTGAGTCAGCCAGCGCCCCCTGCAGGTCGACCATGGAGGACAGAATGATGGTGGCGAGGCTTTTAGAGCGAAGCCAGCGAGACAAAACTCCTTCAGGAACTTCAGCTCCTGTCAAACAATAAAGACCTGCTTGTGATAAAACATTTAGAAATATCTATATTTTTATAGAGAAAATGACCCAGAATGATAATATTGTTGTTTTGAAACAATTTTCAACTAATATAATGTAATAATGGAATACAAAAACACTGAAAGATCAATAACCTTTCAATTCTAATGAACATTCAAACCTGAAACTGGGAGACAATTGAAAACTTTTATCATCCACACAGAAAAACTTTAAATCATACAAATAGAAATGATTGATTTTGTTCATGATGCAGTTAATTGATTTATTCCCACAGGTCTGGCTATGAATAATAAAAACTAAACTGAAACTAAACAATATTTAACTAATAATGACTAACAAAACCAAAAACCAAATTAATGAAATAAAACTGAACTCTAATGAGAAATCCTGAAGTATTCACAGCCTGCGAGGTGAACTGACCCTTCCGGGCCGCCGTACGCGGCGCTCCACACACGCAGACGCTGCCGCCGCTCCTCTCCAGCCGCAGCAGCACCTCGCTCTCCTTCCTCAGAGCCGTCCACCGGTCCCCCACGGCGCCCGCGCCGCTCCTCCACCTCCTCCTCGCCCTCCTTCCCCGCTCCTCTTCCTCCTCGTCCTCCGTCCGCTCGCCGGCCAGCGCGTCGGCCAGCTTCCGGACCTCCAGCTCCAGCCGCTCCCGCTCGGCCAGCCGCCGGCCCAGGACCGCCTTCTGCTCGGACAGGGAGCGCACGCAGCCGCGGGCGTGCCTCAGGGCGCCCGCCAGCAGGGCGCAGGCCGCCGACAGGGACGACGACTCCCGCTGGCTCCGGGAGAGGTCAGAGGTCAGCGAGGAGCAGCGGTGCTCCAGGGAGGAGACGCGGTCCCTGTGGGCGTCGCACTGAGAGCGACACATCTGCAGGAGACGACAAACAAGAGTTTTATGATCAAATCAATAATCAAAACAATCAGATTGATCAGATGATTTTATTAGTCTTATTGTTGTAGCTTCTAATTGATTTAATTAGTTTCTAATTTGTCCTAAAGTGTCAAGAAAACACAAATAAAATGTGTTATTATTGAAACATGATGTAATGGGGCATTTATTGTCATCACAATAATCAATAAATCAACTAATCTATGATAAACTGAAACAAGCTCAATAATTTCCATCTGCATGATTTCATGTTTTGCTCTTTTTGTTCTGGTTGTTTTTATCAATATTTAATAATTATTTATCTTGTGTTTTTGTTGAACTTTGGAATTTAATCTGCAGTTTTTGTCGTGTGATTTTGGGTTTCTTATCCGAGGCTAGCTGACGTTAGCGGCTTAATTAGCAAAGTCAAATTAAACAACAAACCGCAGAGAAATGATGAATGAATGAAGCCAGAGATTCTCAGATTGAACAAAGATTAAACTAGATGTCTGGTTGTACCATGTAATAAATGTAATAAACGGTTGCATTTATTACATTTAAGACTTCCTGGACACCAAAATTTGAACAACTTGACACTTTGCAGAAAATCCTGCGTTAGCAAAAAGCAACGTTAGCTTTTTCCATCAATCAGATTTTTGGGCTGAAATAATTTTCAGATGAAAAGTTTCTGCTGCAGGGAGACTCAGCAGACACACCTCCTGTGTGTGTGTGTGTGTGTGTGTGTGTGTGTGTGTGTGTGTGTGTGTGTGTGTGTGTGTGTGTGTGTGTGTGTGTGTGTGTGTGTGTGTGTGTTACCTGCAGCTGGTTCTGCAGCTGGTTGACGGTGTGTGTGTGCTGCTGGCTCCATGTCTCCTCTCTCCTCTTCATGTTTTCCTGCAGGCTAGACAACACACATTCCTGGCTGCGCTTCAGCTCGCGCACACACACACTCTTCTTGTCACACACACTCTGCAGGTGAGCGATCTGCACAGAGAAGAAGAAACCAAACTGTTGAGCTGAAACGGTGAAACACGATGAAAAGAAGCAAGAGAAAAATAAGTTTGATCCGTTTTGTCTGGATTCCAGTTCCAGCTTCACCTTGTCCTTGGCCTGTTGCAGGTCAGAGGTCATCTGCTCCACCTGCTCGCTGATGACATCACACAGCTCCCTCCAGGTGAAGTCTCCCAGAATGCTGTGGGGCGGCTGGACGAGGACGCAGCCGGTCAGTAGGCGCTGGTTGAGGCGGTGCAGGAAGGCCAGGCGGACCTGAACACACAGAGGGAGAGAAAACCGATTCTGATGGAGCCGGACAAACCACTACAGAGTTCAAAGGTCAGTCAGGTTTTAACAGGACCACACAAGAAAAAAACTCACCAAAATAAAAGCACTCCACTTTCAATAATTTGGTGATTTTTTTTTTTTAATATTGATGAAAAAGTGCTGGTTCCATTATTTAGGATAATTTATCCAAGAACACTGGAAAAATGTCTTTTATAAATTATGTCATGTGCAAATATAACAAACTGTTGCTGTAATATTAAAAATGTGTCAACTGAAAACGAGATCCTGTGTCTTATTAGTTCGGAACCGTTCCTCCACAGTGGAACCGTTCCTCCACAGGAAGTGGAATCATTCCTCCACAGGAAGTGGAACCATTCCTCTACAGGAAGTGGAACCGTTCCTCCGCAGTGGAACCGTTCCTCCACAGGAAGTGGAACCGTTCCTCTACAGGAAGTGGAACCGTTCCTCTACAGGAAGTGGAACCGTTCCTCCGCAGTGGAACCGTTCCTCTACAGGAAGTGGAACCATTCCTCCGCAGTGGAACCGTTCCTCTACAGGAAGTGGAATCGTTCCTCTCCAGGAAGTGGAACCATTCCTCTCCAGGAAGTGGAACCGTTCCTCTACAGGAAGTGGAACCATTCCTCTCCAGGAAGTGGAACCGTTGCTGAACACTAAGTGAATCACCGCTGACTCCTTGCTGAACTCCTCTCTCATCTGTCGGATCTCCTTTCTGCTCTCCTCCTTCACTGTCTGCAGCTCCTCCTGCAGCGCTGCGTTCTGCATCGACCAATCAGCGGCCTCGTCCTGCAGCTGGCCCAGCATCTGCTGCGCCTCCTGGTGGACAGAGAGAAAAGTTCATTTTTAGCCTAAATGTTCATCGTCTCCCTGAAACTTTAAAATACGTCTAGATCAGTGAAGTCCAACCAAAATCCTTTAAATCAGACTGAAAGTTAATATCTATCTGATTTTAATCCACATTTTGATTAAAGAACTGACACAATAATGAAAATCTGTGGTATTAATTAAGGTAATTAAACCCGGGGGTTTGGACCACAATCTGTCGCTCCAGAACCTCATTATGCGGTCCAGTCAGAACCGACACCAGCCTTACACCAATCTGTTTCTGCTGGTCTGAGGTCAGCTGCTGGAGCAGCTGGTTCTCCTTGTGGAGCTTCTGGGTCGCCGCCAGCAGATCCTGGACCTGAAGGAGAAACGGAGATCAGGTTTCTGGGAGGAAGGCGGCTGGTTGCTCTGAGTGGACCCGTTCTGGACCTGGAGGGTGGTTTCCTCCAGTCTGTGCTGCTTGGTGCTCAGAGTGACCGCCAGCAGCTGCAGGACCTCAGTAGGAGTCGGTTTCCCATCATGCTTTGCAGGTTGTGCTGTGCTTTGAGCCGTGGTGCCGAGTAGAGAGGTCATCTGCTGCAGGAAGCTGTGGAAGGCATCCTCTGCTTCAGAACGCTGCGCTACCGCCTGAACAGAGTAAAACACGACCGCCTTAGAGCCAGGGGTTCCCAACGTGGGGGTCGGGACCCCATGGAGGACGCGAGACACCAAGTAGGGGGTCATGTTGTCCAAACATCTCCAATCTGCTCTCTGTTACCTGCTGCAGCAACAACTGCGTTTTGCCAAGTTGACTCTTCCCCTCCTCAAGCTTTTTGGAGAGGTCAGAGGTTGCCTTCCTCTCGGTTTCCAAGGCAACCGCCATCTCAGTCTTGCAGTGATTGAACTCTGTTTGCAGGCTGCATCAACGTCAATGTGGAAAAAAAGTTATGTAAATAAATATTTAACAGAAAGTAAAGGTGATAAACTATTTAGAAATGAGGGATGACCGAGGACACCTAGCATAACAGCATGTAGCATAGCAGCATGTAGCATAGCAGAATGTAGCATAGCAGCAGAGCCTTACAGGTGGTATAGCAGCATAACCAAGTAGTGTAGCCTAGCAGCACAGCAAAGAAGTGTAGAATAGCCACCCAGCATAGCGGTGTAGCATTGCAGCATGTAGCATAGCAGCATGTAGCATAACAGCATGTAGCATAGCAGCATGTAGCATAGCAGCATGTAGCATAGCAGCATGTAGCATAGCAGCATGTAGCATAGCAGCAGAGCCTTACAGGTGGTATAGCAGCATAACCAAGTAGTGTAGCCTAGCAGCACAGCAAAGAAGTGTAGAATAGCCACCCAGCATAGCGGCGTAGCATAGCGGCGTAGCATAGCGGCGTAGTGGTGCCTTCATGCTGCGGTGCTCACCGCTCCAGAGCGTGCTCAGTGTGACCCCTCCTCTCCCTCTCCAGGCTGTAAGCTCTCTCCAGCTCTCTCAAGTGCGTTCGCAGCAGCTCCAGGTTGCACTGCGCCTCCTTCTGGCTGGACTGCTCCACTGCTACCGCTGCCTCCAGGTCCCGAACCTGCAGCTGGGGGTCACACAGCCACACAGCGGCAGTCAGACAGATAGAATGTCTATAAATCTCTGCATATAGTTACTATGTACTGGAGTCTGTAATTAATGAGCCACATTTTAACCTAAAACCACAAAAGAAGCCACATTTTTAATTCAAAAACCATTTTTGCTGCATTTTTGCTGTTATTATCTACGTTCAGGCAGCTGTTTAAAGCCTTTTTAAGCTGCTTGTTTTATTGTGTTTCATGTATCTGTTGCTACCAGAGGAAACCTTTTCCTCAATGACTGACACCAGCAGTCGTTTAACCTTCTGACCTCCAGGTTGCTCCTGGACTCCAGGTGAGCCGTTTTCTCCGCCTCCATGTTCGCCTCCAGATGTTTCACCTTCTCCTCTGCGATCTGGAGGAAACCAAACATGATCCTCCATCTTTGTCATCCTCCATCTGCAGAGCGGCAGGAAGCGTCGGTCCGCCTCACCTCCTTCTCCCTGCCGCTCCTCTCCTGCAGCGTCTTCAGGTCTTCGGCTAGCCGTCTGTTTTCCTCCGCCTCCTTCTGTTTCTCCCGCAGCAGGTCGGCCATTTTCCTCTCAGATGCCTCCAGAGCCGCCTGCTGGTCCTGCAGAACAGAACCGACCGTCTGAACGTAAGCAGCTAAATCCTGGTTATTTTGGTCTCTATAGAGTCACTTTTGTGGTTAAATTTTATGCCACAGCAGCTTCCAAATGTTTTATGTTTCTGTCTCTTTAAGAAAACTTTCTGTTTAGAGCTAATGGTCTAAAACTCAATTTCAAGTTTAAGTTTTGGTTTTCAGGGTTTAGTAAAGGCAGGAATGAAGTGCATCCTTATGCAGACGACATCGTGATTTAATATTGTCTCTGTTGCCTGGATGTTAGCGTGTTGTGAGTTAACACCAACAATCTTCAGTCAGAGGCTTTTACAAATTTGCTGCAACATAATTTTTTCCCAAGAAAACTGCAACACAGCAGAAACACTGAATTCCGTTAAATAAAGGCTAAAGCTCACCAGAGTTATCTCTGATTGATAACTGGGACATTAATCAGCATATTCAACATGTTTTTGCTTTATAATTCAGATGAAGGCTTTGGATAAAATGCAACGTTACTTGCTTGTTTCATAATTGCTGACTGTATTATGTTTTCATAACATAAAGCACTTCGAACCGACTTGTTCCTGAAACGTGCTACACAAATAAACCTGACTGCTACTGGAGATCCTTGCTGCCTGCAGCATCATCATCTGCAACGACTCTTTGAAGAAAAATAAATGATTTCAGTTTCAACTTGACCACAAACAGACAGCAGGACTGGCGTATTCTACTACTACTACTCAAAGTGGTTTGAGTTTCCTCTGCTTCCTGCAAAGTGTGAGCTCCTTTTTCTGACCTGAAGCAGTTGGTGCTGCTGCTGGTTTTCTGACCTGAAGCAGTTGGCGCGGGAGCTCCTTTTTCTGACCTGAAGCAGTTGGTGCTGCTGCTGGTTTTCTGACCTGAAGCAGTTGGCGCTGCTGCTGGTTTTCTGACCTGAAGCAGTTGGTGCTGCTGCTGGTTTTCTGACCTGAAGCAGTTGGCGCTGCTGCTGGTTTTCTGACCTGAAGCAGTTGGCGCTGCTGCTGGTTTTCTGACCTGAAGCAGTTGGTGCTGCTGCTGGTTTTCTGACCTGAAGCAGTTGGTGCTGCTGCTGGTTTTCTGACCTGAAGCAGTTGGCGCTGCTGCTGGTTTTCTGACCTGAAGCAGTTGGTGCTGCTGCTGGTTTTCTGACCTGAAGCAGTTGGTGCTGCTGCTGGTTTTCTGACCTGAAGCAGTTGGTGCTGCTGCTGGTTTTCTGACCTGAAGTTCTGGATCAACTGGTCCCTTTCCTCCACCTCCTGCTGCAGCGCCTGCTGGTCTTCCTGCCTGGCCTGCTGGCTGGCCTGCAGAGTTTTCCGCAGCTCTGCGATGGTCTGCTGCAGCTCTGCTGATTTCTCTGCAGCATGAATAATAATAAACTGAACACAGTGAGAACTGCTGCAGCATGTTTTGGATCATCTGAGCTGCAGAAGGTTTTTCTCTCCTCCAGTTCTGCTTTCTTCTTCCGTTTGATTTGTTCACCTGTCAGAGCGGTTCTGTCCCGGTCGAGCTCGGCGACCCGGTTGCTCTCTCTGCGGCTGGCGGCGAGCTGGAACTGCAGCTTCGTTCGCTGAGCCTCGCCGCGCTCCATGAAGGAACGAAAACGGGCCACCTCCGCCTGCAGGAAACACACCTGAACACACACACACAAAACTAATAGCAAACTTGATGTTCTGGTAAATCACGGGAGGAAATGGACCCAGTGGCAGAGAAGTGATGATGTATGTAGGCTAAATGACAACCTACATGACCAACAATAAAATAAAATACTCAAATTTTTCTTATTTTTCCTGCTTTTTAAATATTATTTTCACAGAAGGAACAGTAGAAATGATTTGTATATTATGAGTTTTCCTGGTGGCAGAGTTCAGTTTTTACTGATCTGTTATTCTTAACTCGGCCACTGGAGGGCGTTGCAGCCTCACCTCCTGGTTGTGGCGCACTGAAAGCTTCAGATTCTCCTTCTCCAGCTGGTTGAGCCTCCATCTGAGCTCTCTGGACTCCTGGCTGATGTCCCTCCTCTCTGAGGACGCGCTCCTCTCCCTTACGCTCCTCTTCATCACTCCTCCTCCTCTGGCTCCTTCCTCTTCTCCTCCTCTTCCTCTCTTGCCTCCTGAAGGAAACACAAAGCTTATGATTACCTTATTTTATTTCCATTTTTCAATGATTAAGTAAATATATTTTCAGATCATTGTTTGCTTGAATTAATTGGAATTTATCAATTTCAAATAAATTTTTTAGGTATATATTTTTTAATTTTCATTTGTTTTAAACATCTTCATTTTGAGAGCAGTTTGTTGTGTATATTAATAAAGTGTGGGTTAATTTTGCCTTGGGGTCTCCGGTTCTCCTCTATGCTCTCTGGCTCCAGTCGGGCTTTCTGCTCCGATCCGCTGGTCTGCGCTGCATGTCTCCAACACAATTATTTTCCTTCTGCAGGCAAAATTTAAATAAGTGGCGTAAGTAGCGAAAAGGTATAAAAAACATAAATAAATAAATAAATAAATAAATCGTGAGATGCATAATGTTTTAAAAACCGTCTCAACAGCAGGAGACTGTGTCCAGGCAGAAAAAACATACTCTAAAGTGAATTAAACACGACTGGGCTGCACAGCAAAAGGTCACAGGTTCAAATCCCAGCCTTATGCAACTTATAATTGTGCTACGATTGGTCTAAAATACTTTTAAAATATAGATAAATACTATTTATCGTAATCTGATTATCTAAGTCAAAATCAAAGTTCCCAGAGACACTTTGAATATAAAAATAATAATAAAATAGTCAGTAACACAGGGGTATTTGAATAATTACTTTAACCTCCCTGTGGGACTGTTCTATTTGTGTATTTTTTTGTCTGTTTTTCCCATTGTGTGGTTGATAATATCCATGATGAACAGATCCAGTCTGGCTATCAGCTGAAATGCTCCAGTTTTTCTCCCAGAGGACTGACTCCATGTTGATGTTGTTGTCTGCAACCCTCTGAGACCCAGACGGCCCAGGATTGGCTGAGGCTGCCGTTACCTTGGCAACAGACTGCCAACTTCGAACGACTCTCTGCAACGATCTCCATTTAAAAAATTGCGCTATAAGAATTAATCACTTTATAACTCTGGTTGTGGAATATATTTCTTAAAAAGACACTAATCTACTGAAGGTTTCTGATCCGCTGTTTAATTCGGCGATAATAAAGAGATTCAATGCGGTCGCCATTTTCACCTGAAGGCTAATCACTGCGCTCCTGAACGGTCCTATGTACCACGAATAAATCTCAACATGTTAACTTTAATAATAGGTTTTCTAACACTTCCAGTCGTAACATGACATCAAATAAATGAATGGACTTCAATTAAGAAGTGGTGATAAGGTGACGTGAAACGAAAACACAAAGTTTTCGTGGATGTTTGGAACATTAAACCGCCTTTTTAGCTGCCATCACTTTTTACAACCATAAAACCGCATCGTGTCCATTAACATTAACGACACACATAATAACTCAGCCCCGGTAAGCCGTAAGAAACACTTACTGTAACATTCAGCTAGGGACGGTTTGAAACTCACGCCATCTTTGGCGTCCTTACGTCATTTCCGTATGAACGCGTTCTTTGTCAGAGCGGCCAATCAGGCGCGACCAATTTGTTGCCTTGTTTTGCTGGAGATTTAACAACTGAAAAGCTAAATAAACAAATCAAATATTAATTCATTGAAATCCAATCGAAACTTAAAACTACTTTCTTTGTCCCAGTGGGAAAATAAATCTTGTTATAGTTCATGAGGTGATGGGCAGGCAGCATCTCCAGTAGCAGTCAGTGTTGCAACGAAATGAAGATGCTTCGGACTAAAGTAAGAATAAAGTTGTATTTTGGAAATAATAATTATTGCAACTTTATTCTCGTATTATTTTTGAACTTATGTCAAAAATAATACTTTATAATAATACTTTATTCTCCTGGTTGTGTGTTTTTCCCCAATACTCCGTCGCAGAAACACAACAATAAAGAGTAGACATAATTTTTCAATGAAAACTTAATGAATTTGACATTTTATCTGTTCATTTTTCTTTGCTTCAATGAGGTTTTATTGTTGGTCAATAGAGGTCAGTATCATGAGTTGTTCTCGGAAACGCTCCTATTTTTAACCGTAGAAGAAGAAACAAAGCAAAACAATATGGCGGCCTCCGCACAGCACGTTGGACCCACTGCTGAGGAGGCAGACCCACCTGAATGTAACCGAACAGAACCGAATAAAGACCCCGGAACATCCGAATCAGAGTCGGAAAATCTGGAGGAAGATGCGGAGGAGGAAAAGGAGCCTCCCGGCCCGAAGCTCCGGGAAACCCCGCAGGACATCCAGCTGGAGGCCATCGCCAACACGGTGGCTCTGCACCCCACCAGGGACATCTTGGTGTGCGGGGACGTGGACGGGGACGTGTACGCCTTCTCCTACTCCTGTATGGAGGGAGAGAACCGGGAGCTGTGGTCGTCCGGACACCACCTGAAGTCCTGCCGCCAGGTGCGCGTCTCGGCGGACGGGCTGAAGCTGTACAGCGTGTCCCGGGACAGGGCCGTCCACCTGCTGGACATGGAGCGGGGGCAGCTGGTGTCCCGGATCCGGGGGGCCCACGGGGCCCCCATCAACAGCCTGCTGCTGGTGGACGAAAACATGCTGGCCACCGGAGACGACGGAGGCACCCTGAAGGTCTGGACATGGAAACTGGACAGAAAGGCTGGGGCAAAAAGTATTTACCCCCTGCAGATCTACTGCGGTTATGAAGGAGAGTTAAGATAAAAGGAAAACAAGACAAGATGAGTCAGAATATTACCAGAAAAAAAACATACAAATACAAGCATAAGGTTGTAATAATTCAAGAATAAATTAATAAAATTCCCAAATAAATTCTTGATAGTACAAAAATAAAGTTATTATTTTACCAGAATAAAGGTAGAATATTAAGAAAATTAAGTAAGGCTGCAGTTATTTTAATAATCGATTACTGTATCAAGTATTGTGACGATTATTCTATTAATCAGATCTAAAAATTGGCACTGCAGATTTTTCATGCAACCACTTAATCCAGTAGAAATACATTAGAATATGCAAATAAACAAATAATTCAGAGTTTTAAACACGAAGATAAACATTTTATTGTGTAACATTTCGTCTGCAGGTGTGGGATATGAGGAAGGGAACAGCCATCATGGAGATGAAAAACCATGAGGATTATATCAGCGACATAACTGTGGACCAGAACAAGAGGATTCTGCTCACTGCCAGGTAATACGCACGCTTATCTGGACCTGGGTCGCAAGTCCAATAGTTTGATTTTTAAAAGTGCTCAGTATATTCTGTTGTAGTTTTTCACAGTATACTATTAATTTTGGGGCCTTCCATAGCAATGCATACGCCGTTAAAACATTTGGATACTGCATGGAGTAAATCATCGTTAGTCAACATGCTAGTGTGATAACACTCATCCTTGTTGTAGTTTTACATAATAGTTATTCTATATGCTAATGACATAGCCTAATGCTAACCTCAGCCTGGAATAAGCATTCCAGATAATTGTTAGTGAACTATATGGAGTAAGTGAAAGTAAGTCCACATGCTAGCTACAGAATGTAAGCTAACCATAGCATCTTAGCTAATTTTAGCTTATATACTAATGTTTGCATAATAAACGGGGTAAATCCATTTTTGGTTAATATGCTAACGATATCCCATATTGTTGACTACATTTTAGCTAATATTAGCATTGTTGTTAATTTCAGCATCAGAACCCTGGTGGGACACGCCCCTTTTGAATTTCTTCAGAAATGTTCTAGTTATTACTATTATTAGTTTAATTGTTGTCATTGTTAATACTGTTTCTTTTTATCTGTTTGTTTTAACACTTTAAGAACTTTTACTATGTGAACCTTGTTTCTTCTGTGGTCAGTTTTAGAACCAGGACAGATTGATGTAGGTGTTGCTGCTGGAGTTGTTTTTGGTTTCTCTGAATCTGTGAAAGCCTGATTCTCTTGCTGATGTCCACTGTGACTGCCGTGTCCTCAGTGGGGACGGCACCATGGGCGTCTTCAACCTGAAGCGGCGGCGCTTTGAGCTGCTGTCGGAGTACCAGAGCGGCGATCTGACCTCGGTGGCGGTGATGAAGCGAGGGAAGAAGGTTGTCTGCGGCTCCAGCGAGGGAACCGTTTACATCTTCAACTGGAACGGCTTCGGAGCCACCAGCGACCGCTTCGCTCTGAAGGCGGAGTCGGTGGACTGCATCACGCCAATTACAGAAAACATCATGTGCACGGCCTCCATGGACGGATACATTCGGTTAGTTGAGTTACTGCTTGGTAGTGAATCAAATCATCCTTTAAGGGTTTAACCATTAACATTCCCCCCGTCTCCTGTCAGAGCCATCAACCTTCTCCCCAACCGGGTCATCGGATGCATCGGGCAGCACGTCGGCGAACCCGTGGAAGAGATCGCCAAGTCCTGGGACTCCCGCTTCCTGGTCAGCTGTGCCCACGACCAGCTCATCAAGTTCTGGGACATTTCTGGTTTGCCCAAACTGAGCGTGGACGAATACCGCAAGAGGAAGAAGAAAGGCGGGCGGATGAAGTCGCTCACCAAGAAGGCCCTCGGCGACAATGACTTCTTCTCTGGACTTGTGGAGGAAACTGAGAAAAAAGAAGAAGAAGAAGAAGAACAGGAGGAAGGTGATGATAGTGACAGCGACAGTGGGAGTGACTGAAACGTTTCTGCGCTGGCGGACATTTTGTTCAGAGCGTGGAGAACTCCTTCATGAGTTGGCATGAGCTGCTGCTTTGGTTCAGTCCAATAACTGAGTCAAATGCTGGGAAAAGAAACAAAAAATGACTTTAAACTTAATAAATATCTCTGCCAGAGACTCAGTCCAGACAGGTGACTCACTTTACGTTGTTCAACTCTGGTGAATCTTCATCTTGAAAATGTCAGTACCCAGCGTTGGCCTTTATGCAAAGGAAAATAACACTGCCATTATTCCAACTACACACCTCAAAGGAGTTTGTTTTATTTTATGTTAGATAATCAAAAAGTACTTCATAACCATGAACTGGAATTAAGATTATACATGTTTTTCAAAATATTTTACCTAATAAATCTGAAACGTTTTGAGTTTTTTATTTTTTATTTTAATCTTCTGAGTCATAAAGTTGTTGAACTTCACTGTAAGTGTTTTGGTTATGCCCCTATCAGTTTTATCCATATAGAGCAGGGGTGTTCAAACTGAGGGGTGTGGGCCATTTTTGCCCTCTTAAATGATCTTTTGTGGCCCCCAGCTGCAAAAACAAGACAGTTTTGTTTATTTAACATTTTTAGTCAAGGGGAAATTATTGCTGAGATTATTTTCTTGCAATGGAAAATGTTAAGCATAAAAAAGTATTCATATTATTCCAAACAAACTTTTGTAAGTAGAACCATGTCTATCCAGAGACTTTAACTGAACATCTCTGGATTTTGCTGCACCCAAACCAGCTTATATTTAATGTATTTAATTCAGCTAAATATAGCAACTGAGAACTAACGCGGTCAGTTAACCCCAAATAAATGTTTGGATCTCCTGCAGTTCTTTGATTCATGTCGGTTTCCTGCTGTTGTCTGATCTGCTGTAAGATGAAATTTCTGCCCTGTTCTGAAGAAAAGATTGTGAGGAAAAGTTTCTTTAAAAGTTTTTACAGCATGATAAAGATGTGCTTTGATCCATTTCTTTTCTCTAGTTTGGCATACTAAGTTAAAAGTATGCCAATCGGCTGCACCAATTGCAGTTTTCTGGCCAATTACCGATCTTTTAAAAATCTTAACCTGCTCAATATAGCAAAAATGCTGTTGAGTTGGCAACAGTGGAGACACTATTGTTAATTTTAAACTTGCAGACATAACTTGGAGTCTGTCAGTCAAACGTTCCTCACTAAAGAGCAAAAGAGGACAGTGGTTGATTCTCAGACCTTTCCCAAGACAGATAAGATCAGCTTCACATGCAAAAATCGACCAATTTCCCAAAATGAAGGAAAATTGGTGCCAATTTTTTAGAACTCAAAAGTTACAAAAAATGGTCAGACACAGAAGGTTATGGAGATGTACTGTTAATCCTTCACATTTAATCCCATATATCAATACAAAGTCTAAAGGATGACGGGACCTCAGGATTCTTTGAGTAAGACGAATTCAATCAAAAATAGCATCACATTTAAGTTATTACTTCCAAGGTTAAATTCCACCACTATTGATAATTATCTTATCAATATCTAAAACTAGGCCAGATTAAAAATATATGAGTTATGATTTAAAAATTGAGACGAAGACCTGGATGATACAAAAGAAAAATCAAAAGCAGATTTAAAGCTCAGATTTAAAGCGTTAAAAAGTGGCACTAATGAATATATCAGAAAGAAAAACAGTTGCTACTCTTATATAAGTCATATATTATCACTTTTATATTTTTCACGGTTCCATAAATTTTGTGAAGGTAGATAAAGAGTTTTTGATGTGACTCAAACCCCCCCACAGGTTGGTGCCGTTGGTACGGTCCAGGATGGCGGGAAATACGTCAGCGACTACGTCACAGGACTGAATGGGCCAATATGGCGGCGGGGGTCAGAATGTAGCTTCGCAACGGGACGATTTATTTAAACTACTGTTGATTCAAGAAGTTTGTCTTTTAGTTTCAGGTGAGTAAACGGAAATACGAACATTTTATAAACCACAGCGACATTATGAACCGTTTCCGTTCAGCCTGGCTGACAGTTAGCGCACCGCTAGCTAGCAGGGACGAGTGTATTTGTAAACAATGAGTGAACATGATGATGCAAAGCGAAACCTGCTGAGTTAGACCGAAAAGCTCCTCTAAAAACTGAAGCCTGAAGGATGTTGCAGCGGACACAGCTGTTTCCAGCTGTTTCCAACTGTTTCCAGCGGTGTTTGGTAAACGTCTGCATCGGTTTGCTAACTAAAATTAAGACATTTTTAAGCTAATCCGTAAATATGTAAACAGAATAAGGTTAATATGCTAACTAACAGACAGGTGGGCAGGAAAAGCTGTCAATGCAGATCACAGGTAGAGAGCACACCTGGCAGCTAAACCCAGCAAAGTGACGTCACATGTCTGATCTGTTCACATGCACAAGGCTGAGGAAGCAGAAATGGACCAAACGTTCATTACTGCTGTTATCTCTGCAAACCTTTAGTTTTTGCTCCATTCATGCATGTTTCACTGTTTGGTTTAGGTTGTTATTGTTCCAGGTGGCAAAACAAGAAACATGATTTTAAATGGCAAAATGTATTGAAGAAATCATTAAATTATTAAATGGACATCATGCAGCCTGCTTTTATGCCTGCCAGGAATCTGTGATCATCACTAACATCATATCTGTTTTCAGCTTTCCTTAAGTCGCTTTCTGCAGCAGCAGCAGGATGTCTGGAAAACTCAGTAACCCTGTGAAGGCCGGCGACCTGGTGTTCGCCAAGATGAAAGGCTTTCCTCATTGGCCGGCTCGGGTAAACAAGCAGACAACACACCCTTCATCACACACAGCTGTTCTGACCTGGGATGCTTTAACCCGTCTGTGTCTGCAGGTCTGTAAATCAGAGAACGGCTACAGGAAGCGAGTCCCTGTCTACTTTTTCGGGACCCATCAGATGTATGTTCTCCCAGCAGCCAGTCAGGTTCGTCCGTCTGTGCGCGTCTTTAACCCGGCTGTGGTCGTTCTCTCCACAGAGGCTCCGTCACGCCGGAGAACGTCGCTCCGTACGTCGGCAACAAGCTGAAGTACGGCAGCGGCGTCCGCATCAAAGGCTTCGCTGAGGGGATGTGGGAGATCCAGAACACGCCCGGCCTCGGCAGCAAACTCAAGGTCAGTTCAAACTTGTTTCTGCTTAAAATGTATTCATTACATTTATTTGATAGGTACAGACAAATTAAATACACAAATCTGGAACAAACTTCCAGAAAAGTGCAGAACAGCTGAAACACTGAACTTCTTTAAGTCTGGACTAAAATCTGCTTCTGGAAGATAATAAATGAAACATTGAGCAAAATATTTGATGTGTAATGACGACACTTTGTTTTTTCAGTTGACAGTGTGGTGTTTAATGTTTTATACATCACAATGTATTTTTGTGACGTTTAGTGACGTTTAGTGACGTTCAGTGAGCGCTACAGCTTTAGAGATGATGCTCCACTTGGATGGAGTGTAAAATGTTATTGGAATTGGTTTGGGTTTATTTAAACTGTAATGAACTCAGAGATGGAAAAGAGGTTTAGAGGATTTTTACAGACTGTTGTGTTTTCTCCACAGGTTCAACCGAAGATCTTCACTAAAAAAACACCAGCAAAACCAGCTTCTCCTTCTACTACACTCTCCAGATCTACTGCTGCGACCTCCAGAAAAACTCCTGCAGCTAAAACTCCTGATGGAAAACCTAAAGGAGCTTCTGCTCCCACTAAGTCTGAGTGCAACACTAAGCCTGCTTCAAGCAGAAGCACCCCGAGTCGAGCTTTGGGTGAGAAAGAAAGTTCAGAGAGATCCACAAGAACCTCGTTTCGATTGGCTCCAGATAAAACAATCCAGACCAAACAGGATCTGGTCTCTACAGATTGTCCTGCAGCCACAAGATTCTCTTCCAGATTGACTTCTGATCAAGCTGTAGAAACAAAGCAAGATAAAGAAACACTAGACTGTACCACAACTACAAGATCCTCATCTAGATCGGTTCAATCTATAGAACCACAGCTAGATAAAGAAACTCCAGATCATGTCGAGGCTACAAGAACCTCGTCCAGATTGTCTCCAGATGAAAACATGAACTCTGCACTGGGCAAAGAGTCTGCAGAACCTCCTGCAGCTGCAGTCAGGTTGCCGAAGTCCAATCCAACTGACTTCACGCAGTTTACAGAGACTGCAGAGCATAGAGAGGTTAGATTAGAGTTAACCAGGCTATCTTCTACTGAGACAGCAGAGTCCAGTCAGAGTAAAGACTCTGCAGATCAGACTGCAGCCAGGTTAGCTCCAGATAAACCAACAGACTCCAAACTGGAAAAAGAAACTGGAGAAGACGGTACCACATCATCTCGATCAGTTCCAGTTAAAACCACAGAGTCCAAACAGGGTAAAGAACCAGCAGAGCAGCCGGCTGCTACTAGAGCCTCATCCAGATTAGCTCCAGAGAAACCAACGGGTCCAAAGCCGGATCAGGAAGCAGGAGAGGTCGCTGCGGCAACGAGAAGCAGGCGGTCGGCGAGCGGTGGGTCACTGGCAGAACCATCGACCGAAAAGGAAACTCCAGCTCAGACTAAAAGAGAGGTAGGAAACCAAGATGTTAGAGCTAACATGCTTTCTGCCAGGCTGACAGATCAGATCTGACATGTTCAGTTTCTGCTCTGCTGTAGTTTTTACAGTTTCATTTTTCCTCAGGTGAAATCAGGAAGAGCTTCTTCTGCCTCTGATGGAAAACCTGCAGCAGGATGGAGAGGAAGCAAACCTCAGGCCAAGCAGGAAACGGCGAGCAGCGGCGAGCAGGAAGCTGCTGCAGGACGCGTTTCCACCCGGAGCAGAGCCACAGAGTTAAAGGTGACTGCCGGCATTTCATGCTGCCAGCCTCATGAAAACTGTTCCTCCTTTATAAATGCAGCTGTTCATGAGATTTAAATAGTTAAGAAATAAGACCCCAGTAAATACAATATTTACATTTTTATTGTATTGGTTTTATTTTGGAAAGAAGGAAGCAAACTCATTGATTCTGAAGGGTTAAATTTCAGTATCTGTTGATGGAGTTCACTTGTTAGCTCAGTAATGCTACACTCTGCTATCAGGTGCTGCTAACGCTACGTGGGTTAACGCCTTGTCAGTGGTTGCTAAGTTACAGACACAACAACCAATAGCATTCATGTGAATATTAGTGCATGTTAACTATGCCTGTCTGCTCTTCGCCGTCAATCTGAACACTTCCTCTGCAGCGCCTGCTGCTGGCAAAGCTGATCACCATGATTTTCTGCTCTGTGCATTTAGTTCAGAGGAAACCTGAGACCAACAGACCTGCAACAACTTGATTAGAGCAAATCAAAGCAGCTCTACTGTGGATGTTTCAAGATTTATGTTCAGAAACTTTTATTATTCCTCAAATGGAACCAAAACTCGGTCAAAACGTTTAACATCAATTTTGTAAATCAGTTCCAGTAACAGTTCTTTTGCTGATATCAGTGATTAAACATTTCCGTTCTGTTTCCTCGGCAGTTCAGTGACATTCCTGACTTACCGCCTCCCAGGAAGAAGAGAAAAGATGCAGGAAAGCGAGACAGGAAGAAAGAGAAGGACAAGAAACTGAGTCCGAGCAGCGAGGACAGGATGGAAGATCAGCCTGAGAGCAGAGCGTCGAAAAGAAAGATGGAGGAGGAGAAAACCGAGGAAGGAAGAGAGAAAGTAAAGATGAGGAGGAGCAAGAAAGACAAAGAGACAGGAGAGAAAGAAATGAAGAGAATCAAGATGAGAAGAGAAGAAAACTCTGAGGGAATAAAGAAGAGGAAGGCGGACGAAGAGACAAAACCATCTGAGAAAACGGAGGAGACCCACAAGGACGGAGCAGAGGTGATGAACGAGAAACACGAAGACAAAAGAGAAGAAATGAAGGTGAGGAGGACGGAGGGAGAGAGGGATTCATCTGAGGAGACAAAGACAGGAGAGGAAGACCAGGACAAAACGGAGGGAATAAAAACGAAAAAAGTTCAAAAAGAACAGAAGAAAACTGAAGCAACAAAGAGAAAAAGAGCCGAAGAGGAAGAGAAACATCAAGAAAACCTGGAAGCAAAGAAGACGAGGAGCGAGGAGGAAGAAACGGAGGGAAAGACGAGCAAGAAAAGCAAGAAAGAAGAGGAGAAAACGGAGAACAAAACCAGAAAAACTGAGAAACCCGAAGAGAAAACAGAAGAAAGAGGAGAAGAAATGAAGGTCAGGAGAGCAGAGAAAGAGAGAAAAGAGGAGGAAGAGGAGGAACGAGTGAAGACCAGGAGAGGAGAGAGTAAGGAACAGAAGGACGACAAGAAAACCAAAGAGAGAAGGAAAAGAAAGAAAGGAGAGAAAGATAAACCAGAACCAAGCTTAGAGAAAACAAGAGAAATGAAGCAGAAGACGACAAAAGATGCTGATGGAGAGAAAGACGTGAGGGAGGAGAAAGAGAAGAAGGTTCGGAAGAAAAGAAAACATCAGGGCACGGCAGAGGAGGAAGGAACGAGAGGACAGCAGTCTGCAAGACGAGAGGAAGAGGAGGAGGAGGAGGTGAAGAAGAGGAAGGATGGAGGGGAGGAGACGGCAGAGGAGAAGGAAGACGAGGTAAAGCTGCGAACGCAGAAACGATTCTGGGCATGAAATGAACTCCGTACATTTACAAAACAGACACAGAGATGGAGAAAGATGAGAAGGAAAAATAAAACTAGTGCAGCTTTTCTGGACAGGAAATTTACCCCAAATTTACAGAAACTCCAAAAACAAAGAAGGAGAAGGATGAGAAACAGAAACATTAAACACGAATGTCTTCCTTCCGTTGACTTTACCCGATTATTTTTGCTCAACAATGAAACCCTAAAAACCACCAAAATATTCAAGGTTTCCTTTTGCTCTATTACCTGCACAGCAATAACTAAACCATGTAATAATTTTCACTGGCTCTGATGTTTACAGTGATTTAATCATTTTTCAGTTTTTAAGCCTATAAAATGTTTTTAGTTTATTCTCAGCAACAAAAGTAAAAATTTTCCTTTAAAGTTTCTCTGCTTGTGGCTCAACTTGTTCCAAAATAAAAATATAGTGATAAAAATGAAAAGGCTAATTAATGACCTGCAGTCAGGGCCTCACAAAATGAATCCAAGGGCCACAAATGGCCCCCGAGCCACACTTTGGACACCTGTAAACATGAAAGCTTTGTGATTTTGAACTCTCTCTAACCCAGAGGCAGGACCAGCTGGCGGCGCGGAGGGACAGTTTGATCGAGTCGCTGAGGGATCTGCTGAAGACGAAGGAGATGACGAAGAGCTCCCAGTGAGGAAGACGAGTCGCTCTTCATCCAGCAGAACCGGTCCAGTGAAGGCCTAACTCCTCTGCTGGGTTTGTGTCTCCATCAGGGACGGAGGAAAGACTGGCGGCAGGAAGACGCCGCCCAGAGGTGGAGAGGACAGACGGAAAGGAGAGAAGACGGACAGAGCTGGGAAACTGTCCACCAGGAAGTCAACGACCGAGACGAAAGGAGAGAGACCGTCCAACCAAAGGACAAGTTCAGACATGAAGACGGACGGACAGAAGGAAGAGAAGATGAACGAAAGCACCAGAAGAGACAAGATGGCCACCAGGAAGTCCACAGCTGAGAGGAAGAAGACAAATAAACGAGTGGAGAAGGATTCAAGGCAAAAGACGACAGTGGAGACGAAGGAAGACGGGACGGACAGAGGAACGAGGAAAACCACAGAGGACAAGACTGGTGGGAAGGAGGAAAAGACGTCTGCTGGAGGGTCGGCTGTGGAAGTGAAGAAAGATGGACAGAAGGTAGAAAAGGACGAGAGGAAAGAAGAAGACGAGACGAAGCAGCAGAAAGACGAGAGGAAGATAATCGGAAAGATCGTTAAAGCCAATCAGGGAACGAAGATCCACGTGAAGACCATGATGGGAGGACTGACCAAAGCAGCCGGAGGAGGACGGCAAGAAGAAGAAAGAGGAGGATGGAGGGAGGAAGGAGGAGGCGAAGAAGACTTTAGAGACAGAAAAAGAAGAAAAACCAGAGAAGGCAGCAAAGAAGTCTGATGCTAAAGAGACGGAGGAGAAGAAGGGGAAAAAGGAAGAGCAGAAGAAGAACGAAGCTGAAGACAAAACGACAAGAAAACAGGAGGAGAAGAAAAACCCAGAAGGCAGGAAGGAACCAGAGGCGACGAGATTAACACGGGAAAAGAGGAAGAAACGTGATGGTGAAGCTCAGGAAAAGAAAAAAGAGAGAACGAGATCCCGGCGCCTGGAGGAGAGCAAACTGCAGAAGAAGAACAAGGAAGAGAAGAAGAGTGGGGCCGACGGAGCGCAGGCTGCAGCTGAAGGTTTACGGGTTGAATCTGCTGCCAAAGACGCGGCGCCGGCGCAGAAGGAGGCCGCTGGCGGAGAGAGTCCGACCGGGACGGACCCGGCACAGCAGAAGAAGAACTGCAGTTCAACGCTGACGGACTCGACTCTGCACCGCATCAACGGAGACCTGCGCATCTCTCTGAAGACGGACAAACCCGTAGGACAATCTTACCAGAACAAAACAAGTCAGATAAAAAGTGTCCGCTATGAAACTCCCGCCAAGTGACAGCAGTGTGGTGCTTCTGTCTGCAGGACATCAGGAAGTGTCTGTCGGCGCTGGACCAGCTCAGCTTGCTGTACGTGACGTCTGAACACGTCCAGCGGCACAGCGAGCTCATCGCCACGCTCAGGAAGGTAAACCTGAGCCACACCACCGGGGAAACCACCGGCCATTAGCCAGTGAGCTCATCAATAAGTGATATCATTGATTAGTTCTGTCTGTAAAGGTCTTCATGTTGCAAAAATGGCAGAAACTCTGATTTGAATGGTTTAAACAGATTTAGTTTAGTTGGGATTTAATTTGCTTCAGTCCAGAAGCTAAAAGTTTACAGTTCTACCAACAACATCTGCTTAGTGCTGAAAATGAGGGAAAACTGTGAAAAACACTTTTTCTCTTTCAGGACAACTTTAGTTTGTGAATTAAAACTCCTAGTTATGAAGATCTTCTTCTTTTACGAGCGTTTATTATGATTCTTAGTGTTTTTTGTTAAGCCTGGTGTTTGTCCCTCTCCCTGCGGTGATCCGCTGGATCCCCAGATGCGGTACTACCGGGCCAGCCAGGCCGTCATGGACAAGGCCTCCATGCTCTACAACCGCTTCAAGAACGCCTTCCTGGCGGGCGACGGCGAGGAGGTGGTGAGCGCCGCCTTCCTGCGCTCGCTGCTGCAGGAGAAGGAGCCGCAGGAGACGCAGGAGGCGAGGGAGACGCAGCTGGCGAGGGAGGAGCAGGAGGCGAGCGAAGGAGAGGTGGAGAAGCTGGAAGCAAAAGGTAATGAAACCAAATGATCACCATGTGAAAATAGTAAAATATTAGAGGAATCTGAACTTCAAAACGAGATTCCTCTGAATATTTTACATGATTCTGTTTCTTTAATTTATAGGATATTTTTATTTCCTCGTGTTTTAATCATTTCTGATCTTTTATTTTTAATCATTTAGTCTTTGAAATATGTGGCTGTTGTTAATGCAAGTAGATGCAATAAATGCTGCTGTATTTACTGCCTTTATGGTTAATCTAATTGTGTATTTTCATATTTCATCATGTTTTATTCAGATGAAATTTGTCAAATATTTTTTCTTTTTGAATTAGAGATTTGTAGCATTTTTATATAAACATGTATCAGTTACTGACTGTAAAATAGAAATTATGTTAATAAAAACAAATCAATTTTTATGCTTTTTGTTGTCGTCTTCAGTGGATTCTTCCTGAGACCCGGACCGGGCCGGACCGGACTGGACTGGACCGGACTGAGCCGGACCGGACCGGACCGCTCTGACCCGTCCACTGCAGCTGCTCTGGTCTCAGTGAGCTGGACGTTCTGCTGTACTTCCTGTCCCAGTGGAAACTGTGGCTCGTGTTTCTGGTTTGATCTGTGATTTCAGTCAGCAGCATTAATACTGATTTAAACTTTTAGTCTTTTTAATTAAACTTTAACTAAAACACTGAGTAACTTGTGCGAATTTTTACCTCCTGTGTAAAGTTCCTCATCTGAAACTCCTCTGGTGCATTCGGCCATCTTGCCCTCGGAGAAGGGGCTGATGGGAAACGTAGTTGTTCTTTGATTTGATTTGATTTAAACGTGTTGAATGAAACATGAAGCATTAATGCAGGCAGGATGTGGTGAACCTACAGAACGGTGCTGCAGAGTTGAGTCTGTTGTTTTTGTAAAAATCTGGACTTTATTTTTATTTGATTTTTTAAAGTTGCTGCTGCTTCAGATGTTTTATTTGTGTGCGTTTGTTAGTTTTCAGTGACCTGTCTGGTACCGACTGCTGCTGCTGCTGCTGTCTTGTAAATCTGTATTTTTCTGATGTTTTTCCACAAACTTGATTGAATTAAAATCCTGATCAGGAGGCTGCAGCCTGGTTCTTACAGAACGTTTCCTCTTTAGTGCAAACTGTTGATTTTAAGACGGTTTTGCTGAAACTGCTTCCAGATTTCATCACAATATTAACCTGAAGTTAAAAAATATTAAAACTGCTGGCAGATTTAAAGTTTTATTTCAGTTTGTCTAATCAGAAATGATAAAACAATAGAAAAGCAGCATAAACACGGTTTTTATTTATTAATAAAACCTATAATTATTAATAAACCATCACCTAATCTTTCCAGACTTTAACTAGGCCTCTTTCCATCCCAAGAACAAGGAATGGTTCCCAGATCAGCTTCCAAAGCTGCACTTTCTTTAAAGTATTTTAGATCAATTGTATGAAATATTCAGTAAATAGACACTTCACAGCAGATGAATCCTTGAATGCTGAGCTGCAAACGGTCGACTTATGAAATGTTTTGACCGAAGGAACTGTTGTTACAAACCCGTAACGTTTACAGGAAAACATCGTGTTATTGCTGCACTTAAAAAACAGATGATCATGAAACATCGATATGAGGAAATTCATGTTTCATCCAGATGGAGAAATGGAGGCTCAGAGACGGAAAGTTCAATGTTCGGGTGTGAGAACCACAAATCGCTGCTCTGAGTCTCAGGATGTTTGTGGAGCTGAAATGATGACAGGAGGAGAAAACGTTCGACCCAAATTCAGCAATTACATGAATTTACAGGAGGCAGAAAAAAACCTTTTAATATTTATACCAGAAACAGGATAAAAAAACAGTTCAGCTTGATTTTATGCAGTTTAAGTAAATATGTAGTTATAAAGCACATTTCATAACATTCACCAGTATCTACTAAAAATATTAAATGTTAATGTATGATTTTTAAACTGGAAAGACTGGTAAAGTTTTAGCTGAACATTGCAGACATTTAGAATAAAACCTGCTGGATGAAGAGCTTCAGGAAAATGATCATCTGGTCTATACTGTGGTATTTTTTATTTTAATTTTTAAAGGCCTGTTTGCTGCCATCAGTTCATAATGTACTAAAAACTCTCAAACCTCATAAATAAATAAGTATTTTCATATTTAGTCCAAGTGAACTGAAGTTTCTGACCTGAGACCAAACCTGGAAGAAGAAAATGAAGCTTGACTCACGGGCTGCAGCAGCTGAACGGCGCCCTCTGCTGGTCACTTATGGGAACAACAACTAACCCATTCTGTTAAAATGAAGTCAAAACAAAAATAAAAATAAACCCCATTCAGAGATCAGACTGATGATCTTATGAAGATAATGTTTAGCTTTCCTGTTTCCGCCTGAGATAAAAGCACAGTCCGCAGTGCTGACGTCATCGCTCAGGTGACATCTGCCAAACTGCCAGTTTATTTCCCCCCCACCCCCCACCCCCCACACACACACACGCCGTGCTGCCTTCACTGAACCACGGAGAAACCAATCCCTCCTTTAAAGTTCCTCCTTCAGGAGCCTAAAGACCGGAAATATAGAGGAATCGATTATATTGAGATTTTTACTAATCGGTGAACAAATAAAGATTATTTACACTCATTAAATTGAAATGCATAAGTTTATTAGGGAGTTAATTGTATTTTCTATTCTATTCTATTCTATTTAAAGAGTTAAACTGTGAAAAATTACAAAAGTCTTTTATTCATTACTGAATATTTATCTCTATAATCTCAGTTATTTTGGAGCTGAAGTGCGTTTCAGGGAAGATTTTTCAGATTTATTAGACGGTGTAATTTCAGAGTTTTGGGCGGACCGTGAACGCAGCAGAAGCTCCGCCCCTTCGGCAGGTGTTCTCTTCACCTGGTCCGGCTGGTTTCCTCAGGCAGAGATAAGAAGCTGAAGAAAGGTAAGATTCACTAAAAACAACGATTGTTTTGAACTTTAAGGCTTTATTTTCGTTAGATCTGAGCTGATGATGCGTTCAGGAGCGAGGAGCCACCTGTCTGACGTGTGTGTGTGTGTGTGTGTGTGTGTGTCTGTGTGTGTCCTCAGCATGGCTCGCCTCGCGCTTTTCCTCCTCCTGGTTTGGACCGGATCCCAGCTGGCTGGAGCTTTAGTCTGTGAGTCTCCAATTTTTTCTGATTATCCGTAAAAACCACGAAGTTTGAGTCAGAAAATAAACGTTTAATCAGAGGAGAACGCCACTGCCACCCCTAGTGGTCAGAGCGTGTAACTGCAGCGCACACCGGAAATCCTGAATTGTTGTAAATGTTTCTTCACTGCGTTACATTTAATCCACGTTTATAATCCATCATGAAAGTTTTAAAAATGATTATTTTTGATAATCCGGAATCTAAAAGTTTGTATTCTTTTCTTTTGTTTTATAAATAAAAAGCAGCATTTGCATTTCTCAGTTAATTATGATTTTTATATCCATCCATCCATCCATCCATCCATCCATCCATCCATCCATCCATCCATCCATCCATCCATCCATCTTCTGCCGCTTATCCAGGTCGGGTCGCGGGGTCAGCAGCTTTAGAAAGGAGGCCCAGACTTCCTTCTCCCAGCCA
Organism: Poeciliopsis gracilis; assembly: GCA_911649635.1. NCBI lineage: Eukaryota > Metazoa > Chordata > Actinopteri > Cyprinodontiformes > Poeciliidae > Poeciliopsis > Poeciliopsis gracilis. Next base: position 351,795 of record CAJVRI010001274.1, read on the forward strand.
CTTCCTCCAGCTCCTCCGGGGAAATCCCCAGGCGTTCCCATGCCAACCGAGAGACATACTTCCTCCAGCGTGTCCTATGAAAAATATTATTTTCAATTAACCACAGCACCATGTCTTGGTTGTAATGAAATGAAATGTAATTTCATTTATATCCTGTTTACATTGAAACCTTTTTAAGTTCAAATTTGACATAATATTCATGAAGTTCATTAAGCAGGAGAGTTTTTGTTGTTTCACTGTGGAATGTTGCATATCTTTGCAGGACAGGTTAGTTCATGTTTATGAATCAACTGGTTATAAATGTAAACGGTGTGAACAGCAGAGAGAGTTTGAGCATCAGGAAACAATAACAGCGCAGCCTCAGAGGAGAAGGTTGCTAGATTAGTTTCACATATTTGCAAGAAAAACCTTTAAAATTTGCAGGAAAAATAAAGATTCTTAATGATTAAAGCTTCAATCTTTGATATTAAACCTTCAATATTCTGACATTTAAATGGAAGATAAAAACATTTCCTGAACTGGAGCATTGAAGCTCCTCTCTTCATTTTTCTGCATGTTGGTGAAGCTTCCTGTTTGTAGATTTAATCGTTTTTTCAGCAACGTTTCTCTCCCTCATGTTCCTGTTCAGCGTTTCTGGAGGCCGATTCCTCCACACATCGCTCTCCCTTCAATCAATAAGTTCAACGATGTTTCAGACTAAAAAAGACTAAAAGCTTGTTTATCTTTTTAAGTTCAAATTTGACCAAATGAGCTAAAACCTCATTTGGTTTTTCACAAAACGATTTGCATTTTGAACTGAAAAGTGTGGCGTACGTTTTTGTTCCCTCCTCTCTCGGTCAACACTCTGCAGCTCCTCCTCTTGAGCTTCACAGAGCTTCCCTCCTCTTCCACACGCAGCTCCTTCAGACTAGCCAGCAGCAATTAGCAAACACAGAGTATCTGCTCCACTCATCAGGGCAGCTGCTTCTCTGGTAAAACGGTTGTTAAAGAAAGAGCAGGAGTTTTTAAAGAGACAGTGGTCCAATTTCAACTAGTTAAATTACAAAGTCATTTTTCATATAAATAGCATTTTTATAATAATAAATAATTGTGTAGCTGAGACTAAAACTCCAAATTTAATTCTTTTAAGGACCAGAGACCAACAGTAAATCATGGGAATGATTGGGTTTGTTTGAATCTATAATGTGACTGATTGATTGGTCTGTCGTTTACCCAGCATGCATTGCTTCTGTCCTCTGTAGTTGAGATCCACATCCGGGTGGTTGAAGGTCGGGCCGTCACTCTGCCGTGCCGCGCGCCCGACGTGGCGGGACCCATCAGATACCTGGAGTGGAGCCGGACCGACCAGAAGACGTCCTACATCATCCTGTACCGAGACCAGCACTTCCACCCGGACTTCCAGGACCGGGCCTTCCGGGAGCGAGCCGACCTGCTGGACAGGGAGATGAAGGAGGGCGAGGTGTCTCTGGTGCTGAGGAACACCTCGGAGGCCGACAACGGCGTGTACGAGTGCCGGGTGGTGCAGGCGTTGGGGAACCGCCAGAAGAGATCGGTTCTGAACGCCGAGCCCGACATGATCATCAAGCTGAGAGTCAGTCCAGAACGTGAGTCTGGGCCCAACGCCTCACATCTGGTGACCGGGGCTTTATTCTCACTGCTGGCTCTGATCTGCAGGTCAAATCCATGACGACGACGCCGCCGCCGACTCGCTGATCCGCAGGAGGTACCAGGAAGAAGACGGCGACGGCAACGACGACATCCAGCGGTATCTGGGCTTCCTGCTGCCGGTCGTCGCCGTGGCGGTTCCTCTGCTGGCCGTGACCACATGCAAGTTATTCAGATCGTTTCTGATGATGAGCTTCAGACCCGTCTCCAAGTGACCGAGAGACGAAGAACCAGGAGGAAACGCTGCTGACAACTTCCTGTTGGCTGTGGACTGGGACGCTCTGCGACGCAAAAACTCTAAATATCACCAAGTATTTTTAGTCCAGTTTCTCCAAGTTCACCTGAAATAAGACAAAGTTAACTTAGCAGCTGCATTAGAAGGATGAGCATCAGACTGACGGGACGTCATCGAAAACGTTTGGAGTCTTTGTGACTCTAGTGAGACAAAGTCTGTGATTCTAAAGCAATTTAGAATAAAATATGTGATTATTTACTGAAAGTCATTTCATGACAACATTCATAGGATTTCATAACAGGAGTCAGTCTTATGCACAGCCTTCCTATTGAGTCTTTCTCAAACTGTGGCTCCCGGACCGCTGGTGGTCCGTGAGCGCCCCCTCAAGGTCCGTCAGGTTCAGCATGTAAACAACCAACTATTTGCTGTTTTGTCAGCACAAAGTGCAATGCTACAGCTAGCTACAGCTAGCTACAGCTAGCTACAGCTAGCTACAGCTAGCTAACCAAAGGATAGAGGTTATCCTCTATCCTGGCTCAAGGCCAGGGCACTGAAGATGCCAGTGGACAGACTCTCAGGGTGGATTGCAGAACTTTTGTTTTTCAGCATTATTGCGTTTCAGAGCATGACAGACGTGCAGATGTCGGCTGGGGCTGTGCTGCATGGCGAGGCGCTGCGCCCCACGCTCACTGACTGCATCCTAATGCAGTTTTTAGCTAGAACACAGTTATTTATGTCGAACTGAAGAAAATGTTCATTTTTGCCCAAGCATCTCAAATCTATTTTCTTTGATTTCCTTCTAAAGTACAAAGTTTTTAACACACACGACAAGTGAATGTTTCTGATTAAGGAATATTAATATTCAAGCTGCTGAATCGTTACCTGTCAGTTAGTTTTGTCTTATCTCAGCTCTACTAGGATATTGGCACTAAATATACTTGTTGAATTTGTTGTTTTTGGTTTTTGGTGAAGCTGCTTCTGCAGTTCCTCGTCTATTTTACATGATGTTTTTTCCTACATTTGGTTCAGATTCTGATGCTGAACCATAAATTAGGACGGTTCTTTAATGATTCTGTCTTTCATGAAGATGATTCTGCTGCTTTGGGTCGGTGACGGACGCAGGCGTCGCTCTGCAATGCATTCTGGGAATATTGTGGCCTGATAGGAGATTTTTAACTATCAGAAACACTTTTACTGTACTAATCGTTAGAGATGCAGTGATGGGGAAAAGAGAAAACCAGATGATTGTTTTATTTATGACCTGTGATTTGGAATTAAGAGGCTTTTAAACGGTGTAAGAGAGTTTTCTTTAAATGTTGTACTTGTCCAGAACGGGTGGATGTTTTCAGAGCTGCTATTGAGTGATTTCTGTTTCAACCATTAAAATATGTAGGTTTCATCCTGGTTGGTGTTTCTGTTGTGAATCTGTTCCTGTCTGCAGCAGGAGCCTCCAGCCGGCCAGCAGACATCCTGCAGCCAGAGGGCGCTGTGGGTCGGATCATGTGTCTGTGAATGAGAGCAAACTGACTCCATCGGGTCCGGGATCATCTCCGGGTTTAGTGGATTTAGTGAAACGTCTGATTGGGTGACCAGATCTCAGGGTTAAAAACCTCATGATGTCGAAGCATCTTAACGATGGTGAACTGGAAACATGAACTTATTGAAGCTAGACAAAGTTAAAAAATGTTTATTCATATTTCTGAATATTCTGCTGGGATCTTAACACTTTACCTGAAACAACTGAAGCCTGGTTCTGCTTTAGTCCCTCCCAGGAGATGCAGCTAGCTTAGCCTCCAGCGTAGCATGAAGCTCCAGTGTAATGATCCCATTCATTATGGCGGCGTTCCACAGGGTTTTCTGTTTGGTCCCCTGATGTTTGCACTTGATTTTCCTTCCCTTTGGTCCTAAATGAATTAAAGGTAAAACAATTTCATATTTACGTTTTGAAATTGCTGTATTGATCATTTTTCCACTATATTTGTCATTTAAGAATCAGATTTATTGACCAATTTCTGTTCAAAATCAACAAATTTGACTCCCGCCTACAAACCGTATCGATGCGGCTTCTGTAAAACCAAACCAGCTAAAGTCAGAGTTTCTTTCTTAGTGGAAATAAGATGAATTAAAAACAGTTTTTCTGAAGGGCAGGAGCTCATGTTTTTTTGTTGAATACAATAATTTTTCACGAGGCTTTAACAGGAAAATGATCTAATTAGTGAAAACTTGACATTCAGAGGGGATTAAACTTCAGCATTTCACTTGGTTTTTCAAAGCTTGTTAATCACGTCAGAAATATGAAACCCGACCAGAGGAAGAATCGCTCGTCCTGTCTGAGGTTTTGCTCTCTGAGCCGAAGTTCTGCTGTGGTTCTGGAGAACCGGATCAACCAACAGTTTGGGTTTAGTTCGGCGGTTCTCCAACATTTTTATTAAAACCAGAATAATGTTTAGATATGTCGCTCTGTTGCTGTTGGGTTATCAGTTCTTGATTTAGGGATTTGTAGTTTTGAAAGGTTTATTTCTTGAATTCTTCATAATGGATTAATAAATTATCACCTTTTAATACAAAGAACCTTCATTTCTTTAATACATCTTTATTGAAGCTGTTGGATTTAGACGTCATTGTATTTTTTACTCTGTTTGTTGGTTTTCAAATAAAAGCTTTTTTTGATTCATTCATTGTTTTCTGCAGATACATGAACTTCATGACATCCAGTTCAGGCGTTTAAATCACTGTGGAATCAAACCCAGAGAAACCAGCAGCACAGAAAACCCTCCGGATTCTTTGCTCCAATTTGAGGTTTTGGAAAAACAGCAGAGAGAGTTTGAGAGACCTGGGCATGTGGTCTGTTTCAGTCTGAGGTTTGACTGCAGAGCATCAGAAGAAGATCATCCTGGATGTGATTTCTTCATCTCAGTCCACTCAGATCCTGCAGGTCCTCCTCCATGGCTCCTCCTGAGTGGGTGGCTGTGGTGACGAAACGGTGCATGGTGGTGCATGCAACACCAACCACTCCATGCTCCGTTCGCTTGTACTGGAAAAACATGATTGGACTCTGTGCCTTTCTGAGGAGAGGAAACTCCTGCAGCTCAGGTTCTGACCCGGTTATCAATCAGAACCTTCGTTCTGATACTTACTGGCCGACAATGTGAGAATCTCTGATTTCAAAGAACATCTGCAATCCAAAAATGATCAAGATGCAGTTTTATTGGCAAAGGGAACATTTACAAACATTTCAACAGAAACTTTATTCTTTAGGAAAATGTCAGGAACTTTTATAGAAAAGTGAAAAAACTAAATTTGAAAATGTAAATAAAGCAGGTTGAAGTCAGACTGGATCAGTGAAAACATTCACATCAGTTCAGAAATGATGCTCTGTGATGACATCATAATCATCATCCAATCCCTGATCAGCCTGGGTTGGATTCGTTGCTGCCATGGAAACGGAGAGGTCACGTCCTGGAGGTCAAGAAAGGTAAAGAATGACAAGAGGAAATGGCCTGACAAATGAAAAGCAAAGCGCTACCTTTAGCTCTCTGACGGCAGAAAGACGTCAGCAGCAGCAGAGTGGAGATGCAGTACGGACAGACGACCAGCAGGTGGCAGACCAGCCTGCTGTTCCTGGAGGCTGAGGGGGGAGCTGAGGGGGGAGCTGAGGGGGGAGCTGAGGGGGGAGCTGAGGGGGGAGGTTCTGTACTGGGACCAACAGTGACTGTGGGCTTTTCTGCAGAGAGAGTTCATAATGATCAATTCTGGGGTCAGAGGTCATTTTATCTGGATAGTAAGTTGAGCTGATTGGTTCTGAACACCAACAGACTCTAATCACTGGTTTTACCGTCTTCTACCCTCCAGTTAGGTATTCCTAGATAATCTCTATGTTTTACTGTGGAAACATGTTTCATGTTTACATTGAAACATCTGTGAATGAAGAGAGAAATTACTAGATCTAGTTAAATCACATCTCATGACAACATGGCCGAATCTCCCTCAGAGTTAACTGATGATTAGACAATTCAATGTGTCCAACTGACATTGCATGATGAAGGACAGAACAGAAATATCTTAAGGAAACGTGATGCATAGATCTATGTTGAAAACAGAAGCTGCTGACCTCTGACCTTGACAGTGACCCTGCTGGATGGAGACTCTCCATAACCGCTGATGCTACATTTATAGAGGCCTTCATCAGAGCTGGAAACATGGAGGAGGGTCATGCTGCCTGCTGATCCATCACCAATGAAGGAGCCATCTTTATAGAAAGCAGCTGGGAGGTTGTGGGTTGGATTCCTTGCTCTGCAGCTCAGAGTGACGTCATCTCCCTCCATCACAGGGAGGACAGGACTCTGCAGGATCACTGATCCTTTCAACACAGAGACAAACTACAGCATTTCATCCATTTCCACACAGCAACACTAACTCCACAGTCTGATCTTACCAGAGACAGAGAGCTGGATGCTGCAGCTGCAGCTGCTGCTGCTGTTGCTGCTGCTGCTGCAGCTGCAGCTGCTGCTGCTGCTGCTGCTGCTGCTGCTGCTGCTGCTGCAGCAGCAGCTGCTGCTGCTGCTGCTGCTGGAGGATCCAGATTCACACCAGTACAGACCAGTATCATGTTTGTAGAGGCTGCTGATGTTACAAGTTGAACCATTTAATTTCCCCCATCCGTCTCCACATGGCTTCCTGGTCTCTCTGCTCGTGTTTCTCCTCACTCTCCATCCAGCTGATCTGTTTTCATCCTCACAGATCAGAGTCACTGATTCTCTCATGAAGAACTGGGATCTGCTGGGACTCACAGTCAGATGAACTGAAATAATAAAACATTCATCGTTTCATCAGCTCCAGCAACAGGATCCAGTCTAGATCTAGAGTTAGCAGAATCAGGTTGTAACCTTGGTTTGTTGAGCGGCTCAGCAGAGAGATCAGAGCTGCAGAGAAATGACTCTCAGGTTAGTTGGAGCTTTAATCAGCTCTGCTGTGGGAAGCAGCAGTGATCGTCTCTCAACATTTCCACACCAACACATGCAGCAGATGGACTCACCCAGCAGCCTGTGGACAGATGTTCCCTCCATTCTGCAGCTGGATCCACTGAGACCAGCAGCAGTTGGACTCACTGAGAGGAGCACACTCTTCCTCTTCCTCTTCCTCTTCCTCTTCCTGGATCTCTGCGTCTCTTTTAGTCGACCACAAAGTTTTTGCTAAACATTTTCAACATTTATAAAAATGTTTCTTCATCACATCTTGATGCTCAACTTAAAGACTTTTAACTTCAGTTTCCTGATTGTCAAATCATCTCAAACTTCTGCAGCTTTTATTTGGTTTAAACTTTTTCTTGTTTCTTTTCTCTCATCTTGTTGCTTCAGATCATTTTTGTTTCATCTGAGAGGAAACCAAAGAGCAGAGAGGACTGAGAGTGTGAAGCCACACAGTTCATTTGTTCTCTGACCTCAGATCATCAAGCAGCAGCATGGAGGAAACGTCTCTACTGAGGCTGATCTGTAAGTTAACGACTCATTTTACTCTGCTGACTTTATGGACGACAAACTTCAAACTGAACTGAGAGTCATTTCTCTGCAGCTCTGATCTCTCTGCTGAGCCGCTCAACAAACCAAGGTTACAACCTGATTCTGCTAACTCTAGATCTAGACTGGATTCTGTTGCTGGAGCTGATGAAACGATGAATGTTTTATTATTTCAGTTCATCTGACTGTGAGTCCCAGCAGATCCCAGTTCTTTGAAGGAGAATCAGTGACTCTGATCTGTGAGGATGAAAACAGATCAGCTGGATGGAGAGTGAGGAGAAACACGAGCAGAGAGACCAGGAAGCCATGTGGAGACGGATGGTGGAATAAAGATGGATCAACCTGTAAAACCAGCAGCATCAGAGAACATGACACTGGTCTGTACTGGTGTGAGTCTGGATCCTCCAGCAGCAGCAGCAGCAGCAACAGCAGCAGCAGCAACAGCAGCAGCAACAGCAGCAGCAGCAACAGCAGCAGCAGCAGCAGCAGCAGCAGCAGCAGCTGCAGCATCCAGCTCTCTGTCTCTGGTAAGATCAGACTGTGGAGTTAGTGTTGCTGTGTGGAAATGGATGAAATGCTGTAGTTTGTCTCTGTGTTGAAAGGATCAGTGATCCTGCAGAGTCCTGTCCTCCCTGTGATGGAGGGAGATGACGTCACTCTGAGCTGCAGAGCAAGGAATCCAACCCACAACCTCCCAGCTGCTTTCTATAAAGATGGCTCCTTCATTGGTGATGGATCAGCAGGCAGCATGACCCTCCTCCATGTTTCCAGCTCTGATGAAGGCCTCTATAAATGTAGCATCAGCGGTTATGGAGAGTCTCCATCCAGCAGGGTCTCTGTCAAAGGTCAGAGGTCATCAGCATCTGTTTAGTTTTGCAACATGTATTATTGATCATGTCTGAATCCCTAATTCCTCTCGTCCTCTTTCCTAATTCTCTGCAAATAGAAAAAATAAATATATAGTTTTTATTGTACTAATCAGTGTGAATTACATGTAATGAACTCATCATATAAGCCATCAGTTTCATTTATAAATGTTTAATTGATCAGGTTGGATTCTCTCTGCAGAAAAACCAACAACCATTTGTGTGACCCCGCCCATATCCGAAGCCCCGCCCACTCCAGAAGCCCCGCCCACTTGCTCTCCTTCCCCTCTCCTCATCATCACTCTGCTCTGCCACCTGGTGGTCATGTTCCTGTTCTTCATCTGCTGTTTCCTCTTGGGGTTTTCATCTGGACTCAGAGCCAAAGGTAAAACCCTGAATCATTTCCTGACCTGATGATCCAACCAATCACTGACTGACAGAAGGTTTTCACTGATTCTGCTTTTATTATAATTATATTTGCTTTATAAATGTCTCTTATTATCCAGTTTCCTGAATTAGTTGCATTAATGATAATAAATGTGTTTTTCTTTAACTTCCTCTGAATACAGGAAGTGACCCGTCACCATGTGTGAAGATGACTCCGCCCCCCCAGGCTGAGCTGGTACCACATGATGACGATGATGATGATGATGATGATGACGTCACCACAGAGTATCACTTCTGAACCAAACAGTCTCATCCTGCCTCTGTCTTCCTCTTCATTTTCTGGGAACATTTCTTTCAGGCTTTTATAAAAAATATTTGTTTTTTCTCATTTGTTCAAACTGTAATCTTCAACTTTTGAATAAAATGTGGAGTTAATGCTTCAGTTTGTTTTCTTTACATATTCACAGGAAATGTTGCTAAATGAAATCTCAATGGTGAAGCAACTTGATTAGTCAGATCATGTGAAAAATGAAACTGAGCTAAATGAACCTTTAACTGCATAAAAACCTGATGTGCAGAAGGAAAGGCACAGGTTTAATAAGGAAGCTGAAGGTGCATAGAAACAACATGAACGCTGAAGTCGGGCTGTTCTCACCTCTGGTACAGTTTGTGTTTTCTGGTTTTGATGCACAGAAACGCTCTGAGATCCTCTGACGCAGTGAGATCACCTTTGGGTCAAAGGTGAACTTTTGTAAAGGGGCTTTCCCAAAGCCAGGCATACAGGATTATTTTGTAGCACAATCAAGTTACAAAGTTGTCTTCAGATGTTAGAAAAAAATTATATGTATATAAATCTCAACTGTAACTTAAAAGAAATCTGATGTCATAATTTAATGTCTTGAAATTGGGCTTCTGTCTCTTTAAGAAGCTCCTGCTATTACTGAAACTCTGCCTTCAGAAAGTCACAACATGGCTCCTCTATTAACCCTTAAACATGTTTATCAGAGTTTCACTGAGAAGGAGCTCAGCGACGTTCAGTCCAACAAGGTGTTTGAACGATGCCTTGTTGTTCAAAGGTGTCGTTTGAACAACAAACTAATCTGGAGGAGATGAGTGTGGGAGGAGCTACGCTTCGGAGACGGAGCTAGGTTGACCCAGGTGTTTTGAGTAGTTGAATGGTTGTCATGGAGATTAGAGGATTTTTCAAACATGCATGAAAAAAATCAAGGCAACACTCCAGTTATGTTTTTGAAGAGAGAATAATATTATTACATGATGTAGAGTTCCAAGAAGTTGATTTCACATTATATGTAAGAGATTGGACTGTCTTTGGACTCAGAACCCAAACCAACATTTTTCAATGACATATGGTATCTGGGGCTACAGTTGCAAAACGTTTGTGAGTTGTTGATTTCCGGGTTATGAACTCCTGATTTCCCCTCCAGACCAGTAGGTGGCGGTCATGCTCCGAATCATCTGGCTGCCAACCGTCTTCTGTTGCTAGGATACGGTACATTCTCAGTTGCTTGGTAATTGCTGTAACACAAAGCGTTTGGTGGAAGATAAACAGATTTAAACTGCAGTCAGGCGACTATTTTCAGTCTCTAAACGATGGATTTGAAGACTTCGCTGCGCTTTTACTTGGTTACTTTATGGTTTTAGTCGTTTAAAAGCCGATTTACGAGCTGCTGGTAGCGGCTAGCTCCGTTAGCTCGGGCTAAAGCTTCGCTTGTTCTGTTAGGTTTGCTTTCGGGACATCAGGTTTGAAGCTGAAGCTGCTGTGACCCAGGTACCACCCGAACCTTCTCAGGCAGCTGTGTCCCATGGAGCGGACTGACCGGGGAAAGGACCCCCAGCTGCCGAGGAACCAACCCTATGACGAGAGTCTGGACGTGGAGGACGGAGAGGAGGTACCGAGTGTCTACAGCCCGACTCCCCGAGGACAGAGACAGGTACCCGGCCACAGCCTGCTGAGCCCCGCCGCTGTTCAATCTGGAAGCCGGGAGAATAAAACTCGGAGTTTTAGGCTGAGAAAAGATTAATTTTATTATTTCCCCTCTAGAAAATTGTGCAAAATATAAATATTCAGCTTTAACAAGTTATTTTTAGATTTGTTTTTAAACAGATAAAGTAATAAAATATGTTTCCTCAGTTTTTGGCTACTTGAAATAATTCACAGATTAATGTAGTTTTTCTAAACATCAATAAAGGGACCCCTCTCCAGCCCCGCCCCTCTTAGATTAGGGTTTTCTACTTCCTGATGACATTTAGCTGATTCTCAGGGGTCAGAGGTCAGATTGCTTCTCTCTGACCTCCATGTTTTCCTCCCGTCAGACCGAGTGGAGCAGCAAGAAGGTTCTTGGCATCATGTCCACCAGCAGCAGGAACCAGCTGGATGAGGAGCACAGACCTGGGAGGGCCACAGAGCCGCCCGGGCTGAAGCCAGGGCCCGGTCTGACCCAGGAGGAAGAGGAGGAGGAAGAAGAGGAGGACTCCGATGAGGATGAGTCTGATGAAGATGATGATGACGATGAGCCCACTGAAACTCTGGAGGGAGTGTACGACCCTGCAGACTACTCCAACCTGCCGGTTACCACAGAGATCAGAGAGCTGTTCCAGTACATCACCCGGTAACCAGAGACGCACACACCTCAGTCCATCAGAACCATGTAGAACCAACAGAACCTTTGGTTCCTGCAAGGACCTGAATTCCAGTGTAGACGGTTCTGAACATCTCACTCAAAGCCGGACGGGTTGGTTCTGATAATACGGAGTTAGTCCAATCAGTATGAAAACAATGTTTTATAATCTAAAATAGACTACATTTTAGCTAAATTTCAGCATTGTTTCTCAAATATTTAGTTTATAAACATTAGTATACAATAAAAACTGGGTTAAAATGCTATGGTTAGCTAAATGCTGTAAGTAGCATGTGGGGTATCGCTAGCATGCTGCTGGCGATACCCAACAAAAACTGGTGTGTAGCAGCTGCTACTATCTATAATAACTCTAATAATTTTAATTAAAATGAGTTTCAGCAACATTAAATTTCCCTTTGGGATAATTAAGCATTTTTAGCTAAACATCAGCAATGAACTTGAATGAGCAAAAAAATTAAAACATGAAGGTTAGCTAAACAGCTTTCCTTAGCATATGTTAGTCACTGATAGTGACTTACTCTGTTCTGTTTACTATATATAATTATTGTATAAATTTTAGCTACAAGGCTAACGTTAGCATGACGTTAGCATGAGTGCTAATGCTAGCATGATGACACCAGTAGGATGTGTGTTTCAGCAGAATGTTGACATTGACTCACTCTGTTCTAGACGTAATGGACCTGGGCTTTTTCTCACAGGACAATTTGCAGTTGAAGCTACAGGTTCTGGTTTCTACGCTTGAAAGAGTTCAGTTGGTTCTGATCCGGATGTGATGTGTTATTGTTATATATAATGGATCAGAACCATCTGGTTCTCCTGTAGCTTCACAGGTTAATGATGTAGAGCTGAGAAGGTTCTTTCAAGGAGTCCAGAATCAGTCCAGAACCAGAGTTCTGCAGGTTCTACATGCTCCACTGGGTCAGAACATCTGGATCTGACACTTGGGTCAATTTCCTCTCAGGTACTCTCCTCAGAACCAAGAGCTGCACCTCTGCCTGAAGCCCTTCATCCCGGACTTCATCCCAGCTGTAGGAGACACCGACGGCTTCGTAAAGGTACCAAACACTGGGAACCGGGTCAGAACCAGGCATTCTATTCATAGAACATGTTTTAGAACCGCCGTCCTGTGTGTTCTGAACCGGTCCTGGACAGAACCCCAGCTGTTCTCTATAAACTCTTAAGAACCACAGTTGGTTCTGTTTGTTCTAAGATTGCTGGAAAATGGACCCTGGATCAGAACTGGGTCTAAATCAAAACTTCAGAACCGACTCAACCGGGTTGCCCTGATCTGATATGTGTGTGGTTGTTCAGGTACCGAGGCCGGATGGGAAACCAGACAACTTGGGCCTACTGGTTCTGGATGAGCCCAGTGTGAAGCAGTCGGACCCGACGGTTCTGTCTCTGTGGCTGTCGGAGGAAACCAAACAACACGGAACCACAGAGGTACACACACCTGCACACACACATGCAGGCTCCAGGGTCCGGTCCGGTACCATCAGAACCCCGCTCGCTCTGTCTCCCCGCTGCAGCTGAAGAAGGGATGAAATGCTGTAGTTTGTCTCTGTGTTGAAAGGATCAGTGATCCTGCAGAGTCCTGTCCTCCCTGTGATGGAGGGAGATGACGTCACTCTGAGCTGCAGAGCAAGGAATCCAACCCACAACCTCCCAGCTGCTTTCTATAAAGATGGCTCCTTCATTGGTGATGGATCAGCAGGCAGCATGACCCTCCTCCATGTTTCCAGCTCTGATGAAGGCCTCTATAAATGTAGCATCAGCGGTTATGGAGAGTCTCCATCCAGCAGGGTCTCTGTCAAAGGTCAGAGGTCATCAGCTTCTGTTTAGTTGTGCAACATGTTTTATTCATCATGTTTGAATCCCTAATTCCTCTCGTCCTCTTTCCTAATTTTCTGCAAATAAATAGGAAAAACCAAATATATAGTTTTTATTCTACTAATTAGCTTAAGGAACTCGTCATACAAGCCGTCAGTTTCATGTATAAATGTTGAATTCTCTCTGCAGAAAATCCAACAACCGAAGCCCCGCCCATTTGTGTGACCCCGCCCATATCCGGAGCCCCGCCCACTCAAGAAGCCCCGCCCACTTGCTCACCCTCCCCTCTCCTCATCATCACTCTGCTCTGCCACCTGGTGGTCATGTTCCTGTTCTTCATCTGCTGTTTCCTCTTGGGGTTTTCATCTGGACTCAGAGCCAAAGGTAAAACCCTGAATCATTTCCTGACCTGATGATCCAACCAATCACTGACTGACAGAAGGTTTTCACTGATTCTGCTTTCATTATAATTATATTTGCTTTATAAATGTCTCTTATTATCCAGTTTCCTGAATTAGTTGCATTAATGATAATAAATGTGTTTTTCTTTAACTTCCTCTGAATACAGGAAGTGACCCGTCACCATGTGTGAAGATGACTCCGCCCCCCCAGGCTGAGCTGGTACCACATGATGATGATGATGATGATGATGATGATGATGATGTTCATGACGTCACCACAGAGTATCACTTCTGAACCAAACAGTCTCATCCTGCCTCTGTCTTCCTCTTCATTTTCTGGGAACATTTCTTTCAGGCTTTTATAAAAAATATTTGTTTTTTCTCATTTGTTCAAACTGTAATCTTCAACTTTTGAATAAAATGTGGAGTTAATGCTTCAGTTTGTTTTCTTTACATATTCACAGGAAATGTTGCTAAATGAAATCTCAATGGTGAAGCAACTTGATTAGTCAGATCATGTGAAAAATGAAACTGAGCTAAATGAACCTTTAACTGCATAAAAACCTGATGTGCAGAAGGAAAGGCACAGGTTTAATAAGGAAGCTGAAGGTGCATAGAAACAACATGAACGCTGAAGTCAGGCTGTTCTCACCTCTGGTACAGTTTGTGTTTTCTGGTTTTGATGCACAGAAACGCTCTGAGATCCTCTGACGCAGTGAGATCACCTTTGGGTCAAAGGTGAACTTTTTGTAAAGGGGCTTTCCCAAAGCCAGGCATACAGGATTATTTTGTAGCACAATCAAGTTACAAAGTTGTCTTCAGATGTTAGAAAAAAAATTATATGTATATAAATCTCAACTGTAACTTAAAAGAAATCTGATGTCATAATTTAATGTCTTGAAATTGGGCTTCTGTCTCTTTAAGAAGCTCCTGCTATTACTGAAACTCTGCCTTCAGAAAGTCACAACATGGCTCCTCTATTAACCCTTAAACATGTTTACCATAGTTTCACAGAGAAGGAGCTCAGCGACGTTCAGTTCAACAAGGTGTTTGAACGATGCCTTGTTGTTCAAAGGTGTCGTTTGAACAACAAACTAATCTGGAGGAGATGAGTGTGGGAGGAGCTACGCCTCAGAGACGGAGCTAGGTTGACCCAGGTGTTTTGAGCAGTTGAATGGTTGTCATGGAGATTAGAGGATTTTTCAAACATGCATGAAAAAAATCAAGGCAACACTCCAGTTATGTTTTTGATGAGAGAATAATATTATTACATGATGTAGAGTTCCAACAAGTTGATTCCACATTATATGTAAGAGATTGGACTGTCTTTGGACTCAGAACCCAAACCAACATTTTTCAACGACATATGGTATCTGGGGCTACAGTTGCAAAACGTTTGTGAGTTGTTGATTTCCGGGTTATGAACTCCTGATTTCCCCTCCAGACCAGTAGGTGGCGGTCATGCTCCGAATCATCTGGCTGCCAACCGTCTTCTGTTGCTAGGACACGGTACATTTTCACTTGCTTGGTAATTGCTGTAACACAAAGCGTTTGGTGGAAGATAAACAGATTTAAACTGCAGTCAGGCGACTATTTTCAGTCTCTAAACGATGGATTTGAAGACTTCGCTGCGCTTTTACTTGGTTACTTTATGGTTTTAGTCGTTTAAAAGCCGATTTACGAGCTGCTGGTAGCGGCTAGCTCCGTTAGCTCGGGCTAAAGCTTCGCTTGTTCTGTTAGGTTTGTTTTCGGGACATCAGGTTTGAAGCTGAAGCTGCTGTGACCCAGGTACCACCCGAACCTCCTCAGGCAGCTGTGTCCCATGGAGCGGACTGACCGGGGAAAGGACCCCCAGCTGCTGAGGAACCAACCCTACGACGAGAGTCTGGACGTGGAGGACGGAGAGGAGGTACCGAGTGTCTACAGCCCGACTCCCCGAGGACAGAGACAGGTACCCGGCCACAGCCTGCTGAGCCCCGCCGCTGTTCAGTCTGGAAGCCGGGAGAATAAAACTCGGAGTTTTAGGCTGAGAAAATATTAATTTTATTATTTCCCCTCTAGAAAATTGTGCAAAATATAAATATTCAGCTTTAACAAGTTATTTTTAGATTTGTTTTTAAACAGATAAAGTAATAAAATATGTTTCCTCAGTTTTTGGCTACTTGAAATAATTCACAGATTAATGTAGTTTTTCTAAACATCAATAAAGGGACCCCTCTCCAGCCCCGCCCCTCTTAGATTAGGGTTTTCTACTTCCTGATGACATTTAGCTGATTCTCAGGGGTCAGAGGTCAGATTGCTTCTCTCTGACCTCCATGTTTTCCTCCCGTCAGACCGAGTGGAGCAGCAAGAAGGTTCTTGGCATCATGTCCACCAGCAGCAGGAACCAGCTGGATGAGGAGCACAGACCTGGGAGGGCCACAGAGCCGCCCGGGCTGAAGCCAGGGCCCGGTCTGACCCAGGAGGAAGAGGAGGAGGAAGAAGAGGAGGACTCCGATGAGGATGAGTCTGATGAAGATGATGATGACGATGAGCCCACTGAAACTCTGGAGGGAGTGTACGACCCTGCAGACTACTCCAACCTGCCGGTTACCACAGAGATCAGAGAGCTGTTCCAGTACATCACCCGGTAACCAGAGACGCACACACCTCAGTCCATCAGAACCATGTAGAACCAACAGAACCTTTGGTTCCTGCAAGGACCTGAATTCCAGTGTAGACGGTTCTGAACATCTCACTCAAAGCCGGACGGGTTGGTTCTGATAATACGGAGTTAGTCCAATCAGTATGAAAACAATGTTTTATAATCTAAAATAGACTACATTTTAGCTAAATTTCAGCATTGTTTCTCAAATATTTAGTTTATAAACATTAGTATACAATAAAAACTGGGTTAAAATGCTATGGTTAGCTAAATGCTGTAAGTAGCATGTGGGGTATCGCTAGCATGCTGCTGGCGATACCCAACAAAAACTGGTGTGTAGCAGCTGCTACTATCTATAATAACTCTAATAATTTTAATTAAAATGAGTTTCAGCAACATTAAATTTCCCTTTGGGATAATTAAGCATTTTTAGCTAAACATCAGCATTGAACTTGAATGAGCAAAAAATTAAAACATGAAGGTTAGCTAAACAGCTTTCCTTAGCATATGTTAGTCACTGATAGTGACTTACTCTGTTCTGTTTACTATATATAATTATTGTATAAATTTTAGCTACAAGGCTAACGTTAGCATGACGTTAGCATGAGTGCTAATGCTAGCATGATGACACCAGTAGGATGTGTGTTTCAGCAGAATGTTGACATTGACTCACTCTGTTCTAGACGTAATGGACCTGGGCTTTTTCTCACAGGACAATTTGCAGTTGAAGCTACAGGTTCTGGTTTCTACGCTTGAAAGAGTTCAGTTGGTTCTGATCCGGATGTGATGTGTTATTGTTATATATAATGGATCAGAACCATCTGGTTCTCCTGTAGCTTCACAGGTTAATGATGTAGAGCTGAGAAGGTTCTTTCAAGGAGTCCAGAATCAGTCCAGAACCAGAGTTCTGCAGGTTCTACATGCTCCACTGGGTCAGAACATCTGGATCTGACACTTGGGTCAATTTCCTCTCAGGTACTCTCCTCAGAACCAAGAACTGGACCTCTGCCTGAAGCCCTTCATCCCGGACTTCATCCCAGCTGTAGGAGACATCGACGCCTTCCTAAAGGTACCAAACACTGGGAACCGGGTCAGAACCAGGCATTCTATTCATAGAACATGTTTTAGAACCGCGGTCTTGTGTGTTCTGAACCGGTCCTGGACAGAACCCCAGCTGTTCTCTCTAAACTCTAAGAACCACAGTTGGTTCTGTTTGTTCTAAGATTGCTGGAAAACGGACCCTGGATCAGAACTGGGTCTAAATCAAAACTTCAGAACCGACTCAACCGGGTTGCCCTGATCTGATATGTGTGTGGTTGTTCAGGTACCGAGGCCGGATGGGAAACCAGACAACTTGGGCCTACTGGTTCTGGATGAGCCCAGTGTGAAGCAGTCGGACCCGACGGTTCTGTCTCTGTGGCTGTCGGAGGAAACCAAACAACACGGAACCACAGAGGTACACACACCTGCACACACACCTGCAGGCTCCAGGGTCCGGTCCGGTACCATCAGAACCCCGCTCGCTCTGTCTCCCCACTGCAGCTGAAGAAGGTTCCGAGCGTGGCGGGCCCGCGGACCAACCCCCGGGCCGTGGACAGCTGGGTGGACAGCATCAGCGCGCTGCACCGGTCCAAGCCGCCGGCCAGCGTGCGGTACAGCAGAACCATGCCGGACCTGGACAGCCTGATGCAGGAGTGGCCCCCGGAGGTGGAGGAGCTGCTGGGGGCCCTGCAGCTGCCGCCGGCCCGCCTGGCCTGCAGCCTGCCGCAGTACGCCGACCTGGTCTGCAGCCTGCTGGACATCCCCGTCCACGGAACCAGGGTCCAGAGTCTGCACCTGCTCTTCAGCCTCTACCTGGAGTTCAGAGACTCCCAGCACTTCACCAGCCGAGTGTAGGCAGAGGTCAGAGGTCAGGGGCCACAGCCCCAGCTTAGTGCTGCACTGGTTCGGATGACTGAGGGGTTCTGGTTTCAGATTATTTCTCTGGTTCTGCTGTCTAATAAAGGGTGAGAGCAGGAGAACCGTACAGAACCAACTGGTTCTGGTTGGGTTCAGAGAGTAAGAGTGAAAATCTCATTTACATCCAGCAGCTGGTTCTGGTTCCCAGAGAGAAACAGTTTATGAAGTGAAGCATGAACTCTGACCTGCCTGCTGCTGGCGTCTGAGTCTCAGACGTCCCAGTGGCAGCGAATGCATCACCTCTTCTGGAGGAAGATCCCAACATGTCGACCTGAATCCAGACCAGAGCAGGTAATCAGCATCACCATGGCAACAAGTTTTACATTCAGGAAGTTTGACTTCATTTCCTGAAGCATTGGAGGAGTGGAACCAGAACCTGGTCAGAACCACCAGCAGGATGAAGGAGCAGAACCAGAGAAATCATCGTGACTCCTGTTAATGATTAAATGTGTTAAATAAAACCTGAACTCTACCGACGGTCGGGTTCTGCAGAGTTCTGCTCACTACTTCATGGTCTGATGGAGCAGAGTCACAGCGCAGTCCTGAACCTTACAGGACTTCTGGGTCACGCTTTTTATTTTCCAAATAAAATTACAAAAATAATTACAATTGTATTTCAATATTTTCATGAAAATGCAGCTAAACTCAAATCATTGTAGATCTGAACCTTATTGAAAGGAAGACAAACAATTTTCTTTCATTTTCGGCAAGATGGTTTCTGTTTCCTTGTCACTTTATGAGGAACAGGTGAGTTTAGTTTATGATTAAAAGCAACACAATTCCAGCAAAAAGAGAGCAGCTACTAAAAGACTCTGAGATAGAAGAAAAATGATTTTTATTTTAAGACAACAAACAACACAGAACCAGAGCAACGGGAAACAGACGAGAGAAGAAGAACAGCAGAACAATGAGGTGAGGAGGGACAGAAAGTGGCTCAGAGATCCTGGGAGGTGAGAACCAGAAACCACATGCTAGCTGTCTCATAAACATTTAAATAATGTTTCACTGAAGCTTCAACATGATGCATGTATGGAGTAAAAAAATCACAATGATCACACAAATATTTCCATCAGTCTGAAACTTTATAACCTGAAGAGTAAATGATCTGACTGGGAAAAATAAATATTTTTATTCTCAGAATGACAATATTACTACTTAAAATTAAATTACAGTCAATATTAAACCATTAACAGACTATTATAACACGTTAACAGAAATTAAACATATCTAATTATTTAAAACAGACATTTGAGTGATTGTTTTGTTGAATAAAGATTTAATTTTATCAAATGATGTTTGTCTATTTTTTATCATGTTTCTCCTTCACTGAAACAGCAGGAGTTTCAGTTAATACATGATTTTAGCACAGGAAGCAAAGGAATAAAAAGGAATGTTGTTATGTATAATTATAATACATGTTTTATAAAATTTTAATTGGATTCCGTAATTTTATTTCTCCATAAAGGAATAATTTCCACTCAGGAATCATTTCTCCATCTGTAGGCTCCACGGATGTCAGTTAGCCTCGATTTCCCACAATGCACCTCTCTGGAATTGACAGGGCTAACATGGCGGCCGACGGCTGCATCTTCCACAGGACCCTGGCCAGGTCCAGACCCGCTCCGAGCCAGGTCAGAACCCAGAGTTCTGTTGTTACCGGTCCCGTCCCGATGAGCTGAACGGGAGCAACAGCGGCTGTTAGCGGCTTCCGAGCCGCCTCTGTGAGCGAATCCTCCTCCACCGGACTCCAGTCAGAACCAGCTGCTTTAAGGCGGTTCCGCTTATCAACAACAGCAGCGGTTCTGTGGAGTTCAGTTTGGTTCGGGTTCTTATGAAACGCACCCAGACCTTCAATTCGGCTGTTTATTAGCAGCTGGTTAGCTGTAGCTGGTTCGGTTCTGATGTTTTTTAACCGGTGCGGCGCAGGCAGATGATGTTTTGTGAATCTTACAGGTCAGGTTCTGATTACTTCAGAACTGCTAAAATAAAGAACCTTGAGATTGATCAGTTCATCCCGAATTAACTCTGTGGTCCTTATAATGAAGCCATTTTATTAAAAGATCAGTAAAATTATTAAT
Source organism: Poeciliopsis gracilis (assembly GCA_911649635.1). Lineage (NCBI taxonomy): Eukaryota > Metazoa > Chordata > Actinopteri > Cyprinodontiformes > Poeciliidae > Poeciliopsis > Poeciliopsis gracilis. Next base: position 372,036 of record CAJVRI010001274.1, read on the forward strand.
TAATGGGAAATAATGTTGTTTGGCTTGAATTCCAACATTTCCTAAGCAGGTTTAGAATGGGAAATATCCCTGAGTGCGGTTCTTTCTGCTTAGTCTATTTGTTAACGTCAAAAAAAATAAATGAGATAAGTTATTGATGTTCTGAAAGCTTTATTTTGCTTCGCCTGATTAGTTCCGATCCCTAATTGGACCAGATGAGAGATTCTGACCTGTGATCATAATGGGATAAAATGGACCAATCACCTGCTGGTGCATCTTATTTATTCCAGTCAGAAAATCATTTTCTTGTACCCAGACTGGAAAATACATTTAATGGGGGATCAGTCACCCTGTTGTAGATGGTTCTGTTTGGTACCAAACTAAGGATCAGTTTGCGTTCTCCTCCATATCTCTTTGTTTTTTTCCCCTTCTGCTTGTCTTGCAGGCGTCTTCGTCCTCTCCAGTTGTCTGCAGGGAGTCCCTGCATGTTGTGGACATTCGTCGTTACAGCAGAGACCCGGCGTCCGCCATCTACTTCCCCCAGGCCGTCCTGAGTGGTGAGATGGACAGAGACAATGCAGACACAGTGTCCTCTAACCTCTGTGACCTTCATCTGTCCTCTGTCTCCAGGTGAGGACCTGTATGACGTCACGCTGACAGACGGTGACTGCCGCCTCCAGGTGACTCTGGACCCCGGTCTGAACCGGCTGGTGGAGAGGCGGGTCCTGAAGCCGGGGTCGACGCTCCGTAACGCCGCCTTCAGCCCGGCCCTGAGCGCCCAACTCCCAGAATGCCCTGGGGCTTCTGCAGACAGAGACAGGTGAGTGCAGCCAGGTGAGACGCGGTGCAGTGACGTCATGAGAGGAACTGACTGAGGCTCCGCCTCCTGCAGCTACAGGCTGGTGGGCGTTCAGGTTGACCATCAGGAGGAGGAGGAGGAGGAGGGAGTCAGGAGGTCCGAGGCGGACTGGGACTCTCTGCCCTGGTTCGGACCATCAGAACCAGCAGGTGAGAACCAGTAGAACCAGTATCCAAACTTTTAGTCACTCCTAAATCTTCAAGTCAGAAGCAGGTGGTTTATAGTTATCCCGATAAAGGTCCGTTTGCATCCTGCATGTTTTATTCTCAACCTTTTCAGCAGGTCAGTTTCTGCTGAGCCTCATTTGATCCAGGTATTAAACCAGGGAGAGACTAAAACATGCAGGACGCAACCGGACCTCCAGAACCACCAGGACCGCCAGAACCTCCAGAGCCGCCAGGACCCACTGGGGGCACCCCGGCACTAGAGCATCAATAAATATCAGTAAATCTGATCAGATGATTAAATGCAGTTACTGTGAGCAGCTTAGTGACAAGTCAAACTTTTTAAAGCGAATGTCCTGAAGAAGCTTATTTCCAATGGGAATGATTTCCAAGAATTATTTATGTTTATGACGTGATGAATGCTTCGCCATGCAGAAAATGTTCATGTTATTTATTGTAGGTCCAAATATTCAAAATTATTTTGCGAAGGTGTTTTATTAAACTGGAGGCGTCTAGTTTTCAAATTCTTATTGAACAAGTTTATTGTCGGTTTTAAAAGCAGGATTTGCGTCACTTTCTTTCAAAATGCTGGCAAGTTTAGTGAATTAATAGAAGCTGATTTGGTTGTCAGCTTTTGAGTAAAACTCTGGATTAATTAGCTTCTATTAATTAGAAAAGTAAAACACATCTACTTTGTGTTATACTTAATCATTTCCATTGCAAGAAAATTATAAATCATCAGCAATAATTTAACTGATTAAAAATAAAAGGTGTATCAGCATTAATCTGCTTTTAAGAGGCCACAAAATGTCAGTCTGTGGGCCACGAACGGCCCCTGGGCCACACTTTGGACACCCCTGCAGTAGAATCATCAGTTTTTCCTGCCATCTGATTGGCTTATGGTCGGTCAGGTGCGCTGCTTCCTCTCAGAGCCAGCAGGAGCGTCTTCCTCCCTCTGTGGAACAACGTGGACTACAGCGGCGAGGAGTGGACGGAGGCTCCGCCCACTGACAGCCTGGAGGAGGAGGAGGAGGAGGAGGAGGAAGGTAGGGGCCAATCACAGCGCAGGCTCATCAGGGGAGTTACTGATTGATCCCTCACATGACCTGTGTGTGTTGCCAGGACGACAGCCGTCTGTTACCGTGTCCGAGCTGCGGGAACGCTTCCGGTCCGGTCGCCGCGGCATCACCACGGGCGCCATCCAGCATCAGCTGATTGTACGCATCATCAACAAGTCCCACCTGATGTACTACGGCAGGACAGACAGGAACTGTGAATGCCCATATAAGGTCAGTGGGAAACGCACGATGTGAAGCTCGGTGGAGGACGTGTGATGCTGTGGGCCCATTTTCATCTGCAAAGCTGCGAATGAATCCGTCCAGAAAGAAACCTTTAGATGAAACCCTGAGCAGCTCCCGCTCCCCTCAGCCCGCAGCATCACCCCTCCACCGCCGTGCCCTACAGCTGTCTCCATGTGTCCTCCAGGCCGTGCTGCAGGCCTGCGACCGGACAGGAAGTGTGTGTGTGGTGCTGTGGAACAGTGTGTGTGTCAGCTGGTACCGCCGCCTGGAGCTCGGTGACATCATCAGCCTGCGACGCTTCCGGGTCAAACAGCACTACCCGGCCGAGGTCGACGACATCGGTACGAGGAACTCTGGACTTCCTGTGGAGTCGGAAACATTTTCAGCGCACTGCAAAAAACTACATGAATTTTATCGCGGTCACTAGTGGAAATACCTGCTACCCTTGAAATAAGAGTAAAACTAACCGATCCAGAACAGCTGAACATGGGATCGGTGGTGGAGGGGTGATGATGTGGGCTCTTTGGACCAGGTTCTGCAGTCATGACCCGGCCCGTCTTTGTTGCAGAGATCAGTGTGAACAGCAGGAACCCGGCAGCTCAGCTCTGCGTCGTCTCCGAGTCGTCCGTCTCTCCTGAGAGCGTCCCGCCTGCGCCGTCATACAGCTTCTACAACAGGTCTGTGTCCGTCTGTCCCCGTCTGTCCCGGTCCAGACCGCCCGCTGACCCGCTGACCCGCCTGTCCTGTCATCCAATGCAACCAGCAAGGAGATCCAGGAGCGTCGTCACGGCGCCCTGTGTGATGTCATCGGCCTGCTGACCTTCGCAGGGCGGTCGGAGCGAGTCCGGAGTAAAGGTGAGACAGAGATGTGACCCGGCCGTCTTTGGGCCTTTTGATTTGGGTTATCATCCCCAAATCTGATGACAGGTACGACACAAGTCAGATTAGGTCTGGCGAGTCGAGTCTGAAGTATTTATTTTTGAAAGTTTTCAGCTTTCGTTCTGTTTTTCAATAATCTGCGATTCTGTCATGGAGTCGTCTGTGAACTCTGAACTTTAGTGGAATTAAACCGTCACTAAGAACAATATGTTAGACGACGTGAAGTGGACGACAGCGCAGGGCATTCTGGGTAAATACAACCAAAACAAACATGCTAGTCTCGGCCTAGCTTGAGGTCTTTTACCAGAAGCAAAGAAAAACCCAACGACGGCTAAAAACTCCAACCTCTCCATCTGGGTTCACGTTTCATGAAGAAGGAAGTTCTGCTCAGTGTCTTCAGATCTTTTCCTTCAGTGGTTTTTTCTGCAGCGCCTCCACAGGCGGGAAGGGGAACAGGTTCCTCAAAGGGGCTTCAGGAACCACAGCAACCAGAAATGTTGCAACTTTTGACCCCAATCAGACTGAATCTGCTGGAATATCAGATTTTTGAACATGATTTTTTTCATTTTTGTTTTTTTTTCAGCAAAAAAACGAAACTGATGTTTTGATATTTTGTTTTGTTTTGTTCCTGGTCTCATGTTTCTGTTTCATCACGTCACTTCCTGTTCACATCAGATGGTCGAGGGGCGGGGCTTCTGGAGTACCGCTGGCTCCGATTGGAGGACGGCAGCAGTGAGCAGCCAATCATGGTGAAGCTGTTCTCCACGTCGCAGCCCGAGACGCAGCTGAAGCTCCATCCATGTAGGTGAGCCTGGCAGCGCCGCTCCACAGCTGCAGCAGCAGCAGCCCAGATGTTCCTGCTCTGTCTGCAGTGTCCGTGGTGGTCTGCACCCGCCTGCGGCCCGTCACGACCCACCAGAACCCCGGCTGGCTCTACCTCACCAACACCACCTACACACAGGTGTACTGCACAGGTAGGCCTCACCCTGCCGTTTCCTCTCCTGCTCCAGCCTGACCTCTGACCTGTGCTCTGATGGGCCGGCAGGGCAGGGTCACCACCCCCGGATGAGCTACCGGCGGCTGCAGCCGGTCCGGAGCTTCCTGCGGTGGCTGAGGGGCCAGGAGGACCAGCAGGTGCTGAGCAGGGCTCTGATTGGAGGATTCTTCATCTTCCCGCCTCCTCCCGTCTCCTTGGAAACGCTCATGAGGGAGAGGAGAGGTGAGAGAGATGGGTAGTGACTAGTTACATTTACCGAAGTAACTTCTTAGATAGTAAAGTACTTAAAGGAGTATTTCCACTCTGCTGTACTTTTAATCTAATGTTTGTAGAACTTTTATTTTAATGTTTGTAGAACTTTTATTTTAATGTTTGTAGAACTTTTATTTAAGTTTGTTGAACTTTTATTTTATCGTTTGTAGAACTTTTATTTTAATGTTTGTTGAACTTTTATTTTATCGTTTGTAGAACTTTTATTTTAATGTTTGTATAACTTTTATTTTAATGTTTGTAGAACTTTTATTTTAATGTTTGTAGAACTTTTATTTTAGCGTTTGAAGCCCGGCGCCGTCAGGATGGTGAAACGTTTCATTGACATTTTTTCTTTTCAAACTTTCATTTCTGCCTTTCTGGAGAAAAATGTGCTTTTCTTGGATAATCGATTTTTAATGTGAATAATTTTGAATGAATGATTATAACAACATTTAATGTCCTGTTTGACATTATGCTTTAGAAAAATGTTCATTTTGCCTGATTTAGTTTTTTATATGAATTATTTTCATTTTCATCTTTAAAATACCAAAAATCCCAAATAACATAATCATTGATGCTTTGATCTCTCAAGTCGCCGTTTTTAGTTAAAATAAGTTCAATTAGTTTTTTTCTCCTCACCTCTGCTGCTCGGTTCTGGTTCTGGTTCTGTTTTCCAGGTGAGATCGGGTTCCTGCAGGGGGCGGAGCTTCAGAGGGAGCTGGAGCGGCTCTGTTACCGGGAGCGACGCACCTTCTGCCTGCAGGCGACCGTTTCCATGGTTACCTACAGCTGCGCGGGAGAGGTGAGGCCGAGTGCAGACGGTTCTGGCCCGATTGGACCAGGTTCTGACCCGGTTCTGTCGTCCCCAGGAGGACCGTTGTTTGTTCTGGACGGACAGGCCGTCGTCCTCGCCGTGTCCGCCGTCGTCCTCGCCGTTCTGCCCGACGTCTCCGTCCTCGTCCCTCAGCGCGTCCACGCCGCGTCCCGCCGGCGCGCCACGGTGAGACGGCGGGCCGGACTCAGGGGGACGTCTCCTCACGAGGACCGGTCTCAGGTCTCTGGGTTTGTCCCTGCAGGAGGTCCGGAAGGAGGAGGAAGCTGCTGATGCCGGAGACGCCCAGCAAGAGGTCAGAGGTCGCAGAGGACGCCCGTCTGTCTCAGTGTCTCTCTGATGGTCGTGTTCTGTCTCCACAGGCGTCCTCTGCTCGCTGTCCAGCCTGAACCCAACAGGACAGGTGAGACAGTCCGGTTCTGGCTCTGTTCGCTCCGTACGGTCAGCAGGTCCAAACGGGTCAGAACCGCAGTCACTGGAAACATGGTGGAAGAAAGAGTCTTCATGAGATCAAACCGGGTCAGAACCGGCTAACTGGTCAGAACCGGCTAAACTCGGCTAGAACCGGACTGGTCAGAACCGGTTGGGTTGGAATGGGTCAGGAATGGGTCTGTTTCTGTGTTAACGGGTCAGAACGGATCCGAACCTTCCTGGGGTTCCAGAACCAGAGATATTTCCTGTCGTTTGGGTCGGTCAGGGTGTAGGAGTTTTGTTTCAGCCAGCTGAGCAGCAGTGCTCAGCGGTTCCAGGGTTCTGTGGGGATGAACCGGCTTTTGTTCCAGAACCGGATCAGAACCGTGTGGACCCGTCTCTGTGCAGTGATCCTGTTTGAAGCCTCCATGGAGTTCGTGGTCCCCGCCGGTGAAGAAGATGAGGATGATGATGATGATGATGACTCATCCTACGCCACCGCCGCCCTCCCCCCCACATTCTCACCCGTCGCCACGGAAACCTTGCCGCTGCGCTTCGACTACAGTCACAGGGAGGAGCAGGCTGCTGCCGTGGCGATGGGGGGCGGGGCCAGCGCAGAGAGCTTTGGCTCCGCCCCCAGAGACTACTACACCGTGAGGCTGAGAGGTACTGACCCGCAGAGAGACGCTGGACCGGACCGGACTGGACTGGACCAGACTGGACTGGGCCGGACCGGACTGGACCGGACCGACCGGACTGGACCCGGGCCGGACCCGGACCGGTTCTGACTGTCTCTGGTTGTCCCTCCAGCTCTGTCTGATGGCCTGACGATCGACGCCGTCTTCCTGCCTCACCTGTCCTCCGCCTCGCATCGCCACGCCAACACCTGGACCTCCATCCTGTCCCAGGGATCCTTCTCCTCACACACACCGCCGCCGTCTCCAGGTGAGTCCAGAGGTCCGGTTCAGAGGAGGAGCAGAACCAGGAAACTCAGCGAGAGCAGAAATACTTCAACATGTTTTCACTCCAGTAAAAGAGCAAAAGTCGACTGCAGTTCAGAGAAACTGATCACATTATCAATATTTAAAAATTACATCATCAGACAGAACAAAATATGAAGTTATGTGGAAATTTAGAATTTTGAAAATCAAAATAACATAAAACAACAAAGTAAAACTTTACAGATCCGTTTGTTTCAGTTTGTTGTCTGAAATTTTACACAAGAAAAAATTCCAGAGTAAAAATACTAAAATTACTTTTGTCAACAAAAGTTACTCTAGTAAATGTAACTAGTTTCTACCCGCCTGGCCTCTCAGGGGCGATCAAGCTGACCTCTCTCTCTCTCTCAGCTGACCTGATCGCCATGGCGCCCCAGCTGGCCAATCAGAGGCTGGTCTGCGTCCTGGAGGCGTGTCACCTGGGCGGAGCCAGAACCGAGCTGGTTCTGAGTCGAGGGTTCCACCTGAAGGACTGACTGACACCTGAAGGTTCCTCCAGCGACCCAGAAGAACCAACAAGAACTTTCCAATAAACATCCAGTGGTTGTCATGGAGACCTGAGCTGAGGGGGTTTATGGTCCTCCTGTCTGTTCTGGTCCAACCCAGTGTGTCCCATCATATCTGTTCCCCAGGGAAACGGAAAGATACAATAAGAGGTTCCAGGAACCATAATTTATTTATTCAGTTCAGTTTATTTAAGTGGCTCCAATTTATAACATCTCAATGGACTTTTGTAAAAAGTAATTTTTACTCATTTTAATCCTGGTCACCAATCAAAGGATTTTCATTTTATTGCCAGTAGAAACCAGAAGAACTGATTCATCTGTGTTTGAACGGGAGCGACTGTTTTTATTGTAAATGACTTTAGTGTCTTTATAAAGTGCCAAATAAGTTTTACTGAGTTTTCATGACTTTCTGTGTTAAAGAAAAGTAAAAAGTTAACAGGTGGTAAAACATCTAGTTCTGAGCCGATTCTCCCTTCAGGAAAGAATCAACTGAACTTCTATAGAGAGAAAAGAATCAGAAAACAGTTGAATGAACAGCAAATGATGCAAACTGGAGAGCAGTAAACATGGAGCTTCTCCAATCATGTTTGACTGATTTAACTGACTGATGAAAATGTCTTTCTAATTATTCAGGGGCCCATGAAGCACATTTATATCGATTGGTCTGAAGCATCGAATGTGATGAACTTTATTGACTGGAACATCTGATCCGTCTGCAGGAAGTGGCTGATTTTATCTCTTCAGACACAGAACTGACAGCTGATGCTTATCGAGCGCTACTGTAGCTTTAAATGTACTAACCTCTGAACAACATTCATAAAACATGCCTAGTGAAACGCTCCATGCAGACAGTCCATGTGTTTCCATGACGATGTGATCAAAAATCCCACAGCATCACCTTAAAGCAGGGATGTCAAACTCCAGTCCTCGAGGGCCGCTGGCTGTCCTGCAGTTTTTAGATGTGTCACAGGTATAAAACACAGGAATGAAATGGCTTAATTACCTCCTCCTTGTGTAGATCAGATCTCCAGAGCCTTAATGAGCTAATTATTCTGTTCAGGTGGTGCAGCAGAGGCTCATCTAAAAGTTGCAGGACAGCGGCCCTTGGGGACTGGAGTTTGACACCCCTGCTAAAGAGTCATGATGAAAATGCTGATAGCATCGGAGCACAGATGTAGATTTTTGTTGCTACAAGTTAATCTTTTAATTTTTACTGAGGATTCAAAGAGACGCAGAAACTGTTTAGAGAAGATTTTAGGACAGAAACGTTTTAAAACAGTGAAACTAAAAGCTGGAGAAAAGTTTGAGTTGGTTTGACAATCAGGAAACTGAAGTTAAAAGTGTTTAAGCTGTTAGAGACAGAATGTGGTTAAGAAAAGTTAGAGAAGTTTTATTTTGTGGTCGACTAAAAAAAGCCTTAGTGTTGCATAAAGAGGAAGAAGAAGAGGAAGAGTGTGTTCCTCTCAGTGAGTCCAACTGCTGCTGGTCTCAGTGGATCCAGCTGCAGAATGGAGGGAACATCTGTCCACAGGCTGCTGGGTGAGTCCATCTGCTGCATGTGTTGGTGTGGAAATGTTGAGAGACGATCACTGCTGCTTCCCACAGCAGAGCTGATTAAAGCTCCAACTAACCTGAGAGTCATTTCTCTGCAGCTCTGATCTCTCTGCTGAGCCGCTCAACAAACCAAGGTTACAACCTGATTCTGCTAACTCTAGATCTAGACTGGATCCTGTTGCTGGAGCTGATGAAACGATGAATGTTTTATTATTTCAGTTCATCTGACTGTGAGTCCCAGCAGATCCCAGTTCTTTGAATATGAATCATTGACTCTGATCTGTGAGGATGAAAACAGATCAGCTGGATGGAGAGTGAGGAGAAACACGAGCAGAGAGACCAGGACTGACTGTAGAGGATGGGGAATACCAGTTGGTTCCTCCTGTAACATAACCTACCTCCTCCAAAGGGACACTGGTCTGTACTGGTGTGAGTCTGGATCCTCCAGCAGCAGCAGCAGCAGCAGCAGCAGCAGCAGCAGCAGCTGCAGCAGCAGCAGCAGCAGCAGCAGCAGCTGCAGCATCCAGCTCTCTGTCTCTGGTAAGATCAGACTGTGGAGTTAGTGTTGCTGTGTGGAAATGGATGAAATGCTGTAGTTTGTCTCTGTGTTGAAAGGATCAGTGATCCTGCAGAGTCCTGTCCTCCCTGTGATGGAGGGAGATGACGTCACTCTGAGCTGCAGAGCAAGGAATCCAACCCACAACCTCTCAGCTGCTTTCTATAAAGATGGCTCCTTCATTGGTGATGGATCAGCAGGCAGCATGACCCTCCTCCATGTTTCCAGCTCTGATGAAGGCCTCTATAAATGTAACATCAGCGGTTATGGAGAGTCTCCATCCAGCAGGGTCTCTGTCAAAGGTCAGAGGTCATCAGCTTCTCTTTAACATGTCGATCACTGCAACTCTGTCTCTGGATATTTAGTTTTCTTCCAATGATCTGAGCTTTCTATAATTGTTCTATAAACTGTTTTTCTAGCATCTAAATGTCAAATATTGATTTAATTAGTCAGAACATTCATGTTGCTTTGTCATCAGTGAGAAGCTTCATCTTCTAAGGCTGATGATGTTTAAATTAATGCTTCTTATTTTCTGAAATCATATTAAAATGTGTTTGTAACAAGTTTGTAACAGATGCAAGAATAAATGCTTTGTTCTCTGCTACCTGAACTGATCAAACGCAGTTTAATGTTTTATTTGTGTTCCAGTAATCAGTGAGAATAATAACTGATGAATCCATCAGTCAGACACAAACATTCCTGCAGTTTCATCTCTAAATGTTGATCAGGTCGGATTCTCTCTGCAGAAAAACCACCAACCACAGCCCCGCCCACTACTGAAGCCACGCCCACTATTGAAGCCCCGCCCACTACTGAAGCCCCGCCCATTTGTGTGGCCCAGCCCTCTTCATCCTCCCCTCTCCTCATCATCACTCTGCTCTGCCACCTGGTGGTCATGTTCCTGTTCTTCATCTGCTGTTTCCTCTTGGGGTTTTCATCTGGACTCAGAGCCAAAGGTAAAACCCTGAATCATTTCCTGACCTGATGATCCAACCAATCACTGACTGACAGAAGGTTTTCACTGATTCTGCTTTTATTATAATTATATTTGCTTTATAAATGTCTCTTATTATCCAGTTTCCTGAATTAGTTGCATTAATGATAATAAATGTATTTTTCTTTAACTTCCTCTGAATACAGGAAGTGACCCGTCACCATGTGTGAAGATGACTCCGCCCCCCCAGGCTGAGCTGGTACCACATGATGATGATGATGATGATGATGATGATGATGACGTCACCACACAGCATCACTTCTGATCCAATCAATCCCATCATGCTCTGCTGCTGCTGTTTTCTTCTGCTTTGCTTTCTGAAAAAATGTTTTATTATCTGAATTAATGAAACTTTATGAATAAATGAAACCATTATATTATTTTAATTCCATCAAGCTGACACCATGAATCATAGCACACTGCATTTTTATTAAAGTTATTATAAAATCAGCAATAGGTAAATTGTTAATATATTTTAATATTTTGTTTTAATTGAGAGAATATGAGACAGAAAATCTGCGAATCAATGAAGCTCCTTTTCTTCATCTCCGCCTCTGTTGTCTTACTGCCATTTGCAGAAATAAAACACTCATAAACAACCAATCAGAGCCAGGAGGACAGTCATGATGCTGTCAGTCACTCTTGTGTACGTGCTGCTCACACCCTCCTCACTGCAGCTCCTCTCCCACAGCAGAACCTGCGATGAATGAGCAGGTCGTTAGCCTGACCACTGATGACGGCGGCTAACGAGTTTCGTTTCCATCATTGATCCAGATGCTGGTCACCAAAAACCCGCTGCAGCTGCAATTAAACAAAATGAATTAGATGACGTCAAAATGCAGTTTCTATATATTTGCATTGAGTTGAGTAACAACTTGAACACAAGATTCTTCACTGAACTTTCACTTTTACTTGAGTTATAACTTTATGAAGCTTCTTTACTCACATTTTGTTTCCTTCAAACATGTTTTCACCAAACGATGCTCCAGTGTGAGACCTCCTGTTTACACACCAGCTTTGTTGTGTTGATGTTAGTTTCTGTCTGGAGATCAATTAAAGATGCAACAAACAAATATTTCACTCTGTTCTAACAAATATTCATCAGTTCCTGTAAGTATTAATGTCAAATTATCTGTAAAATTAAAGTCTTTTTTTCTGTCAGTCTGTTCCTCATTTTAGTTTGAATGATTTATTTCAGTTTCCAGATATCAGAATTTGTATTATTTTCTGTCTGATTGCATATATTGTAAAGATTAAACAGCTGTCCAATGGTATGGCAAGCCAGTTTAACATTTAATCAAAAGCCACGCCTCTCTGTTTTTCCCTGTTCCCTTATTTTCCCAGCTTGTTGCAGAGGCAGAAGTTTTCTCCGGTTTTCCTGGTTTTCCTTTGTTCTGGTTGTAAGTGCTTCCTGTTTTTACTTCTTTCTGCTGCTGAAGAATCATTTATATTTGACGGGTCAGCGTTTTGTTTGGCCTCAGTGGGTCAGTTTGCTGGACACCGAGGGGCTGGGTCAGGTCAAAGGTCATGCTGTTTCCTGTTTCTCTTGTCAGTTTGAATCTTTGCTGTGGATTTTCCTGAGGCTGTTGCAGTTTTCCAGTGAATGATGGTTCATTGTTGTGTCACTGTGATGCAGATTGTTCTGATTTGTGTTGATAGTTTCTGTTCTTTGTTTTTAATCGAAACGTTTTGAGCTGAAACTGTGAAATAGAAACTGGTTTTTAGCTCTTCAGTGTGTGAATATTTCCAGGTTGGACAGTTTTCGGTTTATTGTCTCTGGTTCTCTGACGTCTGAAGTTGCGTAACAAGTAAAATCTAGAAGAGCTGAAAAACTGAGGGGTTTAACCCTTTAATGGACCTAATGGACCTACTTAATTTCTGTTTCTGGTTCATTTCTGGTTCTCTTGTAGTTTCTGAGTCGTAAAAGCAGAAATGAAGATGCTGATGGTTTTGGTCTCTTTTCCTCTTCTTGATTTGCTGCTATATGTCTGAAATGTGAAGACGCTAATATATTACAACCTCCTGTGCATCCTGACCTCTGAGAGGCTCTCTGCAGGTTATATGGAGGAACAAAAGTGACTAACTTACTGAGAATATGGAGAATATACAGATAACAGACAGGAATCTGATTCCTTATGTCGACGGCCAAAACATTCATCAACACGTCGCATCTTTACTGATGCAAACGTCACTTTTTAAAGATTTCATCTCTGCTGCAGTGCATTTGAAAGTTTCTCATTCTGCTTGTTGCATAATCTGGGTTCCTGTGACACTGAGTGACATCATCCTGATCGGTCCAATCAGAACGTCTCTCCTGACTCCAGTCGCTTCTCTGCAAACATTGTTCCAAATCTGTACCAAAACTTTTCCTTCCAGCATCACTAAACCATTTGAGTCTAACAGTTGCATCCTGGCAGCAGCAGGTTTCACTGCAAGCTGTGAGGAAGTTCCTGCAGATCCGTCACTGTGGAAATGTTTCCATGCATGTTTGAGTGAAACACAGACAGGAGCCTTGGTGCTACTAAGTAGAGAAAAGGAAATTGTTTGCATGCTAGCAAGAATGACAGACCAATGACTGGTTTGTATTTTCAGGAAAGAGGCGGGGCCAACAGAACCCGGCAGCACTGGGATCAGAAAGTGACGCCATGATGGAAGCATGGCCTCAATATCTGCTCTGTAAGAACAAAACCTGACGATACTGAAGAAAACATCAAAACATCCGACTGAGTTCAGATCAGAGGAAGAAAAAGTTTCTCTGCTGTAATTCTGGCAAAACATGAAACAGCTGAAAATAATGAAAATAAAGAATAATGATGCAGAAACCAACGTGAAAAATAAACAACCTGCATTCAGAACAATGACACACGTTCACATGTGATGTCATCAATATTAATGCAGTTAAAATGTCTGATTGTAAAATTCTCATGTAGTTTTAGATGTTAAATTGAAACCAATGACTTTATTTCTCCTCAGTTTCCTGTTTGCTGATTTGCTGCATAACAACTGAAGGTTGGTTCACGTCTATTATGACTCTAGTAAACATTTGGGAAAGGAAATGTGAGCAGAATGAAGCTGATGTAGAACCAGGATATTAACAATAAAAATCATTTTTCAGTCTCTGCAGTTCGTCTGACTGTGAGTCCCAGCAGATCCCAGTTCTTTGAAGGAGAATCAGTGACTCTGATCTGTGAGGATGAAAACAGATCAGCTGGATGGAGAGTGAGGAGAAACACGAGCAGAGAGACCAGGACTGAGTGTAAAGGATGGGGAATACCAGTTGGTTCTATCTGTAACATGACCTTATTACAACATGACACTGGTCTGTACTGGTGTGAGTCTGGATCCTCCAGCAGCAGCAGCAGCAGCAGCAGCAGCAGCAGCAGCAGCAGCTGCAGCATCCAGCTCTCTGTCTCTGGTAAGATCAGACTGTGGAGTTAGTGTTGCTGTGTGGAAATGGATGAAATGCTGTAGTTTGTCTCTGTGTTGAAAGGATCAGTGATCCTGCAGAGTCCTGTCCTCCCTGTGATGGAGGGAGATGACGTCACTCTGAGCTGCAGAGCAAGGAATCCAACCCACAACCTCCCAGCTGCTTTCTATAAAGATGGCTCCTTCATTGGTGATGGATCAGCAGGCAGCATGACCCTCCTCCATGTTTCCAGCTCTGATGAAGGCCTCTATAAATGTAGCATCAGCGGTTATGGAGAGTCTCCATCCAGCAGGGTCTCTGTCAAAGGTCAGAGGTCATCAGCTTCTCTTTAACATGTCGATCACTGCAACTCTGTCTCTGGATATTTAGTTTTCTTCCAATGATCTGAGCTTTCTATAATTGTTCTATAAACTGTTTTTCTAGCATCTAAATGTCAAATATTGATTTAATTAGTCAGAACATTCATGTTGCTTTGTCATCAGTGAGAAGCTTCATCTTCTAAGGCTGATGATGTTTAAATTAATGCTTCTTATTTTCTGAAATCATATTAAAATGTGTTTGTAACAAGTTTGTAACAGATGCAAGAATAAATGCTTTGTTCTCTGCTACCTGAACTGATCAAACGCAGTTTAATGTTTTATTTGTGTTCCAGTAATCAGTGAGAATAATAACTGATGAATCCATCAGTCAGACACAAACATTCCTGCAGTTTCATCTCTAAATGTTGATCAGGTTGGATTCTCTCTGCAGATCGACCATCAGAAATATCCCCGCCCACTACTGAAGCCCCGCCCACTACTGAAGCCACGCCCACTAATGAAGCCCCGCCCTCTTCATCCTCCCCTGTCCTCATCATCACTCTGCTCTGCACCTGGTGGTCATGTTCCTGTTCTGCTGTTTCCTCTGGTGGTTGGTGATGGATCAGCAGGCAGCATGACCCTCCTCCATGTTTCCAGCTCTGATGAAGGCCTCTATAAATGTAGCATCAGCGGTTATGGAGAGTCTCCATCCAGCAGGGTCTCTGTCAAAGGTCAGGAACCTTTACTAAATCCATCCATCATCAGTCAATCAATCAGTCAATCAATCAATCAATCAATCAATCAATCAATCAATCAATCAATCAATCAATCAATCAATCAATCAATCAATCAATCAATCAATCAATTAATCAATCAATCAATCAATCAATCAATCTGTCAGTCAGCTAACATGTTCCTCCTTGCATTCAGCCTCCAACAGCACAGACTCTGAGCTTCTGGCCTCTCAGGTGCAGAACCTGGAGGACAAACCTGAAGACGTTTCTTAGAACAAATACGATCATGTATTATGATGTTGTGACAATGTTGGTTTGAAATATAAATGCAATTATGAGTTAGTTCTGCCCAGGCACACAAACCTCTGAACAATCAAATAATTAAACTTTAATCCTGGTTTTATTCAGAACTCTGCAGAAGGAACCTTATAATCACAGGTTCCCCCAGACGGCTGTCAAAAATCTGAGACTGTCTGGTTCCTCAGAAGGAAAGAAGGGAAACGATCCAGAGCTGGGAGTCGCAGCAGTTTCAGACTTTGACTGAGCCGTCTGAACGGCTCAGCCCCCCGATCCACCAGAGGGTGCTGTTTCCTGGCAGAAATAACGACTGAAGACAATCAGTTTCAGTGTTTTTGTATATTTTTCTGCCTTATTTCAGAAAGGAGCTGCTGTCGGATGCTGCAGCTGAAGCCGACAGTTTGAACTTTTAAAACTTTATTCCTCTGACAGTTTTTATCACCGACAGTCTGGTGAAAATTAGATCGTCTCTGTTATGGATATTTTCCTTCACTTTCACACCACAAAGCTAAAAACATTCATTAATGTCCCATTTTAGATCTGAGCTCATCACGGCTAAAGATGAAAGAATTAAAGTCATAGTTACTATGTTTTCAACATAAACAGCAAATTATCACATTTCCATGTTATTGAATGATCGATTATTATGATAATGAAGAATCAACTATAAAGGTCATTTAGTTATGAAAAATATATCCGTTTTATTCAAAGTTTAACCTTTTACAATATTTACCAACTTTGTTTTTCTAAACTAATTCTGAATTAATTTGGATCTAATTGGTTTCACCAACAAAACTCTTGAATATTCTGAAATATTCAAGCTGAATTTAACACATTCAGTCATTTATTGGTTTTATTGTTTATATTTTTACTGTTTTAACTGCAGTAGTTTTAGTTTTATCATCATTTGATCTTTTTCAGTTTTACTCGCCGCCTGTTTGTTGAATATTTTACTGTGAAGTTGAATTTTCTTCTGTTAATAAACTCATATATTTGAGAGAAGTTGTATTTATTTATTCATTGCACATATTGTTGTTCATTTAACCCCAGTGCTGAACTTCCACCATCATCCATCATTTTAAAACAAATATTCATGAACAACAACTGAGACTGAAATATTTTTCTGTTTTCTTGAAAACTGAGCGAAGCCGAAACTTTGAGTTTGATCCAAATGAGCAGATTTACATTTATTCATTAAAATAAACTTTATTAGCACAGCAATGGTGATTTTTGCTTTAATTTGCAGGTTTACTTATATTTAGGAATTAAAACCCAAAATCCATTCACAGTTAAATCAGAGCTGGATGCAGAATCTGTCACCAAGTTTAGTTACTAGTGGAAACAAAATAAAGTATTGCAATAATAAGATGTAGTTATGCTATAATCTGCCTCTGTAATAATGAAGGTAAAGAAAATATGTTTTTGATTTTAACATTTTAATCTGATTTATCGCCCAAACAAGAGATAAAAATCAATATGAAGCAATAACGTCTGGAATTAAACGTCTTTAAAATCCAAATGAAACTTTAGGGATTTTATCAGGATTCATTCTCTTCTCACCGTGTGTCAAAAATAAATCTGATTTGTTTTCTCCAGTTCAGAAAGACATTTAAACTGTTTGGAAACAGACCAGGCTCCCATGTAATCACATCATAAATGTTACTTTGGTTCAGTCTTTCTGATTAGCTGCACATGAAATGTGCAAAAAGATAAATAGATCAGAAAGAAACTGAGTGATAAAAATAATAAGCACATCTGCTGCTGCAGAAATAAACAGTTGAGAAAATGAAGAAGCTGAAGGTTTTGTTTGGTAAGTTCAGAAAAACACCTGAAATGTTTAGATTTCACAAAACATGTTGAGCAGCAACAATCCAAAGGTTTTAATTGTTCAAGAAATCAAACAGGATGTGGATTCATTGAATCTGCATGTGATGCTTCGTTGGCGGGTTTCTCTCTCTGTTCTCGACTTTTAGTGTCTTTTAGTTTCAGATCCTCTGACATGCAGAGATCCAGGAAGAGGAAGAGGAAGAGGAAGAGCGTGTTCTTCTCCAATCATGTTTGACTGATTTAACTGACTGATGAAAATGTCTTTCTAATTATTCAGGGGCCCATGAAGCACATTTATATCGATTGGTCTGAAGCATCGAATCTGATGAACTTTATTGACTGGAACATCTGATCCGTCTGCAGGAAGTGGCTGATTTTATCTGTTCAGACACAGAACTGACAGCTGATGCTTATCGAGCGCTACTGTAGCTTTAAATGTTCTAACCACTGAACAACAGTCGCAAAACGTGTGTTTCTATGACGACGGGACCAAAGATCCCACAGCATCACTTATAGAGTCATAATGAAAATGCTAATAGCATCGGAGCACAGATGTAGATTTTTATTGCTACAAGTTAAACTTTTAATTTTTACTGAGGATTCAAAGAGACGCAGAAACTGTTTAGAGAAGATTTTAGGACAGAAACGTTTTAAAACAGTGAAACTAAAAGCTGCAGAAAAAGTTTGAGTTGGTTTGACAATCAGGAAACTGAAGTTAAAAGTGTTTAAGCTGTTAGAGACAGAATGTGGTTAAGAAAAGTTAGAGAAGTTTTATTTTGTGGTCGACTAAAAGAGACGCAGAGATCCAGGAAGAGGAAGAGGAAGAGGAAGAGGAAGAGGAAGAGTGTGTTCCTCTCAGTGAGTCCAACTGCTGCTGGTCTCAGTGGATCCAGCTGCAGAATGGAGGGAACATCTGTCCACAGGCTGCTGGGTGAGTCCATCTGCTGCATGTGTTGGTGTGGAAATGTTGAGAGACGATCACTGCTGCTTCCCACAGCAGAGCTGATTAAAGCTCCAACTAACCTGAGAGTCATTTCTCTGCAGCTCTGATCTCTCTGCTGAGCCGCTCAACAAACCAAGGTTACAACCTGATTCTGCTAACTCTAGATCTAGACTGGATCCTGTTGCTGGAGCTGATGAAACGATGAATGTTTTATTATTTCAGTTCATCTGACTGTGAGTCCCAGCAGATCCCAGTTCTTTGAAGGAGAATCAGTGACTCTGATCTGTGAGGATGAAAACAGATCAGCTGGATGGAGAGTGAGGAGAAACACGAGCAGCGAGACCAGGAAGCCATGTGAAGGATGGGGGAAATTAAACGGTTCTACCTGTAACATGAGCTTCATCCTCCCATTAGACACTGGTCTGTACTGGTGTGAGTCTGGATCCTGCAGCAGCAGCAGCAGCAGCTGCAGCAGCAGCAGCTGCAGCAGCAGCTGCAGCATCCAGCTCTCTGTCTCTGGTAAGATCAGACTGTGGAGTTAGTGTTGCTGTGTGGAAATGGATGAAATGCTGTAGTTTGTCTCTGTGTTGAAAGGATCAGTGATCCTGCAGAGTCCTGTCCTCCCTGTGATGGAGGGAGATGACGTCACTCTGAGCTGCAGAGCAAGGAATCCAACCCACAACCTCCCAGCTGCTTTCTATAAAGATGGCTCCTTCATTGGTGATGGATCAGCAGGCAGCATGACCCTCCTCCATGTTTCCAGCTCTGATGAAGGCCTCTATAAATGTAGCATCAGCGGTTATGGAGAGTCTCCATCCAGCAGGGTCTCTGTCAAAGGTCAGAGGTCAGCAACGTTACTTTCAGATCAAAACATTTTCTCTCCAACATTGAACTGATCAGATTCTCTCTGTAGAAAAACCTCCAACTTTAGCCCCGCCCACTCCTCCACCTCCTTCGTCCCTCCTGGTCAGGCTGCTCTGCCACCTGCTGGTCTTCTGTCCGTACTGCGTCTCCACTCTCCTCCTGGCGTCTTTATATCGACACAGAGTCAAAGGTGAAACACTGAAACATTCACTGACCTGAAGTCAGAATTTATCTTTATTTTTTAACTTCCTCTGATTGCAGGAAGTGACTCTTCAGTCTCCATGGTGATGACCCCACCCAGCCAGGCTGAGCAGGGATTGGACAATGACTATGATGATGTCACCACAGATCATCACTTGTGAAATCTACTGATTTTATCACAGATCCTCCATGATCAGCTGTTTCTCTCTGTGACCCACATTAACCTGATTGCTCCCAGTTGAACACAGAATTTAAAAAATCTTTCATTCTCATTGTTTTATTGAAGCTACCAAGTCAAATAAAGATTTTGGGAACAACTGCAAAAATATATTCTCACCTTCTTTCACTGAGAAATTGGTAAAAACAACTGAATTCTTGCGTGTTGCTTTAAATAAGCAGAGTTTGCAGCAGGTTCAGACCAGAACTTCTCTCTTCAGCAGCATCACATGACAACATTTGGCCTCAATGAAAAGATCCTGCAGGAAAACATTCAGGTTGGAAAACATGAGTTCACTGTAGAAAACTCCTTGCATGTTGATCGTCTCTACAGACGTTTATCGGTCAGTAAAAACACTTTTCTGTGTTTGAAACAACCATGAAACTCATCGACTGTCTTTAGGCCGTCAGTTTCTGAACATCCATCCACAAAATGAGGCCAAATGTTTTCCTCACTGTGATTAATTCAAGTTCATCTCTTCTGTTTCTGCTGCTGATCCATTCCAGCCACTGGATGGACATGATAGAGAAACTTTAGAGCTGAGCCTGAACAGCTAAAGCTTTAGGAGGAAGGATGATAAAACATGTCTGAGTTTTGTTGACCACTTCCTGTTACCTTGAAACTGTTTAACCTCAGTTTCCTGCCAGACCAACAACCCAAAGCTCTGCAGCTTTGAGTCTGAATGATTTGAACTGGTTCATCACTGAGATCTGCCTTTACTGAAAACCTTGGAAACATAAAACAAAGTTCAACCTGAAGCAGCAACAATCTGTCTCTATTTCTATCAACACATATTTTCATGTGTTAAACATGAACTGACTGTTCAAGTTTCACTTTAAATCCACACTGAAACTGAAACCCTGTTCATGTTCTCAGGACCTGCAGGAGATATTTATCATTTAAACACATTGATGCCATCATGTGTTTTGTTGGAGAGTCTGATGAGTGACTGGAGGAAAGACTTTTACAGGAAGATGAAGAAAATCACAGAGCATCAAGATCAGAGTTTCAGTTTGTTCCTCTTTTAATCTAAACTGGGTTTCATGGTCCTTTCCTAAACGTTTGTGGAGTTTTAATAAAACTATTGTGTTTTTATGCTTCATGTCGGCTATGATTGATGGAATTAAAGAAGATCTTGAGTTTTATTCATTATGAGGTTTTAATTATTCATCCATTAAAACAATTTTCCAAGAACAAGAAGAAATTTGCATCAAATCAGGATGAAACTGTTCAGTTCAGAAGTGATACTGTGTGGTGACGTCATCATCATCATCATCATCATCATCATCATCATCATCATCATCATCATCATCATCATCATCATCATCATCATGTGGTACCAGCTCAGCCTGGGGGGGCGGAGTCATCTTCACACACGGTGACGGGTCACTTCCTGTATTCAGAGGAAGTTAAAGAAAAACACATTTATTATCATTAATGCAACTAATTCAGGAAACTGGATAATAAGAGACATTTATAAAGCAAATATAATATATAATAAAAGCAGAATCAGTGAAAACCTTCTGTCAGTCAGTGATTGGTTGGATCATCAGGTCAGGAAATGATTCAGGGTTTTACCTTTGGCTCTGAGTCCAGATGAAAACCCCAAGAGGAAACAGCAGATGAAGAACAGGAACATGACCACCAGGTGGCAGAGCAGAGTGACGATGAGGAGAGGGGAGGATGAAGAGGGCGGGGCCACGCAAATGGGCGGGGCTTCAGTAATGGGCGGGGTTGTGTTTGATGGTTTTTCTGCAGAGAGAATCCAACCTGATAAATTCAGCATTTATAGATAAAACTGATGTCTAATTTGATGAGTTCATTACATTGATTATTACAATAAAAATTATATATTTGTTTTTTTCTATTTATTTGCAGATAATCAGCAGGACCAGAGTAATTAGGGATTCAGACATGATGAATAAAACATGTTGCACAACTAAACAGAAGCTGATGACCTCTGACCTTTGACAGAGACCCTGCTGGATGGAGACTCTCCATAACCGCTGATGCTACATTTATAGAGGCCTTCATCAGAGCTGGAAACATGGAGGAGGGTCATGCTGCCTGCTGATCCATCACCAATGAAGGAGCCATCTTTATAGAAAGCAGCTGGGAGGTTGTGGGTTGGATTCCTTGCTCTGCAGCTCAGAGTGACGTCATCTCCCTCCATCACAGGGAGGACAGGACTCTGCAGGATCACTGATCCTTTCAACACAGAGACAAACTACAGCATTTCATCCATTTCCACACAGCAACACTAACTCCACAGTCTGATCTTACCAGAGACAGAGAGCTGGATGCTGCAGCTGCTGCTGCTGCTGCTGCTGCTGCTGCTGGAGGATCCAGATTCACACCAGTACAGACCAGTGTCATGTTTGTAGAGGCTGCTGATGTTACATGTAGAACCATTTAATTTCCCCCATCCTTCACATGGCTTCCTGGTTCCTTTGCTCGTGTTTCTCCTCACTGTCCATCCATCCTCACAGATCAGAGTCACTGATTCTCCTCTGAAGAACTGGGATCTGCTGGGACTCACAGTCAGATGAGTTGAGCTGCGGCTCAGCAGAGAGATCAGAGCTGCAGAGAAATGACTCTCAGTTCAGCTTGAAGTTTGTCGTCCATAAAGTCAGCAGAGTAAAATGAGTCGTTAACTTACAGATCAGCCTCAGTAGAGACGTTTCCTCCATGCTGCTGCTTGATGATCTGAGGTCAGAGAACAAATGAACTGTGTGGCTTCACACTCTCAGTCCTCTCTGCTCTTTGGTTTCCTCTCAGATGAAACAAAAATGATCTGAAGCAACAAGATGAGAGAAAAGAAACAAGAAAAACTTTAAACCAAATAAAAGCTGCAGAAGTTTGAGATGATTTGACAATCAGGAAACTGAAGTTAAAAGTCTTTAAGTTGAGCATCAAGATGTGATGAAGAAACATTTTTATAAATGTTGAAAATGTTTAGCAAAAACTTTGTGGTCGATTAAAAGAGACGCAGAGATCCAGGAAGAGGAAGAGGAAGAGGAAGAGGAAGAGTGTGCTCCTCTCAGTGAGTCCAACTGCTGCTGGTCTCAGTGGATCCAGCTGCAGAATGGAGGGAACATCTGTCCACAGGCTGCTGGGTGAGTCCATCTGCTGCATGTGTTGGTGTGGAAATGTTGAGAGACGATCACTGCTGCTTCCCACAGCAGAGCTGATTAAAGCTCCAACTAACCTGAGAGTCATTTCTCTGCAGCTCTGATCTCTCTGCTGAGCCGCTCAACAAACCAAGGTTACAACCTGATTCTGCTAACTCTAGATCTAGACTGGATCCTGTTGCTGGAGCTGATGAAACGATGAATGTTTTATTATTTCAGTTCGTCTGACTGTGAGTCCCAGCAGATCCCAGTTCTTTCAATATGAATCAGTGACTCTGATCTGTGAGGATGAAAACAGATCAGCTGGATGGAGAGTGAGGAGAAACACGAGCAGCGAGACCAGGAAGCCATGTGGAGACGGATGGGGGAAATTAAATGGTTCTACATGTAACATCAGCAGCCTCTACAAACATGACACTGGTCTGTACTGGTGTGAATCTGGATCCTCCAGCAGCAGCAGCAGCAGCAGCAGCAGCAGCAGCAGCAGCTGGAGAGGCACCAGCACCTCCCGACCCCGTTAGGGAGACGGGGGACGGAAAATGAATGGATGGATGGAAATACTGAGTCAGTACCAGCAGGGGGCGATAGAGCATCGTGAAGGCGTCAAACTGCGCTTTAACTTGGCCAGAAGAAGCAGCGCCAGTAAACACAGCGGACAGTGGATGACATTTCCCCAGAAACAGTGAACCGTATCGGGCTCAGAGATGAAGGAGGACCCGGTGGAGAGTCCCGTTGAGCGGAACCACGCGGAGTTTCTGCGGGGATTTGTGACCGAGAGGCTGGCCGCGGTGTCCCGGGAGATCCTGGGGGCGGTGGAGGCGGTGGTATCCGGGTATGAGGAGGAGGCCTCGGGGTTCCGCCTGGAGATCCGCCGGCAGAGGAACCAGCTGGAGCTGCTCCGGAACCAGACCCGGAACCAGCCTCGGAACCAGCCTCGGAACCAGCTCACTATCGGGACAAACGGTTCGTGTCTTTTACTCATTCATAGTTACAGCTAACAGAGCGCTGAGCTGGATGCGGAACTCCGTTAAATATATAAAGTTTTTAAGCTTTTTCTTCAAAATACTCCCTTTTGATACAATTAGGAACAAAACTGAGTGTTATCTTAAAACAACACATAATTGTCTTTAATTCGGCCTTGTTGTAACGTTAATAAATGAAACATTTACATTCTTTTATTTGACGTTTTTCCAGATTTACCAACCAGCCAAAGCGATGGATCAGCTGAGGAAGAGGAGGATGATGATAGTCTGAAGAGTCAGACCCAAACTGCTTCATCAAGGTTCCGGCTGCTGATCTGATCAGTAGATGATCTATTACACATAATAATGTGTAATTAACCTGGTTCTCGTCTTCAGCTCTGATGGAAGGAATCCTGGCAGACCTCAGGTCAGTGAAGCACAGAGCGCCATACACCTCAGCATCCGCGTCCTGAAGGACTCCAGCATCAGCATCCTGAGCAAAACCGGTACCTTACCTGTGTATTTCTCCCAGAAATAAATGAATTGAAATGTTAATTTAATTCGTTTGAAGGTTTCCGTGTTTCTCTGCTTCCAGTGGTGAAGAAATGTCCTCTGGTGTCCCTGAAGTGTCCTCCAGGCCTGCAGGAGTTGGACTTTCTGAGCCTGCTCCGGTCTGCTGTCCCCCAGCTGGCTGCAAAAGACGAACCTTTTCACATCTTAATGTTGGATAAGCGGCGGAGACTTCAGCGTCTGACTCTGAATACGGTGACGCCTGAGGAGATCGTCAGAAACGTCAAATCCACGCGGCTCAGAAAGCCTACAGTCTACATTAGACTCAAGGTGGGACAGAACTTCTGGCTCTTGGCTTGTTTTGTTGCGCAGCAGCGTTTAGTTTTCAGGTTCCGATGTTTTTTTATTTTCCAGACAAAGAAGGAAATTCAGGAGGAAATTCCTTCCCTTCAGATGGAGAAACGTTCTGCCATGTTGGTCAGTGAGGAGATGAGGTAAGACGTCCAGATAAAGTTATAGCTTCTATTCATTTGAGTATGAAACAAAAATCATCAATAACTTATAAAAACAACAATTTGGGTGAACAAGTTATATTTTAGTGTACATTTTTATTGATTTAAAAGGTGTAATTTTGTAAAACTATTGTTTTTGGACTGAATACTTTAGGATTAACAATAAATAAAACTGACTATCATCAACATATCACAGAAATATTTAACACAACAAACAGTTCATTCTTTTTCTTGGTTTAATTGGTTTTCTTGGAAGGAAATCATCACAACAACATCGGAGGGAAACAGAAGATGATCCTCTAATGACGTCAGTGTCAGGTGACGACTCCACGGCGCCACCTGCTGCTCAGATGGACAGAGATGCAGCTGAAGGGAATGAAGGAGAGACAAACCGAAGCAACAGCAGCTGGAAACTAGATGTCAGTGGGGAACAGGAAAAGCATGAGAAAGAAGAAGTCAATCCATCTAATGACGTTTGGACAGAAACGGGTTTTTCCTGTAAAGTCTGTAAAACTGCCCAGAAATCTGAGGTTGCTCTCACTAAACACGCCTGGAGACGCATGGAGGAACCAGGAAGTGTTTGTGGAGTCTGTGGAGAGTCAGGTGAGGCGTCAAAGGATCATTTTCATAGTGAGCACAGAACAGATGACTGTCCAGTCATTCCTGGAGAGTCATCTCTCAGTCTGAATGACCCCCTGAAGGTCCATTCAGGACAGCAACCTGTCCAACCTGAGGTCAGCTCGTTTGTGTCTGGGTTGCCTCTGGAGAACAACCACAAACTCCGTCACAAATGCCCCACCTGCCACGAGCTGTTTGAGGTGGAGACGCAGCTAAAGGCTCATCACAGGACGCACAGGAAGTGTAAAACGTTCCTCTGTGGAGTCTGCGGCAAATTCCTGAGCAGCAACAGATCTTTGTCCCGCCACAAGATGACGCACTCTGGAGAAAGACCCCACAGATGCCAGATCTGTGAGAGGGGCTTCAAGCTGGCTACCACTCTGAAGCAACACGAGAAGATTCACATGAGCAGAGAGAGACCGTACCTCTGCGACGTCTGCTGCAAGATGTTCCTGACCAGCAAGCAGCTCGTCATCCACATGAGGACGCACACCAACGAGAAGCCGTACCGCTGCGAGCGCTGCGGGAAGGGCTTCACCACCAGGGGGCCGCTGACCATACACATGCGGGTCCACACCGGGGAGACACCGTACCGCTGTCCTCACTGCGGCTGGTCCTTTAAACGGAAGACTCACCTGGACGACCACGTGGCGATCCACACGGGAGCCAAACCGTACGTGTGTGGGATCTGTGGTAAAACGTGTGCCAGGAGAACTTACCTCACCGTCCACATGAGGACGCACAACGGAGAGAGACCGTACAAGTGTTCCCTGTGTGAGAAGGCCTTCACTCAGAGCCACTGCCTGAAGACGCACATGAAGAGCCACAAGGCTGCACAGGCAGCATCGTAGCACAAAGGACTCTGCACTTATTTATCTTCAAGTGTTTCTGGCTTTTAAAGCTGAAATATCGGCAATAAAATTTAGCAGGAAGTTTTTGTGTCTTGGCTTTTTCTTCCTCACCATAGAAAGTTCTTGGCAATAAAGTAATTTCAATAATTTATAGAGAAACAAGAAATTTTAATGATAAAGATTTAAAATCCAGTAAAACAGACCTTAAATGTATATTTACAATGAGCTGCCTCATTAAACTTAAAAATGAGGCAACTTTATTTAAATATTCTCACTAAATGCAGAAGAAATTGGAAACTTTTTGAAATCGATTTACATTTTTCTGGTTTCTTTCTCTCCATAACCAGCTTCACTAATAGAATATAATATATTTTACCTGATAAAATGCCATCATTAGTCACTGAAGTCGTCTAACTGAGGAGAATTTATTGTTCAACACGTTCATCTCACATGTTCTTGTTTATTGAGAGAAAAGAGTTTTTCTCTCCCAACATTTTTAGTCAAACGGTGCTGGAGTGCTTTGAACATTAGCGTGATTAGCATGATTAGCATGACTAGCATGATCAGTATGACTAGCATGATTAGCATGCTAACTGAAGTGTGTAGAGTCTGAACTGAAGCTCTTGCCTCTTTGGTTTTTGCATTTCTCTGGGGAGACGGATTACTGATCAAACTAATGTTTTAACTTCAATTATTAAAGAAAGATTTTAATTTTGAGTTGGGAACTAAAAATAGAAAAAAAAAAATCCAGTGCAAATGTTATCAAATCAGATGAAAGTCCATGAAGACAAACAAATGAAAAAAAAACATTTTTTACTGTATCTGTGTTTGTGACAAACAAATGAGACGATTTCATTTGTTGGAAGCAACAAATTTTCCTCATTATTGTTTTAACTTGAGGTCAGAGCAAAACAATCACTGCTGCAGTTTGTATTAGGATCCCAAAAATAACCACTTTTTGCATTAATTCCAACTATAAATGTACAATAGTTTATAATATCATGTTATATGTAATAAAAAACACTACAAGTTTAAAGATGCACACAATGATATTGAATATTCTTCCAGAGGTTGATGAATTTGACGTATTCAAAGTTCAGTCATGAATAATTTGCATCAGTTGCATTTTGTCTGCATATTAAAACAAACATCTTTCAGACATTAAATGATCTGAACAGAACCAGGTGTGTATTCAAATCCTCCTGTTGCCCCGGCAACAGCGGCTCTTTTTCTCCTGCAGGTGATGTTTTTTAATAAATGTCCAAATTCAGTTGGTCGATTTAAACTTCAACACAATTAATAATCAGTGCAATTAAATTGTGTCTTCATGACAAAATAAAACAAAGTGTACTTACTGATTATTACTCATCAGAACCCAAACTACCTGTTGCTATTTCTCTATGAAGCCTCACCTTTGTTTTCTGCAGAGCTTCACGACTTAAACTCTCTGGACCTTCGGTTTGTTGCTCGTGTCTGGATGAAGGTTTGAACTAGGACTTTTATTCCTGACTGAGTGTGTGTGTGTGTGTGTGTGTGTGTGTGTGTGTGTGTGTGTGTGTGTGTGTGTGTGTGTGTGTGTGTGTGTGTGTGTAAATGTTGCTGCTTACTTTGCTTAATGCAAGAATTTAGGACACTTTTTATGGAACACTGCAAAAGGCAAATTTATTCTTTAAATGTTTTTTTTCTACTGACGAGCAAAGTGATAAAACAATTTGAATATTATTTCACATCCTGGTAGCAAAGGGCTCAGATTTCATCTTCTGTCTGCATGTTCTGACTTTCACATGGATCTGCCTGTTAAACAGTAAATATTACCCATTAATAAGCAATATCTCATAAATATTCGACTCGTTTTTACTACAAAGCCAATAAAATCCTGTTTTTTTATATAATGAAAACTTTCAGAGTGAATCAGTGAACATCAGGCTATAATGGTATTTATGCATGAAAAAATCTGCTTTCAAGATGAATAGACTTTATAAACTTCTCTGTGTGATTGTATGCTCATTTTACAACAGTCACTGTTAAATAAAGTCTCGTTTTTATCTCCTTCATGCGTTATTTGCACAGCACAGCATGTTTTTCTCTGCTCTGTGCAGGAACAGCAGTGGAACAGCCAAACTGCTGGGCAAGCTGAACCAAACTACACATGCAGCAACCAAACACCAGTCGCTGTAGCTCATCGAGGTTGACACTTTCAAAGCAAAGCAAACAAAGTATCCGAAGAACAACATCCACAGTGCTCCTGTTATAGTCATTATGGTTTTGAAAGCCTTTTTCTTTGCGCGGTCGACTCGGTCTGTGGACACGCCCCCAGGCCTCGGCCGAACCAGAACGCGGAGAACCGAGAGGCTGCAGAAGGAAACCACGGCAAAACTGAGGCTTGATAAGGAGAAAAGTTGTAGGAAGGGGATGGCAGGGAAGTACAGGACAACCAGCGCCCCCCAGGCAAGAGCCAAAACCCAGACGACTCCGACGCAAACGTTTCTGATGGTGACCCCGCTGGTGTTCTTCAGCTTTAGGTAGGTCATGGGGTGGATGACGGCCAGGTAGCGCTCCACACAGGTCAACACGTGGAACAGAATCTCCCCAACAACAGTCAGTGATAAAATAGAGAACCCAACGACAGACAGGCTTGGAACCACATATCCCAACAGATAGCAGAGCAGGCCTGGAGCTTCGGTCAGCTGCATGAGGACCATGTGGTAGGTGATGACGTCACAGTGGCTGATGGGCTGCTGCCGCTGCCACCGCCTCCGATGACCCAAGTACAGGACCCACACGGCAAAAGGCACGATGAGGACGGTTCTGGTGCTGAGGAAGGCGGTGGCGAAAATGGAAACATGGGATTCCTGGCAGTAGTTGGACTGGAGATGAACCGAAGTGTTAGTCGGGACGGACCGATTAACGACCATGTCTGTGGAGACGAGCCCTGCAAAGCAGAACAGCAGGAGTGAAGGCGCTGGACCCACCGGAACCATCAGACCGGAAGCAGCTAACGATGCTAATTCACTGTTGGATTATGGGAAAATAAAGACAATTTTAGCCAGTTAACCTTAATGTTTAAAAGATGTTGATTTGTAATCATGGAAATGCCCGTTTATCATTGGGCAGAAGTTTATTACATTAATTTAATATGTTGACATGAATCAATATTGATAAAGTATCAGTTATAGTGAAAACCTCAACATACGTTACCAACCACTTTCCATATAATTTAAATGTCAATCTTCAACATGAATTCAATATTTCTGATCATATTTCAACATTGATTGGCTCACAATTTGAAATTGAATTTCCAAAAATAAATTTGCTCTTTGATAAAAACTTGTTGCATTACGATGAGGTGTTATTTTGGCAGATTCAAAACTCCATTGGAAACATGTTTTCTGCATCACACGAGTCACGTGATCAGCAGCAGGATGTTACTACTGGAGGAAACGACAAAGAAGACGACAGGAAGTGGAAGGAGGGAGAACATGCCAACTCCACACAGGAAGATCCCAGACCAGGATGGCAGCCATGTTAGATGAACTTCAATGTTCAAATCACTGGAAGCATCTGGAGCCAAACTGGGAGTTTAACCATTTCTAAATGGGTCAGAACCAGATGAACACAGTCAGGCTCATATGGACCCATAATGCATCTGAGGTGGATTAACATATAAATCTAATTATTGTCTGGATTTCAGGGTCAAAACTTTCCTTAGTTTTGCTTAAAGCTTTATTTTACAGTCTACTTTTACTGTTTTGACTTAATGTTTCACTTAATTACTCACATTAATTATTTTACAATCAGTGAAGTTGAACTCAGTCACACTTTAATTTGATTTGATTAAAAATTCAATCTGGAAACAACGTTCATATTTTCATTTTGATAACTTCAGGAATAAAACGGAACAGATTTTAAAAACCTGAAATATCTCATTCAAGTTCAGACTATAGATCTTAGTGAAGTAGATAATCAGTCTTGCTCAGAACATTAACATCTAAAATCATATTTCTAAAGAATCGAATCAGTGTTTCTATTTAATATATTCACAATAATCTTTAACTGCTAAATCCATAATGTTGCATTAACTCTATTTAAATACTCAAGACACAAACTACGGGTCAGAAATACAATTTAAAAAATGTATGTTTACTTCTGGTCTCCATAGAAACCTGTTCAACTCCAGCAGTATGTAATTACAGAAATATTCATCATGTGAGACTTAAGCAATCAAACAAAAATAAATGTTTAAAGGCCAACATTTTCTGGTTGAGGTGAATTAAATCCTTTTCTTATAAAGTCTAAAGAAAACATCAGAACATCACAACCAGAGTACAATAAGATAGAAATGAAACTCTGACGGTAAACCATGAAGCCCTACCTGCTCAGTGTCTGATTCTGCTCTCTCTCTGCTGCTCTCTGCTCAGACCTTCATGGTTTATACAGAACATTTACGGAGGTGAAGTGATGACATGGCCGCTGTTTGCATGTCTGCTTTAACAAAACATTAAGTTCTTTACGGTAAATTGCAGCAGGCAAATGAGAGTCGGGTCGGCTGCAGAGGGACTGAACGTCCAGCGGTCTCCAGGCCTGGTGGATATTTGTGTTTTATTCTCTTTCCCTGAAGCACCAATTATATTAGATAATAAAGTTTTATGAGCATTTATTTATCTGACTAAATAATCATCAATTTATCTTGATATACTTGGAATAACCAAAGTTTCAAAGTGTTGTATACGGGACATAATGATGTAAACATTGGATTTGTAAACATTGTTGTTGACTCAGTGAACTCTTACAGTCGTGTTCATGTTGGTGAATCATGGAGGAAATTTACAGAATCAGGTTTTTCACTCTTGTTTATGAGCTCTAAAGTACACGCTGTGTCACGGTGTGGCCACTGGGTGTCACTGTGGCTCAACAAATATTTATGTCAACCTTTGTAGAGGTCAGAGGTCGCTGAAAGAGCAAACTGTTAGAGCAATAGAGCAGCCATTTATTGCTGATGAATTATCTGGATGTTCATGTTTGTTCATCTAAAACCGTTTGATGGAAATAAACCAACATCAGGAGATGAGACTGAAAACCAGTCAGATGAAGAAAAGTTCATAACCAACACTGCCAGCAGGTGGCAGTATTATCCTGTAAGAATAACTCAAAACAGTCCAAACTGTTTAAATGACTTCTTTCTTAGATATCTTCATGTTCATGTTTTAAAGAAGGGATGAAATGATTTCTTTTACCTCCAGCTTTTTGCAAAAAATTTTCATTTGTATTCAAAGTATAAAGACATAAAACCTCAAACATCTCACAGATGACACATTAATGTCAGTAAAAACCTGACAAAGTTTTATATTACAACAGGAAAACTTTAAGTATTCTAGATGGAACTGAAAAATAAATACAAATATTTCCTAGGAGATTAATAATCAGTAACAAGAAGGATATTAACCACCTGCAGTCTGAGGTCACCGACACGAAATCATGAGCTGCTTCTACAATATTTACAAAACTCCTCCATCATAGTGACACAGAAACACAAACAGGAACCAAAGGTTTTGACTGGACGCCAGCAGAGACAGACAGTCATTTACCAAGAGCAGCAGCAGCAGAAGAAGCTGTGGAACCAGAACCTGCTGATCCGCTCCGTTTTTCATCAATGCAAAATCTGAAAACCTAAATTAAAAAAAAAAGGTTCCTGGGTTTTTCTTTCATTTCACCTGAAAGAAAGAAAAGCTTTTCAGTTTCCCTTCACTAAAATGAATTTTAGAAAATAAAATTAAAACAAAAAATCTGAAACAAAAACAACTGTTGGTGAGTTTGAGAATTTGGTGCATTTTTTAAAACTTGTTTGTTCATTTGGTGAAGTTCATAAAGTTTGGTGAAGTTCTCAGTTGTTGTGTTGTTATAGTATTAATGCTTTAAAAACATGTATAGCAGTCCAGCCCCTCAGGAAGCCTCTGTGGGGGAATTGCTTATTTTACTGTAAGAACAGTAACTGATTGGACTGAATCCTGAAAGCATCTTTTGTCTCTTTCCCTGTTTTTCCTCCCTCAGTTGTTCAGCTGTCTGGTTTCCAGGGAAGATGGCCGCCAACTCCTCCCTCCATCCTGCCAGCTGTGACTTCCCTCTCATAAACGTCCTGATGCCAACCATGCTAGCGCTGCTCAGCCTGATCGTCCCTCTCCTGGTTTCTGTCCTGGTTGTTGGTTTCCAGCGGTGGAGGAAGCAACTTTCCAGCTCTCCTTTTGCGACGTCGAGTCACATCGACATCCTGACCTACAACGTGGCGTTCATGGACCTCCTTGGAATCGCAGGGAACTATTTTACATATTTTGGCATGAATACCTATCAGGCTGAGGTATTGACTGTAGGACACTGCATGTCAACCGTTTCCTCAACCGGACATACTCTGTTTCAGCTCCTCGCCTGCATGGAGCGCCACCTGGCTGTGGTCCATCCCGTCCTCTATCTGCGCCTCAGAGGCTCAGCAGGCGTCAGGATGAGAAACGTCACCATTGGTTGTGTTTGGCTGATCTCCACTGGAGTCATGACTCTGTCTGTGTGGTTTAACGTATCATTTCTAACTTTGTCTCTAGTGTTGCTGTCCTTCACCACCGTGGCTTCCAGTTTCTGCAGCGTCTCTGTTCTCTGGGCTCTGATTCGTCCAGGGCCTGGAGAAGGGGGCGGGGACAATAGGCTTAGTAACCAATCAAAGCTGAGGGCTCTGCACACAATGGCTATGATCACAGCAACCCTCTTACTGACGCTCACTGGCAGTCTGATTATCATTGCAGGACAGTCAGTTTCCGTCCCGTTCGGGTTCACGTTCTGTGTCATGGGGAGTTTTTCAGTCTTGTTCCTTTTGCCCACTTATCTGGTTTTACCGCTGCTCTTTCTGCAGAGGGTTGGCAAACCATCAGTCTGTGGACACAAACCAACCAAATGAAGCAGCGTGAAGTCAGAGGGTTTGTTTCTCCATGATGTCATCCTGACATCATTGTTCTTCGCTCTAGATACAAACAAATGTTTAAATCTTTTGTCATTAATTTAGAGAAAACGATTATGTGTCCAGGATTAGTTGAACATGTTGGACTAAATATGTTGTAATTTTCCTATTAATAAAAAAAACGATACGCCAAAACTCATAATGACTTCAAAAATGTATATCTTTTGTTATATTTTGGTGGAGGTCACCATTACTTCACCTGCTTTGGTCCATTGGAATCTACAGAGTAACAGGAAGGTCAACTTTACCTGAGTTGTTATCATAATGTGTTTGACTGGGGTGATTTTAGCCACACTGCAATAAAAAGCAAAAAGAGATGAATCTGGATCATTTCCCACATGAAAGACAGAAGAGAGCATTGAATGGGACACGACTTCCAAAGGACCTACATTTATGCCCTCAACATTTCTCTCCAGACGACTCTGACTCATCTGTACGAGCAAAACCGACAAAGGTTCCAACAGGTGATCATATCGTATATATCGTGATTCATAATAAGTTAAGAATTAAACATAGAGAAATATTTGTGTTGGATTCCCTCCTAAAGCCAAAACTCCTGCTGCCTGAACTCAGATAAGCACAGTGATGGGTGGAGCATCCTTTATTGTTGGATTTCTCTTTATCCTAATGTGTTGTTTGATATTTCTTATTGTCCACAGAACATCATGTCTGCTTTTGATTCATCATGTCTGCTTTTGATTCATCATGTCTCCTTTTGATTCCTCATGTCTGCTTTTGATTCATCATGTCTGTTTTTGATTCATCATGTCTGTTTTTGATTCATCATGTCGGCTTTTTTGCAAAATCCATTTTTGCAAATGGATTTTGCAAATCTAATTGAATTATAACCCTCAGCAGCTGTTCATCAAGGTTTTCTGAGGGAATATTCAAAAATCCCTTTTCAATCATTGTGACACAGTAAGTAACACAAACACTGCATGAGACTGGACTCCTGCAGGAAGCAGCCAGTTAGTGAAGAGGAGTTGAGGAAGGAGCTTTGGGACCAAACAGAAGGTTTGTGTTTTTGTGTTTTTGACACATTTGAAGTCTGTAAAGTGAATCTGAATGACTGAAGCCACATTGTTTCTGAATCCAAGTTTATCGCTCAGTAAATCAAAGCTTGGCCAGTTTAAACTGGATTCAGTTGGTTGCACGGTTGCCTTTAGATAGAAAACTCTAACATGTATCCGACACTTTCTGTCGTTTTTTCCAGCGGTTCTTCGTCGTTCCTCTTCATCCTCAGTGGCTGCTGTGAGCTGAGATGTCCAGTAACTCTTCCTCCAACTCCTCGCTCCTCTCTGGTTCTGATGGATGCTATTTTCTGCAGATCCTGGCCAGCCTCTTGGTCGTCTACGTCTTGTTGACGCCTCTTTTTGTCTTCATCCTTTTGGTGGGTTATCAGCGATGGAGGGAGCAACGCCTCAACTCCCAGCTCACCTCATCCAGCCACATCGACATCTTCACCTACAACATGGTGGTCATGGACCTGCTCGGTATCTTGGGGATGTTCTTGGTATTTTTTGGGATCAGAGCTGATGAATGTCGACTGCAGGTTCTTATCTTTTGTGCATCACCTCAACTGGGGAAATGCTGCTTCACCTCCTCACCTGCATGGAGCGCTACCTGGCCGTACTGCATCCTGTCATGTACCTGCAGCTGCGAGGCTCCGCAGGCGTCAGGATGAGAAACGTCGCCATCGGCTGCGTCTGGCTGATCTCCCTGCTTGTTATGTATGTGACGCTGTGGCTCCATGTTCCTTTTGAAAGCATATTTTTGGTGTTTCTGTCCTTCACCTCTGTAGCGTTTTGCTTCAGCAGCATTTCTGTGCTCTGTGCTCTGTTTCGCCCCGGGCCGGGGCAGCGGGGCAGGAAGGGTGTTCCTACCGACCGGTCCAAGCAGAAGGCTGTCCAAACGATGGTCATCATAACAGGGAGTCTGTCTGTCAGATTCATAGGGAACCTGGTTCCACCCATTGTGAAATACTCATCTGTTCCTAACGCATATGCTTCTTGTGTCGCGGGTTGGGCTTCAGTGTGGTTTCTCCTGCCCAGTAGTTTGGTCTTACCGCTGCTTTTGCTGCAGAGGCTGGGAAAACTTCAAATCTGTGGACATTAATCAGGGAAGCAGCATGAATATCAGTAGCACTCAGGAAATAAGACTTGCTTTATAACTCAGATCCATCCATGTAGAATCTTCCAATATATATGAAAAATCAGTGAAATAAATCCTTTATTCTTGATGTTTCCGTAGCTGTAGCATTGTTATCATGGTTTTATTTGCCTGTGAACAGATTTCAGTGGATAAACTAAAAGCTGAAAAGGCCATAAAGGTGCATTTCATATGACTTTTAGAAATTTTACATAAATCCTGTCTTGCTTCCACAATAACATTTTTCCAGTGTTAAATTTCAGATCTTTAGTGACTTTGTAAGGATCTAAAGATTGATGACATCTTTAGATGATCTTTCTGCTAAGTTCTATTCATTCATTCATTCATTCATTCATTCATTCATTCATTCATAAAGCTTTTGCTCTGAATAGTGTGGCAGGACATTAGGAGATAATCTCACCTGCTGTTTGCTGTGAACTTTCTGTAACAGTTCGGTACATTTTGTAGCGTTTCTGTTTATGTGTTTTGGTTTTCATGAAAAACCAACACAAACTGAAATATTGGTGCATATTAATCCATCGTGATCAGGAATATCAGGTACATATAGAGACATTACTTTGTGTTTTACTCACTGCTCTGCATTTTGTTCATTGAAAAAAAGATTCACAACATTGTGTTTTATATTTAGGAATAAATAAAGTTCTGAAGCATCAATGTGTTCATTTTGTGTTGAATCAAATTAACTGAGTTTTTTTTGCACTGAAAATATTTGAAAGCCACACATTTATTGGCAATAATAAAATTATTTTCTTATTTAAATACAGAAATATGTGCAACAAAACCACTGAACTGGATATACTAAAGTATTCTTATTTAATTAATTATTCAATATTTAAGACAGATGTAGAAATTACAAAGATTTAAAGTTGTGAGGATGTGCATTGTGTTGTTTAATAGAGAAAATATACTGTAATTTATTAAAACTGTGCATTAAATTAAATCTTGCTTTATAATTTTGACAAACATTTTTCAAACTGGAATCTAATACTAATTCATTTGACATCTTTATGATGTAAATTTAATGATTCTCATGTGTAAAAAAAGCACATTTTGCACATCGGATGAAAAGAAAGTTTGAGCTTTTAATATTAAAGAAGATTTGAATCTCTGGCTCTTCTGACGTTCACATCGACTTTTACAACAAAATGTTTGTAATTTAAGATCATTGCTCATGATCTTTGTGTTTTGTTCTGATATTCTTCACTTGAACATATTCAGGTTGTTATTAGCTGAACTTGTTGGAAATCTGGAGGATTTTAAAGCAACATCACATCAAATAATTGAACTTAAAGCTTTAAATATCCACCAGTTCATCCTGGACCATGAAGTTTATCGTATTTATAATTTGTTAATATGCAAAACAACAAACAAACAAATCAACACATCATATCTGGTCCAGTTTCTGGAGCAAATATCTCAGTAAACTTTAAATAAGTCAAACTAATTTCCCAGAAACCTGCAGAGGCCAGCAGATTAATTTATGGCACATTAATCATGGCTTATTGCTGAAATATTCAAAATAATAATTATTGATGATGAGCGAAAGACAAACAAATCAGCTTCAACTGAACAGGAAAGAAGAAGCTCATTTGCTCAAGAGGAGCTGAAGAATCAGCACCAGAACCGAACATCGGGTCGGGTTTGTGTTTCCAGTCTGATTTCAATGTTTCACAACCAACAGCTGCAGCTGGTTGAGGACAAACTTTACTTCTGGAAGTTTCCTTCACTAGTGAAGGTAAGTTTCTGGTACCTGAGCAGTGACATCACCAGTGCCTGCATGCCAGGTGTTTTCAGTGTGATCATGTGATCATGTGATCGTTGGATCGTTGGATCGTTACGCTGTGAAATGTCTGAGCTGAACTTCACGCTCTGGACCTTTTTACACTCATCTCACTAAATCCGTTGGTTTAGTGACGACAAATTACTTGATTGTTTTGAAAGTTACACATTTTAACTTAAAGGAACTTTTTACTTTGACTTTACTTGAAACAATTAAGTTCAGAGCTGTGATGGACGGATCCGGTACCGGCCGGGCTGCTGAGGTGAGAGAACCACAAACACAAGGAGAGACTGAAGCTGCTGCAGGTTTGATTCCTGCCTGGCGACCCGAGAGGCTGGAGCCGAAACGTCCTTCATTATTTTGCTTCTTCATCTGAAGGAAACCAAACGATTTGAGGAAGATTGACTTCGATTTGTCAAGTTAAACCAACTGCATAAATGAAATCCAATTAACTTAACTGAATTACTTGTTACCAACTGAAGCAACATAATCATAACTGTTTCCTTGTTTCGGTGGACCTGAGCAGAACCTGGTGACCATCTGGACTCTGGAGCAGAGCAGCATCTGAACCGGACTGAAGCAGCTTGGTGTGTGTTCAGTTTGGCACAGGAATCCTTGAACATGCAGGGTGCGTTCAGACTATTGGACCAGGAAACCAACAGAAAACAGTTTAGTTTTAAGAGGTTGAGGTTTGGGGTCACCCTGACCCGTGAACAGGTGGTCTAACTCTCTCATGTCTTTTGTTCTGCAGGTGCAGACGTTGCGGCGCCGGCCAACTCTTCCTCCCTGCTCAGTTATTTCTGCTCTGAGGTCTTTCCCATCCAGCTGAGCCTCGTCATCATCAGCTTCTCCTTCGTTCCCGCGGCGATCTTCATCCTGTGGGTGGGCTGCCAGCGGTGGAGGAGCCAGCGCTCCGGAGGAACCAGCCACTTCGACGTCTTCACCTACAACGTGGTTCTGCTGGACCTGCTTGGTATCGCAGCGATCGCCTTCATGTTCTTTGGCAGCACCACTCATGACTCAAAGGTGTGGCTCGCAGGAAACTTCATGTTGGGTGTTTCCTCCACGGGTCACACGCTGTTTCACATCCTGACCTGCATGGAGCGCTACCTGGCTGTCGTCCATCCCATCTTCTACCTGCGGCTCAGAGGATCGGCGGCCGCCTCCGTCAGAACCGTCACCATCGGCTGTGTCTGGCTGCTCTGCTTGGTGGTAATGGCTGTCACTCAGTGGTTCCACACTTTATTTGCCTCCATCTCCTTCGTGCTGATGTCCTTCACAGCTGCAGCGTTCGTCTTCTGCAGCCTTTCTGTTCTCGTCGCGCTGCGGCGTCCAAAGCCAGGCCAGGCGGGCGGGAACAGGGACGGCGCCGACCAATCAAAGCGCAGAGCTTTCCAAACCATGATCCTCATCACAGCGACTGTGTCACTGAGGTTCATCAATGGTCTGATCACCTGCTTACTGATGATACTACTGGAACCGTTTGGATCCGTTTTCTGCGCTGTTGGCTGGTCTTCGCTGCTGCTCCTGTTCCCCAGCAACCTGCTGTTACCTCTGCTGTTTCTGCAGAGGATGGAAAAAACACAAATCTGTGGACAAAGTCAGTGATTCAGCATTAAACTCAACACAGAATGAAGTCAAACATTAACTGGCAAACATATGAAAAAGGGAGTAAATGGATGATGGATGATGGATGGATGATGGATGGATGGATGATGGATGATGGATGGATGATGGATGGATGGTGGATGGATGATGGATGGATGATGGATGGATGATGGATGGATGATGGATGGATGATGGATGGATGGATGGATGATGGATGATGGATGGATGTTATATGATCATATTATTTTCAAACAATAGACAATAAAAATACTGGAATAAAAACTATATTTTCTATTTAACTCCAGTTTAAAAATGAGTAAAAATAATTTGTTAAAATATTTTACAATTACTCTTAAATGATAAAGTTAATCTGATATTACATCCAACTAATAAATATAACTTTGATTAAAAACGTCTCGCCGTCAGTCAGAATAAAATGCATTTGAATAAAAACAGTTTTCATTGAGTTCTGCATGTTTGCATCATGCAGAGAGAAACATTTGGATGCTGGAGCATTTCCAGCCATTTCATGTACAGATGATGAATCATAAATCTGCTCCACGTTAAACAAATGAAGAATTTGCATTTGCTAGTTTTGCATTTCTGCTTATTATCTAGAAAAAGCAAAAACAAAAGAGTTCACCACCCAGTTTCTTTTCATTTCTTTTATTTTTATTCATTAGTCTAAAAAATTATGACAATAATTAATAAACTTTCATTTAAATTTTTGCTTTATGCTGCTGAGAAATGGCAATGTTTATTTTTAAAGCTTAACAGTTAATTAATGTTTAATTACACATTTAGTTTTCCACACAAAGTTTTTAACGTTTTATTTAACAATCGCTTCAAAACAATCTGATTTAAAATATTTTTCTCAGTAACTCCAGAACCAAAGTTTATCTATATTGAGTTTATAATTGAGGTCAGGAAACCTGTGAACTTTGACCTGCTGGGAATTGATTCACTCAGATAAACTGAAATAAATTCTGACCGGGAGAAGAAAACGGGTCGGAACTTAGTGACGTTGATCATTAAAGAATCAACGACATTTATTGATTTTTTACTTCATGACAGATGAAGCATCAGATGCAGAGACTGACGGATATCGGCCTCCTCAGGCCTCAGGAGGAAACGTTGGATATTCGCCTGAAACTAAACGCTGAAACGTCTTCGTTCACAACTTCTTCTGATCGGAACATTGGAAATATAATCCAAGTGAAGGGAAGGAAACCCAGATGGAAAATGAAGAGAGATTAAAATCTGGAGGAAGGCAGTGGACATGTTAATCTGAAATAGGTTAGAAAAATAAAATTATTCATTCTTGTGTTTGTTTAATTCGTCTCACTGAAGAGTTATTGATTCTATCCTGTTATTATTACTATTATTATTATTGTTGTTGTTGTATCTTATCACCCCTGATGCTTATGATGTTCATTTGTTCCTTCACAATAAACTCAACAAAATAAACCGTTATTTATTAATCATTTCTTTAATAGTAAATTAATAATCCTAATAATTGTTATTACATAAGCAAACGTTGATGCAAATGAGACGACTGCCTGCTTTCAATGCGTTTTCCATCCACAGTCAGAGGAGACAGTAAATCATGAGTTTGTGTGAAATATGCAAACTGAACCTCTGCTCCAGTCGTCACAGCTTCACAAATAAATCCTGTTCATTTCCACGGCAACGTTTATCTGAGCTGCAGCTCCGAGAGGAAGCAGAGGAACCAGGTGAGTTCAGACCGGATGAAAACGAGCCTCTGATTTCTGCTGCTCTCACAGGAATCATTTCACTTTACAGAGACATTGAAAGGAATATTTAAAAATAGCAAATCACTGTGTTCAATTATATCTTCTTTTTTACATTTCAGTTGTTAATCTTTCCCTCTGCTCCTCAGATGGAGGGATCCTCCAACTCCTCCGCCCGTCCGCAGCGTGAACTCTGCAACCCCTCTGAGAAAATCTCATTCATCAGCAGCCTTTTAGTTGTTTATGTGTTATTGTTGCCTCTTTTCCTCTACGTGGTCGCCGTCGGTTACCAGCGATGGAGGAAAGACGGTTTCCTGGCTCCTTTCACGACGTGGCGCCACATCGACGTGTTCACCTACAACGTGGTGCTGTTTGACCTGCTGAATATTTTGGGGACTTTTGTTTTGTTGTTTGGTTTGATCACTGGGGAATCAGGCGTACAGGCAGCAGGAAGAGGGATGTTCAGCATTTACTTTGCAGGTCAGACTCTGTTCCACCTGCTCACCTGCATGGAGCGCTACCTGGCCGTCGTCCATCCCGTCTTCTACCTGCGTGTTAAAGGCCCTGCAGGCGTCAGAGCCAGAAACGTCACCGTTGGATGTGTTTGGCTCATTTCCATCCTGATAATGGTTCTGATCATGGAGCGCGTTATTTCCTTCGCTGCCATGAACGGGTTGCTTCTGTCCTTCACGTCTCT
The DNA here is from genome assembly GCA_911649635.1 of Poeciliopsis gracilis. NCBI lineage: Eukaryota > Metazoa > Chordata > Actinopteri > Cyprinodontiformes > Poeciliidae > Poeciliopsis > Poeciliopsis gracilis. Next base: position 412,716 of record CAJVRI010001274.1, read on the forward strand.
TGCTTTCTTCTTCTGCAGTCTGTCGGTTCTCTGCGCTCTGATTGGTCCAGGGCCCGGCGGGCCCAGAGAGCGGGTGGACCAATCAAAGAAGAGAGCTCTGAACACCATCATGATCATCACCGTGACTCTGTCCCTCAGGTTCATGAGCAGCCTCATCACCTCTGTCATTCAAAATGTTGCTGAGCAGTTTGGAAATGTTCCCTGTTTCATTGGTTGGCCGCCCAGGTGGTTCTTCCTGCCCAGCAGTCTGGTTTTACCCCTGCTGTTTCTGCACAGGGCAGGAAGACTGAACCTCTGTGGGGCAAACGTCAAATGAAACGGCATTTATAAAAATACTGGCTCAAATGTCTCTGGAAATCCTGACCTGTAGTGTGAAGCAGAGAACCGTATAACGCCCCCTACTGTTAATCACAAGATCAGCCACTTCCTGTAGATCCGTCACAACTTCCTGTTTGTCTTAAGGAGACTGTCGACATTATTATTACAGATATTAGTCAATGAAAGATTGTATTCCTGAAGAGGACAATAAAAAAGGATTAAAATTCAGAAAACATTTATAATATATTCCACTAACAGACGAGAAGAGATGATTTATGTTGAACTTTCTTTGTTCATAAGAGATAAAATATCTGCTGAATTTACATGTTTTAATTGTTTATTTATAAATATTTCATGTATTTTAATTTTAAAAGCTTCATCTGGCTGAATCTGTACAATATTAATAAAGACATTAATTTAAATCAAACAGTGACATTTCACTGAACTCCTGTTTGGTTCTCTGACCTGCAGAACCCGAAACTTTTCTAAATTAATTCAATTAAATGCAACTTTACTGTCCTGCACATTGTGTAAATAAACAGCATTTGTTTTATTAATCATTTTATATAGTTTTGTCTCTTTAAACAGGATCACCTCATTAACATATTTGATCAGATTATATATTGCAGCCCTTTTTTATATTTTACCAAAACTGTTTAATTTAAATTGTCAAACATTTACTATTTATGTGCAGTTTTAATTTTATGACAGGACGGCGGTTTGAATAATTTCCTGACATGCAAAACAGTAAAATCAGACGATGCTGTAATTTTGCTGTAATTTTGTTGTAATTTTGTTGTAATTTTGCTGTAATTTTGCTGTAATTTTGCTGTAATTTTGCATATACTTTGTATTTTGTGAATTATGGCTTCTGGCAGTAAGATTGAAAAACTAGATGTGATTGATGGCTCTGCTTTACAAGTGAAACATGCAAAAAGCTTCTTCTGTCATCGTGACATAAACAAATAATCCAGAAACTTTATGTGAGTCTGAAACTCTGAGGCGACCAGAACCAGCCGCCCGACCAGGTGGGTCAAATCTGAAGCTCATCGGTTTAAATTTGATTTGAGCTTTTATTTCTTTTTGTTGTGTTGCAGCAATAATATGTGTTTCATTTTATTTATCTGATATAAATGATGCAGGTTTAAGTTAAACAGACGTAATAAAAGGTGAAAAACATAAAAACAAAACAAAATTAACTTCTAATATGGGAAAATGTTTTGTTGTAAGTGGATAATCTGCCAGTGAAACTGAATATTTTTATGAATATTAAGAATAATTTACTTAAAACACGACTATATCTTGTCAGTAAAGTTACTGTTCAGTAAGTTTTGCCTTATTTAACGAGCACTGAGATATTTGGACTGGAAACTGGACCAATATATTTGGTGATTCTTTGTGTTTTGCAGTGACTTTGTTGTTTCTTTCTTTTCCATTTCCAGACATCGATATAAATGTTGCTGCTTTCTCACTCGTCCAACTCGTCCCTCCGGCCTCTGCTTGTGTTCTGCACGGCTCCTCACACTCTATCAGTCATGCAAAGCCTCCTGGCTGTTTATGTGCTGCTGTCGCCTCTTTTCCTCTACGTGGTCGCCGTTGGTTACCAGCGATGGAGGTCAGACGGTTTCCTGGCTCCTTTCACAACGTGGAGCCACATCGATATCTTCACCTACAACGTGGTTTTCCTCGACCTGTTCAATATACTCGGGACGTTGTTCTACTTTCTTGGTGCCGTCACTGAAAACCCAGGAGTCCAGCTGGCAGGAGATGGAATATTTAACATTTACTTTGCAGGTCAGACTCTGTTCCACCTGCTCACCTGCATGGAGCGCTACCTGGCCGTCGTCCATCCCGTCTTCTACCTGCGTCTGAAAGGCCCAGCAGGCGTCAGAGCCAGAAACGTCACTGTTGGATGTGTTTGGCTCATTTCCATCCTGATAACGGTTCTGATCGTGCAGCGCGTTATTTCCTACTCCATCATCAACGGGTTCATTGTGTTCTTCATGTCTGTAGCGTTTGTTTTCTGCAGCCTGTCTGTTCTCTGCGCTCTGGTTCGTCCTGGGCCTGGCGACCGGGACCAGAACCGGGTCCAAGACCAGGTAAAGGAGAGAGCTTTCCATACGGTGATGATAATCACCGCGACTCTTTTCATCAGGTTCACCAGCTTCTTGATCAGCGCCGTCATTCAGAAACATCTTGGAGATGAGTTTTGTTTGATTGGCTGGTCTTCAATGTGGTTCTTGGTGCCCAGCAGTCTGGTGTTACCTCTGCTGTTTCTGCAGAGGGCAGGAAAACTGCCCCCCTGTGGGGCAAATCTCAAATAAATACATCACCTTAATGTCAACACTGGATCAAATAGAAAGTCAAATGTTCTTTTTGTAAATAAATGATCTTCCATGAGGGATAAATCCTTGAACCAAAGACGTGATTAAACTATTTCCTGCTGTTAAATGTGAGGTGATGCAGTTGCAACATTTAGGGAAAATTCTCGGTTCAGTTTCTGTAAGTGTGAAATAATCACAACGAACTAGAAATATAGATTAGAAGAAAAGCATTTACAAACCACAGCACAAGAGTGACAATCAGATATTTTTGTTGTTTTCACTGAAGCAAAATCAATAAATAAATGAGTTCTGGGTTCGTTGTTTCAGTGTTTTCTCTCACTATTTAATTTAACCTCTAATAATTATTGATCGATCGGCATTGGGCATCAATAACGATAGTTACATTACATCTGGTGTAACATAGGACAGTAACTCTCCTTTAAATGGGCAAAATAATGAATAATGAAATCAGTAAACGGTTTGGGGTTTTCAGGTAAAACAGAAAAAACTGATGCAGGTGAAATAGGTGAACAAACGTCTCTGCCAAAACCTCAGGAAGGAAATTTGTCTGTTTGAAAAGTGGCTCAGAATCTCCAATATGACGTCATCATCATCATCATCATCATCATCATCATCATCATCATCATCATCATCATCATCATCAATTAGCAGATTTGTTGCTTTGTATTTGTTACCATCCTAGTAACGAAAGAGCCAAAAACAAACAAACAAACAAACAAACAAACAAACAAACAAACAAACAAACAAACAAACAAACAAACAAACAACTCTAAATATGTTTGTAACAATAAATTTACTCTGTGGAATAATTTGAATACTTTATTACGTTTCTTGTCTCACATTTTGTAAATTTTTTGTGTATATTTACGCCTGGATAAGCAGCTTTGAACATGCATGACTCATTTCCACTGTGGACACAGAATGAGGCTCACATTCAGGTCAGTTCCAATGTATTAAATCAAAAACAGCACATTAAAAAATGCTGCATGTGGAGAAACAGGTAAACTTGTTTTGTGCTCAGCAGAGGCTCTGAAAGGAGTGAAGGGATGATTTACATCCACCAGGGGGCGTCCTGAGCTGCCCTATAAACATCACTTTGTTGGAAAATTTACATTTTGAAAACTTAAGAAAACTTCTTCAGTCTTACATTATAGAAAAATAAATGTAACATTTTTCTAAATATGTGTTTAGAATATTTATTTTAATGATTCTAAATAAGAGCTTATGAATAAAACGTGTAGTTTAATCAGAGGTTTGTGTCATGTTGCATATTCTCTGTATTTAGTGACTCAAAGCTTCTGGCAGTAAGATAGAAAACAAAACTAGATGTGACTGAAGGCTCTGCTTTAGAAAAGTTTTCCTTCTCGTTGTAAGAGCCGCAAATCATGAGCCTGAGTGAAACATGCAAAAACCTCCTTCTGTCATCGTGACATAAACAAATAATCCATGAAGGTTTTACAGAAACTTTATGTGAGACTGAAACTCTGAGACGAGCAGAACCAAAACCGCCCGACCAGGTGGGTCAAATCTGAGCTTATCAGTTTAAATTGGATTTTAAAAAGTGTTTCAGCTTCTGGTGTAATTATTTAAATTGATTTCTGTTGTAATTTATGAAGATTGTTTAAGAATGTCTCCTGTATGAAGAGATTTTGATCTCTGAACTCGTCACTGTTTAATTATGTTTGATAAAAAAAGATGCAGGTTTAACAAGTGATGAAAGTTTTCTGAAAGGTAAAAAACTTCAATTCTCTACAAGCTTTTAATATTTTGCCACATTTTTTCAAGTGGAATAAGAGTAAATACTTGTTTAGTAGAAGAAAATAAATATGTGGATTCAAATGTTTTTACTAATAAAAATCAGAACAGATTTTATCAGATTATCTAAAATCACCTGCAGTTCCATCTCTAACAGCTTTGTATATTTTTACAAACAAATTATCTTGTTTAATTCAAACTCAGGCAGGTTGGATTCTGGAACATTCAGACCTGAGTCAAATCATTCATTCATTCAGAAGCGACTCTTTCCAGGAAAAACCTTGAGATGAAAGGTTTCACTTCAGCCTGAAGTGAGCTCATGAAATATCAGTGAAATGTTTCCTTTGTACTTTAAGTTGTTAATGTTTCTTTTTCAGACATCGGTGCAGATGCTGCTGCCCTCTAACTCCTCCCTCCGTCCGCAGCATGAACTGTGTGTCGGTCCTGTGGAAACGCCCCTCATCCAAAGCCTCCTGGTTGTTTATGTGTTATTGTTGCCTCTTTTCCTCTACGTGGTCGCCGTCGGTTACCAGCGATGGAGGTCAGACGGTCTCATGGCTCCTTTCACGACGTGGAGCCACATCGACGTCTTCACCTACAACGTGGTGGTCCTGGAACTGCTCAATGTGTTGGGGAGTTTCTTCTATTTCATTGGTCTCATCACTGAAACCACAGGCCTTCATGTGGCAGGAAGCTGCATTTTTTCAGTTTTCATCTCGGGTCAGACTCTGTTCCACCTGCTCACCTGCATGGAGCGCTACCTGGCCGTCGTCCATCCCGTCTTCTACCTGCGTCTGAAAGGCCCAGCAGGCGTCAGAGCCAGAAACGTCACTGTTGGATGTGTTTGGCTCATTTCCATCCTGATAACGGTTCTGATCGTACGGATGGGTCTTTCCTATCCCATCATCAACGGGTTGCTTCTGTCCTTCACGTCTGTAGTGTTCGGGTTCTGCAGCCTGTCGGTTCTCTGCGCTCTGATTGGTCCAGGGCCCGGAAACAGGGTGGGCCAATCAAAGAAGAGAGCTCTGAACACCATCATGATCATCACCGTGACTCTGTCCCTCAGGTTCATGAGCAACATGATAGGTTCTGTAATTCAAAGCCTTGGAAAGTTTTCATCTGCTTATTGTTTGATCGGTTGGGCTTCAGCCTGGTTCTTCCTGCCCAGCAGTCTGGTGTTACCTCTGCTCCTTCTGCAGAGGGCAGGAAAACTGCCCCTCTCTGGGGCAAATGTCACAAGAAGCAACATATGTTTGTTTAATATCCAATGACCTCAAATATGAAAAAAAGACAATAAAAAGTGATAAAATGACTTCTATAGATTCCAGTTACACATTTTCAGTCCCAGATGATGGGAATCGTAGATCATAGTTATGTAGACGATGTAATGATGTCGTTTTGGGATTGGATCATTTTATCATTTATTTATAAATAAATAATTCTGATTTCCTCTGTTTATTTGTAGATTTGTTCTGTTTCTTTCAATCTTATTTCTGTAAAAACATTTGAGTTTCATCATGAGTTCCAGCTGGTTGTTTAAGAAAAAAAGGCTTTTTATGCTCAACAAAAACTTAAAACCTTTTACAGCAGAACTGATCATGAGAAGCTGTCACTAGGTGGCAGCAGTGCTCAAATAAAACAGGATTAATGTCCAACCCAGTAGAAGAAGAAGTCGACTGTACAGGTGGAGCAGAACTGATGCTCTACAGTTTGTGACTGTAAAAAATGGTGGAAGCAACAGAAGCAAGTAAAGCAATAAATAATAGTATAATAATAATAATAATAATAGTAATAATAATAATAGGAATCAATATGTTCAGGAATCTGCACACTGTTAACATTCCCTTGTTTTAAAATCTGGTTTAAAGAAACTCCCTGAAATACATTTCCTGCCAGAAAAACACTTTTACCAGAAAATGCTGTAATTTTGCTCTTCCTCTTGTGGATTATATTTTATAAATAAAAGATCTGGCATATAAAACGATAAATAAGTGTCTCCCCAGCTTTGGTTGTGAAAATGCTGGATGAGTTTGGAGGCCATACTTTTAATTAGGGCTGTATAATTATATTGATTTTACAATAGTTATCGATGTGTTTTTCCACCCTGGGATGGTCTGGATTTTTCATTCGTGTGTATCGATATGTTAATCCATAGGGGTCTGTACGCTTACACCGCCTCTTTACCATGTCTGGTTTGACTCCGCCTCCCCAGTCTCAGTTTCTGCTTGTGCTTAAAGTGCACATTTTAAACGACACAGCAGTTTTTAAATTGTGTTAATAGGCCAAGTAAAACCGGAGTTATGTCACTCTGCAAATAAGTAAACATGTTTTTCCGAATGTCAGAGAAATGTTCAAACTGGCTCTTCTGGTTATGTGAAAGGAAATGAGCTTCCAAACGTAAAAAACGAAACGCAACATGAGATTTCTTTGTTTTTGGAAAGCTCACATCTTCAATAAATAACGATGGGCTGTATTTTGTTGCTAAGAAACAAAGTAAAGTTACACAAATGAATGCAGTTTGGATAAGTTTATTTTCCATCTTATGGCATTGGGGTTAATAAATCACTGGCTTATTTGAAACATGCAAAAAATCCTGCATGCATCATGATGCCTGTGTTGCACAAACAGGTAACAGCAACGTTTATGAGAGACTGGAGCGCCGAGAAGACGAAAAGGACCAGAACCTCCTGCAGGGTGAGTGTTTGTAACAACTCATCTGAAGTTTGTTCATCGAGATTTGATTAAAACAATCTTTATCTTTTATTTCTTCTCGCGTTGCTGCAGTAATTTGGGTTAAAGTGGTTTTTAGTGCTGATGTTTGGGACGGTTTCTGTATGGATGGTTTCATCCTGAATTTAACGTCACGGTTCTGGATTATATGCTAAAGCTGTCAAAGCTTTTCGTATTTTTACATTTTGGTTCCACCAAGTTTAGAGGAAGAAAACAGATTATATCTAGTGAAGTTGAAGAAAATAAAACAAGTTTTCTCTGCTGTCTTCAACACATTTGCATAATCTGAAGCTTCGTCAGATTAGTTTCTGTAAAGATTAGTTTCTGTAAAGATTAGTTTCTGTAAAGATTAGTTTCTGTAAAGATTAGTTTTAGTCCTTTTTGTTTTCTTTTACTTTTCATTTTGTTGAACAAATTCCCAATTTGATTTATTTAGACCTGCATTTGAGGCTTCATGATTCTCTTGCGTCACTAATGAATGGATGATAAATGGATTTGTCCTAGTCAAAGGCTCTATTTACTAATTGGACAGTTTGGGGAAGTGACTGGATATGAATGCTGACCAATCAGATTTATGTTAATATTTGTAAAGTGGTTCACCGTTTCATCTGCCATCAGGGCCGTTTTTGGTTATTTTGACACCAAACCTGTGAAATTCAATGTTTCTGTCCTTGGTTATAGATGCTAAAGCAAATGGAGCGACTGTCCAACTCTTCGTCCAACTCTTCGTCCAACTCTTCGTCCAGCTCTTCGTCCAACTCTTCGTCCACTCTTCGTCCAACTCTTCGTCCAGCTCTTCGTCCAGCTCTTTGACCCATCCTCTGTTTCTGTACTGCCTGGGCCCTGAGACAGCACCAGTAATAATCAGCCTGTTCGTCGTTAATGTGTTACTGTTGCCTCTTTTCCTCTACATCGTTGCCGTCGGTTACCAGCGATGGAGGAAAGACGGTCTCATGGCTCCTTTCACAACATGGAGTCACATCGATATCTTCACCTACAACGTGGTTTTCCTCGACCTGCTCAATACGTTGGGAAACGTTTTGTACCTCTTTGGCGCCGTCACTAAAAGCCCAGGCGTACAGGCAGCAGGAACTGGGATGTTCAGCATTTACTTTGCAGGTCAGACTCTGTTCCACCTGCTCACCTGCATGGAGCGCTACCTGGCCGTCGTCCATCCCGTCTTCTACCTGCGTGTTAAAGGCCCAGCAGGCGTCAGAGCCAGAAACGTCACCGTTGGATGTGTTTGGCTCATTTCCATCCTGATAACGGTTCTGATCGTGCAGATAATCATCCCCTTTGCCTTGGTCAGTGCTTTGCTTCTGTCCTTCACGTCTGTAGCTTTCTTCTTCTGCAGCCTGTCGGTTCTCTGCGCTCTGATTGGTCCAGGGCCCGGCAGGACCAGAGAGCGGGTGGACCAATCAAAGAAGAGAGCTCTGAACACCATCATGATCATCACAGGAAGTCTTTCCCTCAGGTTCATGAGCAGCATTATTTCCTCCATTATCCAAAATGTGGTGCCTTTTAATGAATATCTGTTTTGTGTGACGGGGTGGAGCTCACTGTGGTTCTTGGTGCCCAGCAGTCTGGTCTTACCGCTGCTCTTTCTGCAGAGGGCAGGAAAACTGCCCCCCTGTGGGGCAAAAATCTAATGATCTTCATTTAACAATACTGGCTCAAACTGGAGCTCATCTGTTTTCAATGTTACATTTTTACCTATTTGGCTTCGTTCTCTTCGTTTCTGCTGTTTACGGGTTAGACCCACTGAAACTGTCAGGTTTCCTAAAACATTTAAACAAAAAGGACAAAGACAAGAGAGTTTAGATCTTCAAATAACAGCCAGACATGTTCTTCAATTACAGTTTCACTGAAGCAGGTTCTGCAGAACCTTCCTTTTTATTTTCCCTAGTTACAAAGCTTATTGTGTTATCTAAAGGTTTCTGTTTGGTTTTCTGTTATTTCTTCATTTGGTTTCATTTCCTGTTTATCTTCTGTTTGTGTTTCAACAGCAACAAGGCAGGAACTGAAAAACGATGAGGAAACAGCAAAACCTCACAAACACAGTGAACATGAGAGCACAAGCTAATATTTCTAACAATAACCTCCACTTTATCAATGCAGAATTAATCAATAGGTGATATAACTTTAATGATAATAGTGATAAAAGGACTTGATAAAACATTGTATGGATTACAGATTATGCTTTCATAGATTATAGATGCTTTGTGAACTGACCTTGTGTTGTTTTACATTTTTAATGGTGAAAGTTTCTCATTTACTGTTTCCACTCAGATAAATAAATGAAATCAGAAAGTTTTATTTTTGGCTTCTTATTCTCTGTTTTTCTTCTGCAAATATATTTAGGTTTCATTTTGAGATGCAAATGTTTGTTTTATTTTAACACCTGAAAAAAGTAAATATTCTAGTTTGTTCAGATTTGATAGTCAGTAAATTTAAATATTTGCTGACAAACAAATATAAATTATATTCAGTCTGTGAAGCAGACTCTGTGGGGCGACTAAAAATAAGAATAAATGTTAAATAAAGGCAGATTTTCATATTTCCTGGTTATAATTCGCAGCAGCTTCGTGTCCCGTTCTGCTGCAGCTGCTGCTGCTGCTGCAGTTGCTGCTGTTGCTGCTGCTGCTGTTTTACTTCTTAACTGAATATTATAAACTTATGATATAAACTTGTTGTTTATTAAGCTTAATGATTTCAGCTGGAACTGAAAACTGTTTTCACATGAAGTTGAAGGTAAAATAACATATTTACAGCCACAGGTGGAGCAGGTGGAGCAGGTGGAGCAGGTGGAGCAGGTGGAGGAGGTGGAGCAGGTGGAGGAGGTGGAGCAGGTTGCAGGTGGAGGAGGTGGAGCAGGTGGAGCAGGTGGCAGGTGGAGCAGGTGGAGCAGGTGGAACAGGTGGAGGAGGTTGCAGGTGGAGCAGGTGGAGGAGGTTGGAGGTGGAGGTCAGAGGTCGCTGCTTCACAGGCCATTTGAATCCAGTCGTTCTTCAGCTGTAATGGAAAATGCAAATGTTTTCCAGGAACGATCCTTCATTGCTGTAATTAATGTTTTTCCCTGAAAGAAAAACTGAGATCCAGATGAAGACAAATTATTTTGTTTTAACTCAGTGCAGAGACACAAAAAACACACACGACTCTGAGTGATGATGAAGAAAAGTTTGGGAAAAAATTCTGAATTTTAGACGTAATTTTGTAATAACTATTTATAAACATTGAAGATAATGAGATAAATTTGCAACATTTGACATCAGCAACATAGAAAGTGACAAATAGTTGCAAAATGAAGAACAAAACCAACTGGGTTTAAAATCTTTTCCATCCCGCATCTCCTTCAGATTCCGCTTTAGGAAAAGTTTGGAAGGATTATTTTTACTTTCTGGATATTCGATGTGTCTAAATATGAAGCCTTGCAAAGCAGCTTGTGGAGTTTCACACTGATAACTGAGGCGCCTTCACTGTGGTGAGTTTTAAAGGTTGCAGCATCACTGGGACTCCATTCATTCATTCATTCATTCGTTCATCAGTTCATTCATTCATTCATTCATTCATTCGTTCATTCATTCATTCATTCATTCGTTCATTCATCCATTCATTCATTCATTCATTCATTCATTCATTCATTCATTCATTCATTCATTCATTCATTCATTCATTCCTTCGTTCATTCATTCATTCATTCATTCATTCATTCATTCATTCATTCGTTCATTCATTCATTCATTCATTCATTCATTCGTTCATTCATTCATTCATTCATTCGTTCATTCGTTCATTCATTCATTCATCCATTCGTTCATTCATTCATTCATTCATTCATTCATTCATTCATTCATTCGTTCATTCGTTCATTCATTCATTCATTCATTCATTCATTCATTCATTCGTTCATTCATTCATTCATTCATTCATTCATTCATCCATTCATTCCTTCGTTCATTCATTCATTCATTCATTCATTCATTCATTCGTTCATTCATTCATTCATTCATTCATTCATTCATTCATTCATTCGTTCATTCATTCATTCCTTCATTCGTTCGTTCATTCATTCATTCATTCATTCCTTCATTCATTCTTCATCTTCATTCATTCATTCATTCATTCATTCATTCATTCATTCGTTCATTCGTTCATTCATTCATTCATTCATTCATTCGTTCATTCGTTCATTCATTCATTCATTCATTCCTTCGTTCATTCATTCATTCATTCATTCCTTCATTCATTCATTCCTTCATTCATTCGTTCATTCATTCATTCATTCATTCATTCGTTCATTCATTCATTCATTCATTCATTCATTCATTCATTCATTCATTCATTCATTCTTCATTCATTCATTCATTCATTCATTCATTCATTCATTCTTCGTTCATTCATTCATTCATTCATTCATTCATTCATTCATTCATTCATTCGTTCATTCATTCATTCATCCATTTATTCATTCATTCATTCATTCATTCATTCATTCATTCATCCATTCATCCATTCATTCATTCATTCATTCATTCGTTCATTCGTTCATTCGTTCATTCATTCATTCATTCGTTCATTCGTTCATTCATTCATTCATTCATTCATTCATTCATTCATTCATTCCTTCATTCATTCATTCATTCATTCATTCATTCATTCATTCATTCATTCATTCATTCATTCATTCGTTCATTCATTCATCCATTCATTCATTCATTCATTCGTTCATTCATTCATTCGTTCATTCATTCATTCATTCATTCATTCATTCATTCATTCATTCATTCATTCATTCATTCATTCCTTCGTTCATTCATTCATTCATTCATTCGTTCGTTCATTCGTTCATCCATTCATTCATTCATTCATTCATTCATTCATTCATTCATTCATTCATTCATTCATCCATTCATCCATTCATTCATTCATTCATTCATTCATTCATTCATCCATCCATTCATTCATTCATTCATTCATTCATTCATTCATCCATTCATTCCTCCATCCATTCATTCATTCATTCATTCATTCATTCATTCATTCATTCTTCATTCATTCATTCATTCGTTCATTCATTCATTCATTCATTCCTTCATTCATTCGTTCATTCATTCATTCCTTCTTCATTCATTCATTCATTCATTCATTCATTCATTCATCCATTCATTCATTCATTCCTTCGTTCATTCATTCATTCATTCATTCATTCATTCATCCGATCACTAGATAAAAACATGTTAATGAAGTGAAGAGACGTCACCAGCACAGCAAGTGTCACATTTATAAGTCGTTAGAAATTGAATGGTCTGTTTCCCAACAAACATCTGGATGTCTGCAGATGTCTCACGTTTCCGCAGCGATAATAAATGTGTAAATTGAATCATTTTTTCTTCCTGAGCTACATGGAGGTGATGAAGTTGCTCTTCTTCATCACCTCATCCAGCTTCTTCTTCTTGCCTGTAATCATCACAAGTTGAGTTTCCTCCAGTCAGAAATAAAACATTTTACTCTTAGAATATTCATATTAGCAGGTTTATTAAAGGCTTTGTCATTAATTTTCATTTGATTGTTTAGTCAACTTTCAGTGTTTTTTCTAAAAGTTGTTTTAGGATCCATGATTTACAACCTGAAGTATGCAAAAGTAAAAATGATGAATTGATTTAACAAATATATGAAACGACAGCTGATGTTTTTCCAGTCGTTAAATGAGTATTTGCTTGTCGTTATTCTTCATCCATGTGAAACGGCTGCAGCATCATTCATGTCACCAGACGAGCTGAGCGACTCGCCGCAGCTGAGCGACTCGCCGCAGCTGAACCTGAGCCTGAGCCTGAACCTGAGCTCCATTCATCAGTGACCTCCGGTTTGAGTCGTTGAGCCTCAGAAGTGGGTCAGTTAAAGCAGCGATCGCTGACAAAACGGTGAGTTGATCAGATTATCTGCTGTTGTTTTAAGCTCTTATTTAAAGTTTTATGCCAAATGAATTATGTTTAAATGATATTATTTTAGTTTGGGTGTTCTTGCTTCTGATAATGTGAGTTTTATTTTGTTTCTGTTTTAAATGTCAGATTCTAAATATCCACAACAAATTGTTTATAATAATAATATAATAATGAATCTAATGATTGAATCCTTGTTTGCTAATTGTGAGATTAAATATGAACATTTTGAGATGAAATCATAATTGATAAATAAATGAGATTCTCAGCTCTAAGCTGTTCATCATAAAACAGCCTGAATCCTCTTTCCAGATGTTTTACACTCTTCATCATGAGAAGAGTTTATGTTTAGTGACTCTTTCCTTTTCCAGGTGACCCAACCCTCACACTGATCATGGCTGCTGAGTCCTCTGACTTGGAGCTGACTGGCTACCTGCTGCAGTCCCGCTGTGTGAACGTCTCGCTCAGTTTCAGAGTGGTCTATGCTTACACTGGGGTCAGGTTCCTCCTCCTCCTCCCCAGCTCCGTCTTCATCCTGTACCTGGGCCTGCAGCAGTGGCGACGGCAGCGGCGGCGGCGCGTCGCCAGGCCGCAGAGCCACCTGGACGTCTTCACCTTCCACCTGGCCGTCCTGGAGCTGCTCTGGGGTTTGGGGTGCGCCTTGTTCTACGGCGCGCTGCACCTGCCGGCCGTCAGCCTGGCCGGCTTGTATCTCATGAGCATCATGTTTGTTGGAGAGACGCTGTTCCACGTTTTCACCTGTTTGGATCGATACCTGGCTGTGGTTCATCCGGTCGCTTACAAGAAACTCCAGAATACCCACGGAGTGACGGTCAGAAACGTCTGCGCTTTGCTCACTTGGCTGTGCTCCTTTCTGTGGAGTCATCTGATGCAGACATACTACCCTCAACTACCCATCATCCAGTTCTTCTGCTTCCTGGTCTTTTCCTTGGTCATGGTTTCCTTCTGCAGCTTTTCGGTTCTCCGTGCTCTGATTCGGCCCGGGCCGGGGCAGAGAGAGCGGGACAGGAAGCACGTCGACCAGATGAAACAACGAGCTTTCTGCACCGTCACGGCCATCACGGGCGTGCTCTGCTTCTGGTTCCTGGGCTTCATCGTTGCCACGTCTCTCAGGGAGTCCAACGTGTTGAGCGTCAGAGTCAGCTGCCTGCTGCACAAGTCCGTGCACTGGTTCGGCCTGCCCAGCAGCCTGGTGCTGCAGCTGCTCTTCCTGCACAAGAAGGGCAAGTTCAGCTGCCAGAGCAGAAGGAGAGCCTGATCTGGTGGATCTGGTGGATCTGGTGGATCTGGTGGATCTGGTGGATCTGGTGGATCTGGTGGATCTGGGGTTTGATCATGGAGCAAAAATCATCTGATTTCTGTTTGGTTCTCATGACGAGTGGAAACTGTGCTGATATGCTTGGATTATGCATTTTTTATGTGATCCTCTCCAAATCCAAACCTCCCAACCCAAACGCCTTGTTCCCTCTTTAAGAAAGAAAAAACGATCCTGTTCTCCACATTGCAGTGAAACGATTCTCCACCAGAGGGCGCTGTTTAATTTGAACTTTGTCTGACACTCACTTCCTTTTTCTCTTTCAAGCTTTGAACACATTTTCATTGCAATATTTTTTACATGTCAGCTGATCAGTGACCTTCAGTGAACAACAACCAATACGGAATCAATAACTAATCCCGCCCAGCCAATAGCAGCCAATCACACAAGCAAGAAGCTCAGAATACAAAAAAGATTTTACAAAATAAATTATGAATCCATCCATCATTTTTTGCCAAAATTGATTTTGGAAACAAACCCACCTGTTTATTTCTAAAATATGTTTAATTTTAAATACTAAATCATTTTGTTCTAACTTCATGTCTTTCCTGCTTTTCTTCACATTTGGAATATTCAGACTGTTAAATATGTGACAGGAAGATGTTGACGGTCGAGTTCTGCTCTGAGGAACCAGGAACAAATGGACCCCAAACTGGTTCCGCCACTGGTTTCCTGTCAGTCAACTGGTCTGGGTGGAAAACAGAGACGGAAAAAAATCTTCATCATGTTGAACAAACGACTTTTCCTTTGTCATGCCGGGGTTTAGACCTTCTCGCTGAGAAACCTCAACAAAACAGACGCAGCACTGAGGATGAGTTCAGTTCTTTACTGGTTCTGTTACTGGTTCTGTTCCTGGTTCTGTTGGTTCTGCTGGTTCTGCTGGTTCTGCTGGTTCTGTTGGTTCTGGTGGTTCTGTTGGTTCTGTTGGTTCTCTTGTTCTGCTGGTTCTACTGGTTCTACTGGTTCTGCTGGTTCTGCTGGTTCCTTCCTCCACTGAGTTTTAATTGGACCAGGAAATTCTCCCCTCCAAGCAAACCCAACGTCCCTCTAATGTTTCATTGATGATGCAAAGCGGCTTCAGCTCCATCATTAATCACCGTCTGAATCACGTTGCAACAAACTGATCGCAGGTTGAACTTCAGCGCCTGATGCTGAAATCACGACTGCATTTCAATCGGCTGCAGCAGAAAGTCGAATGAAAAGCTCCTGCTTTCCACCAAATATTGATTTCTGGCTCTTCCTGAGGTAAAACATGAATATTGTTGTTTCTGATCGAATATTAACTTTGCATTATTTGAGGTCTGAAAGCTCTGATGACCATTTCTCATTTAATACTAAATATTTGCTTGGAGTTTCAGATTTGTGTTGTCAGCAGTTCATGGAGTAAAAGAACAAAATTCATTTCACTCAAACTGATAAACAGTAAAATCAGAGAACGGATCATTAAAATGATTTCTTCGTTTCTTCCAGAGCTCTAAACTTATTTGCTCATTAGTAAAGCGTTGAGCTTTCCTTGTGATGAAAACATGATTTTAAATAAATCATTTATATTCTCACTGTAAATCCAAACTTTAAGGGATGAAAATGTTAAAATATTTCAACATTTTTGTTGCACCTGCAGGTTTCACCTGCTGCTCTGATCATTTCTAATCGTCACATTGAGACAAACATCAAAACGTTCATAAAAATGTCTTTTCCACAAAAAAATGAAACAAAAACAATTTGCAGGTTGATATAAAGCCATGAATTATTTTAGAAAACAGTTTGTGATGCTTTATTCTTCTATGGATTCAGTACTGAGGAAGTTGCTTAATATGTTTCTAGACTTGGACATCAGATCTCCGTCATCATGCAGGTTCTGGATATTTCATGTTTTTATATTTCTGACTTTATTTTGATTTCCTTTTCCTTCCAGACTCGGTCGTCTGGCTGGACCACCAACATGTCTTTGCTCCGTTTTCCAAACGCCTCCCTGGAGTCTGGACCTTCTCGCTGCAACAACACCGACGGCTCACTCATCGGCCTCTCCTTGATTTCCACCAGAGTCTTCCTCCTTCTCCCAGTGTCGCTCTTCATCCTCTGCCACGGCGCCCGGCGCCGGCGCCGGCGCTCCTTCACGGCGATGAGCCACTTTGACGTCTTCACCTTCCACCACTGCGTCCTGGAGCTGATCTGGATTCTGGGTGTTGCGTTGCAGTTTCTCGGGTCAGCGTTGGACGTTGAGGTCGTGTTCATGGCAGGCGTCTACATCAATAGCTGCATTATCCCAGGAGAGACGTTGTTTCATGTGCTCACCTGTCTGGACCGTTACCTGGCCGTGGTTCATCCGGTTCTTTATGTTAGCTTACGTAGCAGCCGGGGCGCTTCGGTCAGGAACGCTGCCGTTTCCGGTGTTTGGTTGTTGTGTTTTCTGTTTAGCTGTGCAGCAAACAACTTCAGCTCTGTGATCTACATCAGGATGTTCGGTTGCTTTCTGGCCGGCTCCGTGCTCCTCATGTTTTTCTGTGGCGTCTCGGTTCTGTGCGCTCTGATCCGTCCAGGCCCGGGAGAAAAGGCGGGAAACAAGAAGCTCGTTGACCAAACCATCCTGCGGGCGTTCGTTACGGTCTCCGCCGTCACCGGCGTCCTCTGCTTGTGGTCCGTTGCGTTTCTGGTGTCCTGTTTGTTAAGCAGCTCTAAGCTGGTGGCGGAGAGCGTTTCCTGCGTTCTGGAGGTTTCTGTGCTGTGGTTCAGTTTGCCCTGCAGCCTGATCTTACCTCTGCTTTATCTGCTCAGAACCGGAACCCTGCAGTGTGGACCACAGATCGACGGCGAAATCAACTAAACATTTCTGATTCAAACTGAAGAATCGATCAAATTCAGGTTCAGAAGTGATGAGATTTGTTGAAAGTGGTTCAATCAAGAAGAAACTATTCATCACTGCAAACAAAATAATCAGGAAGTTAAACATCAAAACCTGCAAGTTCATCATTACTTCAAATAATCGATCATTTCAATCTATTAGGAAATCTCTGAGTGGAAATATTTCACTCCTGAAATGATTTAAAACATCAGACAAACATTAATGAACCATCATTACATCATTTCATTATTAGAAATGTTCCTGTGATCATTAATAGGGAAGTTTTTGAATTGAAAGATGTTTGACATAAAACCGACCAGCTTTTATTTCCTCTGATGTAAAATCTGATGCTAATTATTATTATTTGCCACTTTATCAGGTTTCTGCAGGTGATGCAAATGTTTATTATATAACGTCACTATTAAACATTAAACTTGTTTATGAAAATGTGCATAAAGTCATTTGCAGCTTTGATTAATAGTTAACTTGTTATCCACTCTGAACCCGGTTCTGGTTCTGCTGGAGGTTTCTTCTTGTTAAGGAAAGTTTTTTTCCCATCTATTGTTCCTGCAAAGTCCCAGACTGAATTTAACTAACAATAAACCAACCAATCAATCAATAAACCAACCAATCAATCAATAAACCAACCAATCAATCAATAAACCAACCAATCAATCAATAAACCACCCAATCAATCAATAAACCAACCAATCAATCAATGACTGGATAACCATCCTGGAGGCAGCAGGTCAATAATCTGCTTTCCTCAGATTAAACATTTTTAATTTGGTTGAATAATAAGCTGAACTTTGTCTTCGTTGTGTTTTGAGATGTTTTAATATAAACAGAATTTATTTGAATTGATAAGTCGTGTAATATTTATTGAACATAAATCCACATTGAAACTATTCATTATGTCATCAGAAACTTCTGCTGTTGAGCTTTAATTTTCTTTTAGTTCCAGAAAATGTGATGTTTATGTTCATGATTGAGCAAAATGATCATTAATATATGCAGATAGTTAGAAACCATGAGTTATGAATGGAAGATACTACTACTACTACTACTACTAATACTAATAATAATAATAATAATAATAATAATAATAATTATTATTATTATTATTATTATTATTATTATAACTTCCTGCTTTGTAAGAAAAAACCTCTGAAGTTATGAACCTGCATTCTGCTCAGTGACCAGCAGGGGGACCTCATCTGGGTTTTTGTTTTGTTTTTTTGCTGCTTGTTGGTTTTGATCATTTTGTTTTTACTGGTTGAAATGTAAAATATTTATTTTTAATTGTAATAGTTTGAGTGTTAAAATATGTTGATCATATTCTGGTGAAATAAATCAATAAAATTTATGATTCTTTGTGTCTTTTGTTTCCATGGTCGAGTTAAAACAGATTATCTTTGTTTAAGGTTTATAGCAAACAATAAAAATGATTTAATGTAATATTTATGTTAGTGAACTAAATCAACATAAGTTTGATTTATTTCACATCTGGCTGTTTTTGTGTAAAGAGTAACTTCCTGGATAAACATCACTTCCTGATATTCAGCTGAAATTAGAAGGTTGTTTTCAATTTCTACTGATTCAAAACTTTCATAGAGCAACTTTAGACTATTCAGTTTCACACCAAACATTTTATTTTATTAAGTTCATTTAAACAAGCAGACATTTGGCCATCTTGTATTTAATGTGTTAAGTGTTTATATCTGTCTAAAGTGTAAATAAATTGATATCTGCTCTGACTAAGTATTTTGTAAAACAATCACACTGCTGCAATGTTTATGAAGGTTTATGGTGAGAGTCTTCCTGCCTTCCTGACTCCCAGTTCATATTAAATTTTCAGCAGTAATCTGATGTTTACTCTGCAGTTCAGCCACAGCAGGAATAAATTCAAATGTTTTCCAGGCTGCAGCTTCGTCACGTTGAGCTGAAACAACACAGACGGCCGCAGGAGAGGAGCTGGCAGGTCACATGCTGGACGCTCCGATGAAGGACAAACGTTTCCTATTAATGACAAGTTAAAAAATAGAATATCAAAACAAACATGTCAAAGTGCCAGCAGCTCATTAAATTTAAGTTTCCTTAAGAAAAAGTAATAAAACAAACAAACTGAGAGATGCACAAAATGAGTTTTTCCTTCCCTGAAAACTGAAAATGTGTTTAAGTCGGCGCTGATTGAGGCCCCATCATGCAAAGGGCCGTCATTTATCATACTGGGACATGGATCTGTATTTAAAGCTCAGACAATCTGCAGGCCAGGTGAAGCAGGACAGTTTGGGGGAGTCGCGCTGCAGCAGGTAGGTGCTGGGGGAGTCGCGCTGCAGCAGGTAGGTGCTGGGGGAGTCGCGCTGCAGCAGGTTAGTTACCAGAAATAAAGGGATTTTCTGAATGAGAAATGAGGCCTGAGAAAAACAAAATGTAAAAAATAACAGCGTCGCGTCTCCACCAGGGAGCTGCAGGGGTTTATTTTAAGGTCAAAGTTCATGAATGACTAGAGAGTTTATGCAGTAGCTTCAGCTCCTGTAGGACAAACATGGTGATCAGTTTTATTTCCTGAAGAAGGAAACAGTTTTGTTCATTTATCAGTCAGAGTTTTACTTTCATGTTAACATCAGAGACCAAATCCAGCCTCGTTTCCATCTTCGCTCAGAAGTTCAGAAGCTCTTTTCCTCATAAACTCCCATTATCAAAGCAGTTCAATAACCGCTTTGATCAATCGAATAACTCAGAAGAGACGATTTCTCTACAGCGGATCTTTATCATACAGAGATCTAGAAAACTGAAACTTTTTCTAGAAAAAATTTGAAACTTTTGATTAAAAATTTGATTTTTTCTAGTAAAAATTTTCTGGAAAATTTCTAATATTACTTTAAACTCTAATAATTTACGCTGTAGCAGAATTTGCATATTTATTTGTATTAATATAAAGGCTTTTCAGTTTCTTCAAATGAATAAATTTATTTTCACTGATAAGAACAGGATGTGCATCACATTGGTATACATGTATATATACATATATATATATATATATATATATCTGTATATAAGTTTAAGACTAAAAACTGATTTTGTTAAAACTTGGTTATAAAAACATAAACACTTTGTTCACATTTCATGTTGGTTCATGTTGGTCACCATGAGACAATGTTATCTCTTAGAGAAGAGATAGATAATGAGACACACTTCATAGCACCGTGTTAGGAAATTAGAGATAAACTTTTAACACATAGACGAGTCGTATGTAATTTTAAAAAATGGCCATAAAATGTTAGAAAAGATTCAACTTGTTGGGATCAAAGGTTCTGATGAGTTTATGTTAATAAAACTAACAGGATGTGCAGAACCAGCTGTCTTCACCATCTGCATTATTTTCTGTAAAGTGTGTTGAAACAACCTTCATTTATATAAATCAACTCAAATATATTAACTGATTGATTATTGAATAGAAATGTTTAATTTGCATAAATAGGATCTTCATGTCCAATTCTTTAACTGCAGTTTCACAATATTTTAATGGCTCCTCCTTCCTGTCTGTCCAGATCCACACTGACCATCCATTCAACATGTCAGCCAACTCGTCTTCCTCCTACTCGTCTTCCTCCTACAACTCGTCTTCCTCCTCCTACTCGTCTTCCTCCTACAACTCGTCTTCCTCCTTCAACTCGTCCAGCCCGTTGGGTCAAACAGACTGTGACTTTGTAAGCCTCCTGTTCCTCACCTCTGCATTCAGCATCAGCAGAGCCGTCCTCATCCTCCCTCTGTCCGTCTTCGTCCTGATCCTGGGCGTCCATCAGTGCAGCTCCTCCAAAGCAGCGAGTCACTTCGACGTCTTCACCCACCACCAGGCCGTCATGGAGCTGCTCTGGGCTCTGGGGGCAGGTCTCGTTATTCTGGGGGTTTATTTTCCTCTCCCACATCTTCCAGTTTGCGGCTACATCTTTAGCAGCGTCACTTACTTTGGAGAGACCCTGTTTCACATTCTCACCTGTCTGGAGCGTCACCTGGCTGTGGTTCACCCTGTGGCCTACAGGGGGCTCCAGAACCGCCACGGCGCCGCGATCAGGAACGGCTGCGTGGTTGCGTCCTGGCTGCTGTCCTGCATGTGGGCCTGTCTGATGGCCTTTTATAACAGCGTGATACTCATGATGGTGTTCTTGTGTTTCCTGGTTCTGTCTCTGATCATCATCTCAGTATGTAGCTGCTCCGTCCTCTGTGCGCTGATGCGACCCGGCCCGGGGGACGGAGACAGAACCAGGGGCCAAATGGACCAGATGAAGCAGCGGGCCTTCTTCACGGTCACAGCCATACTGGCGGCGGTTTTCTTGTGGTTCTTTGCATTTGTTATTGCCACCGCTGCTAAAACCGCCAACGTGTTCAGTCCAAGCGTGAACTGTGCGATTGATTATTACGTGGTGTGGTTTAGTCTCCCCAGTAGTTTGATTTTACCTTCACTCTACCTGCAGAAGAAAGGAGCGTGGTCCAACTCATAATGGAACAGCTTATTATAAATCAGATGATCTGGAGCCAAATCAAGTCAAAGTCATCATAACTAAAATATCTAGTGGTTTACACATAGTTCATATTCTGTGGTTTTGGCTAAACTTATTCATCCATGTCCATCAATATTCAGACAATCCATCCTCCCTGAACAAAGATGTGATTCAAGGTAGAAGAGGAAATATTATTAAATCTAAATTCAGACATTTTTAGTACCAAAATAAGATCATTTGACTTTGAACCATGTTTACATGAAACAGATTTGCCCTAATTTATTCATACATGTAATGCAAACAACCTGAAATATTATAAAACACAACAAAGTCTGTCATCCAACATTTTCAAAAATGGAGTTAGAAGATGTAAACATTTAGTTAATGGAGTTGTGCAGAAGATGGTGAGCATGGCTGAAGCAGTGCTGGGCTACAGATTCAAACAGTTTATTGTTCAGAAATATAACAGGGTTTTTTGTTGCTGTTTTTTTTATTATTGTGTTATTTATTTTTCTAATTTGGCATTTATTTGTGTGAATAATCACTGAATAAATTGGTTTCTATGCTTAGAAATAGTGAGTGATATAATCCATAAAGCCTGTTCCTCCACTGAGTTTTATTAAAGTGCATATTAATTGGCTGCTTATTGGATTTAATGTGTTTTAGTTTGTAAGCTTTTCATGTTAATGACTTTCAGGTTTTCACTGGTTTCATATAAAACAAACATCATATGATTCTGATTCCTGTCTGTTTATTGATTTTTGATTTTTACATCATTAAATTGTTGTTAAAGGTAAAAATGTTCAATGTTTACATTTAACCAGTTGGTTTCGTCTCATTTTGTCAGCTGAAATTAGCGATTAGCTTTCACTGCCACCAGCCTGGTGAGTTAAAAAAACAACCGTTTTGTTTCTCCATAATTAATGATCGTCTCACCATGCAGGAAGGAAAAGGTTGATCGAAACCACTGAGACGTTAAATACTAATCAGAAATGTGTTTCTGTGAGGGAACCTTCATCGGCGCCGACAAAGCTTCTGCATGAAATTAAGAGTTATTCAGATTTAAACCGTCATAAATCTGGTTTCAATCTGGTTTAAACCAGATTTAAATCTGTGTCTCAGAACTGAAGGAGCTTTTGGACATTTTCATAAAAACGTTGCAGCCTGGCTTCACTGCAAATCACATTTCTGGATAAAACAACGTTATGCTACAATCATATTTACCTCAAATGTCCCACTTGAAATGCATTCGGTCTGATGCTGCATTACTTCCTGTTTGGTAATAAAGCAGAGAGGATTTTTATTTGCTTTGAAAAACTTTAAATACAGAAAAGAAATTCAATTTAACTCAAAAATAAAGTGAAACCAGATCAAAAATAAACTTTATTTTTGGTTTAGTTTTAGTTCACTCAGATAGAGAAAATCTCAATAAAATTTTACATTTAAAAACCTGTTTTATTTTGTAAATGTCCGTTTGGCTTGTCGCCTTGTAAACTTTGTTTTGGCTCATCTTTGCTAAAATGACGTGAACCTTCACTCGCTGCTCCAGGAGCCTCCATTTGCCTGCTGGGAGTTTTTCCTTTTGCATAAAGTCCTGGTCCAATCCTGTTTGACTCGGCATCATTTGTGATCCTGTCACATCTACATGATTGATCACCTTCACTGTACAAACAGGGCGCAGCTATAAACCTGCACACCTGTCAGCGCTGACTGACAGCAGGCGAAACGGAAACCATTAATCACTTCTCCAAAGGTCAGTTCCTCCACTCAATGATTTATCAGCTTCTTATGGCTCAGCTGGAATTATAGACATAAACATGAGTCTGAAGGTTTGCAGAGGTTTTGCTCTAGAAATGATTTTCTCTTCTAAAAATTAATATACATGAAGAAAATGATCAGCTGGATTCATTGTGATGAATCACTGAATAAATGATTTAATTGTTAACTAATTTATTAGCCAGTTAATTACCTGGAGTGGAAACTAAACAGTCTGTTTACTGAAAGAAAAACATATTCAGAATCAAAACTGTACAACAAATTTTCAGCTTTTAATTTTCTGCCCAGAAATCCTCAAGTTTCAGTTTCAGCTTCAAATAAACAAAATGTTTCATTTTTCTGCTACTCAGTTATTAATCTAAAGAATAATTAACAGGTCAGCGTTGACATATTCTGATGTTATTAGTGTTTGTTTGTTTATTTGTGTTTTTCCATGTATTTATAATATTGTATAAAATTATTGTATTGTATAAAATTAAATATTTTGTACAATATTTCAACTTGAATCCAGCAGCAATGGGTTAAAATATCAGCAACAAAATCTGTGAGTCAAATATAGAAACAATTAAAAATCACCAAACAGGAAGTGGATCTGATTTTTACAATCACTTGTTGTGAAAACCTTTTATTGCTGGATAATGTGGTAAAAGGTAAAAACCTGGAGTTGGATCCAAACGATCAAACTGATCATTCATTCAGATCACCAAGCCTCACGAAACACGACTTCTGTAAACAGTTTCAATGAAACAGGATGCACCAAATGAACCAAAGTAAAACTGAACATCCTCCTTCAGGCGGGAGCGTCCAGGTGTCCACTGCAGACCGGACGTTTCATGACAAACAGTTTGTTTCAGGAGAGTCTGCAGCTGAACGGCTGAACGGCTGCAGTTCTGAATAAATCTGGTTCGGATTGTTGAGCAGGGAATGTTTCAACATTTACACTAAACTGGTTGAGTTTCAGACTTTCTGATGTTTCTTTTCTTCTGCCCAGATCATCACAGGATGTCGATAAACTCAACTTTTCCCAACTCCTCCTTTGATTCGGCGGAAGTTCGTTGTGCCAACGACACGGTTTCCTCTCTGCTCGGCTTTTCCTTCATTGCCACCAGATTCCTCCTCTTCGCTCCTCTGTCCATCTTCATCTTCCACTCGGGCTTCCAGAAGTGGCAGCAGCAGCGGCGCTCCATCAGCGCGGCCAGCCACTCCGACATCTTCACCTTCCACCAGTGCGTCCAGGAGTGGGTGTGGCTTGTGGGGACGTCGCTGCACACTTTGCTGACGTACGTCGGCCTTCTCCCCATGAAGGTTCCGGGGTCTTTCCTGTCCACCAGCATCTTCATAGGAGAAACCTGGTTTCACGTCCTGACCTGTCTGGATCGCTACGTGGCCGTCGTGCATCCGGTCGTCTACAGAGATCTACGAAACACGCGCGGCGTCACGTTCAGGAACGCCGCCATCGTGGGCGTCTGGCTGCTGTGCGGCTTAATGACCTACTCCGTGAACTCAGACATGAACCCTGTGATATTTCTGATCCTGCTCCTTTCCCTGCTCATCTTGGCCTTGATATTCATCTCTTTCTGCAGCTTGTGCGTCCTGCTGGCGCTGATCGGCCCGGGGCCGGGGGACGCGGGCGGAGACAAGAAGCACCTGGACCAAACGAAGCAGAGGGCCTGCTTCACTGTCAGCGCCATCCTGGGGGTCCTCTGCCTGTATTTAATAGGGGTTTTTGTGTTCATCTGTCTGATAGGGTCAAGGGTCATGGGTGACAGCGTCAGATGTGTCCTGGAGACTTCTCTGCTCTGGTTTAGTTTGCCCAGCAGCCTGATTTTACCTCTGCTTTATTTGTACAAGTCAGTGAAATAAAACCTGAGAAAATCACATCAGGTTCAACTTTTAACTCTCGTTGTTATAGATCTAGAGTTATAGATCTATAGATCCCTAACCCTAACCCTTTTTTTTTCTTTTTTTTTTAAAAGATCTATAGATCTAGAGTTGTAGATCTAGATCTATAGATCTAGAGTTATAGATCTAGAGTTGTAGATCTAGAGTTATAGATCTAGAGTCAATGCACAGCTTCAGTTATTCCAGCTGGAACTACAGATCAGGATGACCTCTGACCTGAACCTTCAGAGCCACATAAAGTCGGTTCTAAAGTCGGCCTTCCGTCAGCTGATGGAGGATGAGAGGATTCGTGACTCAGCAGGTTTTTATCCACTGATTCCTGCAGGTTCCTTTAAATCTGGACTAGAATCCAGAAATTGTCTTTAAACCACCAGAACTGGAAATCTCCAGTTCTGGTGGTTTCCAGTTCGATATGTTCGATGTGTTTGTTTGGTGACGTTGGACAAGATGCATCACTTTTCACCTGCTTCATACCTGATGGCTGTTTGACGAGTTTCACTGTGAGACCTTTGAACTGCTTGTAAATGTAGGAATAGCCTTGACCTTTAACCTCTCATTAGGAACCAGGCTGTTTTTGTGATGAATTCGATGTAAATAGAGAAAACTCCTGGCCGGTTGCATTTTCTGTGTTGTTTTCTGTGATATGAGGTTTTGTGGTTCCAGTCAGAAGATGCAGCTTCCTGTCGGATCCGATCTGCTCCAGAAACCTGACCTGCTCAAACAACGTTTCCAGAACCTTCTGGTCTTAAATCTGGATCATATATATATATATACATATATATATGTATGTATGTCTCTATTATTCCTACATGTTGGGCGGATCGTCGCTCTGTGGTCTTTGCGCTCGTCTCTCTGCTCATCAATGATCTGTAAAAATCATTTGCCTGATTAAATTTAGCGGAAAGATCAGAATAAAACGTGTTGCTTCTGCAAAACCCTCTGAATGTTTTTCATGTTTGCTGTCAGACGTTTGTTTCCTGGTCTGTGAGTTTTAAACAGATACATTTATGACTGAGGTGAGTTTTTGTAAAAATTATTAAGTCTTTCAATGTATTTTATTATCGGGGTAAAAATTCTCATTTTGCGTTTTTAATTTTTAAATTTGGATGTTTTGGATCGTTTGTCTGTAAATAGAAAATCTGCTCCAGTTTTTAGAACCAAACCAAATTTACAGGCTGAGAACTGAAGTTATTATCAATAATATTTCCCTTACCTCTAGCAGAAAGGTGAAGTTTTTCTGGGATATTATTGGAAATATAATTTCATCAAACTGTTGGAAGCCGTCAGTCGTTTGTTTGCAGGGTTGAAAGTTTCCAGTCATTCGTTGTTTTGTGTTTCTGCCTGGAGTCGCGTTGCTTCAGGTTGCATCAATCTGGAGCCCTGAAGTTCATCTGAATCGGCTTGTTGCCATGGTTTCCAGGTCTTAAACTCCTATTAGCTGACAAATCCTCTTTGGTTAAATATTTAATATTATTTCTTGATGAAACAGTCTCCAGGTTTGCTACAATATGTAAAACTAGCAGGAAACGTGTTTCTCCTCTTTTTGTCTGATATATTCAGGAGTTTCATTCTGCTGCATGTTTTCCTGCAGAGCTGCAGAAATGAGATGAGATGTTTTCATGTTTTTAGCCTGTTTGGTTATTAATTAGACTAGAGACAGTCTAATTAATCGTGGCTGCAAAGGAGAACGTTTCTGCCAAAACATCAATAAATTCATTTTCGGCATTTTGTCACTGAGAAAATGTCCCAGAAAAATCTTGGATGTTCTCTGATTTCAACAAGTCGCACATTCCCAAGAAAGAAAAATGTTTTTATGATTTACAGGATTGAAGCCCGTGTGAAACATTGACGGGTCTGAAACATTGACGGGTCTGAAACATTGACGGGTTTCAGACCCGTCAATGTTCTGTTCAGTCCAAACCGGTTGGTTCCTCTGCTTGTTGTCTTGGTGATCATGTGACGTTTCGTTTGTCCTGCTGCTCCTCGTTTCCCCGTCCAGATGCTGGTGACCCTGAACATGTCGGGTGACTCCGCCGTCATGGCCGCCCTGAACTCCTCCCTGCTCTCCACATGCAGCTTCAGAACCTTCCTGATTCCCTTCTGGACCTTCACGGCTTTCGCTGTGGCCAACGTTTTCCTGCAGCTCCCCCTGCTGGTTGTGGTTCTGTTCCTGGGCTGCCGGCGGCGGCGGGGACGTTCCCGCGCCGCGTCCAGCCACTCGGACGTTTTGGCCTACAACATGGCCGCCATGGAGATGGCCCAGGTGTTGGCCAGCATCTGCTTCACCACCAACATCCTGATCGGAGACGAGCTGCTGGACCAGGTCAGTCAGGATGTGGTGTTCGTGGTGCTGAGCGTGAAGCCTCAGTTTCAGACGCTGACGTGCGTTGAGCTCTACCTGGCCGTCGTGTTTCCCATCTCCTATCTGCGGCACAAAGCCTCGGCCGGCGTCGCCATCAGAAACCTCAGCATCGCCTGCGTGTGGCTGAGCTGCGCTGCCTGCGCCGTTCTCACCTTCACCTTCATTCATGATGAAGGCGCTTTGATCCTGTATTTCTGCCACGTGTCGTTTCTGCTGTTTGTCATCTGTTTTTGCTGCGTTTCGGTTCTGTGGACTCTGAAGCAGCAGGGACCGGTCCGCAGAGAGCAGGCGGACAGGTCAAAGGTCAGAGCCTTCTACACCATCCTGCTCATAATGGTGGTGCTGCTGCTGAGTTTGGGCGGCGCGTCGGTCTGTGAAGCCATTAAAAGCTCTGTGGTTCACAGTGGAGAGGCTGATTGCTTCTCAGCGCAGTGCGCAGAGCTGATGACTCTGCCCAGCAGTTTGGTTCTTCCACTGCTGTTTCTGCAGCGGGCAGGAAAACTGCCCAGCTGCAAGAACCGGAGCTGCTAGAACCAGAGCTGCAAGAACCGAGCTGCTAGAACCAGAGCTGCAAGAACCAGAGCTGCTAGAACCAGAGCTGCTAGAACCAGAGCTGCAAGAACCAGAGCTGCTAGAACCAGAGCTGCTAGAACCAGAGCTACAAGAACCAGAGCTGCTAGAACCAGAGCTGCTAGAACCAGAGCTACAAGTGAAGACCTGAAAAGTTAAAAAAAAACATTTTCAACCAGCCAGAAAATAAGGACAAGTAGATTTAGAAATTATTTTAGCTGATGGCAGTAATTACTGACCCAAAGCCAAAAACAAGGATAATGCTCCAGGCTTTGGAAGAACAGCTTTCATAAAGGATAAAGGAAAGTGGCTAATGGGGTTGAACATCCGATGTTTCCATTTAACGTTTTAATTCGCTGTAAAAATAAAGCTGTTTATTCTCCCAGTCTGACTCTAAACCAGATTTTATCAGAATTTGATTTATTTGCTAGATGACAGAAAAATGTAGCACTCAGACTGCATTCCTTAAACAGTCTGACTTGAGCCAGACGTTTTTCTTCCACAGGATTTTCCTCAGTTTTCCAGACAGAACAAAGTCGGGTTTCTGGGCCTCTTTGCTCTCAGACTCCTTCATGCTTTCTGGTCTCTGCTGCAATAAATGGTTCTGGTGTCATTTGGCTGCTTTGTTGGTAATTTGGTGCCTGGTGACGTTTATTTCTCATTTATTTCTCATTTATTTCTCATTTATTTCTCATTTATTTCTCATCTGTTGTGTGAAAGTTCCTCCTGCTCAGCTTTACATGTCTGCAGGTTTTTTGTATTTTCATTTTTATGAAGACGTTTGGGTTGCAGTTAAGTTTCAAAAATATGTGAAGCAGTGATACGTTCTGTGTTTATCGTTAACCGATGAGTAAAATTAGATGCTTTAGATAATTAATTTTGCCACTGAGTTTGAGAATATAACTTTTAAAGGTGATGGGATTTTTCTATTAATATATAATCACACAAATAAAACATCCTGATGACAAGATGCCTGAGTTTTATTCTTGTTTTCTGGTTCATCAATAAACTCCATCAATACCAATACAAAATGGCTGCCATTTTCTTTCACTATTGCTGCTCCTCATAATCCACCCAGAGCTTCTCGTTAGCTTAGCATCAGTCAAAATGACGACAACCTGCAGCCGTTTGGGTCAGAATGACGTTTCTCAGCTTTATGGTAGAAATGCAGATTTATTGTTTCTGAAACTCTGCAGTCAAAAACTATTCAAGCTTTTGCACATTTGGGTTGAAAAATACATTTATTTCAACAAATGAAATGAAACACATCAATCAAAACATCAGTAAAACAAAGGGGAATAAAAACTCACTTTTTTTCCCTCTGCTGCTCTGAACTGCAGGGATTTTTCTTATATGTTGATAAAATGCATTATGAAAAACCAGGACGAGTTGCAAAGTAGAATAAAATATTTACACATTAAGCATCAGAGATGTGACAGCGACAGCTTGGTTAAAGTAAAATCATAACTTTTTGTCTGATGATTCATCACTGATTGACTTTATCAGCTGAGATTCTGGTTTGTTTCCACCATATTTCATCAGGTGATGATGTGTTTTGTCTACAGATTGAAAAATATGAATTGAAGCCCAGACAGAAAAACCACAAGCAAAGCAGAAACAAATCAGAGGGAGAGAGTTTCTGCAGAATGAGTTTCTGCAGAATGAGTTTCTGCAGAATGAGTTTCTGCAGAGCAAGTTTCTGCAGAATGAGTTTCTGCAGAATGAGTTTCTGCAGAATGAGTTTCTGCAGAGCGCGTTTCTGCAGGCGTCGCTTCGCTTCCCATGTTTATGTTTCCATAAGCGAAATGAAAAACCACTGGGATATTTTTGCATTTTGAATTTGCATCAGGCAGCAGCAGAGTCACATTCCCTCCTGTTACATAATGTGTCTCAGCTTTATGTCATAAATCACAACATTATTTCTCGGTTATTGGATGTCATGAGATTTTATTTAAACTTGATGCTGATTAAGAGAAACTGTAACTTCTACATTATTGACATATTTTCTTTTTGCAACACAACAAAAATAAATAAATACATTTCAAATACATCATCAAACTCCATATATGAACATGAATAGATGGACAGAAAAATGGATAATAATAATAATAATAATAATAATAATAATAATAATAATAATAATAATAATAATAATAATAATAATAATAATAATAACACAAGCAGAATGCAACATTTAGAATATTATATTTACTTATAAATATTGTATTATTAGACCAAAACACAGAATAAATAGGGAGTTTGTTGGCACAGTGTCAGGTGTAAAGGTCAAGGGTCGTTTGATTTTCATTCCTGTTTCTGTTTTAATCATTTCCCTGATTTTGTTCTAAAGGTCTTGCCATACAGTTTGTCATGTTCATTATTGTTACTAAGGTGTTGCCATATTCACTCAACCTTTGTGTTTTTAGTTCATTCCTTTGTTCTGATCCGATTCTTTTAGTTTTCACTTGATTTATGTTTATTGATTTGTGTTTATTAGTTGATTTATGTTTATTGATTTGTGTTAATTAGTCTTTCTCAGTTTCCTGTTTGTTTTCTCAGCTTTTAGTTTCATTTCCTGGCCAGCAGACGGGCTTCACTCCCAGCATCGATTCATAAGACAATTAAAACAGTTTGGATTAAATATTCACAGCTGAAGAGGCGTATAAATAAATCTTTAAGTTACTATCTCTACTCTTTAATGTTCCTATTTCTTCTACACAAACGATAATTTCTGGAACCAATTAGAAAAACAGAATTGAACTTTTGCAGCAGGTACAATAATGTGCAGGTGGATCATGACGCTGCTGTTCTTGGAGACACCAGACTGCAGACTAACAGCATCATCAGTGTTGAGTCATGCAGCCTGTCTGCTCGGGTCACTGCAGGTCAGTTTTCCAGCTCTGTGCAGAAACAGGACTGGGAGAACCAGACTGCTGGGAACCGACAGCCAGATTCCCAAATCCACCAAGATGCAGAGAAAGTTGATGTCAACAGCGTGAAAATCTACGACGCCCAACCAGAACAGGAGGCCGACGGCGCGCAGGACCAGCGCGCCTGTGATCGCCGCCACCATCTGGAAAGCTCTCTTCTTGGATTGGTCGCCGTCTGGCCTCTTCCCGCCTTCCTGGCCCGGTCCGGGCCGAACCAGCACGCGGAGGACCGACACGCAGCAGAGCAGCATGACGAATATCGCCACACCGAGAAGGGAAAACATGGGCGCTGCAGGGTATTCTGGGTAATACTGCCGAGTTACAGCCAAACCCCCGAAGGAAAACAGCCAGACAGCAACAGAGCTGATGTTCCTGATCCGCATCCGAACCGCGGCCCTCACATGCACGTATGCGATGGGGTGAACGACGGCCAGGTGGCGCTCCAGGCAGGTCAGCAGGTGGAACAGAACCAGGCCGAACATCGGCGGGGCAGAAAGCGTCACCCCCAGCATCAGCGCCGGCTCCCCGGTGAAAAGGTTCCCTATCGTGTACACGGCGGCGCCGAGGACGCCGAGCAGCTCCAGCAGCATCACGTTGTAGGTGAAGAAGTCGGTGTTGCTCATCGCTGCAGGCTGCTGGCGCCGCCATCGCTGGAAACCCAGGAAGAGGATCAGGGCGAAGAGCGGGCCGAGGATGACGATGACGGAGGCGGTGTAGAGGCCGAAGAGGACGCCGCTGCCGGCCGACAGCTGGCACAGCTGGTACAGAGAGCAGCTGGAGAGGGAAACTCCGGAGCAATTAGCCGCCATGACCTGCCAACAGAAACTGCATCACGCTGTATGCTGACGATGTTCATGTTTTCACTGGAAGCTTGTTGGTTCTTTTCAATGAATTTGGGCCAAATGTACCGAACAGAACCAGAACCGGTTTTATTCAGTCAGAGTAACAAGCAAATATTCAGTTTTAATGTTTCAGTGTTAAATAATTTGATCTTCAATCAGTTTAATAAACAACTGAACAATGAAACAAAACCAGCTGGAAACATGAAACTGTTTCATCTTTAATGTCAAAAATGACCAAAAACTGACATTTTTCTGCTCATTTACTCTGAAGCTTTAATTTCCTGACAACAACTGACAATTTACACAAACTCAGAACAAAACTTTCTGGAAACAAACCCTGCAGTCCATTTCCTGTTCAATGCTTCATTCTTTGCATGAAGCTTCCTGTCATTAAACGATGTTAAACCTGCTTTCAGTACCTTTACAGACGATTCCTCTGCGTATTCAAATGGATGAGGATTGTGTTCCCGTTTCCTGCTGACAGTGACTGATGAGCCTCCAGGCTGGACGCGTCATGTTAACGCCAGTTTCTGCACTAAAACAAACATCTTTGCATGTTTCGCTGCGGATCCTTTCTGTTGTTTTAGTTTCCATTAAATGTTGTGACAGACAGTCGG
This sequence comes from Poeciliopsis gracilis, assembly GCA_911649635.1. Classification (NCBI taxonomy): domain Eukaryota; kingdom Metazoa; phylum Chordata; class Actinopteri; order Cyprinodontiformes; family Poeciliidae; genus Poeciliopsis; species Poeciliopsis gracilis. The sequence continues at coordinate 445,485 of CAJVRI010001274.1, forward strand.
AGCATCAGCAGGGAAACGAGACACAACTAGAAACTTCTCACGATTTCCAGAAACTGCTAAGAGAAAATGAAAAAAATGTAAAAGTAAAGAGATGTGAAACATTTTCTGTTACTTGGTTTGAAAATGATTCTGTTAAATGTGGATATGATGAGATATTCTCATTCTTTATGCTATGAACTCTGACCTTTAGAGACAAAGAGGCCCACAGCATCACAGATCCTCCACCAGACATCCACCATACCAGATGTGACTGATCTTTATTTTCATCCATTAACCTAAAACTTGATCATAATCAGAATCCGGTACTTTAACTGAGCCTCAGGGAGAACAGAGGAGATTCTGTCACCTTTATGTTTCCAAAAATACATCAAACTAACTGGAGGAAATGTAGCAAATGACTTTATTATCAGTGGCGAGTTAACAGGAAAATACCAACATAGAAATATTTCATCTAGATTGAACATTCACCAAACATCAACAGAGAACTTTAATTACCTGAGGGACAAAATCAGACAGTCAAAAAACATGAATCTGTGTTTTATCATCAAAATGTTTTATTGGTTTCTGTTAACCTGGAAAACAGGATGGAGAAATCAGAAACTTCATTCAATATGGGCAGGCAATGTCATCTGGAACTGGCTGCTGCAGCATCCTGCTGCAGCATCCAGCAGCATCTGCTGCGTCCTGCTGCAGCATCTACTGCTTGTGATGTGAATCCCAGAAGTCTGAGCTGCGGCTTGGCAGTGAAAAAGTTTCTCCAAAGCATCAAACCACCAAACTCTGTAGCACAGCGCCATCTGCTGAGCTAATCCAAGAATCAAACCCAGATATTCTGGATCAATGAGGAAGCATAAACAATCCAGCTTTCGCTGAAAACAATCCATACATGAGAAAGATTTCTGAATCTTTATGGACTGTTTGGTGCATCGAAGCATAAATTACAGGATGAGGTTCTAGATTTCTTATTTACAGTTTCTGGTTCCTTTTTCTTCTTCAACAGTTGCAGTCGAGTCCTGCTGTTCTGTTTCTCCTCATCCTGAAGCTACAGCTTCCCTGCTCTGTGCAGGAACAGCAGCGGTAAAACCAGGTTGCTGGGCACCAGCAGCCAAACCCCCGAGTCCATCAGTCCACACAGAACCTCTGAGTCGACTGCAATGAACTTCTTCACCCCGACACAGAGCAGAATACCCAGCATCCTCAGGGCCAGAGTGGCGGTGATGGCTAAAATCATGTTGAAGGCTTTTTTCTTTGACTGGTCGGAGTTCTGCTGGTTCCCTCTAGCGCCCCCTGGCTTTGGACGCATCAGGAAATGCAGGACAGACAGACAGCAAAACAGCGTAACAGAGAAGCAAATGGCCAAACAAGGCAGCAGCAGGTTTGTTGGGAAGTTTGGCAGCTGGATTCTAATTAAAGCAGACAAACCAGAACTTATCAGCCACGCGGCCGCAGTGCTGATGTTCCTGACTCTCACTTTCACCGCCTCCCTCAGGTTCACGTAGGCGATGGCATGAACCACGGCCGCGTAGCGCTCCACGCAGGTCAGGACGTGGACAATGGTCTGACAGGGAATAACGAAGCCCAGCAGATACCCTCCCACCTGGAACAGCGTCTGAGAGCCCAGGTGGCTTCCCACAATGACCAGAGCCGATCCGAAGACATCGAAAATCCCAACGATCATCATCTGGTAGGTGAAGAAGTCGGAGTGGCTGATTGCTCCGCCTGCAGCAGCTGATGGCTGACTCCGCCATCGCTGGAAACCCAGGCAGAGGATGAAGACGTAGAGCGGGAGGAGCAGCAGGTTGGTGAAGGCGTACGCCGTGTAGACACCTGGAACCCTGCAGAAACCCGGCATCCTGGCAAAACGTCACTGACGGAGACATTGGACACGTTGAGGAGGGGAGGGACGACTGAAGGGACAAACATCAAGATGAGGGACATGGTCTGCAAAACGATGAGAAAATAAACTGAAATAAAACAACAGGAAGATGGAAAACAGTAAAAACGTTGGTCAGCATCCAGGTTCGGTCCAAACCCAACAGGAAACTGCTTGGTTTTTCTCAATGACACTGAAATAGAAGTTAGAGACACAAATATTAATAATTGTTGATTATAGCGCTGCATGGTGGGTCTGCTGACCTGCAGGAGAAACAAACAACTGATTGAAACTGTGAAAACAACAATATTTTCATATAACTTTATATCTTTGGTTGATGTTTTGATCAGTTACTCAAGTCCTGAGTCACATTTGGAGCAAATATTGTTTTAGTTCAGTGAAGATGTGGTGCAGAAATGTTGCATTAATAAATATCCTCTTAAAACAAAAACATGATTTAAACAAATTCAGTGTTCAGGTTTAACATCAGGATCTCCTGATAAAAATCTAAATTACTGAAAGTGTTGAATATTTTTCAGCATCTTCAAATATTCCCACCATGATTTTGATGGAAATTTGATTAAAAATAAAACATAAATTTGCACCAAACTTCTCATTATTAGTGTTAGTTTGGCTACAATAAAGTTTTCATGCACAGATTGTTATAAAATGTTATAAACTGTCGTCCCAAAACTATTTCAAACAACCAGCTCAATAAAAAATCCACTTTTTTCTCTCTGATGGAACTAAATGCATCCAGATCAGTTTAAACTCTCAATATTTGATCATTTTCAGTCAGATTTAACTTCAGATTATCAATAAACAGAAACAGAAAATGGGTGAAACGTTAAAACTATCGTTAGATGATTAAATGTAAATGTTTCTAACCTTCCCTGCAGTGAAACGTCCAGGCAGGTGGAAACTCCTCTCTGCAGCGTCTGGCGTGGAGCCGCTTCCCTTCCTAACATTTATCGGTAAAACATGTTGAGTGATGAAGAAAATCCTGGTTTTGTTTCTGAAACCACAAATCTCAGACGACTGAGTTTCTGAAGAGATGATTTGAATACGGAGCAGAATCTCCCAACGACCCGATTTGAGCTGATGATGTCAGAAACGCTGCTCCGTCTCCAGATCTCAGATCTGGATCAGGGGAGGTGGATGGATTTCTCCTCGTCTCGGCAGGACTGAGCTGAAGAAGGAGACACATGAAGCAGCTTCTGTTCACCGGGATGTCAGAGGATTATTGATGATGGATTTGTGTTTGTGCAAAACATACAAGACCTTTAGTTTTTGCATGCTCCGATCATCTGATGGACAGAGACAGATTGACCTGCTTCTGATGCCATGAGCTGATATTGTTGTTATTCAAGAGTTCATTCCTGAAAATAAAGGGATTAAATAAAGATCCTGGCATGGAGGAGTAAAGGTCTGCAGGACGCTGCAGGAACGAGGGAACAGTCTGTGGCTGTGCTGGTTGCTGAGCAACCAAATGAACTTCTGATCGTTTAAGGCAGCAGTTTGATAAACAAACCGCTGAGATCATGTTTACTGATGAGGGGAAGGGAAAGCTAATGGCTAATGGCTAATGGCTAATAGCGATGTGGTGAATGCTAGCCAGCTGGTTTAGCTAATGAGCCTGAATGAAGCTAAAGACAAACTGAAGGTGTGAGAACAACTTACACCAAAGCTAAAAGTTGTTAAAAGTGTTAAACTTGTAAGAGATTAACACTTGTTAAATTAAATTAAATTAAAAAGTTGTTAATTTCATGAACAAATTAACAACTTGTTCATTTAATTTAACAAGTTGTTTCCTTTTCATCCGGATAAAAGCACAATGTCATTCGCTAAGCTAAACATGGATAATGAATGCTAACATGCAGATGTTTGACGAATGTTGAGAAATAATCCAGACAGTTTTCATCCAGGTTGGTTTTATTTGAAAAGAAAAATATTGAACATAAAACTTTGGTTGTTTCAGTGCAGCATTTATCCACCTCTCACTTTCTGATCGCTAACATTTTATTAGTAAAGTGGGATTAATATTCCATCCGCCTACATTTCACTCTTTGCTTAATCATGTATTGCAGACAAACCTGATATTATTTCTATGTTTATGCAAGAACTCAGATTCCAGTAATTAGTTTCATGAGTCGCGACTCAAGCTCTGATGTTAACTTCCTGACACGTTAGCTTCCCATTCCTGTGCAGAAACAGCAGCGGTAGAACCAGACTGCTCGGCAAACACAACCAGAACCCGATCAGGAAGATTTCACAGCGTTTTTCCGCTCTGTGGTTTGGGTGCAGGACGGCCATGGACGCGCTCTGCCCAGAAAACCTCAGCACCAGCGTGGCGCTTATGGCCAGGATGGTGTGGAACGCCCTCCACTTGGCCTGATCCGTCTTCATTCCCGAGGAGATCAGGACGCAGAAGACAGACAGGCTGCAGAAACACACAGTCATGATGACGAAGGCGAAGATGGAGAAGTACACTGTGGTGGGGAATTGTGGGTAAAACGCCGGAACAAAAGCAAAGATCCCGAAGCTCAGCAGGAAGCCAACAGCAACGCAGACGTTCCTGACTCTGGTTCCCTGCGACGTCTTCAGCTTCATGTAGATGATGGGATGAACCACAGCCAGGTAGCGCTCCATGCAGGTCAGGCAGTGAAACACAGTCTGCGTCGACGCACCGAAGGAGACAAAGTAATAACCCAACACCATGACGGCGGTTCTGCAGGTTCCAACGCCACAACTGAAAATTACAAACCCAAAAGAGGAGAGGCTCTCTGTTGCAGCCATCCAGTAGGTGAAGACGTCCGTGTGGCTGTTCTGTCCTGCAGCCGGCCTGTCGGAGCGCCATCTCTGGAAACCCAGCCACAGGATGAAGAGGTAGACCGGGAGGACGAGCAGCAGGTTGCTGAGGGTGTAGCAGTAGTAGTGGATGAAATGGTTGATGTTGCTGAAGCAGGAGAAGGTGACAGGATAGAGGGAGGCGTTAAAGGAGCAGAAGGAGCTGGAGTTGGTCAGCATGGCGGAGGAAAAGACGTTTCCACCCTGGAGATGAAACAATAACAGATGAGTTTTGTTCTGCATGTGACGTCACGCTCTGCAGAACTCGGCTCCAAACTCCCATCCTTCACCTCCAACATGGCGCCTCCAGTCATTCAGACGGTCAATATATTAAAATGCTTCTTGGCAGGAGGAACTGAAAACTCCTTCCATCATTACATGAATATATGAACTGAACAGACTGACCAGAGTTTGATCTCCTGCTGCTGGCTGAGTTCAGCTGACCTCTGGTTGAATAAGATGCTTTAGTTCATCAGGAGGTTTTAACTGCAGGGAGGGAAACTAACAAACTGACAGCTGATTTGCATGATGCAAACTCTGTGATTTATTGTAACTTTTCTATGCATGATTGTTTTTTCCAGGAATCATGAAAAGCACTGGTGAGTTATGAATTTGATTAATTGTCTGTTTCTGGGCTTCATTTCATTTCAAAATGTTTGTCCAGATGATGCAGTAAAAACAGCTTCAAATAAATACTTCACTATAGCTTCGTAAAGAATCACTTCCACAGTTTTTAGGTTTATTTTACATTCATATCTTTGCAATAACAGAAGTTATTAATATGAAGTCACAACTAAACATTTATTACAGAAGATATTATTTCTAACTTTTCATAATAGAGGTTTTTTTGCTGGTATAAACCAGATTAAGACGGACAGCTTCATCAGTTCTGCAGGGCCTAATATTCAGATGATTAAATCTGAAAGGTTTCTAATGCCTAAACAACATGGCTGACCAAAAAAACCAGTTTAACTACCGGTTTAACTACCGGTTTAACTACCAGTTTAACTACCGGTTTAACTACCGGCCGTCTGTGTGAGGAAAGTGAATTTCAGCAATGTTTGCATGCAGTTTGTGAATTAATTGTTCGGAGTTTTGTTTTCATTTTCATAAGTTTCTTTAAAACAAATTGACTTTAACTTTACATTAAATAGTTTCAGTTGCATTTCCAGGTTTTTATAAATGTATGAAGCTGTTTTGAAAAGAAAGATGATTTTCTTTTTCTGTGACAGATCAACACAGATCAACACAGAGTCACTGGAAAGCTGGAAGAAATGGGTGCATGCGTTTTTTTAAATTGCTAATAAAAAAGTCTGGAAAGTATTGTGTCATGTTGCAATGCCCACATTTCGCCAGAAGATGGCACTGTGGCTTTAAATTACATTTTCTTTCAAGTTTAATTTTTGTTTTTTATATTTGTGATTAAAATGGATCAGCCTCAGAGTGTTATCTAAAATGAGGAAAAGCATCGCAGCCAAGTCAAAACTCCTGATTTTACTTACAAACTATTGAAACTGCAGCACAGCTGGATGCAGCAGGCAATGAGAAAATTACACCAATATATATATATATTTTAATCATTAATTGTTTTTAATAGAGCACAGAGCAGAATCTTCTTGTGTACAGATTGTGTTAACACTGCAGCGCAACTATTTCTGACAGGAAGTTAGAAAAGTGAAATGAAGCTAAATTGGAGGAAACTCTATGAGGGACAAACAACTACTACAAATCAAAGTGGAAAATAATGCAACATTTGTTTACATTAAACAAGAAGCAAAGCAATTAAAACAAACTCATTTAATTCACGTCATTATAAAACCTTTTCCTGTCGTCGTTCATCTGTGCTGTTTGTGTTTTCTCCTCACTAATATAAGGCTGACATTGACTCACTGTTTGAAAAACCAGTAATCAGGTGTCTTTTTCATAGTAGAAGCTAATGATTGCACTGTAGCACAGCTAAGTCTGACAGGAAGCTAGAAAAGTAAAATCTGATCATTTCGTAACAAGGCTCTAGTTCATGCAGCTGGTTAGTTTTCCGGCTCTGTGCAGAAACAGGAGAGGCAGAACCAGGCTGCTGGGAAACACCAGGAAGATTCCCAAATCCAGGAATCCGCAGAACCTGCTGGGATCCAGAGAGACCACGTGTTTTAACCCGAAACCCACCAGGAGCCCAGCAAACCTCAACACTAGAGTGACGGTTATGGCCAAGATCATGTAGAAAGCTCTCTGTTTGGTCTGGTCAGCCTGTCGTTTTTGATCGCCCGCCTCCGCTGACTCTGGGTGAGTTAGAACCCAGAGAACAGAAGAGCAGAAGAAAATCATCACGCTTATGGTGAGAACTAAAAAAACGAAGAAAGGAACAGCGGGAAAGTGTGGCAAGTAGACCCGTATGAGCCCCGCCCATCCAAAACACAGCAGCCAAACCCAAACGCCGCTGATGGTTCTGATTCTGACCCGGTGGGCTTCCTTCCTGTGCATGTAGGCGATGGGGTGAACAACGGCCAGGTAGCGGTCAGCGCAGGTCAGCACATGTAAAAACGTCTGTCCAGGTAAAATCATAGAGAACAAATAGACACCCAAAAGCAGCAGAATCTGACTTTCACAGTAAAAGCTGGACGTGAAAGCGACGGATCCAACAACGCAAAGGATCTCGAGGATCATCATGTTGAGGGTGAAGAAGTCGGAGGGGCTCAAGGTCGCCCCGGCAGGGTGCTGATGTCTCCACCGCCGGACCGCCGTGTGGAGAACCGAGACGTAGAGCGGGAAGAGGAGGAGAACGTTGATGATGCAGTACAACAGGAAAATCATTCGTCTGGCTGCCGACTGCTGACAGGCCAGGAAAAAGGGAAGGTCAGAGGAGTTGGAGGAAACAGGAAGGACACCAGGAGACAAGGAAGAGTTGACAGACATGGCCTGGAAGAAGACAAAAACTGTTGAACCATCACCAACTAATCCTCCTTTTCAGTCTCTAACATCACTTGCAGGTTTGATTTCCACCAGTGTTGAATAAAATTACATTAATTTACACTCAACAATCTGTCTCCTCAAAAATATACATAATCAACTGATAAATCTCAAAGTTTAATCGTTTCTGTAAATATTAATATTGTCATGCAGTACAGGAAGGAATGACAGGAATAGAGAACAGAATGCTTCTTTTGTCAGCCCATCTACAACAGAATAGCTGGAAAATCGAGGACAAAGACGTTGCAATGGCCCAGTCAAAGTCCATATCTGACATGTTTTCAAGATTCCTTGTCAGGCCAAAGGAGGCATTTGTCTTTGTGCAAATGTCTGCAAACCTCAGTGAACTGAAGACATGTTGGAAAATAAGAGTTGGCTGTAATTTAAATATACAGGAATAAGATTTATTATGAAACTGGAATATTAACATTGAGCCATTTGGACTTGAGATAAAAAGATTCCTGCAGTCATTTATCAGAACTAAGACAAACAAATGAACTGAAATAGATCACTCTGATTGATTACTACAAACATGTCAAATAACTCATCAAATCCATAAATAATCAGGATATTCTACACACAACGATTCCAATATTGTATGAAAAAGTAATAGAAATAAAAAAGTAATATAAATGTACCTGATAATTTGGATCCGACCTGAATGTATCGTCTTTCTGGTTCTGACTGTCAGAATTGGACAGTGACTCCACATATATTTAGACTTAAACCAACAAACCGAACCGATTGAATGTTTTCGTGTAACTTAATCCCAGTGGGTCAGTCATTAGTGATCTCAGCTGTCATTCAGTTTGAAATGGAGACGAAAAGCGTCTGAAGTTTCTCGTTCTAAACGCAGCGCGTATGCAAACGCAGCAAATGAAGTGGTGGTGTAGCCTGGCATGTCAATGCAAACACAACCTAAAGCATCAACAGGACAACAAAGACAAGGACGGAAAAACTCCAAACTGAATTTGAACAAAATGTCTTTTCATCGCACTTTAATAAAAAAAATAAAAATATAAGTACAAAAATAACTAAACTTCAGAACTAAGAAGGTATTTGATTTGGTTTAGTTTCATATTCCAAAATAAATGTAAAAATCAGTAAATAAAAATAAATACTGCAACATAGAAATAACTGAAATACTTAAATATAGAAATCGCAGCTTTTAAGAAATAAATAAATATTTTTTTATAATATTAAAGAAGAAAGAGAAAATGAAACAGAAAGAAGCAAAGAGAAAATTACAGCATATTAATAATTATGATTTTAATATGATTTATAATCAAATAATTACAAATAAATTAAGAAATAAAGTTGGAAATTTTTAAATAGATAAACGAGGAAATGGAATTAAAACATTAATTTATTTTGTATTTTAGCAAACATAAATAATTTATTTAAAATAAAACAATAGAAGAATAGTAATGATTATCTGTTTTGTGATAATTTAATGAATGAAACTCTCTCTGCCAGGAGGTTTTGTGTTAATGACCGTTAGTTGTTGTGAAAAATTTATTTTCTCCTGATGAAAAGCTCAGAATTATTGAAATAATATTAATATTAATTATCTCCTGCAGAGCGGAACCTTCGCGGTGCGTTTCCAATCGGATTGTTTTTGCTGACGCACCAGTGGGGCAGAAGTTTGGACTTTTCTCCCGTTTTCGCGTCTCATGCTCAGCGGGGCGGTTTTCTGGAGCATGTCTGGGTTTCCTCGCTTCCTCCGCTGTTCGCCCTCAAACTCGGAGCGGATATGGCGCAGAGGAAGCGCAGAGAAGTGCGTCAGTTTGTCTTCCAGAGCGACCTTTCTGCGCCCCGGTGGAGCCGACCCGGGCGGCCGGGGCGGGTCCAGGCGGTACAGCAGCTGCAAACCGGTCCGGATCGGCTGTGCCTCCGGGTTCTGGGGGGACACGGCCACGTCGGGTAAGAACTGGCGCAGGGTTCGGTGCCGCGGAACCGCTGAGCTGCGGGCATTTCCGGTTGGTTAACAACCTGCTTTCCAAAGGACCCACAGAGCTCCGGGTTCTGTAAGGATGCGTTCTGGTTTTATGATGCTTTGCAGAAGTATTCACACCCTTAAACACCGTGGTTCACTGGGATTTATGTGACAAACTATTTTACTTTGACTAGGCCACAATATTGTAGCTTCCCATTAGCTAAAGGCTGCAATTTGTTTTCCTTCAGGTAAAATCAGGCTAAGGATTCTTCCACCTCTGGATCTCTGACCTCTTGTTGCCATGGCAACAGAGGCTTTGCGCCTTCAAACATCTTGGTCCCTGTGACAGCATTTAAAAAAAACACACGGAGCCAGAAGGTCCGGTGGTTCTGCTCATCTGGACCCGCTGATCGGTCTCTGGTTCTGTTTTCAGTCCCTCAGCTGATCTACGGCGGGAAGCTGGACTTCCTGGTGTTCGACTACCTGAGTGAGATCACCATGTCTCTGCTCACCGCCGCCAGAACCAAGACGCCTGTGAGACTCACCTGTTCATCTCTCACCTGTTCATCTCTCACCTGTTCATCTCTCACCTGTTCAACTGTCACCTGACTCTTTACAGCAAACCAGACAAGCACCAAATATTAGTCTTAAAAATTCTTAGATATTTTTATTTATTTTTTATTTTGCTTGTAATTTCTGTATTATAATTTCTATATAATACAAATATTGAAATATGATATATTCACCTTTCAAAGTTGTAAGTTTGAGATCCAGTCACAGTTATGAGAATCAATTATTTGATTGAAAGTCATAATTTTGAAATTCTAAATAATAATTCAGAAATAATTAAAAAATGGAAATTCATAATTTTGATTTTCTACTTCATAATTATGACTTTTATTGCCACTTCAAGACTAAATTATAACTTCCTGTGTGGTTTCATTTGTTTTTCATGGCAGTAGTGACTTTCTATCCTGATCTGTGTAAAAACTTTAGTTTTATCTGTGAATCAACAGATGAAACATGATTTCCATCTGCAGTTGCAGCTCGGCGCCTGCAGGTGGTGCTGTTATCCCTGCTTTAAAGCCCGTTCTCTCCTTCCTGCAGAACCTGGGTTACGCTCCGGACTTCGTCCAGGTGGCTCTGGCTCCATTCATCAACGACATCCACAGGAAAGGTGAGTCCAGCTGCGACAGCCGCCCTCCGTCTCCATGACAACGACCAACGCAGGCCTCTCTGCTCGTCAGGTATCCGTGTCGTCAGCAACGCGGGCGGCGTGAACCCGCTGGCCTGCGCTGAGGCCATACAGGAGGTCATCAAAAAGGCGGGGCTGGACCTCAAGGTCGCCGTGGTGACCGGTGATGACCTCATGCCCAGCGTACGACGCCTCCTCTGATCTCTACATGTCCTCAGAGTTTCATTTGATCTGAGATGATCTCTGGTTTCCTGCAGAGGAGCCACCTGTCTGAAGTAAAGATGGCCGACGGCGGCGGCAGGCGGCCGCTGCCCAAAACGCTGCACAGCATGAACGCCTACCTGGGGTACGAACATGGAAATACAGATATAAAGATGAACTGATATGTTTATTAATGTATTTTATTGATATTATTATTGAATAGAAGGCACAAAACAAAACCTGATGTAATTTTTGAACCATAAATGCCGTAAATTTACCGTAAATATCCTAATACGATTCCCTTCCTGTGTTCAGGGCCGAGCCGATCCGTCGCTGCCTGGACCTGGGAGCCGACGTCGTGGTAACGGGGCGCTGCGTGGACAGCGCCGTGGCTCTGGGACCGCTCCTGCACACGGTACAGCTGACTGTAAAGAGGATTTAGGAAGCGCAGAAAGCAACTACAGAAAACCTGCATCATGAAAACCGCATGCAGAAAGATCCTAGGTCGGGATTTGAACCCAGGACCTGCTTGCTGCTAGGCAACAGTGCTAGCAACTCCAGGTTTCCAGCATTGAAATCCAGTTTCTTTAATTAATACATCGCATCACTCACAATGCGCTACCATAGCTTAGCACATCATAGCTGCAGTATATTGTAGCATAGCATGTGGTAGCATGTAATGCTGTAGCCTCGCATGCTATAGCATAGCACTTTATAGCATGCTAAATGGGATATTATAGCATAGCATGTTGTAGCCTATCACTCTGTAGCTTAGCATAGCACATTATGACATCAGTACATAGCTGAACATATTACATAGCATTTAGAAAATATTTCATTTATTTTTATAACTGAGTATAGCATAAAATAATGTAGCTACGCTAGGCTAACGCAGCCTAGCATAGCTTAGCATACTGTAGCATAACAAGCAAGCAGGACATGATGTAACAGCATTTTTTAATGAAAATGTAGTTTTTAGAAGATCTTTAGAAGATCCTGCCATATTTGGCCTTTCACTGAAAATGACTCGGCTGTTTTCCCAAAGTTTGGTTTCAAGTTGGTTCTGAACTATTTGTGGCTAAAGATTTATGTTGAAAACATAGTTTGGTTTCCATCGCAGGACATTATGGCTGTTTTAATCTCAGTTTGTTCACATGCGACTTAAAGTCTGTTTCTGTTGCAGTTTGGTTGGAAGAAGGACGATTACGACTTGCTTGCAGCAGGAAGGTAAAAAAACACAAACACTAGAAAATCCAGCAGGATTTAAAATAAATTTATATTCTTCCTATTTCAGTTTGTAATTCTTGCTGTGTAAATGCAGAGCAACAAACAAATAAGACCAAAAACAATCTCATTCTAACACAAATGTTGAATAATAATTATTATCATTAAACTGGTGGAAAAATTGAAATGTGAACAAAAACATGAAATAAAAGCTGAACCACAGAAACATGCATTGTTTTTGAATGTCTCGTCGTCGTTTGCGTTTCAGCCTTGCAGGTCATCTGATTGAGTGTGGAGCTCAGAGCACCGGAGGGATCTTCACCGACTGGCACCGAGTTCCCGACTGGTGAGTTTCAGCGCATTATGAATAATCTGACTACAATAACGTGTTAGCTCCTGCTGCCTGTCTGAATCTGGAAGGACTATTTAGCAACCAAATCATTTTTATAGCTACAGAATTTCTCAACTTGTGGGAATAAAAAGGTTGCAGCAGTTAGTTTAGTGTAACTGAGTAAATTAGAGAACCTGCTACGTTGATTAAGTGTCGTTTGACTTTAATTAGCTGCTATAGTTCCTGTCAGTGGTCATTAATCTGATCAGCTTGTAGCCGGACTCATTGTAATCTGTTAGCCTAGCTTGCTTTAGAAAACACAAACCTGTTTTCACTCAAATAATAACTGGAATCTTGTTTCCAGAGCAACGTTTGTCCCTCTGGTCACAGCTGCTCTCTGCTCCCCTCTCAGGGACAACATGGGCTTCCCGGTGGTCGAATGTTCCTCCGACGGATCCTTCGTTCTCTCCAAGCCTCCAAAAACCGGCGGCCTGGTTTCCTTCGGAACCGTCGCCGAGCAGCTGGTGTACGAGATCGGCGACCCGCGGAGATACCTGCTGCCCGACGTCATCTGTGATTTCAGCCAGGTGGTGATCCAGGAACTACCCGGTACCCACACACACACACACACACACACACACACACACACACACACACACACACACACACACACACACACACACACACACACACACTCAGTCCTGAAGACATGACCACAGTTTGAACTGCTGACTGTTTTCATAACCCTGAAAATCTCCTAAACAAATGCATCTGGAGCTTCGTTTGGCCCCCGGTCTGAACCTTCACCCTCCTCTGAACCTCCATTAAACTCTCTATCAGCTATCAGTCACAGATTTTCCTTTTATAAACCTAAACATGGATCCATCAGCCCCGGCCTGAACCTTTGGGCAGCAGCGCTAACCTTCCCTTGAACCTTCTGCTGAGCTCCTCCTCGCTGATAAAACGCCTCATTTTCTGCCCATTAATTCAGGACTTTCTTGATTGATAGAGAGAAACTTCACTCCTGTTGCCAGATTTCTGAAATTCCAGCCTCAGGTCTCCCTCCCTCTGCTCAGCCTGAGTAAATAAGAGCTGTGTGTGCATTTTGGTTCCAGTACATCCAGAATATTTCACACATGTATGTCAGTGACCCAGCTACATCTCGGTTAGTGAAGGCGAGGGAACAGAACAGAGTCAGCAGATGAAAAACATGTTTTTTAAAGAAATCTGTACATGTTATCCCTATAACCAGAATCAGCCGTTCATGTTTGAGCAGTGATGGGAACTTCCAGCTGCTGCTGGAAAATGTAAATACTTCAGTCTGATTGGACCTGGTTGAACTCGGAGCCGTTTGACCGCCAGCCGACCCGTCTCAGTTTATCTCTGGACCGTAACGAGGCGGGTTGGGGAACCGAAGACGGGTCAGTCTGCAGCGCCGCTCAAACCGCCGTGAACAAAACGCTGCGGCACGAAGCCGGAGGAGAGGCGGCGTCCAGAACCAGGACGCGGCCTGGTTCTGGCCCGCTCCGTAGATCCAGACGGTTCAGATCCGAAGACAACAGAGGACACAGAATAAATCGTTTAAATGAGTTTATTAAAAATGTTAAATTATAAAAAGTGTTTAGAAAATAAAAACATACATAAAAACTATTAAGAAATAGTTTAAATATACCTTTTTCTGCCTCGGTGATGTTGACAAGTCGTGTTTCAGGTGTAGACGGAGGGGCCGTCAGAGTCACCGGCGCCAGAGGTTTGGCCCCCTCTCCTGACTACAAGGTAAATCCGCAGCGTCACCAGCAGAGGGCGCCACCGGGAGGAGCCGGGACTCCATAGCAAAGGGTTAATGGTGATGTCATTGCCGGCGTCCAGGTGTGTGCCACCTACATGGACGGGTTCAGAGCCACGGCGGTGTGTCCGGTGGGCGGGCCCAGAGCGGCGGAGAAGGCCCGGCGGACCGCGGACAGCATCATCAGACGGTGCGTGCAGGAGAACCGACCCAGTTGGACGGTTCCTCTCATTCTGTTCTCTGGGTACATAAATCATGGCTGACTGAGTTTCCGGGTTTGTTCTGTTGGTTCAGAACCAGGAGGATGTTTCGGCAGCTGGACCTGGAGGATTTTAACTCGGTCAACATTCAGGTTCTTGGAGCTGAAGACACTTACGGCCCAAACGCTCGCAGGAAAGTAAGAACAACAGAACCTGATATTGTGCAGGTTCGGGTCCAGTGATGGTCGGGTTGGGTTGAACATTATTTTACATTTTTATCATTTTTCTCTTTCTACCAAAAACTGGATGACAAAAGTCTTCAGTGGTTATTTGGTTTCAACCAGCTTTTATTTTGAAGGACAACTTTATAAGTAATTTTATTTGTTGTTTCTGTTGTTGTTTATTTTAACGTTTAAAATGTCTTCCAGTCCCAGTGTTAAATGTCCATTAGATTTTAAAGTTTATTATTTTTGTGTTCTTTCATTATTAATGGAAAACGGTCTCAAAGCAACAATATTATTAGGTTTATTCACCTTGAGGAATGTGTTCTTCATTATGGGATTATTATATTTTACATCCAGGAACCTTTGTTTTCCTGACAGGCCTGTTTCTACCAACACATCTTTTGCATAATTGATTTAAGAGACGAATCTGTTTGCTGCGTCGTTCCTCTGTCTGCGTCTCGGAGTCGGACCAACTGGGTCAGGGTCACAGCTAAGCCTGTTTCAAGCCTCTGAACTCCCTCTGCGTGTCTCTTGTTCTCCATTCGCCACAGACGCTGCTGTGAACCTGGGCCGCCCTACATGGAGCCTCCTGCGGGGCCGAGGCGGAGCGGCGCCGGCGCCGCCAGCCTGCAGCGGATGAACCTGACGCTGGTCTGTGTCTGTGTGCAGGACTGCAGAGAGGCCGTGATCTGGATGGCCGTCCACCACCAGCAGAAGAAAGCTCTGGAGATCTTCTCCAGGGAGGTGGCTCCTGCAGGAACAGGCATGGGTACGGAAACCACTGCAAACTCAGAGGCTCCCTCTGTAGCTACACGCAGAGCAGCTGCATCTGAACGGCAAATATTACAGAGTATTTATTCTGGTTTCAGCTGCAAACGTCTTGCACATTTTAAATAAGACAGAACTTTTCATCAACATGTTTTAAGTCCATAATTCCTTAATAATGATGAAAGAAAAGACGGGCCGACCTGCAGTACCAGGTGTTACCAGCAGAGGCACCGCTAACTGTTACGTAAAAATAACAGATATTTGTGAAGTGTGAGTCACACCATGTTCCTCTGCCCGTCGGTCTCAGACAGTACGGCTGATTATGTAATGGTGTTTTGAAGCGCAGCGTTTGCGTGTATTTATGAAACGTGACCAATAGGACGGCTCCTCCGCTTCCTTATCGTTGCTCTGCAGCAGAGTGGAAACATCAAAATGTGAACCGAAGTTCGTCCAGAGGTTTCTGGATGTTTCTCTGCAGTCGGTGACGTCGTGCTGCCGTTAATTAATCGTCTTTGGTGTTTGGAAGTCAGTGAGCAGTAAACAGACTGAGGTTTACTGACCTGCCGCCTTCCTCGGCCGGCTGCAGATAGCAGAGGTCACGACCTCCGGCGCCGCGTTCGGGTCGGACTTTTTCAACTCGGAGTGAACCCTGCCTGACTCCGGCCAGTTCCGACTCTCATCTGATGACCTGAAATCTTGTTTTCTGTGTTTTTCATTGAAAACCCTGCAGCTCCTGGACTCACCGGCATCGTGGGCGGACGGCCCAGAGTGTGAGTTATTCCCCGTTTCACATGAAAACCTGAGAATCGACGTGTTTAAGCCTGTTTCTGGTTTATACTCACAGGTCTCCAGTCCTGAAACCGATTTTCTTCTTGCATCCCAAAGCCCAGATAAAGGTCAGTTCATGTCTGATAACCTGATGTCAGGAGTTCCTGAGTTGATGGGAAACCAGAACAACGTGAGGCTGAAGAGCCTCCAGGTTTAATGTGCTCTCACCTGAAGCGCCAACGTTCAACAGGTGGACATCCACGTTGCTGGAGAACTGGTAGAGTCGCTCGTCGAAGCGGGACCGGACGCACCTGAGCAGGCGCAGGATGCAGCTCCTCCCGGTCAGGATGAAGCTCCTCCTGGTCAGGATGCAGCTCCTCCCACAGGTGAACAAACGTCTCTCGCTCTCTCAGGAACTCCTGGATGGATCTGATGTTCTGCATGTTTCAGATTCATTCCTGCAGGATTTCTGTCAGCCGGTCCAAGTTCAGCGCGATCAGAACCTCTGGTTCTGATTGGTTCATCAGTTTATAGGAAGTTACTGAGGCAGGAAACGACCCGGCAACAGGAACTTAGTTCATTTTACCAACAACATCCTTGAGTTTTTTCAGTTCTTGCTAAGATCCTGATCAGATTGTGGTAAAGATCCGAGTAACGACTTTCACTGGCTTAGTTTGTGCTTTTGGGACACGTTAGCAATCGACCTTGTTTTAATTTGATCACTGGTATTATTATTATTATCATTATTATTATTATTATTATCATTATTATTATTATTATCATTATTATTATTATCATTATTATTATTATTATCATTATTATTATTATTATTATCATTATTATTATTATTATTATTATTATTATTATTATTATTATCATTATTATCATTATTATTATTATTATTATCATTATTATTATCATCATTATTATTATTATTATTATTATTATTATTATTATTATTTTTGCTTGGTAACGTTCTTCATGTTAACCCAGATAGTTTTATATGGATGATGAAGATGAACTGCAGTATTTAGGGATTATTGTGTAAAAATGTCTCTGAGTTTCACCTCAACATCAGGATCAATGTCGGTATTGATAACCGTATTAGTTGATTTGTTGTAATTGCAGGTAACTTTAAAAAACCCTAAAGCTTTGTGGTAACAATTTAAAAGCTGTGATCATTCATTAGCCTGAATGTTCAGCCCGTCAGACCTTCAGGGTTCTGAACAGAACAAGTGTTGCTGGTTCTGACCCATTTCCTGTTTTCAGTGGTTTTGTTCTGCAGAACTTCAGGCTGTTAAGATGCTGCTCCTCTTTACAAAACCAAACAATTAAAACTGCAGCACCTCTGCATGCAAACTGCAGAGTTTGTATTTGATGCATGCGTTCATTTTCAGATGTGCCTGATCATAACTGGGATCCATAAAACATGAAGTAGCTCCAGTTAAAGTCATCATAAAGCACAAACATGCTACTTGAAAACATTACAGGTTTCTAGAGTCTTAATTGATTACAGATGTCTTTGTGCACTCATTGTTTTTTCACCCATTTCATAGATTCTTGACATTCTTAGCAACTTTTTACGAGCTTTCATGGTTTGTTAAGAGGCTTCAGCTTGAAGTGAACGGGTTGCATTCGGACCGCTGGCAGGAAGCAAACAGCTAAAGCCTGAATGTGTGTTTGTCTCTGCTTTGCCACAAGTTTCTGGGCCAAACACGCAGGTCTTTCTGGTTCTTTCCAGACCTGCCCAGTGGACCACACAGCTACCGGCTGGAGGACCTGGCGTTCACACGCAGCGGCGACAAAGGAGACTCGGCAAACATCGGTGAGAACGTGTGAACCTCAGGCTGCATCTGAATGCAGCCGCAGACCCAGATACAGAACGCTGAGACGAGCTTTCGGCCACAGAGAGAGATTTAATAGGGAGGGAGACCACGACTCGTTAAATGGTAGTTAAATTTGATCTTTCAATGCGTTCATGCTCTGATCAGGTTCTATCAGCCCAGAGCAGTTTGAACCAGGCTGTGGTGCCGGCATGAAGCCCCGTTCTGCACCAGCATGCCACGGTTTCTCAGACTGCTGACCTTTGGCACATGATGTCACGCTCTCCAAAACTCCGCCCACTCCGCCATGACGGCCATCAAACAACCAGTTCAGCCTGATTTCACTTTATTTAGTTGATTTCACTTCAAAATGGCCACAGACAGAGAAACACTTTCTGCAAGGTTAGAAGATTAACGATTACAAAGATATCGACGCGTCCAACCGTTGGTAACCATGGAGACACTGCTGCACCGTCAGGTCGCCCAGCATCTCGTCTTTTATTGGGTTTTAATGCTGCTGAGGTTTAAGGGGAAAGTCAGTTTATGACATATTCATATAAATCATGTAGACAAAGTAAGTTTAACAGCATCTCCAGAAGTGAAGATGCTGTTAAACTTAAAATGAGTCTGAAACGAATCCTTCCAATGTCTCCGTAGGAGTGATCGCTCGCCATCCTCTCTACTTCCCTTACCTGAAGAAGCACCTGACTTCTTCTGTGGTGGAGGACTACTTCTCTCACCTGATGGCGCCCGGCGTGCAGAACGCCGTCACACGGTGAGTTCAGAGGCTCGTATCATGGGACGGTAAGCACCAAGTTGAGCCAGTAGTGCAGGAAAGCAGAGCATGAAACACACTTCATCTCTCCAGGCTCTTTGTTTCTGAGCGCTGAGCAAAACTAATCGTAATGAACAGAAAAACGTTCCAGCAGGGAGGGTTGGGCTGCTTCTGCTTTATACCTGTGACAAAATGTGAAAAACGTTTTAACCCCACTGATGACACACCGGACCGTCCAGAACCAGAACCATGAATCAGAACTTCTGCAGAAACATCAACGTGATCGTCCTGCAACCGTCCAGCAGAAAGTCCAGCAGTTTCCTCTGAAAGCCGGACACTCTGCGTTCTGTCTGTCTGCAGGATCAAACCTGCAGGATCAAACCTGCAGAATCAAACCTGCAGGATCAAAGTGGCTCTCGGGGTTTTAGAGTCCTGGGAACGTTGGAGGAAAATTTTACTGCATTTAATTTAAAGTTTACTGACAGACGATCCTCACAAACAGACAGATAATTTGCAACCTTTCTCTGCATTAAAGTACATGCAGTCTATTAATCAAAATATAGTGAGAATACATATTAAATATTCATGTATATAACATTACAACCTGCAAGATGTACGTAATAAAAACTATACGTACAATAAAATGTTTTTCTCCCTACAGATTGAAAAACAAGCTCCAGATTTATATAAATATCTTTACATGTGGCCATTTTTATCTTTAATTTTACTAAACAACCTCAATGTTTTTCAGAAACATGTGTGAGTTTGTCATAAACGACAAAAATCCAGAATCTTATCCAGTATTTCTGGTGCAAATATAAACTAAATAACAAGCAGTTTAAGTAAATATTGAATTAAAATTGATTTTTGATTATTATTTCACTTATAATTCTTCCATGTTATAAAATTTGTACTTTTTCATCATTATGAAGGAATTATTGGCTGAAAACAAGCCGACATATCTTGCTTAATGTTACTAAGACATTTGCAATAGAAACTCCTGGTTTCTGTAAGTTTTTACATCAGATTAATAATCTGATGTTACTCTGGATGTTTTTGTGGCTCTTCATCAAAGCGACGTCGATCTGCAGCTCCAGGTTTCTGCCTCTGCAGGTCAGTTGGATAAACAACATGTTGTTGTTCATCTAAAGTTACATTCACATGAATTCAGACACAATGAGAAGCAGGTTATAACTCTCTGGTGTTTAAATGACTGTTTAATCTGGAGCTCAGCCTCAGAACTTGGTGTGGTTCTGATTAGCCCAATGAGAGTTTCAGGCTGTAAATCCGACTGACCAGCGCCTCCTTTCACACCTCCAGCCGCCCCCCGCCGCCGCAGACGCTTCGTTAGCGCCTGCTGCTCGTTAGCGCTGCGGGCGGCCCGCGCTGCCTCACCTCTAAACGCTTACAGACACACCGCTCTGTTTCTGAGGGTCGCACTACACACACACACACACACACACACGTTACTCTGAGGTGGTGATTCAGCCGTTCATTCATCACACATGAACTTCTGGTAAGTCCCACAGCAGGTCCAAGGAAAACACGGCCCGGCGTGAGCGTGAGCCGCGCTCTGGGTTCTCACTGTGCGGTCTGTGGTTCCAGATTCACTCTGCCGGGGATCCACGGCCTCAACTTTGTCCTGACGAGTTCCCTGGGAGGGGGAGGGGTGGCCTCGCTCCGCAGCGACCCCCAGGTAGCACACACACACACACACACACACACACACACACACACACACACACACACACACACACACACACACACACACACACACACACACACACAGAGCTGCTCACTTCAAACAGTGACCCCGGTGTCAAACCTTTACCTGAAGTTTTGCCTCTAAACCTGCAGACAGTCGGGAAGTTTCTGCTTGTTCAGCTGTTTTCTGACCCGTTTCTGTTTCCTGTCCTGGTTCTGACCGCCTCTCCTCCCACATGAAGGTTAAACGAGTCCAGACACCTGAAGGTCCACTCAGCACTGAGGAATGTCAGGGAGCTGCAGATGAACCAGCAACAAGTAGAAAACCTGCTAAAGAAAAGTCATTTACACTGTTGATTTTCTACTGAACCTTTAAAATCGTATCAGTAACTAAAACCTTAAAGGTTCTTTGAACAGGCTGGGATTCGTCTACGGTCTACACAAAACATCTTCATTACATTTTTGTACGTAAACATCCTTACAGGATGAAACTGTTTAGAATGAGCTGCGTTAGGGCCTCTGTCCCTTTAAATCCAAATGCGATGCTGCTGGCCACGCCCCTCAAAACCTTTACAGTCGCAGGTAAAAATGGAGACAAACAGATGTGCAATTATACAACCATACGTCTGTGAAAAGCAGAAGTAGAGCCTCCTGCACAACCAATCAGAATGCAGCAAGTCGTGTCTTGATGGTCAATCAACAACAAAACACTTGTTTTTCCAGCAGCCATTGTAACCAGCTGACCAAACATGCTGGAGCTCAACGTGGGTTGCTAGGTAACGGGTTTTTCAAACGGCCCATTTTTCAGTCAGCAAAACACAAAGTGTTTGTCAGAATCGAGTCGGTGATTATTTTAAACGCAGTAAAAACCCAAACAGTTAAAAATCCAGCAAAACGTGAATTTTTCTAATCGTTTCCCTTTAAATCAACATTTTATCACATTTAATCTCAAATCTCAACAATGTGAAACTTGGTTCTCTAACGGAGCAGGAAAAGTTATTTTATGAATAATAACTTCAGCACAAATGCAGAAACCAGAGATTTACTGCCTTCCATTAAACTTTATTTCAAAGTTTTGTTTGTTTTCAGTTGATGGAAATTGACTCTGAAGCCCAGAATAGTAATAATAGTTTTATTATTATAAAAGCTTTGAATAAAATTTACTTCTGTTTGTTTTTTACCTTCAGTTCTTCCAACATGTTGGACAAAATCAAATTAAAAAACACTTTATTGATCCCAAAGGGAAATTACTGACTTCACCTCCTTTAACTGGCATCTGCACTTATATTTTATGAGCTACATTTATTGTTTTGCAATGAAATGTTCAATGCGAGGTGAAACTTTGACTGAAACACTCATTTTGTTTTATTTGAGCAGCTTCAGTTTTATGTCCTGGTCTCAGACATCAGAATGTTTGTGCAGGACTCGGCGTTCCCAGTCAGATCACCCAGTAGAGCCTAAACTCCCAGTAACTGCTGGTTGTGCTGCGACAGCCCGGCTCTTTGTCGTGACACCTCCTCAGTGAGGAAATCCCTTCTGATTTCACCAGAAGACGGTGGGTTTGTTGAGGAGTTTGAGGCGCTGAAAGGTTGTGAAATGCTCTGCTTTTGGTGCCTGGTTTTGTTTTCGTCGCATGTGGAAGGAAAATGTGGAAACAGTTTGTGAACAGGTTGATGTCCAATTCAGCTCAGATGCTGACAAACACTCAACGTTCCTGAATGTTGTTTCGCTTTGCTGAATGCCGCAGTAATGAGGAAAGGATGTTTTCTCCTTTTGTTTGTGCCGTCAATGTCAGACGCTGACATGGACTTTGATGAATAAGCCTTTAAGCAATTAGTGGAACCCAGATGAGGATGCTGCGGCTTCATCAGGTCCATTTCAGTTAAATCAGGCCAAACCAGTGGAGGTATTGCAAGGCATTATGGGAAATCCAGATATACGTTGCATAGAAGCTGAAAATCCTGATTACAGTTTGGAAATGAACTCAGGAACAAAGATTTCAGTTTTTGGAGGCGTCCTGCAGTCGGATGGATCTAAAACTGACGTTTCAGTGAAGACTGTGGTGAAACAAGATGCTGGAACCGAACTGATCGTGGTAAAATATGAGACAGTGTTGAGTTTCCTGTGAAGAATAGCTGCTGCAGTCTGAAGAGGAAGGCGTGACTCTGCAGTCTGTATTATGTCTCTGAAGCTTCAACTGGTGCAGATTAAAGCAAAGCTGATTTCTATTGAGATGGAATAAAATGAATTCCCACGCTGACAGCTTGTTGTTTGGTCTTCCCAGGGAAAGGCCTTCGGTCAGATGCTGCTGGACCTGAAGCTGCAGGGACTGCCAGACCTGAAGTCCCTGGTGGACTGAACGGCGTCCCGCTGGGAGACATGAAGGTGGACAAAACATTTTACCTCAACAGGAACACAAAGGATCATTTACGCCTTCAGATCGGCTGAAATGCAGCCTGGAAGTCACAAACATTTGATTTATTGTTTTTTATAACATGAAATTTGGCACAGATTCACAACCAAAGGAAAAACTCCACCGATGTGTGGAGTCAGGTCGGCTTTGGATGACCGCTGTTCCTGTTGGACGAAAGTTTTAAAATAAATTGTCAAAAGAACTGAAGTGTCTAAAATCAAAGCCAGCATTAATTTAAATGGTTTTATTACCACTGAGCTGCAGTTATTTCCCACAGAGCGAACATTAAATGTGATCAAAGCAGCCATTGTTTCTGTGGAAAAACCAAACTGTCATCAGCGAAAGTGATAATTCACTCAGAAACAGCATGGAGGAACCAAACGCTTTGGGAAATCACAGAATATACAAATCCTGAGTGATTATGAACATATTGATCCAGAAGATACTGATCGATCAGGTAAAATAGCATGTTTAGCTAATTTACAGGTCAAGTCCAGATTTCCACGTTTATCAGACAAACTTTTTAATACGTTTTGTTCTGATAAAGATGATATGTAGAATATTTTAGACTCAGTTTGTCATCATGTCTGAGTCTTAAAACCTCCTCATTCTATGCAACATGACTCAGCGTTTCTGCTTTTACCTCTTATGTTCACATTAATGATCATCATGTAACTTTAAGATCTTAAATGCAGAAACAGTAAAAAGCCAGAAGTGATTGGACAGTAAGTGATGATATAAGGATGCTATACAGGGCCAAAGAGACTAAATGTTATAAATAAATGTTTACATAATTTAAGACAATATATTGAACATGTTATTAAAATGCAAACTGATAATAGCATGCAGGTTATTTCTTGGTTTGTGTGACTCCAGTGACATTTGGTGAAAGATTTAATGATGTATTTATTTATATAATTTTGTCCCTTTTGGCCCTCCGTAGGATCCAGCCGTTGTTGTTTGGAGCTGCAGCTCCACCTGTGTTTCCCTCTAACAGTTAAAATGGATCTGAGGTTAAATTTGGCTGGTAGAGATTCTAAAATGTAAGAAGTGGAGAAAAATGTTGCTGTGTGGAAGTTAATGTTGATTTTAATTTGAAAGGATCCCGGTCGCCATGGTTTCCTTTACACAAATAATATTCATATGTGACCAAGAAGCATCAGGCTGTGCAGGATGTTTTCAAGCTGATTGTTGCTGCAGAGCTAAGAAAAAACAGAAACAGTTTAAGTTTCCTCCGTTTTGGGTTTAGCTGCCTTCTTAGCCCGCTTTGCCTCGGGGGAGCTGACCTTTGACCCGAGCACTGGAGAGTTTTGGTTTGAGTTTCCTCTTAAGATGCTCCAGGCAGATATCAGAGGTGGCGCTCTCATCCGACAGGAACGTCGGTGTCTGGTTCACCTCGACCCGACCCGGCTCTGATGTTCAGCGCCACGGAGGAATGCGACTCTCTCTCTCTCTCTCTCTCTCTCTCTCTCTCTCTCTCTCTCTCTCTCTCTCTCTCTCTCTCTCTCTCTCTCTCTCTCCCCTCCAGACTCGGCCGCCTCCGGCTCTGTTGTCATAATTGCAACCAGACTGAAGCTGGGAGCCGGAGTCTCTGCAGTTTAAACCGAATCATCTCAAACGTCTTCCTCCAACGTTTCCAGGGAACCTCTGCAGCTACTGTTGTGTTTACCTCTCAGCAAAACACTCCAAGAACCAGAAAATGTGAAACATACACACTTTGTTTCCTTTTTTAGAACGTTAGGTGACTTGCACAGAGAAGCCTCCCTGACACAATAAATACACAGCGACTCAGTAAACAGACTATCAAAGGCTTCGTCTGACAGTGGAAACATAATAAATATCGACCCGTCAAACTCTGCAGAGGATTCAGAGCCGGCAGTAAATCAGGACTCAGGGGAAAGTTCAGATCTGTCTGCCTTTGTTTCAGAGCAACAGGACATGCAGAGCTGGGTGTCACAGTGAAATCTTTAAGTGCTTGTTCTCATAAAACCGCAGCCGTCACCACTTTGCATACGAATCATGACTGAAACGAGGTCTGGATTCACATCTGTCCCCCGTTTTCCTTCCCAGGACAGAACCAGGCGTCGCAGGATCTGCTGGTCGGTTCTTTGCTCTCGTCGTTTTGTCATAAGAAACTTTCCCAAGAGCCGAGATCTGGGTCAAACATCACCGCCGTCAGCGACGCACTGCGACCTCGCCCACGTCTGTGTGTGTGTGTGTGTGTGTGTGTGTGTGTGTGTGTGTGTGTGTGTGTGTGTGTGTGTGTGTGTGTCTCATCCCGTTCTCTCTCAGATCTAAAACACAAGGGGATTTCTTCAGAACCGGCCCAAGCTTTTAACTGAACAATAAATCTGTAATCCTGTTTCCTCAAAAAGAAATCAGAAAATGATTGTAAATTTAAACTTGACAGGTGAAGA
Organism: Poeciliopsis gracilis; assembly: GCA_911649635.1. NCBI lineage: Eukaryota > Metazoa > Chordata > Actinopteri > Cyprinodontiformes > Poeciliidae > Poeciliopsis > Poeciliopsis gracilis. The sequence continues at coordinate 470,934 of CAJVRI010001274.1, forward strand.
AATAAAGAAAAGCTGTAATTTCAAGCAAACGTTGACAGAGATCTTTTACAATTTGACGTAATTGTGTCTCTGTTCTTGAAATGATTCTGTGAAAATGAAGATCTTTTTGTAATTTTATGCTTGTATCAGTTTTCCTGATGGTGAACAGGATGGAGCCCTGTGGGACGCCATAAATATTTACCAAAACTAAGAGCAGCAGACAAACAGAACAAAACTCACACTGAAAGAATCCACCTTTTATCAACACGAATATTTATATTTCCTGCAGCTTATGAATCATTTCTGCATTTATTAAAAACAGCAAAAAAACAGAAGAATTTTCAATTCAAGTCAGAAATACGCTTATTTTCTCAAAGGTAAATTAAATCCTGTCTTCAGTGTCTTTATAGTGATGCTGTGGAGGAGGCGCAGTAGCAGTCAGTGTTGAAACGGCTCTGTGTGCCTCTGACTGAAGACTTTTGCTGCACAGCTGTCAGATGAGCCTTATGACAAGCGAACAGGCAGCGCTGCTAATCAATCCACCTCATTGGTTTTTCTGATCAGCTGCTCTACCTCGTTGCCATGGTTACGCGCTCGAAAGTAAACAGTAAGAGGAAAAAAAATCGGCCAAACGTTCAGCAGCTCAACTCAAACCAACGACGAACAGAATCAGTCAGATCTCTAACATGTTGCCAACGGAAACGACTTTACATCCAAGGAAATGTTTTTATTGATTACAGATTGGAAAATCTGTCATCAATAACTCAGTAAAGGAAGAGGCGTATTGGTTTATCTGTGCCAAACTTCATGAATATCCAGTTAGTTACTAACACAGGTGCTAATCACTGACTGTTGATGAAATACTGTTGCGGTGCTTTGTGTTGTGTAATTGATCGTTATATTCTACAATATTTAAAACTGTAACATCATTTCCATATTTCAGTCGGAGACATCAGCCCTGTGGAACTCCAGAGCGTTTTAATTCTTTTAACGAGATTTAATTCAAGTGGACAAAACGTTTCTGCTTTTCCACATGAACTCAAACGATCAGCACTTTATTGAACACGATGCCTTCATGGAACCGATTTCTGTCTGTTAAACTCTGTTGTGTGATTTTCTAATCAGATTTTAACCTCATAATTAAACATCATGTGATCATTAAATGTGAAATCTAGGAAGATGGGATTCACACTCCTGCCTTTTTATTTGAACAATGTAGAAATTAGATTTTGTTCACATTTTGAATGTTTAATTGCCTTTAATGCATGAAAGTGATTTTGTAGATAAACTGATTAAATTAAAGATGTTTTTACCAAAACTAAAGTTTCTTCTTCCTTGTCTTGAACTTTTTTATGTAAATGTTTCAAACATAAAGTGGTGTGAAGCTGCATTTTGTTCAGTTTAATAACGGATCAATGAGAGTCCAGCTGATCGTCTTTAACGTAACAAACATCCATTCATTCCCACTTTGAACAGGATTCCTGCCAACTTGTCCTGCTTATCGCCAAAACGACCCGATGCTGGAAGCTTCCTTTATGGCCGCTGATTAATGAAACCCTAAATGTGGGATTTAGCTCCCAGATTCCTGGACAGAAACGTGCAAAAGAACAGTTTGCTCCGCTGAACCCTCCATTGTTACCGGCTGGTTTTACAGCAGCATGTCTGATTCGGTTTGCAAACAAAAGAGCCAGACGCTCAGATTAATCAAACTTTTCTGTCACGGCGTCATGGCTGAGAAAAGGAGATAAATTAGGTCTGGTCGGTCGTTTATCTTCCGCTTTGTCCTCATTTCAGCCCCGTTTTGCCTTTGTGTCCAAACCTAAAACAGCCTCCAGGTTTTATTTGTCACTTTGTCACCAAAGTTTGACTCCATGAAAAGGATTGAAGAAAACTTGGAGCTGAAAAAATGAAGGTAAAACTCAGTTATTGTCTTTAGTTTCTAATGATTATTGTTTTCTACATATCAGAGATCAATCAGCCTTTAGAAACTGAAAACTTTCAGGAATTCACCCAGGAAACATGGACAGATTTATTTTATTCCTTATTTTTAACTTTTTACAACATTTTTACAAAATAATTAGATAAAATAGCAGGTTTATCTGTAGAGACATTAAATCATCCATAAGTTCAGATTTGACCTCAAACTGTTTCTGGTTCAGCATTTAATGGGGAATTTCACTCCAAATTTTTCAGGTATTAATATCATTTTTTATTCAATTGAAAATATTCTAAAGAAAACGCAGCTGATGCAAATAAACCATAAAACATCAACATCATTGGCCAAAAACTTTCTGAGAACGTTGAAGGAGCTTTTAAGCTCTAACAAAATGGATTTATGAAATGATGCAAATGAAACTAAATGAATTGCAAACGTTGGCATTAAGGCCATTTAGTCGGATATTTTCTGCAAAAACACAAAATCTTACCAAGTATTTTTGGTTTAGTGCAAATATCTCAACTGAAATCAGACAAACTAACTTGAAAGTGAATTTTCTGTCAGTAAAGAAGTTAATTTATGGGAAACGTTAAATAATCTGTCAGAGTAACTGCACTAGTGCTGTTTCATCAATATGAAGGAGTTATTTATTTAAAACAAGCCCTTTATTTTGCTAAATGTTGCTGGTAATTCATTTGATTTATTTGAAGTTTGCTGAATTAAACTGGACCAGAATGCTTTGCATGTTTTGCAGGTTAAATCCTGAAACTGGATCCGTCCTGAAGTGAGAGGATCAGCTGCGATCTCCTGTCTGAGGCGTCACTCGCCTCCTTTCACCTCCTCACAGCCGGGGTCACATCAACACATCCATTCAGCATTTCAGATCTCACTCATTCAGCTGCAGCCGGGGGGGCGGGGCGGGGGGCTGGCTCCGCATGAGGCCCGCTCCGCATGAGGCCCGCTCCGCATGAGGCCCGCTCCGCATGAGGCCCGCTCCGCATGAGGCCCGCTCCATCTCCATAATCTTCCCTAATCCTTCCAAATCCCCTTCTCCCATTCGGAGGAAGACGGAAGAAAAGCTTTGGTAACAAAATGAGAAGTGAATCACAAGTAGCTTTCAGCTAATCAGACAGTTTAACCCATCATGAACATGAAACCACAATTCAAAACACTAAACTCGGTTTGTTAATCAGAAAAAAGAAAACGAGGATCAGCTGAAAACTGCTTTTCCTTCAACCCGTTTCAGACATGAAGGTTTTCTGAAATAAAAAATGTAGTTTTGTTTTCTCAGCAATTACAAACTAATTCAATAATCTTTATCAAAACAATATTTGAGGGCCTCATTCAGAAGTTAAGCATCACAGCATTTTGCTGCAGTTTATAACAGATTTGATGTTTCTTCTGCTAAATCCTGACCAACCACCAGTCTGTTCCTGTGGAAGCATTTTTCTGTTTTCTGATTCTGGTGAGTTTGTGTGATTTGCAGGATGTTTTCTCAGCTGATAGTCGGGAACAATCAGGCCGATCATGGACCAAAATCACAATGTTTGCTCCTTCTCCAGCTGCTTTCACACACCACTGACTCAAAGCAACCAAACCCTGAGAGCAGCCTGTTCCCCTCCCGGCCTGAGGGGGCGCTGCACCTAAAACCACTGAAGGAAACGACACAAAAACCTCTGAAGACACTGAACACAACTTCCTTCTATACAAAATGCAAACAAAATGGCGTAGCTTCAGGTTTTTGCATATTTTTCAGGCTTTCTTGTGTTTGTTTTGGTTGTATTTACCCAGAATCCCCTGCACTGCAGTCCACTTCCTGCTTCTGGACTGGAAATGCATCCTTCTCTTCAATCTCCTGTTCTCAGCGGAGAGGAGAGGCATCTGCTGCTGTAGCTCATCCGCTCTGGTTCTGTCATCTGGAACCAGAACAAAATATTAAAAGTTTTTTCTTTTTCAGTTCCTTGTTTTTAAATCTTGGTTGTGTGTAAAAATGATCAGCAGGTCGAGGAACTTAAACCTTTTTGTCCTCATTCTGCCGCTCCATTGGAGCGTCAGCCTGCAGGCCTGGAGTTCCTGCAATCCGATTGGCTGATTTGTGTTTGACCATAAAAACTTACAGAATTTTATTTTGGTGGTTTCCAGAACCAGGACTTCCTGTAAACCTGAACTCAGTGATGTCATCATTGAATCATTGCTTCTTTCAATGAACCTTCCAACTCGGTTCAGTTCATTTAATCAGAACCGGTTCACCGGATCAGTGGACCAACAGAAAGTCTGTTTCCACTGGTTAGAATCCAGGGCAGCGTGAAGCCGGAAGGCGGGGTCAGAGGTCATTATGAGGTGTTAACGGCCCCGTTAGGATGGATGGTCCAGGATGTTGAGGTGTGAACAGGAAGTGGACCTGCAGCGGCTCCTGGCTGACCCGGTTCCCACAGAGCTGCTGACGACTCGGCGTCAACAACATTTGCTGCTCTGACTTACGGCTCAGAACCGTTTGGTTGGCATCAGGCTGGAGCGGAGGCGGTTCTGTTACAACCACAGCAGAGGCCAGGGTCATGGAAGGTCAACCTGTGGTCCTACGGGAGCTCAGAGGAGCCGAACAGAACCAGAACCCACTGAAACACGGTCAGCTAAACTCTTCATTAATGTAGTTTTATCCTGCAGATCAAATCAATTATTTCTCCTGTTTTTGTGATTGTTGATTCCAGAGAAAGACATGGAGGCCGAGGGGGCGGAGCCAGATTAAAACCTGCTGCCTTCAGGCCCCGCCCACACGGACACCATCCAGGTGTTTGCTGGTCCAGACTGGAAATCCACAGCCACCATTTTACCAGAAATTATTTTAAAAATGTTTGAAAAGAAGAAACGTTTGTAAACGTCAGATTCATGTTTCAGTGTCGACACGTTTTTAAAACGATGTCGCAGCTCTGTCACTATCATTCTGTGTTTCTGAGTTACAGCGCCACCAACTGGCCTGGCAGACTGACTGCAGAGAATCTGTGGCGGATGGATGATGGATGGATGATGGATGGATGATGGATGGATGACTGTGATGCTGCATCTTGTTTTTAATTTTCACTTTATCATTTACAAAAATCACCTCCATGTAGGCGGAGCCTCAGAGCCTGGATGATGATGGATGATCAGACCAGGAGGTTGTGGGTTCGCTGGTTTAACTGGGTGAACTGGTTTAACTGAGTGAACTGGTTTAACTGGGTTAACTGGGTGATTTTGTTTAACTGGGTGAACTCGTTTAACTGAGTTAACTGGTTTGACTGGGTGAACTGGTTTAACTGTTTCAACTGGGTTAACTGGTTTGACTGGGTTAACTGGTCTCCGCTGTCTCATCCCCTCCCTCTCCTGTGACACGCGCGGCGCGCTCCGCTCCCGCACGCCCCCGCAGTAAAAGCGGGCTTCCCGCGGGGAGCCGCTCAGACTCTCTTGCCAGACGGACCCGCATCCTGTCGCCGCCATGCTGGACAGCCTCACCTTCCTCCTGGAGCGCCTCTTCCTCCTCGCCCACATCAAGCTGTCCAGCCTGCTGCCCCCGCAGCTGGCCCGCAGCTGTGACCGGGAGGAGCCGCTCCCGCAGCCCCCCGCGGCGGCAGCGGCAGCGGCAGCGGCCCCGCACAGGTTCCAGCGCGGGGACCTGCTGGAGGTGCCCCGGACTCTTTTCACGCACTTCGGGATCTACCTGGGCGACAACCGGGTGGCGCACCTGATCCCGGACATCCTGCCGGCGCTGAGCTCCGACCGCCGGCAGATCCAGCAGATGGTGACCAACAGCCGCCTGCTGCTCGGCGTCCTGTCCAAGCGCGCCAGCATCCGGCTGGACTCGGTGGAGGACTTCGCGTACGGAGCCGGGATCCTGCTGAACGCCATGGACCGGGCGGTGCCGCTTAGCCCGCTGCCCGGGGAGGAGGTGGCCCGGCGGGCAGAGCGGCTGGTCGGCGGGGTGTCATACAGCCTGCTGTGGAACAACTGCGAGCATTTCGTCACATACTGCCGCTACGGGGCCGCGCAGAGCCTGCAGACCGACCAGGTGAGCTGCCCTTTGACCCCGGTCCATTCAGGGCTCCACTCAGGGGTTCATTCACCAGTTCAATTCAAATGATCTTATTTGCGTCTGTAAACTCCAGTTAATGATTCATTTATTACTAGTTGGCAATTATTTCAATAATTGATTGACCTCCATGTTGCTCCTCAAACATTTCCTCCTAATCTTTTATAGCCTCTTTAAAAGTTAAACCATGAATTCTCCATCATTTGTTTATGCTGATATTTATCGTTAATGGCTTGCCATACTGACCTGTGGCTGAAAGTCTGCAGAGGTTTCCTGCACACAGGAATCTGTGTGTGTTTATTAGACAGAACGTCCTGCAGCAGGAGGCCACATGTGTTCACGCATGTTTGAGTTTGCAGCCTCATAAAACGCTGAAGGTTTTAGTGAAACAACTTCATCCTGACTCACTCTGCAAGCAGCAGAGCAGCAGGACTTTGTTTATTTCACACTTTCTCATCATCCAGGTGAATCTCTGCTGGACTGAACTCTTTTGTTGCTGATCGGTTTGTTATTTTGCCCTCAAAGCCCCAGCAGAACATGTCTGGACTCTGTTTGCTCTGGAGAAACTCAAAGATGCAAGAAGAGGAAGTTCTGCTCACTGGAACCAGAACTGACAAACATTCAGACGGCATATTAATACAAACTGATGAAGTGCAACATTGATTTATTTACCTTCATTGAAATGCATGGTTTATCCTTCATGATGCCATTTTTAAACGTGTCTCTCATATTTAGGTCCAAAATGATGTAAAATCATAAACAAACACAAAATCTTACCAAGTAATTTTAGTTTAGTTTCCATCACAACTTTCTCAGTTCACCTGAAATAACTTAGAGATTTTTCAGCAAAAATATATGTTTCTGCCTGAAGTCAGTAATTTCTTAATATTGATGAAAAAGTAATAATTTCACTTGTAACAAGACATTTTCCATGTTATAAGTTAAATAATTTACCTGTGAAAGTAAAACTTTTTCATCAATGTTAAATAATTATTGATTAGAAACAAGATTTTATTTATTCCTGAATAGATTCGTCTGTGTTAGTTTTGCTTTAGTTCAAGTGAACTAAGATATTTGCAGTGGAAACTAAACTTTTGCATTGAGCTTATTGCAGCAAACTAAACCAGCTCATTTTTTACATTGATGCTGATGTGATTAATTCCTCCTTCTGCCTGATAAATGAAACTACTTTCACTTTAATTTGGAGTGAATTGATGCAGAAATGCTGCGCTTGGCTTCATGTGAGGATAAACCTCGGGGTGAACCACTCCTCAGGAGAACTGAACTGTTCAGGATGGAAATAACGACTCATGGAGGTTGAACAGCCAATCAGAATCCGTCCTCCTCTGCTGGAGCCGGGTTTACACGGAGCAGGAAAATCTGGGTCGCTCCTCGGAAAAGTCCTGAGAACAAGAGGCGCATTCAGACCTGAGCCGCCTGCCAGCAGCAGAGAGTCACTCAGTCTGCGCTGTGGATGCTGATGATGATGGACGACGGCCGTACCGGCCCTTTAAAGCGGCTCCTCGGGGCCCAGGGCCACGCCTCGCTCTCTGCGGTCGGTCCAGGACGTGTTTCACTGAGATGACAGCTCGACACTTCAGCTGGATTTGGGGAAAGTTCCCTCATCTCTGCTGCTGTAAATCAGATGAAGGTTCATTTTTCACATCCTGTTTGAGCCTTTAGCACTAATGCTGCTGTGAAACAGGAATTTGACTGACGAGCACAGAGATGAAGGTACTGAGAAGTTTTCATAACCCATAAAATAAACTATTTTTTAAAAATATATAGATATAAAAAGCTTTTTGTTTGTAAAAGTGTTTCTAAAACATGTTTTCGTCATTCAGTGACTGTTTGGTGTTTCTGTAGGTTATGTATGTTTTGACCCCAAATAACTGAAATTTGTGAATCAGTGGATCAGAAAATAGTGAATTACTAATAAACAGCATTCAATAGTCTTTGGGAATTTGGCATGAATGTTGTTCCCTATTGATTCATTCACAGTGGCGGCTTACGTCTCTGAATATTACTGTGGAATAATTGAGTATAAAGTACGTCAGCCTGGCTGTAGATACAGCAGAGCAGACTGCTTTAACTATAAATAGTAACTTCAGTGAAAGAGAAACAGGATCGTTTTCATTTTGGGTTATGAAAACTGTGCAAAAGTCAGAAAAACATTCATATTTTCTTACTAACGCTGCTAAGCAAAGGACTTGACAATGACAGGACAAGAAGACAAGCCTTAGAAAGTTATGGCACAACTTCCAGATAACTTGCCTGCCGCCCCTGAGGGAGTGCCGCCCTGGGTGGAGAGCCTTATTGCCTCTAAATAAAAAAGCACAACTGAATGAAACACAATCTTGTGTAGCTGCTTAAAGCTGCTAGCATGTTTTCTTGGTCAGAGTGATCATTTAAAACCAACTGAAACTTCAGACATAAAGAGTTTAGTTGTTTAAAAGTTTTCATGACCAACATGCAGGTGAATAAAGGTGATAAATAATTAGCTTGTTGTTGCCTGGTTTTCAGTTTCACACAGTCAAACTGCATCTGGTCCAGGTGTCAGAACGTCGGCGCATTATTGACATTTTGGAAACAAAGCTGAGCTAAAACTCAGGCTGGTCAGAGCTTTGTGAGCAGAGCGGCAGCTGCTGACCCCTGGCAGCTCAGGGTAATCCAACCTGATGTTTACGCAACGCTGGGGCCCTGGGAGGCTCCTTTAAGAGCTCCTGTTGGCCCTCGACCCCCCATTCCTTAAACCTTTACAGGCTTCTCTCCGAGGCGGCACACAGGTCAGATGTTTGGGTTGGAAATTACAGGAAGTGAAACTCGATGCAGGGAAAGTCTGTCAGCAGCAGCAGGAGGGAAACCGCAGGCTGCCTTTTATTCAGGCTGTAATTAGCATTTCAAATGTCATTTACTCACAAATATGGGAATAATTTGTAGCGTTTCTAAAACCTCTGTGGGTTTTTGTGTTGCTGGTGTTTCTGTATTGTTTCTAGAATCAACTGCAGCAAAAATCTGGAAAAAATATTCATTCCCTCCTGATCTGGTCCACATGCTGCAACCTCACAGTTCAATGTATTTTATTGATTTTTTCATGTGATTGATTAGTTTCTACCAGCTTCCTTATTGCATCCACTTAGCATGACGCTGCCACTACCATGTTTCACTGGGGACGAAATACATGGAAGTTTTGATTTTAGAGTGAAAACATTTGAACAATAAACCTAAAAAAATCAATACCAGTGGAAAAGTATCAGAAGTGCTGAAATTTCCCTCTAAAAGAGATAAATATTCAGGCACTGAATTAATAAAAACATGTTTCCTAACATGAATCAACATTAGTTAAATGTGGATTAGAAAAGCTGGTTTTCAGACAAATTCAGTTCAGCATTGTATTTTTTACTTTATTTGAATAAATTAAGGTTTTCCTGTAAATGTTTCTGCAATAAAAAACTTTCTGCTGTCAGAGATTTTATGTAGGAAGGGGGATTTGTCCGTTCCTGCAGGAAACGTGACGTTTTCTGGAGAGCAGAATTGCTTCATGTGGCCGTTTTGTCTGTGTTTCTGCAGTTCTGTGCGTGGCTGAAGTCTCTGGTCCGGGACCAGCGCAGCGTGGTTCTGACGGGCCTGCTGGGCCTCCTGTGCATGGCGTGTCTGGGCGTGTCCCCCGGCACCGCCCTGCCCTCGGCCCTCATCCCCTTCACCCTGTGGATGGCCAGCTAAGAGGCCGGCTCAGAACAAACCCAGAGACTGTTCTGGAAGACGGGAAACATCTGGCCTTTAACTAGACCGTTTGGGTTTTAGGAGGAGACGGAAACTGTCGCCTCGTCTGATTGATCTGGAAGTAAAAACATTTTCTGCTAGTTTGGACACTTCTCACTTTGATATTCAGTTTTTTTCTGTTATTGTTTTTATTTTCTCTGCTGCTGAATAGAAACTTCATTTGATGATTATCAGCCAATCAGAAGAGAGAAAGGAACCAAAACAGCCGCCTGAACATTTTAGTTCAGATGTTAAGGATAAAAATCACATGAACTCTGTTCTGGTTCCGGTTTTAACAGGTGGATCTGTGTAAACTTTGCTTTCCCTCCAGTTTTCTCTTGTTTTGGCTCCATTTCTTCTCAGTTTGACGGGAATCTGTTTGGTTTTCTGGTTCAGCACTGAAACCTGGTGAAGATGTAAATATCTGTAAATATATTCAGGACCTGATTGTTTCCTAACAGTCACAAACTTTTTTACCGTTTTATAACTTGTTATATTGTGTTTTAATGTGTAAATAAAGGAAATAAAAGAAGATTGAGTGTGGGTTTTTTTTCTCAGTTGTTACATTTATTATAACAAATTTAAATTCAACTTTGATTTTTATTCTATAAATCCTTGATTTATTTTCACTTGCATATTAAAATATGAACATTTCTTCAAAATATATCACTAAAGCAAAGTCATTAAAATGTAAAAAAGCTGTGTCAGCACTTTTCTTTCCAAATTGTTTAACTGAAAATTGCATGAAGTTTTTTTGTTAAACTACATTGAACTCATTATTAGCTGCTCAGCTGTTATCAGGGTTTTGTTGCTGTAAGATTATTTCCTGCCAGATTCAATCAAATGAAAATAAAAACTGATTTTCTTCAAATCAAAGATAAATTTACTTACTTTCTTGAGAAGAAATGAATGGAAACAATTTTAATCTGTTGTGTTTATTAGTTTTATTTATGCTCTGTTGGTCTTTGGTTGCTTTTGCTTGCTAACTTTTAGCAATCATTATCATTTTGAACTGTAAATAAACATGAAGACCTCAGTAATGTGAGGTTATTTATAAGCCAAATTTATTTTTAAACATTAAACTTTATAAACTCTATAAAAAACTCATCTGTTATAATAATAAAGTTGTGAGTTTTTACTTTATTTATTTGGCCTGATTCTTTTCGTTGAGCTCCTTGGAGCCTGACGCCCCCTGCTGGCTAACATGGAGACTGCATGTTGGCTCAGTGATGAAGACCACCTGCTCTTCATCTCATGTTCTGCGACAGGAGTTGAAAGTTGTCTGTGAAGTTCTTCATATGTTTTCATGTCATAATGTTTGGTCAGTTCTCGTCAGTTTTGATCCTTTTGGACGCAGGAGGTCAGAAGGTGAAGCAAACAGCGCCCCCTGTCTGTCAGAGCTCCTCTGGTTTCAGGTCAGATTTGGACTCTAATCTCCTCTGATCCTCCTGGATAAAACCTCCAGTTTCACTGCGACCCGCGTCTCCTGCACCATGTTTCTGCTGCGGCTCCTCGCTTTGATCTTCGTCTCCTCGGCAACCGCTGACCCTTCACCTGAGGAGAAGAAGAAGGATGATGATGATGATGATGATGATGAGAAGGACAGGTATGACCTGGTGTTCAGGAGGGGAGACCTGCTGGAGGTTCCCCGGACTCTCTTCACTCATTTTGGGATTTACCTGGGAGGAGGCAGGTGAGTCAGACGCTGCGCTCTGATTGGTCAGGAGGTAAAAATGGGCAATTTGAATATTTCTTGTTTTTGTCACTTTGCTTCCTTCTGATGTGTGACGTCATTCTGCCCGTCAGAAATATTCTCCTTCATTATTTCTGTCTTTTCTTTCTTGATTTGTCTTTTTTATCATTTACTTTAAACTTTTTTATTCTGAATCTTCACTTTTAAAATTTTCCTGTTAATCAATTTTTATTCATTTTTAACATTTATTTTTCATTCCTTTAATTGTTGTCTGTCTGTTATTTTCTGTATTTTTGCCTGCATTCTCCCTCCAGAGTGGCTCATTTCATCCCGGACATCATGCCCGTCGTCTCCACCAACCAGATTCGGATCAAGCAGATGGTCACCAACACCAGACTCATACTGGGAGTTCTGGCTAAGGTGACATGGTTTCTTCTCCGCCCTGTTATTTTCTGAACTTGAAGGATCTAGAGAGCATTCAGAGATTTTAAAAATATTTTACATCATTCACAGCAACACTGGCAGCATCAAACGTTTCCTTTGTTTAAAGTTGCAGTTTCCCTTCTGACCTGTGAGTGGCAGTGTTGCTCTGCAGTTACAATTCATAATAAAACAGACAACAGTTCAGTGTCTGTTTTATAATCAGCCTGTTTTATTGTTTTCGGACCCCCTGAGGCCCTTAAAGATGATTTAATCTGCTGCCTCGTTGTGTGTTTGGCCCTCGACTCTTTGTGTGGCCCTTGTTCTTGTGTGCAGTGCGGCAGCGTGAGGGTGGACTCAGTGGAAGACTTCGCCTACGGAGCCGAGATCATCATCAACCCCATGGACAAGGTGACCCTGGTTCAGTAGTTGAAGCTCTGAAGTCATTCATACAATAGAAAACAATGAGTTTATGTTAGTATCCATGAATCCAGCTGACTGACTGGACATAAACCAAGGGTCCTTAAAGGTTCAGGGAGTTCTGGGTCTGATCCATGTTGGATTATTCCTGGTCATCCTGAATGAATCTGGAGGTCTCTTCATGGTTTTAACCCAGGTTTTAATGTGTTGTCCCCTCAGATGAGCAGCTGTGCAGCGCTGCAGGGAGAGGAAGTGGCCCGGCGGGCCGAGAAGCTGCTGGGCGACGTGGCCTACAGCCTGCTGTGGTACAACTGCGAACACTTCGTCATGTACTGCCGATACGGCACCGTCATGAGCTTCCAGACCTTCCAGGTGACGCTCCACAGGAAACCCCAACAGTACAGTGCAAATTCAGTCAACTTCATTGTACATGAACTAAAATCTGTTACAAACCCAGGTGGAGAATAAAAGCGACTCGGTTTTTGTTGGCTCTCAGGTTTTCCAGCAATACTTTAACCTTCAGCTGCAACCTTTGCTCCCTGTGGCAGATTAACAGCGATCACCGATCAGACCAGACTCTTTCTCTGGTTGGAATAAGCTTTGCATTGCAGCAACCGCTCGTCTGTGAAAGCTTCATTGTTTCAGCAGATTCTTTGTGTGATTAGGAGGTTGAGAAGGAATTAAGAAGAAGCTAACCAGGCTGCATGGAGCTGGAGAACTGGGCTTGAAACTGCATCAGTGGAGCTGCAGTCAGGCTCCAGAGAAGGAAAATCACGTCAGGATTACACAAACATTCATTTAGTGGATGTCAGGAACATAATGTTCAGACCTGCTGCAACCACAGAGGATAATCTTCATGACCCAGACCGTAGGAACGGCTGCAGGTTCTCTGGGTTTTCTTTGAGTGTGGCTGGAGAACCAGAAACACTCGGAGGGAGTTTCATTAGCTTGGTTTCTGTCCAGCTGTCATGTCGTGAAAAAAGGGGCAAAATGCCAATCAGACGTGTGTAACTGGTTCAGCTGGTTTGTAACTGAATCATCTCTTGAGTCAGACCCTGCACGGTGCAATGTCGCCATCTAGTGGCCGTTTTATGCAGCGTGGATTTATGTGACACAATTTAGCACTTAACTTGAATTATTTATTATTATTCCTCCCTCCAGGAATAATGTTCTCTTTCACTTAAAACTTGTTGAAACTTGTTGATTTTTTTTCTGGCAACAGAACCAAACAGAAGTGAGACAGAAAAAAAGAAGGAATAAAGAAAAAATAAAGAAATTAGATTATAGAAAACAGCAGAGCAAAGCAAAATGACGGCGCTGACGGTTCTCTGGTTTGTCTCCATCAGTTCTGTAAGACGGTGAGGAAGCTGCTGCTGAGTCGAGGCGTTGCCAAGGTTACGGCAGTGCTGGCTGCTTGTCTGCTGGTCTACCTGCGGGTTATGAACACCTGGTCGGTCCTGCTGGCGGTTCTGCTGCCTTTCCTCCTCTGGATGGCCTCCTGATTGGACACATGACCCGGACCCTGACCCGGATCCTCAGAGATGATTTATTTTGACCAGCAAACCAATCTGAAGTTTAAATTAGCCCTGATTGTTTTCATCAGAGAATCTTTCATTGTTTTTGATTTATAATAGATCCCAAACATATCCTGTCAAATAAAAGTTTATTTATTTAAATTTGTTCAGTGTTTAGATGTCTTAACGGATGGATTTTGCCAGAACATTCTCATAAATCCACCTCCTTTGGATTGCACTCGTTCTAAATATTGTTTTGTACAATTTTCTTTTTACATTTCATGCAAAATAATTGTGATAATATAATTTATTCTTGAGAGATCAACATCCTTGATTCACATCTCTCTCAATCACATGATATAAAACTACAACTGAACAAAATTGTTCCATCTTTATTTGCAAAAAAGTTTTATTAACTTAACATTTGATTCCCCTCATGTTTTTGTTTACATTTTTTGTTTGCTGTAAGATTTTAAATTTATATTCTTGTTCAACTTTCAGTTAATGTAAATATTAAATAACAGATTAAATAATTTCGTATTTTTAGCTTTGTATAGTGACACTTAAAGTTTATTTTATTTTATTTTATTTTATTTTATTTTATTTTATTTTATTTTATTTTATTTTATTTTATTTTATTTTATTTTCCCGGAGGCCGGGACTGAAAAGCGGACTTAAACGTAAGTCGGATCCTTACGTAAGTCGCGTAAGGATCCGCTTCCTCGAACGGCTCTGAACTGCTCTCACCGTTGCCAGGCAACCTTCCTTCTCTTCCCGGCGAAGTTTTGACCCAAGACCGGAGCTCTGCTCGTCTCTCCTGAGGTTTTATTACCGCAAAGAAGGCGAATAATTCACTCGGAGGGGAGAATGCCACAGCACAGAGGCGGTAAGAGTTTAATTTAGGTCTTTTGCTAAAGTTTTAGGGAATAATTTGACTTCCTTAACAAAGTAAAATTTTCGGAACGTCACATCTTTATATTGATGAGCCGCTAGCTAGCACGTTTAGCTAACTTTTAATGGCTGTTTATATCAGTTTAGCTACTGAAAATGTTGCAAATTTAACGATAATGATGCTGAAAGTTTATGTAATAGTGATAAAAATTTGAATTTCTATCCCAAAACTTCAAAATGTTAACATTTTGAAGTTTCAGATAAACGGTTTTAGCTGTCACTTCTGGTTTAAATCAGCCCCACTTTCTGTGAAATCTTTGGGAATGTGATAATTTTGACCAAATTATCATTATTAGGCATTTTTCCCAATTCCAAGCTGGTTAAATTTGAATTAATTTAAGGATTTCAGTTAATGGGGGAGGGTGTGGCCTAAAGAGGTGAACACCCCGAATCAAGGTGTGTGTTATTATTTACTTTATGGCAGATTGTTCAAAGATTTAATGGAGGAAACAGAGTGATTCTTATTAATACTACAATTATTAATACAATTATTACTACTGTAATAATTGTATTATTTTAACCCTGTTACAGATTCTTTAAAAGACAAACTCTGAAAATTGTTGTTTTATTTTTATCAAGCAGTCTCCTTTAGTTTGGCCAGTGAAACCAGAACTGGATTATTATGCATTGAAAAATACAACTGGTGATTTATGAAAACATTACTAAGTTTGTAATGTTTTAAAACACAACATGTTTGTGAAAAGCACAAACATGTTGACTTAAAGTATTTTTGGATTTCTGTAAATGATCTAAGTTCATTTCAAAAAGAAGAAGTTGAACTGTAGTCTCCAGTATTCATCTGTACTCCAGTTCATTGTGAAGAGTTCTTGTGATTTTCTCATAATGATTTAGACTTTCTTGTAATATTTAATATGACAGTCAGTCTGGCCAGCGTCAGGTGAGCTGCAGAATGCTAACCGCGGTGTTTCTCATTGGACAGACGGGGACAGGTCGTCCGACGAGGACCTGGACGGGGACTCCGGGGACGTGGACCTGCCGGCGAACAGAGACGACTTCAGGGTGTCGTGTGCGAAGGAGATGGCTCTGCTGGCTCTGATGGAGAAGACGGGATACAACATGGTGCAGGAGAACGGCCAGAGGAAGTATGGCGGCCCGCCGCCAGGTACGCCAAACAGGAAATGAAACGCCATGGGATACATGTTTATCACTAAACAACAACAAACTTTAATTCATTTTATTGGGATTTCAAAACAAAGTTTTCAGTTTTCCACAATAATAAATCATAATTTTTATTGTGACAAGACATTTATGACGATAAATTATACGATAAACACTCACGGCTGAAGTCCAGCAGTCATTTGTGTCACTTCCACACACACATTTAGAATTTTAATGTATTTCTAATATTGTATAAAATTAAGTGGTTTTATGAAAAATCAGCAGAATCTGCCAAATTTTTATCTGGCAGATTGACGATTGAATAATTGATCAATCGTCAAAATTTTTATTAAATATTAAATTATTTGTCAGAATATTTGCGTAATCATCAAGGTAATTAATTAGCTTTTTGATTGATCATCTGAATATCAGAATAATAGTCAAAACACTTGATTAATTGCATAATCAATGACTAAAGATCGTCTTCAGTGGCAGTGATGCAGCTCAGCAGGGTGCTGCATCACCCAATAGACTTGTATCTATTGGGTGGGTATTTTAGTGACCTCTGACATTTAAACTGTACGTTAGCCGTGGTAGAGGAGCCTCTGACCCTGGCTCTGACCCTGGCTCTGACCCTGGCTCTGACCCTGGCTCTGACCCTGGCTCTGACCCTGGCTGTGCGGTCCAGGTTGGGAGGGGCCGGCGCCGCCGCGGGGCTGCGAGGTCTTCGTGGGGAAGATCCCCAGAGACATGTTCGAGGACGAGCTGGTGCCGCTGTTCGAGAAGGCCGGCAAGATCTACGAGTTCCGCCTCATGATGGAGTTCAGCGGAGAGAACCGCGGCTACGCCTTCGTCATGTACACCAACAGGTGGCGCTCCGTCAGCCCCGCCAGGTGAGCTGAGCAGGTTAGTGAATGACGCTGTCGGTTCTGGTCCAGAGAAGCGGCTCAGCGGGCCATCCAGATGCTGGACAACTGCGAGGTCCGACCCGGGAAGTTCATCGGCGTCTGCGTGAGTCTGGACAACTGCCGTCTCTTCATCGGCTCCATCCCCAAAGACAAGAAGAAGGAGGAGATCATGGAGGAGATGAAGAAGGTGGGGAACACGTTTTTCTTTACTCAATTCAAACTGAATGTGTTCAGCTACTCTTGGACCCGGGGTTTTTCTTTAAATCCTCCTCCTGTCACAGTGTTAAAATGACTGTAGAAACTTTAATAAATCCTGAATGTGAACGCCGCCTGATCAGCCAATCAGTGGCTCACCTGTCCAGGTTGTTTCATGTTATGCTGCTTCTCTCCTGTCAGTCCAGCTGATGTCAGAGCAGCTGCTGTCGTGTGTCTGGATTTAAAGTGACAGCTTGTCCTCATGAGTCAGAGTTCGTGTGTGTGTGTGTGTGTGTGTGTGTGTGTGTGCGTGTGTGTGTGTGTCCCAGGTGACGGATGGCGTGGTGGACGTCATCGTCTACCCCAGCTCCATGGATAAGAGCCGCAACCGAGGCTTCGCCTTCGTGGAGTACGAGTCCCACAAGGCGGCCGCCATGGCCCGCAGGACGCTCATACCTGGTACCGTCTCCACACTGCCTATGTCACTTCCTGTCTGCGTCCAGCAGGGGGAGGCACAGCATAGCGACACACTGTTGTGATCTGCTTTTTCAGAACAGGATGATGAAGCAGGTGAGTCATGGAGTTTGAGGTCAGTCTGAGTTAAAGAAGTCATCCTGATCTCGAGGGAATCTACTTCCTGTTCCTTTATGTTCCCATGTTAGAGAGGAGAAACTCATAATTCCTGGTGTCAGTGAATGCAGCGCAGTAAAGAGTTTATGAATAGGTCAAATCCATAAATCAGAGTCCTGACGGTTCTCAGCATCAACACCATAGAAACTGAATAACGCTTAAATTAACATCCAGACATGTTGTAAAACACGACCATGTTAAACATAATATAATATAATATAATATAATATAATATAATATAATATAATATAATATAATATAATATAATATAATATAATTAATTAATATAAACCACAGAGCTTTATGTTTACATTTAATACATGAACAATAACTCCTCAGGGTTTGATACATCAGGATGTAATAAACGGAACTGAAATGATCAAAAACAACAGAAGAAGCTTGAAGCCAACATGAGAGACTGATGTGCTAAAAAGTAAGTACACCCCATCATCCAACCCCTTATTGTTTTTCATCTGACTTCTTCAGCCTCTTGGATCATTGTGGAGAACCTTTGGGACAAACTGGGTTTGGGTTCAACACCAGTGTGGATCCATTTGGATCCAGTTTAAGCTGAACTTCAGCTGCCCAGCAGGTGGTTTCACCTGGACTGAAGCCCCGCAGAACACTTCCAGAAAAACCTTTTTAATCTGATTCATTTGACTTTTATTCTGGAAAACAGCTGAGAAACACCAGAACAGCTCCTTGTTTCCACTGTCACTGTGTTCTGGTTGTGAACTGGTTGAGAACTGGTTCTGGTTGTGAACTGGTTCTGGTTGTGAACTGGTTCTGGTTGTGAACTGGTTCTGGTTGTGAACTGGCTCTGTTGTTCCTGCAGGAACCTTCCAGCTGTGGGGTCACTCCATCCAGGTGGACTGGGCGGAGCCAGAGAAGGATGTGGATGAGGAGGTGATGCAGCGCGTTCGGGTCCTCTACGTACGTACCGCTGTCCGTTTCCGCCTGCTGACACCACGGCGACAACATTGGTCAAATATTGAGCCTGGATTCCACCAAAAAACTGCAGCTTTGATTAATTTGAGAATAATTACCATAAACTCAAATATTTTACAGAGTTTTTGTTCTTGAAAGTCATTGAAAGGTCAGAAAAATCATTAAAACTTCATAATTATCGTGGTTCGCGTGCCGGTGGGGAGTGAATTTAAGCTTCGGATCAGAGCTGTGTTTAAGGCTGAAGATCCCGACTGGAGAGACTCCCACTGCTCCTGCTGTTTGAAATGTTCCTCAGATGAGATTTAAGTGGAAAACAATTAGAGGCCTGGAGATGTGAGTCATTGATTTTCCTCTGTGAGCAGCTCAGCAGGGTGACGCGTCTCCCTAGAGTCAAATTAACACACACGCAGCCTGACACTCTTTACAGAGAACACCAGGAGTGAGTCTGAAGTGTGACCCCCACCTGTTGCCTGCTGACCCCGTCTGTCCTCCTGCTGCAGGTGCGTAACCTGATGATGGACACGACGGAGGAAACGCTCCACCGGGAGTTCTCCAGCTTCAAGCCCGGCTCCGTGGAGCGCGTCAAGAAGCTCACCGATTACGCCTTCATCCATTACCGCAGCCGCAGCGACGCCATCGCCGCCCTCACCCTGATGAACGGCGCCCAGATCGACGGCGCCACCGTGGAGGTCACCCTGGCCAAGCCGGCCGGGATCAAGGATGGGAGCGCCGCCGGGCGGAGGTACAACACCAGGGGTTACCTGGGAAACACGGCCGCGGGGGGCGTCGGCGACGGCCGCTGCTCGCTCAGAGCCACGCCCCTGCAGACGCGCCTGGGAAACCCCTATTACAACGGAGGAGGTGAGGATGGCTTGACCTGAAACACAAGAGACATGATTAGATTTGACATCTGCTTTAAACACACAAAGGCTGTTGATGTAGCTTCGTTTCTCTTTACTGTACATAATCACACAAACACCTGTTCACCTCTACAGGGGAGCCCCGCCCCCAAACACCTGTTCACCCCTACAGGGGAGCCCCGCCCCCAAACACCTGTTCACCCCTACAGGGAGCCCCGCCCCCAAACACCTGTTCACCTCTACAGGGGAGCCCCGCCCCCAAACACCTGTTCACCCCTACGGGGAGCCCCGCCCCTATGCGTAGTCAAAGTTCAGCCTTTTAGCATTTTTTCTGCAACCTAACGTCAAACTATTCACTGAAATCCTCCTAATCACTGATGTTTTTCATAGAGCACTTCTGAAATGCATCTTGGGAAACTGAAACACTTCACACGCCACAGGCTGGCCAATCCAGGAGCTGCATTTATTTTGCTTAGTGCTGATTGGCTGAGCCACCAAAAGCCGAGATCGCGATGCTAGTTTCTGCAGCTTTATGACGTCTCAAACAATTTTGACTTCAAAACCTTTATTTTATGGCCTAAAACTGCTTTTAAGTCAGATAGAAACAAAGTAGGACAGATTTGATCTTGTAGTTTGAGGAGTTGAATTCTGTGACTTCAGATCCTGATCTCTGTGTTTCTGAGCAGCCAAACTAAACACCCCAGGCTTCCCTGCAGCCTGACCACACAGACGTCCAGGCTTTCTCTCCTGAGAGCCCAGTCGTGCTCCGTGTTGCTTCTCCGAGATTAAAACCTTCTTCACCCTCAAGGTGTCTCTGCAGAGACGTCC
The DNA here is from genome assembly GCA_911649635.1 of Poeciliopsis gracilis. Classification (NCBI taxonomy): domain Eukaryota; kingdom Metazoa; phylum Chordata; class Actinopteri; order Cyprinodontiformes; family Poeciliidae; genus Poeciliopsis; species Poeciliopsis gracilis. The sequence goes on from CAJVRI010001274.1 coordinate 491,160, forward strand.
TCAAACGTCCACTTTGTCTTTAAATGCAGGCTGTGCTTTCCGGGATGAAGGTTACAAACACTCTGTATTAATCCAACTGTGAAGCTACGATCCTTTCTCACGACTCCTGCAGATATTTCCTGAAAATAAAAGTTTGAAAATGAGCTCTCCCACAAATGAGCCATAAATGATTCATGGCAGGATGTGGGTAGAGCACATATAGCAGGAAGGAGAGATGGAATAGTGATGAGTGATTATAAAAACACTGAAACAACAGATCCTTTTTCCCATGGTCTACAGGTCGATACAGGTGGAACTCAGCAACTCCAGAATGAGAAAAACAAAAATCAGGAAAATTTTTGTGTTGTCCCCTAAAAGATGGATACAGCAGGGGAGCGAGGGCTGGACGAGTCGAATGAAAAACCCTTAGAGGAAAAGTTCCTTTACTTTCATTGCCGAAGCAGAAACCAAGTCAGACACATGAAGCATCAAACCAGCAGGAAACCGTTTAAAGTCACCAAAACATCTGATCAGTGCAGAGGCAGAGCAGGAGCAGCAAAACTATCTAAAGAAAACCCTGTGAGACAGGCAGAGAGTGGAGTTACATTTAATTAGCTTGTTTACATTCAGTTAAACCAGGAAGTGAACCTGAGCTCCAGACTTTACTGCAGAGGTTGATTCAGCTTGAAGCTTTAAATATTCCCGGTCTGACAGGTTTACTTCCAAGCTCAAGGCGCCCCACAAATCATGGAGCCAAACATAAACAGACAACATGGCTGCCAGGGCAGGAAGTGAGTGAATAGTTGCTTAATCAGCTCTAAACAATGAGAGTGAGAGACTCTCTCGCCCATTAAACACGCGAACCCGTCCACGTCCTGTTGTCCTGGAGATGAACCCTCTATGGGGAGCAATGAGGGACATAATTACCCAAACAACTTCAAAGTGTTTCTCAGACAAACACACATCATTTGTTGCACAACAACTTGAACACTAATTAGTTTCATAAATAAGAGCAAAGCAGAGAGCAGCATTCATTTCATCTAAGCAGGACCATTAAAGTGTTTCACACTGGTGGGGCTGATCAGCAACACTTAGTTATGTTTTGTCTGCTAACAGCTAATAGTGATAATTCAGGGTGTCATGTTCAGTTACCAGAGAGCATTGTGGGTAATCTGGGCGTCTAGGCCGCTGAGCCAAGGTTTTCTGGGATAAAACCCTCCAAAGAGGAAGTCAGTCTCTCCATCATGGAGTTTTAATGAAGAGACGAGACGAGGTGATGAAGAGCGCCGTTAATCAGAGGAGCTGGAGCTTCATCACACGCTGAGACTCGACAGAGATCAGAGATTCATCAAAACAACTTCAGAGCGTCACAAACATCAGGACAGAAAAGACTCCGGCTTCAGGCCCAGTCAGGGGTTTTGCACCTTTTATTTTTATATTTTCTACCAGAAGAAAGATATTAAAATATTATTTATAGCTGTTTAGCATATAAATTGCTCTGGTCTCGTTGAGATGATTAGAAAGATTGTAAATGCGTTCTGCAGCTTTATTGCTTTAAGCTGTCACACATAAAAGTCAGTCATAACAAGGGCAGCGACATATTCACTGATGCTCATATAATCACTCGCTTAGCTCAGTGTGTCCGTCCGGGTTACAGTAAATCAATGGGTCGGTTCTGGTACCAGTTCATCCACAGTTCCCCTCCCACTGCTGTGTGCGGCAGCTCTAACTCCTCCGAGCTTCTCCTCACTTCACAAAACACAAAACAAAATGTCTGAGTTGTTTGAGAGCAGCAGGGAGCAAATGCTGAAACAACATTTCCAGACTCTGGGCTTAATGATCGGCCCAGCGCAGAATCGGGTCTCCAGGCTCTCAGTTTGACACTTTGGACACAAATGAGACATCCTGGACAATCAGACACACATTCTGCTGCTGCTTATAGAAATCTCTGCTCTGTTTTGTGTTTGTTGTAAATTGTCTCGAGATGATGTAAATAATCTGATCTGAATTAAAACAACCTGCTGCCTCTCAGCTGAGATTATTGTACAACTCTAGTTTATTTTTGTCTCATGGTGTCAGCGTTCCTTTAATGCTATGTTAGGAGCAGATGTGACGTTACACCAAGTATGTGAAAGAGTGTTTACTACAACTTCTTTTTGAATGTTACTCTGTTTACTTTCACAGCTCACTGTAGCGTCATATTTTACTGTCCATCAAAAGATAAAATTGGATAAAACTTCAAAAATACTGGACAGACCTGGATTAAACTGGACCCAGCTGGATATAACCTGATAAAATATAGTGAAACAACAAACTTTCTCTTCTGATCTATTCAGCCTTGCTATCTGCTAACGTTTCCATGGAAACCAGTTTCCTCCAGTCTGACTCCATTTTGAAGACATTTTTTTCCAGAACCTGATCTGACTCTGATTTAAATAGATGGTGTGTGTGTGTGTGTGTGTGTGTGTGTGTGTGTGTGTGTGTGTGTGTGTGTGTGTGTGTGGATCAGAGGACCCGGAGCGCTTCATGTTCCCCCTGCTGCCCTGCACCCCCCTGACGCCCATCAGTCTGCTCGCCCTGAAGCAGAGCCAGATCGGCTCGGCCGTCAGCCTGCTGGAGTACCACTGCCACAAGAACTGCTGGTCTCCACCCGAGTACCACCTGTACTCCACCCCGGGACAGGACGGGAAGCTGCTGCTCATCTACAAGGTCCACACACACACACACACACACACACACACACACACACTGAGCTGGTTGCCTCTCTCACAGCTTGATATTTACACAGTCGTTCATGACCCACTTAAGGAAGAGGCAACATCTTGAACTGAACCGTACCTTTAATGATCAGCTGTTCTGAAGCATTAGGATCCCACAGAGCAGCTGCTCAGCGCTGTGAAACAGAAACATCTGGTTCAGCTTCAGCGGCTCAGAGCCGCAGGAAGATTCACTTTTACAGAAACAAGCAGCAGCAAAACCTGACAACACCGACCTTCACAGCAGAAACCTGAGGCCACAATCTTCATTACTCTGTGTGTGTGTGTGTGTGTGTGTGTGTGTGTGTGTGTGTGTGTGTGTGTGTGTGTGTGGGGGTGTGTGTGTGTGTGTGTGTGTGTAGGTGGTGCTGCCGTCCACGCGAGCCACCTACATCCCTGATAAACTGTGTGTGCTGCTGGACGACGCCAAGGAGCTGGCTGCCCAGACCACGCTGTGGAACCTGGGTAACGTCTCACTCACACCGCAGTCTCCAGGAAAACGGCGTCCATGTTGGGCTACTGACATGGAGCCGCCTGATTGGCTGGGAAATCTGAGGCTCAGAGACACAAACAGGAAGGAAATGTAAATATTCGATAAAGAGGACAGAAACATTTCTTTACTGAACCAGTTTTAGTCCTGTTTACAGTAGTTTTAAAGACAAAGTGGAATAAAATAGACATGAAATCATACAGATTGTGTTCAGTCTGTGTTGAGCGTAACTCTGGCTGCTCTCCACGAGTCACTTCCTCCAGTTTGTTTAAAGGTCAGAGGGCGTGGCACCGGCTAGGAAATGTATGCAGAGATATGCAGCCTGTGTGTCTGACAACAGCTGCATGTTTTATGGATGGAGTTGAGCGTGATAAACAGTGACTCTCTAGTTTTAATGATGAGGCGATAACAACCTGCAGCACGTCTTCGCTACGGCCGCCGCCGCTACCGCAGCTGCTGCAGCTGCTGCTACCGCGGCTGCTACCGCCGCTGCTGTAGTTTCAGCCCCATCATCTGTTTAGGTCCCGGCATGTCAGACCAGAACTTTGATTTACCAAATCACACAACAAATCATCTGAACCCTGAAGAGAAACACCTCGTTAGTCTGGAGAGCAGGGCTGACAGAGCTTTGGCGGCCATGCTGGCAGCCATGTTGACGGCCATGGTGGCGGCCATGCTGGCGGCCATGTTGGTGGCCATGTTGGTGGCTGCAGCTCTGCCTCAGACGAAAACTCTGACAGCCAGAGCCAGTTCTAAATGATCAATTTGAAATATTCCAGAGTTTTTAATGATCCTCACCTGGAAGCTGTTTCAGACGTCCAGTTTTTCTTCTTTAACCACATCAGTAGGAAACTGTCTGAACTTTTCTGCTGTTTTGGGTTAAGTTCGTTTCTGTTTGGAGGCAGCATCAGTTTGGGTTTGTGTGGTAACCGTTGGTAACCGTTGGTAACCGTTGGTAACCGGTGTTACTTCCTGTCTGCCAGCTCTGAGCATTAAGAACCAAAATGACTTTTGAAAGTTTTTCTCAGGAAACTTTTCCATTCAGCTCAATAATCCGATTGATTTTCCATTTCACTGAAACTTTGGCTTCTCTGCAGTTCAGACCCAATTTATCAATAAAGCAGCTTGTAGCAAAATGTCATTGTTGATTTAAATATCTTCAGTTTATTTTTTATGGTTTAATTAGTCTTTAATGAATTGACTTGTATTCAAAAACTTTATTATAGATATTTTATTTTAAATGTTAAAACGAAGCTCCAAGTTATTTTGTCAACAAAATGCGCAACATTTTTAGTTCAATAATCTTTTTTCCAGTTTCTTCCGTTCTCAACCAGCAGGTCCGATTTGGTCGCATCTCCTCGATTTTTATGTCTTTGAACGGAACCGGCCCGGTCCAGTAATCCAGAACCAATGAAGTTCGGACATCAGCGTGAAATGGAAAAACAGACAAAGTTGTCCAGTGGGTCAGAGCTGGGACAGCTGCTCCAATCCAAAGAGTTTAGAGAATCTCATTCTGGACCAGAACCCGCCAACCAGAACCGGCCTAATTAAAGGAGAGGGAAGTGAGGAGAGCAGCAGGAGTTTCATCCACTGGAGGATTTTTTTATTAGAATCTCAGACTGCATGAATTTTTCATCCCCTCTCTGCTCCACTGGAGCCTGAATATCTTTGGTTCTGATGAAAATGTCCTGATTGGGTTAATATCAGAAATATTTATTTCTGCTTGATCTCTTCTTCTTGATGTCTTCATGTCTGAATCCTGCAGAAGAAGAAGAATCTGTTTCATCTGGATTCACTAAACTGTTTCCCTTCTGCTTATTAAAGTCAAACTGATTTATGAAAAACATTTCAGCAACAAGGAAGTTTAAAGTTCTTTAAAGGAACTCAGTGTTTCAGCAGTTTTTCAGTTTTCTGGAAGTTGATCATTCCATCCTGATTGATGAAAGGTTATTAATCAGATGATTAAACTGCTGCCATAATGAGAGGAAGTTTTATCCAGACCTTTGCGCCTCATTCCCAACCTCCTCTGTTTCCGTCCAGATTCATCCATCCTGACCGGAGCTTCCTTTGATTCCCCCAGCAGCCTCTCTCCTCCGCTCGCCATGTCACCGTCCGACTGCAGTCCCAGCCTGCTGAGCTGCGGCGGCCGCACCTTCACGCCCTGCCTGCCCGCTCCTCCTCCGCCGCCGCCGCCGTCGCCCTTCCCCATCTCCCCCCTGCCCTCTCTCTCCGCCTTCTCGCCCGCCGCGTCCCAAGCCCAGCGGCTCTACTTCAACTCCCAGTCTCCGTTCTACTGACGGTGAGGCTTCACTCCTCTCACCTCATGTCATTTCACAAAAACAAGAGCTTGTATTTGTTCAGCTCCGTTCACAGAGCAGAGCTTTGTGCTCAGTTGAGAGCCGCTGACAAAAACATCATTCAGACATTTTTTCAGTCAGAATTCTGACTTTTCATCTCAGATGATTAAAGTCAGAATCTGAGGAAAAAGGTTAAAATTCTGAGAAAAACTTTTGGTCAAACTTGGAATTAGAAACGGTCCGTCTCTACGGCTCTAATGAACATGGAGGAGAAGAAGCAAATGGAGAGAAACTGGATGAAAATCTGTCCTGGTAAAGAGAAACCAGATCAGCTGTAACTGATGATGATGATGATGATGATGGTGGTCAGTTTGGTTTGATGAAGGTTTGTCCGTCACCCTGCTGCCATAGAAACCTTCTCTTCTTCTCTCTGTGTGACAGAATGTGTAGAAAGTGTTGGTGTTTTGTTCTTCCTGTTTGCAGGGAATCGTTTGTTGCCCCGGTAGCGAGCGGCGAGGAAGAGGAGGGTGAGGAAGGCAGTGTGTCCATGCAGGTTTCCAGCCGCTCTCTCTCTTCTCTCCGTCTCATAATCTGAGTTAGTCCAATGGTTCTCTGAGTTTCCTGTCAGATCTCAGAGCGTCCTCTCATCTTCCCGTCCCTCTGTCCTCGTCTCCTCATCATGTCCCACCGGGTCCAGAACCGGCCTCATCCCCGGTCCGGCCTGACCTCTGCCCTCAGATCCGGTTACAGAAACAGCAGCAGAGCTCGTCTTTCAACACAGAGTCAACATTTTGTTTCAGGAAATGTTGGCGCGTTGAGCGAATGGTTCAGGTGGAGCAGGGACAAAATGGCCGCCTCCTCCAGAGACGCCCTCAGCAGCTGAAAACAGATTTATCTCCCTGTTTGAGCTGCTGAGCCTTTTCCTGTGAACCTGAGTAACCCAGGAGCTTCTCCAAGCAAAGCAAAACTCATTGATGATTTATAGGCTTCACCTGCTCAGACAAACAGCAGATTAATGATTATAAATAGCAGCGTTTAAATGTCAAACAGGAATAAAACTGTTTCTTTTAAAGCCATAGAAACTAATCAGGTTTGTTTGTGTTTCCTCTGCAGATGCAGATAAAATATAGAAATAATTCACTCTCAATATTCACTATGATTAACAGACATTTTCCAAAAATTTCAACTAAATATTTAGGAAAATTTAGCCGTTTTAGTCACTAATAATGATATAATAGTAATAACACAACATGGCTGCAAAAACAATTCTAAAGTACAATAATACAATAATAAATACAAACACATACATAAAGTGAATAATTTAATGAAAATAAACATTTTCTTACCTCAGGCCAGCGTTTTTCACTTTTATTGGTTTAAAAAGAGTATGTAAGGAACATACTAACATTTTATATGCACCTTTATCAAAATACTTTTTCATTTTTGTTTTAATTATTAAGACTATTTAAAATGTCTTTTTTGTTGAAGGAGTATTTTGTTTTTGAAATTTTAGATTTAGGTGATTTATTTTAAAGTTTATTTATCGGTAAGTTCATTTATTTATTTATGTATGTTTTACATTTTTCTTTTTTATTTTGAGGCTCTGTTTATTTCAGGAGATAATGATTTTTTGTTACAGATGACTTTAATTCATGCTTGGAAACAAAATACTAAATATTTCTAAAACATTTTATAAATTGGAATTTTATTTTGAAATGCTTAATTTATCAACATAAATTCATTAAATGCGTTTTAGGAGTTAAACTTTGACTAATTAAGGATTTTCAGGAACACATAAATTAGTCTTTATGAAATCTTCATTTAAATGTTTTTCTTTATGATTATGTTTAAATGATTTTTTTGTATTTAATATAATGGCCAAAATGGCTTTCCATACGAAGCGCAGCTGCATTTAGACTCATTTGTTTCCGGGCAGATTTCAGGACGTTCCTGCGTTTGCAGAGAAGCCGGTTTTAACATTCTGACCGATACGGAAGGAAAAACCTGCCGCTGTTTTTCTGACCTGGTGCTGAGTGAGAGGAGATGATGAGGAGGAGGAAGAGGAGGGAGATGAGGAGGAGGAGGAGGAAGATGAGGAGGAGGAAGAAGAGGGAGAGGAGGAAGAGTAGGAGGAGGAAAGTTTGTTGACAGAAGACGAGAGGACCGTCTGAACGAACCCGAGTTTCATTCAGAGCAAACAGACGAGCTTCCAGCTGCAGCGCTGGAACGTTTGTGGCTCTGAATGTGTTTTGTTGTTCTGAGCCTGAGTTTCATTGTTTTGGCTCAAATGTTTTATTCTCATTGATCCGTTCAGGCTGAGCAGCTCAGAAATGTTCTGTATTTTTTTTAATTCTTTTTTTCGTTCCCCGACACAGAAAGTCGATATTCATGTTCGTTTCACTGGTGGTTTGTTTGACGTTGTTGGAGTTAATTTAGTGTTTAATCTGCAGCCATTTTGAATCTGAGTTTGTCCTGACGCTGTGAATGAACAACCACAAATATATGTTTTTAATCTGACTTTCAAATCGCCTTGATTATCAGAACAATCTAAACCTGAGCAAAGAAATGTTTATTTAACAGTCCAAAGACTAGAGGGAAATAAATCACAAATCAGGCGCGCAGCTCTGGAGTTTGAAAAGTCTGTGCAAAGTAAATTATTCATTTGTGTGAAGGTCACCCTATTTATTGAAACAGATAAAATATGAAGTGTTTTCAGCTGCTGTGAAACAAATGAAGGCATTGATTGCTGATGATCAATCTAGCTGAAGATGAAATGTTTTGTGCTGAAATGTTGAAACGGTTTCGTTGCTCCGGCCAAAACAAACAGATGCTGGTGAGTCTTTAAATAAAACTCATTTATTTACCCAACATTTCAACTTCTCCAGTCTGTTTTCACCCATCGCCTCCACACCTGCATCAGCAGGTTATTTCACTCTCATCTTGATATTGTTTTTATTTCTGCCTCCTGAAGCACATTAGTGTTTTTAAATGTGCTTTAAAATAAAGTCGACCTCGACGTCTGAATTCCTTACTGTTAATTGGACTGAAGCTCACGAGTTTAATTAACAAATCCTGACTGAAAGGATGGAAATATTTCATTTTGAACTTGGTGCTGAGCGCCTCCTCACATGGAGCCTCAGGGTTTCACTAACCGGGTTTACATCTTTCTCAACCTGGAGATGTTTGAACGATTCACCAAGACAGTTTCAGCTGTTGGATAATGTGTCTTAAATAGTCGAAGGCCTAAAACATCTCTGAGCTTTTAGTTAGTAAAGAAAACGTATAAAAACTAAATGATCGTCTAGAATTGAGCTTCATGCAGGATGTTTGTTTCTCTGTTTTCTGTTCATCACGTTTGAAATGAACCCAGAGAAACTTCAGATGAAGTTTCATTCATTCACCATCATGACTCGGCTCTTCAGCTCCTTTGATTGGTGGATTATGTTCTGCTTTGGGCGGCATTAGCAGCGCAGTGAAACCCTGTCAGTGAAAACCCTGTCAGTGAAAACCCTGTCATGTTCCGTCGGGCTAATTATGTGTCAGACAATAAAAGTTTAATGAGTCGCCTGCCATTTTGATGCCACGGACATTAAGCCCTGCTGTTCTGAAGGTCGGCGTTGTAAAACCCAGAAGCGGCTTCCTGTCGCCGTTTGAACGCAGTTTGGACAGAAACAACTCGCAGCCTCCTCTCTGCTGCACATTTGCATTTGTTCTCCTCCAAACGTCTCTTTATCTCCGCTCTTCCTCCCTCTTCTCCGTCCTTGGCTTTGGTTTCCATTCCTGCCGTTTTGCATTCAGAGCTCTGCAGCTTTGACTTGTTGTTTTAACTCACATTAGTGGTTTTTCCTTTGTGCCGCTCAGCAATGTGAGCTGCTCTGCAAGATGAAACGGCTAAAATCCCCACAGAACAAACTAACGAGAACGAGAGCTTAACGAGGAAAAACTGGACATGTTCATCACTGGACATGTTCATCACTGGACATGTTTATCACTGGACATGTTTATCACTGGACATGTTCATCACTGGACATGTTCATCACTGGACATGTTCGTCACTGGACATGTTCGTCACTGGACATGTTTATCACTGGACATGTTCGTCACTGGACATGTTTATCACTGGACATGTTAGTCACTGGACATGTTTATCACTGGACATGTTTGTCACTGGACATGTTCATCACTGGACATGTTTGTCACTGGACATGTCCATCACTCGACATGTTCGTCACTGGACATGTTCATCACTGGACATGTTCGTCACTGGACATGTTTATCACTGGACATGTTCGTCACTGGACATGTTTGTCACTGGACATGTTCGTCACTGGACATGTTTGTCACTGGACATGTCCGTCACTCGACATGTTTATCACTGGACATGTTTATCACTGGACATGTTCTTCACTGGACATGTTCGTCACTGGACATGTTCGTCACTGGACATGTTTGTCACTGGACATGTTCGTCACTGGACATGTTTGTCACTGGACATGTTCATCACTAGACATGTTCTTCACTGGACATGTTTGTCACTGGACATGTTTGTCACAGGACATGTTTGTCACTGGACATGTTTGTCACTAGACATGTTTGTCACTAGACATGTTTGTCACTGGACATGTTCATCACTAGACATGTTCTTCACTGGACATGTTTGTCACTGGACATGTTTGTCACAGGACATGTTTGTCACTGGACATGTTCGTCACTGGACATGTTTGTCACTGGACATGTTTGTCACTGGACATGTTCATCACTGGACTCAGAGGTTAATAAGTTGAACTCTGAAGGTCCAGTAACTGGGGCCTGACCTCCAATCAGCTCCATTTGGGTCGCTGGTCCAAACCTGGACGACGTTTCAGATGTTCAAACTCAGAGTTTATACATTTAAACTCATTTTGCTGTTTAAATCCTCTCAGTTAAACTTTTTGTCTGCGTTCCTGCAGGAACACAAAGTGCTCCAAATTTGTAAGGCAGAATTTAATACGACATTCATTCCCATCATGCATCTGCTCCTTTGTTTCGGTTTGGATCCTTGAGTGGATGATGAGGATTTTAGTTTTCCACCAGCTGAGCCTAAAACTAGAGAAAAGAGGAGGAGCTGCTGAACAGATGAAAGCAGAGAGAGAGAGAGAGAGAGAGAGAGAGAGAGAGAGGGAGAGAGAGAGAGAGAGAGAGAGAGGGAGAGAGAGAGAGAGAGAGAGAGAGAGAGAGAGAGGGCCAAAGGATGAAGAGGAGGAGGCTCAGAGGAAGAGTAATAATATTAGTGGAGGTGAAAATCAGGCTGAGCCGTTTGCTTGTCAGCAGGAGAGTTTGTGCATCAGAGTCGACACAGTTGATGTTTGATTTAGTGCGTCTGCAGCTGAACTCCTAATTCTCCCTCTGATTTGAAACGATGAAAGGTTCTGCGGCCCGGTCAGCCCAGAAACCTGAGCCTGGCTCCTCGCTTTCAGTCCGCCGGGTTTTTATCAGCGCTGGGAGTTCAGCTGACAGTCAGGCTCCTCTGTGGACGCCTCAGCTCGCTCTGCCATCTGCTTTCATTTCTTTTTAAGTAGATCAGAACACCTGAAGGTCTGCGTTCACACAGCAAACGCAGATATTTACATCACCAAATACAGACTGGCCTTCATTTGAATAGCACTTTATCAAATCCTAGGACTTTAATCTTCAGGTAGCCGCGGCTACACGGGTAGCTCTCAGACAGTCGTTTTTCCCAAAAACACAGCGACTGTCATGTTGGCTCGCTGTGCCACTGCCCACATGGCCCACGCTCTGAGCTGCAGATTAAAATGATATTTTTAACGGGTTCTGTTGGATCTCCAGGGAGTTCCTGCCAGAACCGCAGTGGGACCGTTGGACCAGAACTCCATGTTCTGCAGACGGTGAATCCATGGCAGTAGAAAAGCTTTAAAAGCCTTTTCTCCTCGTCTCTGTTTTACTGGCAACCGAACCGGGAATTTAATGAGCTCCTCTGGAATGTCAGCTCCATTTATCCGCATCTAAACTTTGAGTTTAGTCACCAACAGAACCGTCCAGAACCAACGTGTCCCTCAGGACCGGGCCGGGCTCGTGAAGCTGTGGAGGAGATTTACATTAGAGGTGATTTATTTTTACTGCTGTGAATGTGGGACGGCCCCCGGAGACCCGGGGGTCCATGGAGAGCCGGGCTTTCTGATCTCTGCGTTCAGCTGGAGGCTTTGAAGTCCAGCCCAGCAGGACGCCACGTTGGATCTCCACAGAACTTCCTGTGTGTGTGAACACGGGGCGCAGAATCCTCATCCGTCTCTGCGGGTTTATTCTGCGGCGCCGGTTCTGGAAAATGAGAGGAATGAGTTTTTGTTATCGCCGCGCTCTGATGGTTAAAAGGCTCTTTTGTTTGGTTCCAGTTTGGATCGGACTGTCTGCAGACGGAGACCCAGACTGATTCCTCCGCAGGTTCATCCCTCGGCTGCAGGTTCCCGCCAGCCTCAGTCAGATGCTCGTTCTGCAGGCATCAGATGCATGATGGGTCGTCGCAGAGAAGAACTTCACAGCTCAGCAGGCTGCAGGAGGAAAACATGCAGCCGTCATCACTTTACAGAAAACTGCTGCTGACCGTCATGCAGCTGATGGGAAGTTTTAGCTGCAGAACGAAGGACTCGTCTGAGGTTGGTCCAAACCGTCCAGAACCGTCTCTGGGATGGAAACGGACCGGATCATGAAGCAGGAACTGAATCAGGTGGAATTGCTCTTGATTTTGTTGCAGTGACAGATGAACATGTTTGATGTGGTTCTTTGCTGAAAGTGAAAATCATGTGATGAAACTCCGGAGACGATGAGGAGCCTCGTCATTCAGGGAGACTGAGCCTCCGCTTCTCCACACCGACAGGCGTCAGTCTGAGCAGAACGCCTCAGAGGTTTCCCACGTTTCCCAGCGGGAGCAGATCCAGACGGGACTTCAGTCTGAACTGGGACTGAAGATGGACAAGAGTCTCATCTGTCTGACTCCACACTGATGACCTGCTTCCTGTTTCCATCACATAAAATCCAGATAAAATCCAGTTTTATTTACTGGCTGATTTCTGCAAACCGACTCAGCAATTCTTCATATTTGGATGAAGTTTCTTCATTTCAGTGCAGCAGCAGTTGGTAAGTTGTCTGTTTCTGCAGGACAAACTGAAGCCAAAGCGATGCACTGCCTCCCACTCAGCATGTGGAAGGTGAAAACTGTTTCCTGTCAGGCAAATTTATGCAAAAACACATGAAATCCTCATGGAGACGCATTACAGGAACCAAGAGGAGGCGGAGCAGAAGCCCTGAGGGTCTCTGACCTCTGCGGTCCTGATGCTGCGCCGCTGTTGACGAGCAAATCTCCAGAACTGATGTCTCTGCTTGCGGAGCAACACCTCACATCGCTCAGGGAGACGAATGGCGACCTCTGAGTTTCACCGGGCCGGATGCAACCCGACTGCGCTTGGGGAAAACTGAGACTAAAACTGCTGCACAAAGTAAAACTAAATTCAGTGACTTCCTCACAAAGTCAGTGAAGCTGGAAAGTGTTGATTGGTTTTACTAAACCCAGTTCAAACCCAGTTGAAGTTGCAGGATGTAGTTTTTATCAACATTTATCTTTTTTATTGACATTTTTGTTAAAACTGTCACCATGTTGACAGTTTGTTATGAGACAGAAACAGAAATATGTTCATTAGACCCAGAATCCATGTGTTTGATTCTAAAAATTCACTTTCACCAAGTTGGAAACTTTTGTAAATTTCTCAAAGTTTATAATCGAGGGGCATTGAGTGGCGCCCGGGTTTGAGTGGCGCCCGGGTTTGAGTGGCGCCCTGGTTTGAGTGGCGCCCGGGTTTGAGTGGCGCCCGGGTTTCATTGGCGCCCGGGTTTCAGTGGCGCCCGGGTTTGAGCGGCGCCCGGGTTTCAGTGGCGCCCGGGTTTCAGCGGCGCCCGGGTTTCAGTGGCGCCCTGGTTTGAGTGGCGCCCGGGTTTGAGTGGCGCCCGGGTTTGGGGCGCCCGGGAGAGGCGCCCGCATACAGAGGCTTCAGACCTCCAGGTGGACCAACATCCTGGGTTTCTTTGCCCTGTTCCTGTAGATTTACTGCCAAATAAAACAACAAACACTGAAAAAATTCACAATATAAAAGAAATCAAGAAGCACGGCTGCAATTTGTCTTGATAAAAACAAAGAAGAAACAAACAAGTAACTTTTCAAATATTGTCAATAAATACAAAACAAAGCAAACTTAAACACAATTATTGTAAATGTTGCCAGGTTTTAGAACAAAGACGCTGTATTCATGATGAACACTGAAACACAGATGATGGGTCTGCAGAGGCTGTGATGGATTCAGAGCCAAATGTTGCCTCTGAGCTTTTCATGGGAATATCGTTCATCAAACTCAGCAGCTCAACTCATTTTCATTTCTGGTAAAATCAAATCAATATCCACCAGTTTGTTATCTTTGTTCTTTTATTGGGTTTTCTCTGGATTCTCCAGTTTCCCCACAAAACATAAAATATGTCAGATGAAGCCAGTGTCCATTTTGGGTTCATTGGTGTTCCTCAGTTCCCGTCCCCCGATTATTAAATTATCTCATGATGTAAATTTAATTAATAATCCTTAAGAACCAGCAGATCAGACCAAATCAAAACTTTCTCAAGTTTCTGGTTGTGCTAAATTGGAGCAAGGTGAGAACTAGAAGTCAGAGTTATGCAACATTTTCCTGATTATTCCAGTACAGTCGCTCATGTCTCTGCTGTCCCGGTTAAACCAGCAGCCTCCGGGCTCCGGGGCCCGCGACACGCCGTTTATCAAACTCGCCGCTCCTCAACACATTTATTTTATCTGCTGACAGCAGCTGGAAGCGGCAGCAACACAGCATACAAATGTTTGATGAGGAAACAAGGAGAGCGCAGAAACGCCACCAGCACTGAGACGGAGCTGGGTTAGCATCCTGCAGAGACCTGACCTGCTACTTCCTGTTTGCTCAGCGAAGATGAAGCCCAACCCGACACGCCGCACTAATCAGGTGAACCAACCCGACTCCTGCTGCGGCCCACAGAGCTTAGAGCAAACACTTAAGGCTTATATATAAATAATAATATCCCTTCTCACCCACTGTGGGTGGGTGAGAAGGGATATTATGTGTGTATTTTATATATATATATATATATATATATATATATATATATATATATATATATATATATATATATATATATATATATAGATTTATAGATATATCTATATATGTACTAATATTAGTATATATATAATATTAATATAATAATATTAGTATTAATACTATTGGCATATTAATACTGATCAAATTAAATATTTTCTTCCATTGCCAATTTATTATCAAATTTAAATCCTGACAAAGAACCAGAACAAATAAAAGATGATTATTGATTTCAGGAGGATCAGGATTAAATCAAACCTGTTTCCATCATGGGAGAAGAAGTGGACCTAAAAACGCTCAGCAGACTGGGAAAGAAGACTGGTTCTGTCCTGGTTCTGTCCTGGTTCTGTTCTGGTTCTGTCCTGGTTCTGTCCTGGTTCTGTTCTGGTTCTGTTCTGGTTCGGTTCTGGTTCTGTTCTGGTTCTGTTTTGGTTCTGTTCTGGTTCTGTTCTGGTTCTGTCCTGGTTCTGTTTTGGTTCTGTTCTGGTTCTGTTCTGGTTCTGTTCTGGTTCTGGTTCTGTTCTGGTTCTGTTCTGGTTCTGTTCTGGTTCTGTCCTGGTTCTGTCCTGGTTCTGTTCTGGTTCTGTTCTGGTTCTGTTCTGGTTCGGTTCTGGTTCTGTTCTGGTTCTGTTCTCGGAATCCTCTGGACAATCCTGTCCATCCTCTTCATCCGATTGTCTTGTCTTCAATGGCTCTTTGAAGAATCTTGATGAACATAAAATTTTCTGTGGGATCAATAAAGTATTTTTTAACCGAAACAAGAAATGGAATTACTACTGGTAAAAACGTTTAAATTAAATTTACAGTTAAGCATCCAATGCTTGGCATGATGTTGCCGACACTAAAGTAACTCCAAAAACTGAAATGAGAAAAAATAAAAACATGTAAAAATCACAAAAGAAAATAATTACAATAAGAATACAAAGTAAACATAAAATGAACAACAGCGACTCCAATCTATACATATTATTATAGATATATTCACATATATATGGACTGCTTTGGTGATTAAGTTCACTTTCTTTCTCTCTCACAACAGTTTCTCCTCCCTCTCCAACAGTTTCTGCCATATTTTCTGAAACCTCCATCAAAGACTCTTGCTTCCATAAAAATCTAGCCTGGAGAGGGAGAGCTGGGGAAGATGGCGCATTTAACGTTTGCTTTTCATATATGTAGACAAAGCCCCTTTGATTAACGTCGTCCTGCCAATGGCCACTTGCAGTAATAACCTGGCTGTCCTCTGCCTTGAATGCTTGTTGTCCGCGGATCAGGTAGGTGTAGAAGTGGATCAGCTCAGGATCGCGGCAGATTATGGAGGATAGATGGTACTGCTGATCTCCGTTTTTTCCCGGCACGTCAATGGTTGGATTTGGAATCACGGTCTGACTCCAACACCTGGCCGACCGATGCAGGAACAGGACTATGACTTCATTCTCACTCAGGAAGTTTTTCCTCTTGAAAACTGACTTGCAGTTTGAACAATGAATTTCTCTACTTGTACCCAGCCAACACCTTAAGAGAGAAGCGATGTTTTTATAATGCATTGCAGGGAGAAACACAAGGGGGCTGCTGTTCAAAAGGCCGATGAAATCTGCCTTGCACTTTACACAGGTCTTCTCGCTGTTCGTAAGCATGTCCATGTTTCTAACACTTGAATTTAGCCAATCCAAAACAGCTTCCAGTAAATACGCAGTTTGGTAGTCATTCCCCAAATCTGTGGACAGCTCACTTTCTCTCAGTTCCACCTGAACTCGGGACATTTGCAGCGGGGAAAAATGTTTCCCCGGATTGTAAACTGCAGTGTAGATGAGACTGGCGCACAATGGTGTGGCGGATGATAATTCAAAAAACTTCTGCGGATTCTGAGAAAGGCACTTTCTGGTCAAATTTAAATTCAGTATGCCTTGCAAACTGGCGTTAATCCAACCATTTTTGGAATCGTTAGAAAATGTACAAAAATGGTAAACGTCGCTTGCTTCGATTTTGCTGACTGTGGTTTCAGTGGGCACTTTCTGAAGCACAGAACTAACGTCCCCAGCCGGGGACGGTAGTTCTGGTGGGAGAATTGGGACAACGCTTTCTTCCTGAGGACTTTCTTCCTGGGGACTTTCTTCCTGGGGACTTTCATCCTGGGGACTTTCTTCCTGGGGACTTTCTTCCTGGGGACTTTCTTCCTGGGGACTTTCATCCTGGGGACTTTCTTCCTGGGGACTTTCTTCCTGGGGACTTTCATCCTGGGGACTTTCTTCCTGGGGACTTTCTTTGCACGTTTTTTCCAAATTTTGCAAAGTTGATATGCAAACCTCCCCAGCCGGGGAGGTTTGCATATCAACTGGGGACAAATCAGCAGCATAGCAGTCAAAAACATCATTGTCAAAAACATCATTCTCAATTGGCGATGGGTCAAACAGGTACGAATCAAAAACATCATAGGTTGAGCAAACCTCCCCAGCCGGGGAGGTTTGCAAAGTTGAGAAGCAGACCTCCCCAGCCGGGGAGGTCTGCTTCTCAACTGGTGACGGCTTAAACAGAAATTGGTCAAATGCGTCATATTCCATGGCAGTGCTCTCTTCCTGAGCACTGCTTGGTTCAAAATCTTTTCCAGGGAGCAGTGTATCAAAAACCTTTTTCATCCCTGTTGTAACTGCGTATCCCAGGCCAAAGCCGATGGGAAAAAACATTCCAACAAACAAATCCGACATCCTTGAAATCCTGGTGAAAAACAATGGTGAAGTCCGAAGAGCTGCTTGGATATGAACTGAAACACACACATTCATAACCTCATATGTTCTTTGATCTAGAACCGCATGTCATAGATGAGGTCATAACTACAATGAGGTCACTGGGGGAATGTCTTGTTTCTGCTTGTTGCTATGGAAACAATCAGATCAGTTCCGTATGACCCAAATTATTGACCCTTTGCAACAGCGTCATTTAATCATTCAAGGCGTCGTGACGTGAAATGAGTAACGGAGTAGAACTGAGAGACTAAAGTTGTTTTCCAAAGTTGTTTATTTAAAAGAAATATATTAATAAACTTTTTCTAATCAGGACTGCAAGCTCCTCTTCTGGCTCTCTCTCTCTCTGGACTTATAACAACTCAGTCTGACCTTTGACCTCAGCTGTATTATATATATATATATATATATATATATATATATATATATATATGGCCCAAGGCTATTCCTCTGGGGTTTAGCATCCCTGCTCCAGATCTTCTGATTGGTGCTGATTGGAAGTGGAGGCAGCTGGTCAGTGTCTCCATGAATGACATCAGAGCAGGTTAAATTGCACCACCTTTCTCTCACTAGAACAGCCCTTTTCTTTCTGTCTGTCAACCTCTCCTCTTGTTTCCTTTTCCTCTCCAACCAGTTATGACTTGTGTTAAATAAATCTTATTTTCAGTTATCCCACGTGTTGCTTCCCTTTAATTTGTTATGGTATCAGAGCCAGACCATAACAAATTGGGAGCTTGTTCAAATTTATGTTATAGTTTGGCGTGACAGTTTTTTCAGTTAGTAAGTGTTGAGAAGGTTGCCAGTTTTCTGGTGGCTTTTTTCACTCTACTGGTATTTAGTGCATAAGTACCCACCGTCCCTGATCTCTGCAGACTAGGGTTGAGCTACTTAGTGGCTGATGGGTAGTTAGAGGTGAAGACCACAGTGGTGCCTGTGGTCATCGGGGCCCTCGGGGCAGTCACCTACAACTAAATGTAGGTTTATTTCATAGTTAAATAATGTGCTTGATAAAAAAAGATCTTTTAGATCCTTGAGAACTGAATTCAGATCCTCTTTTAGTTTTGCAGACTGAATGAAATCATTTATTGATGTCACTCTGATGCCTTTGCTGATGTTTAATCTTTCATTTTATCACAGCAGTTTCATAAATCATCTCAGGCTAACATGCTAACGCTGCCTCACAGCTCAGGGCTTCGTTTTCTGTTGGTGGCGGCGCAGCGTCAGCCAGTCGCTGCCATGTTGCCACCATGTTGCTGCCATGTTGCCACCATGTTGCCACCATGTTGCTGCCATGTTGCTGCCATGATGCTGCCATGTTGCCGCCATGATGCTGCCATGTTGCTGCCATGTTGCTGCCATGATGCTGCCATGTTGCCGCCATGTTGCTGCCATGTTGCCGCCATGTTGCCGCTGCCCTCCAAACCCATCAGACTGAGGCCAGAGGACAGTCCAGCGTGTTTGCAGGTCAGGCGGCTCTTTCAGCGAGTCCTCTCGCCTCAAGATGACAAAGTTTCTGCTCCATTAAGCAGGTGTCAAACTGTCCACAGTCACACCTCCTGCTGTCCCCAGGAGACACCGACGGCTGCAGAGTGTCCTCCGCTCACCCAGCGCCGGACTACAGCCGCGCTGCTGCTTCAGTGTGGAAGCAGGTTCCACCTTTTACCAGCAAATCTCTGGAAAATTAGTCAGCTGTGTGTCTGACTGAGAGACTCAGCAGGACAACAAATACATTCAGTTTGAACTAAAATGCTTTATCACAATAACATTTTATTAGAAACACGCTTTAATTAAATCCTTTAAAAGGGCATTACTGTGTAAAATTGACTTTTTTGAGCTTTTAAAAATTTCTCATCAAAAACATTCCTGTTGCTTTCATTCTTTCATGCATGTTTCAGAAATCCTTTAATCTCCATGGCAACCAATCAGCTATGCAAAACGCCTGGGTGGGCCTAGCCCCGCCTACAAGACGCAGCTCCTCCTCAGAGCTGCAGTTTCCAAGTTCGAGTTTCCGCCTTACAGAGCAGCTCCTTCCCCACTCCTTCAGACTAGCCAGCAGCAATTAGCAAACAGCTGCTGTAGCTTTTAAAGAGACAGAGGCTCAATTTCCAGGCATAAATTACAAAGTGAGATTTATTTTAAGTCATATTTTTTATAAGAACTGAAAGTAACAGTTACGTATTTGAAATGCCACGATGTGACATATTGGCCACGCCTCTCCATCTATATTGGCTCTGCCCACTTCTGTGGAATGCTTAAAAAATTTTCACAATTTAAATCAACTGTTCAGAGCATCAATGTTTCAGAGGTGATGTGAGCTAAAGGTGCGTTGCTACAGTTAGCTTACCAAATAACTCTGAAGATAATATTGAAAAAATGGCTTAAAACTGAGTCACTAAAAATAAATCCTGAAAACACCAGTGGGAAGGTTATCAGGGCTCGTTGTAAAACTTTTGTTTTTCAACATTATTACCGTACATAGCAGGGCCATTTAAAGTTATATTAAGATGTTGTTGAGGGGCATCAAATGGAATCATCACCAGTCTGAAAACGTTAGAGAAACGCTGAGCTGAAAGATCAGCCTGACTGGATGGATGATGGATGGATGATGGGTGGATGGATGGATGATGGGTGGATGGATAGTTGGATGACTGGATGGATGGAGGATGGATGGATGGATGGGTAGATGGATGGATGATGGATGGATGGGTAGATGGATGGATGATGGATGGATGATGGATGGATGTTATCAGCAGAATTTTTAATCGTTCTGTTTCTGTTTGGCTGATTTCAGGCGAATGAAAGTGAGTCTTTCACCTCATTTCGCTCTGAAGCTTTGATGACGCCGCCATGATCCATCAAGTCAGACAGAAGTGCTGAGCTGGAAATAATTTCATGAGCCTCAGCTGAGGAGGCTGAGATTGATGCGGTGATGAACCGGTAAGGAGCCGTCACGACGACCCGTTTTTATGGCTAGCAGTTGACGTTAGCGGTTCTGATTCCTCCTGGTCATTAAAATATTCCCAACTGGGTCCAGCATCAACAAACCAGAAACAAACCGGCTGATTTTCTCCTGTGGGACTCTGACAGACTCTCCTGACAGGACAGGAAATTGTTTCTCATCCACCTTCTATTTGTCGGCCTAAATATCTCTCACCTTGAATCGGAGCCATTAGCTGTTTCCAAACGGAACCGCAGTCCCTCAGGAGAGCTTAGGTTCTGATATCTGGATGTCAAACATGTTTTTAAGCTGCACAGCTGATGAATCAGGGCTGTGATCTCTCAAGCTTAACGGTTTTCTCCTGTGTAATGATAATTTCCATCATGTAGACTTTGATGCATTTACAGGAGCTGGGAAACGCCGGCGGCAGCCGCAGGATTTGTATTCAGGCTGGCCGCTGCTGTGAGCTGTAATTCAGAGGCAGAGCTACAAGGTCAGCAGAAACAAATCATAAAAAAGTCTGAAATGTTTCAAAACCTGAAATGAGTCCCAGTCTCACAGGAACCTGGTTCTGTTAAACTCTTTCATTTCACAAAGTCGTGACTTGGCAGCTGCTTCGACCTCAAAAAGTCACAACTTTGTTGGAAATGACTTTGATTTTTTTTAAATGAACAACAAAACTGTCATCTTTCAGAAAAGCCTCAAAGCTTTGTCTGATTTTCTGACTGATTTGTCATTAAAATCAAAACAATGAAACGTGTCCTCCAGTTACTGTCGGCTCAGTTGTTTTATCATTTCATTGACATGCTAAACATTTATTTACCGTTTCATTTATATAAAGTCCCTTCTGGCCCAGCAGCTCGATGAACGAGCTTAGTGGGGCTTTGGGATTATTTTGGCTCCAAATGAAGGAAATGTGGGGCCATAAGAATCCCAAATTAGTTAGCCCCACTAGCTAACACTAGCTAGCTTAGCTAGTTAGCCCCACTAGCTAGCTAGTGTTAGCTCGCTTAGCTAATACTAGCTAACTTAGCTGATTCTGATTTGTCGGGAGATGGATGTTGAATTTCAACCAAAGATAAAGTCATGATATGAATCTTTTCAAATCAATAAAGTTATCCAGTGCTTTTATCTTCATTACTTTCCCCTGTGAGAGTTTTCTCTCCCTCCCCGAGTCAAGGTGTCCTTGACGGAGCCGGATAAACAGGACTGGGCAGCTGCAGCTCCCTGCAGCCAAAGTGTCCGTCTGAATCCAGTCACCGTTTCCTCGACAAACAAATCCAAACACAGAGGGAGAGCAGCCGTCTTCAGGTGACAACCTTTAACTCTGCTCACCTTCACACAGTCTTTTACCGCAGCAGATATCGGATCCACCCGAGTGCTGACGGTTCCCAGAACACCAGACCAGACATCGCTGACGACGATCTCTCCATTACCGCCGCTGTCTGTTTTCTTGTCACACAATCACACGGCGCCGGCGCGAACACAGAGACACAGACAGACTCACAGTGGAGACACAAACAGACTCACAGTGGAGACACAAACAGACTCACAGTGGAGACACAGACAGACTCACAGTGGAGACACAAAGTGACGGGACAGCTTCCGATTCAATCCTGGGGTGGATATAAGCTCATTTTCTCCAGCACAAACATCCCAACTCAGGCTCAGACGAGCAGATGCAGATCCACACAAACAGCAGCCGGAGGAAAGCTGCACCGGGGCCCAGAGCTGCACCGGGGCCCAGGGCTGCACCGGGGCCCAGGGCTGCACCGGGACCCAGGGCTGCACCGGGGCCCAGAGCTGCACCGGGGCCCAGAGCTGCACCGGGGCCCGGGTGAAAACCCAGAACAGCAGACAGCCTGGCGCTGAACTTTACCGGACACTCACCACAACAACATAATGACCGGACCTCCCGCAGGAGCGGCACAGGTGATTTAAAAAGGCCCCCAGGGGCCCCGTCAAAGTGAAGAGGCTTCTCCACATCAGGGAAGCTGCTGGGATAATGAGGCCGCTGGTCTCACACCGGGCTGGAGGTGAGAGGTCATCCGGTCACATGGAACCAGAGCTGAAAGGTTTCTCTTCATTATCAGTGAAAAGGGAAGCATTTCCTGGGTTTTTACAGAGATCTGGGTGGATTCAGAGAGAACTACCAGGCTGTTCACTGGAAGAAATGAACTCCTGTCCGTCTCCAGAGTTTGTTGAGTTTTATACGACCAAAGCTTAAGGCTGAGGACTTTTGGGAGATTTTAAACCAGAATATTCAGACAAATTCAGAGTTTAGTCTGAAATGTGGATGTTTGTGTTGATTTTCAGCCAGTGCTCAGTCACTGCCATTGAAGCTGGAAACACATGGCCTGTTTACCTTCTACATAACAGACATGGAAATGTCCGTCTTTGGCTCCCAAAAACTTCTACCATGTTAATTTCATTCTAAAAGACTAAATTAAGTTTTTCCATTTACGATTTATTTTAGTTTGACTCCCTCTCTGGCAGAAGTTGTGGGTTTCTCTTGCTTGGCCAGGAAATGCTTGAAAACAATCTTTTTTTTTCTGAGCCCAAGGTGAAAACCTATTGATTTATATTCCCTTTGCTTTGCCAATGTGTTAAAGTGACATGTTTCTCTGTACTGTCACCACATGCTTGCTCTGGAGCAGATTGCTGTCGAGTCAGTGGAAGTCGCTTCCTTAGACTTCCTCCTCTTTTGTGCCTCCTTCCAGGAGCAGATCAAACAGGAAGTTGTGATGCGATCGGATCGCAGCAGCAGCTTCATTAAACCCAATAAGCTGCCGCTGTTCAGTCGCTGCCTCCTGAATCTCCCACTGGCT
Organism: Poeciliopsis gracilis; assembly: GCA_911649635.1. Classification (NCBI taxonomy): domain Eukaryota; kingdom Metazoa; phylum Chordata; class Actinopteri; order Cyprinodontiformes; family Poeciliidae; genus Poeciliopsis; species Poeciliopsis gracilis. Next base: position 514,365 of record CAJVRI010001274.1, read on the forward strand.
GTGATTCATTTTTAAACAGATTTTTGTTTCAGCTTCGTCGTCTTGATGATGCAAAGCGTTCGGCTTCAGATCCACGGAATGACGGGCGATGGGAGTTTCTACGTTTGAAGATTGATCCTCCAGAGTTTTCAAACTTTTTCATTGAAATTTTTGTGTCCTTTTGGCAAGTTTCTATCAGAAAGCATTGAAGTAAAGCTGCTCCACGGTGTCATCAATGCTGTAAATAATAGATCAGGTGATGAGGATAGAGCGAGTGAGGAGGTGCGCGTCTTATTTTGTTGGTTTTTATTCTTTCAGCCGGTAGTTTAGATGACAGATTAACAGGTTTCTGCTTTTGAAAACGCTTCCATCAAACAAACGCTGAACTTCCAGACGCTTTGATTTTCATATGAATTCATCACCATATGAAACAGGATGCCGTCGCCTGCCTGACATTACCAGCAGGCTGACTGTGTTGTTTGTTTCGCCCGCTGCAGTTTTCTACTCTCTTTTCTTTCCGGCTTTGCACTTTGAATCAAATATTAAGATCCTTCTAAGACAAAAACACTTTTTTTGATTCCTTCCAGAAGCTCAATCTTTAGGAATCTGAACCAACTTCTAATGGCTGTGAGTCCTTTCTGAAGGCTCAGGCTCACATGTTATACGCACAAAGGTGTTTGGCAATGAAATGATCAGAATCAGGTGTTTCAATCACTTTCATGGCTGCAGCTGTATAAGGTGAATCACTGAGGCATGCAGGCTGATTGTGGAAACATTTGAAAGAATGGCTCGCTCTCAGGATCTCGGCAAATCGCAGCGTTGAACTGTGACACGATGCCACCTGTGCAGCAAATCCAGTCACCAAGTTTCCTCGTCCTAAATATTCCACAGTCGGCTGTAGAATAATAAAATGAAAGTGTTTGGGCGCTTTGTCTGGCGTGACGAATCGCTTCTCCATCTGGGAGCTGATGGAAGAGTCTGGTTTGGTGTGTGATTGTTTTTCAGGAGCTGGGCTAAAGGAACGCTGAATGCTTCAACACACCAACATATTTTGGATACTTTCATGCTCCCAACGTTGTGGGAACAGTTTGTATGTGGCCCCTCCTCTTCCAACAGGAGCACAAAGCAAGGTCCAGTTCATCCACAGAGTCTGCTGTGGATGAACTGGACTGGCCTGACTGAGTCCTGACCTCAACCCTACTGAACACGTTTGGGATGAATCGGAGCAGAGACTGAGAACCGGGCCTTGTCATCCAACATCAGTGTGAGACCTCACTAATGTGCTTCTGGAGGAATGGTCAAACATTCCCACCAACACTCCTAAACCTTGAGGACAGACACATTGGACCCTCTGGATGAGGCACTGAAGTTCATATGTGAGTTGAAGCAGGTGAGCAAATAGTTTATGTTTAATAAACCAGAGCCTCAGGACCGGACACAATAATTGTATTTTAATTTAACAGATTTCCAACCAGGAAACCGATTAAATTCTTTCTTGGTTCGTTTTTTCCCAAGGACAAAAAGAACATTAAAAGATTAAAATCAGGATGTAATTAAAGGTTTCCTCTGGATGCCTTTCAGGTGTAATTTAGAGTCGAATAAAGAATTTAAATCAGCTTTTATTCTCCTCCTGCTAAAAGCCACTCAGCCAGTCGGTTTTATTAACTTCTGCCGGGACGACTCAGACTTTCTCAGCCTGATTGAGTGGACGGGTTGATTGTTTCTGGTGCCAGATGACACCTGCCGGTTCTGGTCCGATCCATCTCAGATACGATGCAGCTGAATCTGATCCGCCGACCGTGATAAAACGCTCCAGCACCTTCTGTGGCATTTCTCAGGTGTCAGCTGCTCCGCTTTGCATTTTCTGTCACCAAACTCAGCAGAGAGGAAAGGAGGAAAGGAGGAAAGGATCCCTCGCCGTTGCCCTGACGACCACAGCGGCGGCGCCACGTCTGTCCAGGAAACGTCCGTAAAACGTTTCCACCCAGGTTTATGACCGTGTTGGTCCTTCGAACTCACTTTCACAACAATGTTTGGTCGAGTTTCCACACACAACACACAACACATGAGTTCCACACAACGAGTGGGTAAAAACCCAGTGAGTGGGTAAAAACTCACTGAGTGGGTAAAAACCCAGTGAGTGGGTAAAAACTCACTGAGTGGGTAAAAACCCAGTGAGTGGGTAAAAACCCAGTGAGTGGGTAAAAACTCACTGAGTGGGTAAAAACTCACTGAGTGGGTAAAAACCCAGTGAGTGGGTAAAAACCCAGTGAGTGGGTAAAAACCCAGTGAGTGGGTAAAAACCCACTCAACAATAACAGGATGTGGAGGTGAAATCTGAGCCTCCTTCACTTTCCAGCCATAATCTGGGATTATTACAGAGAAAACTGCAGCTGAATCTCAACAACTCGGACATGGCTCATCGTTGGGTAAAATGTACGTTACCATAGTAACCCTGAACTGCACAGACCTGGATTTAGGTTCATAATATTCCCAAGAAACACAAAAAACTTCTTAATTTAGGTTCACACACCTCATATTTTCAGTTTCCATATTTAAAATGCAGCAATGTTTATTACTCTGTTATAACCACATCTGATAAATTTATATTCAATATATTCTTCAACATACTCTGCAAAATCTAGTTAATTTTTAAAATTTTCACATCTTTTATTATAAGTCTGATTAGAACTCTATAGATTTTAGTAAATACACATATTTACTAGCAAACATCAGTTTGTTAGTCATATTATAAACCTTTACCAAATGATTACATTTAAACTTCAAAACATTTAGTTTGGTTACTATCTTAACTTGATAATTACATTGTAGTAATTTAATCTTAAGCATTTTCTTATGACCTTTTACTATCAGGTTGTTTTAATGCTGTAAATTATGTAATTACATAATAATAGTCAATAAGTCAAACGTTTTTCCCAGCTGATTATTGGAAGCCATTTAATATGAGCCCCAGTTTGTGAAGGGTTTGCTGTAAATAGTTTTATGTTGTAAGTCGTTTTACCTCAGACACTCTCATGGTTTCCATTTAAAGTAACTGATTGTTTTTATTCATTTTGTTAAAACGATCCGCATCATCTCTGGAGACGATCCGTCGTCTTTCTGCCAGAATCTCCTGCAGCTGCTTTCTATTGTTTTCTGTCTCTGATCAGTGAATTACATTCATAACTTGATTTATGTGCTGACAGTTAAAGCTGCAGGGAGATTTTAAAGAAGTCAAACTTCTGCATGAAATATTTTTGCAGATTGTCTGATCATCCAGTTGCTCTTTGTGAAAGTGTTGGTCCAGATCCTGGATTTATGGCCCAAACTGAGCCATGTTGGTGATTTCCTGTCCGACCCGTCCGCCCCTCTGACTCGCAGCCTGCTGCTCTCTGAGACGACGGTGAAATAACTTCACATTATTCAGCTCCTGCCTGCCCTGTGCTGCTCATCAATCTGCAGCGGCTGAACGGGCCGAGCCGTAAACCGCAGCGCCGTCAGGGCAACGAACTGAAACGAGCGAGGAAATGAACAGTTCTACATGCCAATTCTGAGATGTTTGTTTCAGAGACGTTTCAGTTCCCTGAATGCAAATAAAACGGTGCTGCTGTGTTTTCTACAGAGAACCAGAAACTTTGACCCAGAGACGCAGCGCTGCTTCTCAGGTTCTGCTTCTCAGGTCCTGCTTCTCAGGTCCTGCTTCTCAGGTCCTGCTTCTCAGGTCCTGCTTCTCAGGTTCTGCTTCTCAGGTTCTGATTCTCAGGTTCTGCTTCTCAGGTTAAATGTCTTTTTTAAATAATGAATTTGTTCTTTAGCTGTGATTCAAGCTGAAATCCAGGAAAATCTCATTAAACCAAGTATCCAGTTAACTCATGTGCATATGCATCACACTTCAGTAGTTCCTGGAAATTAGGTCTGTGGACGAACATGTTGATTATCAGACGTGAATCTAACAGACCGTTCAGCTTTAATTATAGAATGATCTGAATTAAAGCGAGGAAGCTGAGAGGAAGCTGAGAGGAAGCTGAGAGGAAGCTGAGAGGAAGCTGAGAGGAAGCTGAGAGGAAGCTGAGAGGAACCTGAGAGGAAGCTGAGAGGAAGCTGAGAGGAAGCTGCGGATTGAGTCAGTAGTTAATTTCCCGTCCGGCAGCAGCCTGACGGCGCTCGGTTTCACCAGAAACCTTTGTTTGACATTCTCCTCATGGCATTTCTCGTTAGTAAAGGATGAGCAGGAATCCCGCGCAGGATGCTAACGAGGGACGACGTGCGGCTAAAGGTTGAGGCGAAGGATTCTCAGAACCCAACTGTGACGTCACGCAGAGACGTGTGACCTCATGTTCATGGAGGGAAGAGGAAAAGTCTCAGAAAGCACTTCAGTTTGTCCTTATTGTTGCACCTGCTTCGCGCCGTCGTTGGGTAACCTTTGTGGAGTAAAGCTGCCTCTGATTGGCTGGTGGCAGTCAGGGAAATGTCACGGTTGAATCTGGTTGGTGCGTCACTGATGGAGTCATTTATGCCCCTCAGGAAGTGAAGCCCTAAAGGCTTTCTTCATATTTTAAATAGCATTTGCTCTGAATGAGGAGTTTAAAGTCCTTCAGTTTACATTTTTTGCATCTTCTAATTTTGTGCTTCACAAGGTTTTTGCACCATCGGCCTGCAAAGCAAGCATCATCGATTAAACTCAGATCATAAAGCACAGATTCAGTCAAACTTTTCTCGACAGATTCAAAATGAAAATGCCTACTTATCAAACATCACATCAAGTTTAGTTCGTTATTCAGTTGAAGGTTTTCTGCCTGAGGAATCCCAGCAGATTGCTTCGATTCTTTGACTTGCAGCATTAATTCCTGAACATGAGAGCAGAAACCTGTTAAAGTTTAACAGGAAGAAACTTCAGCAGAAGCAGAGCTTCAGTGGGAGCAACAACCAGAACTGAAAAAACACACCGCACAAGAAAGAAGCAGAATAACTGATTCAGGAATAGTTTCTGTAATAAAGGGAATGGTTGATGAAATCAGCGACTTCATCAGGGAATAAATAACTGAACTGAGAGTTTCAGGGTCCAGGATCCTTTTGGTTTGACGCAGCAATTTAGCTCAGAAACTTAACAGTTTGCACATCGATTTCTCCTCAACAAGGAAGATTTTCTGTAACGAGAGAATCGGCTGGTGAACCAGTTGATTTGATTTGATCTTTTTTTTTTAATTTGATTTTTATTCTGTTTTTAAAAACAGAAAAACAAGAAACCAGTGGGGCAGAGAAAAGACGTGCAAACATAACCAAGAACAAAATAACTTATTACTTCTCTCTTTGAAAAGTGGGAGGAAGAAGTTTGGACATGTATTTATTTATAAACTGGTTGAAGTTTGGACATTGTTTTAGTTCCATATTCAGTTTGTTCCATCGTTTGACTCCAATTACAGTGAAATCTTATACACATAAATAGTATTTCACTGCGTTTTTACTAAATTAGACTCGACAAATAAAGGATTTGTGTAAGAAAACCAGCATATTGCTCCGATTTATAAATGTGTGTTGACATCACCTTTATAAATAATAAAACCTGCAGTGATGATAAAGATGTCGTGTTTTTACGTGTGCCGTTTTTCCTCTGCATTTCTCCTCTGGGTTCTACATGCCGTCTTTGAGTCTTGACAGCAATTCTTATGTAAATAGTTCATAAAGCAAAGGTCACGCTGCTCTGAATGTCAGATTGCGGCTCGTTGTTTGTTCAGGATGACAGTCAGGTTTCATGTCAGCAGGAAGGTGATGTGAGGGCAGAACCCTCAACAAGCCCGGCGGGTCGCTGGAGGTCAGCGCTGCGCCGCCGCCGCCGCTCCGCCGCCGCCGCTCCGCCGCCGCTGCCGCCGCTGCCGCCGCTGCCGCCGCCTCTTGAAGTCTGAAGCATATTAATCAGCTAACCTGCTTAATGAATATACATGAGGCTCTTAAAGCTCATGTAAATTCATGGCGGTGATTGTTGTCGTTCTTAACAGGTCAGGAGATCTGGCTGCTCAACGAGGCTCGGATGAACCTTTCAGCGTTGAAACAACGGCTGCTAACTGCAAAACTTCAGCGGTTTATTTCATTCAAATATGGATTTTATTTGCACAGACTGACTTACGCTTGCATTGGGAGAAAATCTTTAAACACAAAGTGGTTGGTCCTTGAAAGAAACGGCGAACTGACGAAAGCTTCAGACGAAAGGATTAAAATCTCGTATTTGTCAGGTGGGATTTAAAGTGATTCATGGTGAAGCTTTTAATACCAAGTGGAGGCGAATCAGGACAGCAGCGATCAATACACCATCACAGGCAGCAGACAACAGTTCAAGGTCCAGACAGTTTAATTACAAGAAGGAATTTGAACAGATTCCTGGAAAACGACTCAGAAATACTGAAAAACTCCAAGGGCCGTTTCATATTTCCCTCCAAAAATCTTGTTTTATGAATTCATTTCCACCTGAACATCTACGAATGACTGAACAAAGACTTTTAGAGCTGACCATTCAGGATTTAAACCCCTTAAAAATTAAAACTATTCTGCAAAGAAGAGTCGGGTGAAATCCTGACAAAGTCACGTCTCACATGTATGAGCCTATTTTACACTGCAACCCAGAAATAAAATTAATCTCATTCTATTTGAGTAAAGAGCTTCACTGATAAAGATTTGCTCGCCTCGGCATGCTGAATGCTTAAAACTCACAGTGAAACTGACGGCTTGAAATACTTTCTGATGATTTTCTGATTCTCCAGCCTCAGAAATGAACGTTAAATAAAAACACTGAACTGGAAGCTAAATCACAAAACAAAAGTGAATTCCACAGCCTTGATCCCAATAACATCCACTATTCAGAAAGTAAAGAGGCAAAACTTCATGTCTTACAAAATCCAATTATTTTACCAACATTTAGACTTGTGTAACATGTTTATGTTTTCATTACATCCACAAATAATCATGTAAATATCCGTAAAAACAGTTAAAAAAACAATTTGCTTAAATTCTAACAAAGTTCTGAAGGAACATGTGGGAAAACTGAAACCCAGAAACAGCAAAACCTTCTCGCTTTTCCCCGTGTCGCGTTTCTCCAGGCAGTTAAAGTGATGCATTTGGGTGTTTCTGATCCTGGAGCAGGTTTCTGTGTCCTAATATCAGCCTTTAATGCTTCGGATGAATGCTTTTACTCTGGCAGAAGTTGGTCAAAACGTTATGATCTCCCATTTAACTGGTATGAAAGCTGAGATATGTGATTCAGAGAAACTTTTCTCACTTAAGAGGCTGTTATGCTGCCGTTATGATTATGAGTAAATCAGTAAAGCTGATGTCTCTCTGCTCATGTCTAATGGAAATCAGCTTCCAGAGGCTTTAACGGCGATGCAGCTTTCTGAAAAGGCAAATAAACAGAAAAAGCTCAAAGCCAAACCCAGCAGGTGTTTAGCATCATCTCCTCATGTTGCTTCCTGAGAGCCACTGAAAAGCTGATTGAGCCTCTGAAATGAGCATCACAGAGCAGCTCATTGATTTTACTGCTCTTAACCGTCATCATCAACACCCGGCGTGGCGTCGATACCTCCGTCAGATATCAGCCGTAAGGGCCGTTAATGAGCGCCGTCGTCAGCTTCACTCATGTTCGCTGGGATCGACGGAGACGTTGATGGACGCTGGACTGAGCTGACGCCGCGTCATCCAGCTTCCTTAATCCTGATCCCACTCGGTTCCTGCAGGAGACAAACACACCGCAGGACGTCTCTCCGGCGCCAAGCCGCTTTTAACCCAGGGATCAGGACTGAAACCTGCAGACGCTCCACTGGGCCAACAATTTACAGCTTCTGCTAAATCAGTGGAAACGGCGCCTGCAGACCAACAGAGGGAGAAACTTAAAGCGCTGCGAAGATGATGGAGTCCAAAGTGATAAATCAAGACGCAGGCAGATTAAGTGAGCTGCTGACTTTGACTTTTCAGAGCGTTAGCAGTTCATCATGTTCATTTCATCCTGGTCGTCCAGTGGATTTTTATGTTTCATAAAAACTTTAATTAACTTTCAAGAGGCGCTAAAGGCCTGAGCCTTGATCTGACTGTAATTCAGACGCCTTTATTTGTCACCTCATTAACTTTGGGTCATTACTGATGTTAACCCTGCACCTTCATTTTAGCATCAGCTATAGCAGGGGTGTCAAACTCCAGTCCTCGAGGGCCACTGTCCTGCAGTTTTGCAATGTGCCACAGGTACAAAACACTGGAATGAAATGGCTTAATTACCTCCTCCTTGTGTAGATCAGATCTCCAGAGTCTTGCTAATGACCCAATTATTCTATTCAGGTGTGGTGCAGCAGAAGCACATCTAAAAGTTGCAGGACAGTGGCCCTTGAGGACTGGAGTTTGACACCTGTGAGCTATAGCTTCAGCTTTGATCGATATTTTATCCTTTTAATTGGTTTTAAATCGATAATGATCATCAAAATTGAACATTTAACTCTTCAGGCTGTAACTGAATGACTTTGATCAGCTTCGTTCAGCCTTTGAGGGTAAATTCATGAAAAGCTGATGAGTTTTTCAGTTTCACACCTTGTTGCTTTGCATGCAGGTCAAAGCTCCATAAGTGCTGAATCAGCTGGTTCTGCACGTCCCTCTCTGCCATCGTCAACATGTTTCTCTGCTGGCAGGTTCCTGATAGGAGCCTAATGAAGGGCCAAATGAGCAGCAGCTTCATGTTTCGATTACGACCTGCTGGAGCCGGCTTCACCACGCCTGAACGAAGCTTTCCTCTGCTCTTTCCTCTGCTCTTTCCTCTGCTCTTTCCTCTGCTCTTTCCTCTGCTGGGTATTTATGATCTGAATCATTTAGACTAAATATTTTCCTACCTTCAGACTTGAAAACAAACTTTTTTCTAATCATAGCGCTGCCTGTCCCCGGCTTTACATCTCATGTCTTCCTGTTTTCTTGCATCTTGCAAAACAAATTATTGGTGACATTTACAGGAAAATTACTGTTTTTCTCATTTATATTCAAATTACATTGTAAAATGTGAAAATAAGAAATAATGAAGTTGGTGTTGTGTTTGTGTATGTGCAGGAGAAGCTAACCGGCTTCAGTTCAAACACAGATGAAACAACATCGATGCATAAACATGAGTTATGGATGGTCCTGAGTTTGGACTGGGCTGAAACGGCTCTCACCCAGGGCGCCACGTTTTGGGGTAAATCCAAAAGATTTCAGTTGTTATTTTAGTTAAAGCAAGTTTTAAAAACATTGTACTTTATTTAAAACTTACATCAGTGGAGGTGTTTTTATTGATGCAGTTTTATGAATATAAACAATGATCAGGTGTTGATGTATTAATTAAAATACCAAGATTCAAGTTTTATCTCCACCTTCTGCGAGTTAAAAGAGATTTAACTCGCTGAAGTTTGATCATTTTCACTTTGGGGAACATATTTTATGGGGCTGTTTGTTGTTTCTAAACACATATATGCAGATATTTTCCTGCCAGTTTAACCCACAGAAAGTAAAACCAGTAAGAAGTGAACATGTTCTGTTATCTTTGGTTTATTTGGTTAACATTTTACCAGCTTGTCAGATTTGTGCAGTAAATAATTTATTGTTCAATTTATTCACACATTTTGCCAGAGATTCCATATTTATGACACAACCAGCTTCCTGAATGTTAACATTTCAGTTGTTGGAGTGAAGCAGCCAGATAACCTGACAGATTATTCCTGAATGTTAAATCCCAGTGCTCCCAGTGCTCCCAGTGCTCCGCAGGCTTTGAACTGGAAGTAACTGCGGAAGCTGAAACTCAGGGGAACCGAGGAAGAAAAGTCCTGAAGTTGTTCTGCTGAGGTCACATTGTGACTGTAGAGGCTGCTTTAGCTTTTCTCCTCGTTGTTTCTTAGGTAAAGTTAACGGTCAACATGTGATTCCAGTTATTTCTACTTCTGATAAAAAAATGAGGCGTTTGGTAAAAACGGTCCAGTATCCAGCGGATGTTAGCGTCCTGACAACACGGCGTCGCGCTCACTGAACTCTGACCCTGCAAATAAAGGATGGAGGGAAACAAACCCAGCGCTCAGTGCAGACGGATCGCGGCGATGTGAAACGTGGTGGTGGAGATCATCCTGCAGAGCGTTTCAGGTTCCCAGCTGCAGGCAAAAAGAGAAACATAAAGATGCTGCTGTTTGTTTCTGTAAAGGCATCGAAATGCAGACATGAATAATCCATCCTGAAGGCCTGCAGGATTTATAGTTCACTGCAAAGAAGGAGAATCCAAGGAGCTTCGGAGCAGGAGATGCTGCTGCAGCGGAGATGCTGCTGCAGCGGAGATGCTGCTGCAGCGGAGATGCTGCTGCAGCGGAGATGCTGCAGCGGAGATGCTGCAGCGGTGATGCTGCAGCGGCTGGATCCTTTGATGCAGGTTGTTTTTAGGCCTCTGGTGGATAATCTGCTGAGAAACACTTCATACGACACTGAAAATACTGTCATCATCACCGATTAGTGACTTTAGTTCATCTGGCTAAAATTCAGTCCAGTTTATTTTTACTTCCAGCAACAAGGCAGTTCAAAGTGTTTTATGTCATGAAAATACAAAGTCATAGAAACAGTCAATTGTTAAATGGTTACATTGGTTACATAAAGGATCTCAGTGTTTTGGCTGTTTTGCAGTTTTCTGGAAGTTTGTTCCAGATTTGCGGTGCATCATTTGTAAAGAATAAAAGGTGATTATAGGCTTTGGGATTTAAGATTAATGAAAACAGAAGCTGAGTTTTAAAAAATGTTTCAATATTAATGATTAAAAACTCATTAGTGAGACCAGTAAAAAGGAAATTAACTGATCGTTATCATCTTTTATGCTTTTGCAGAAACTCGTCTGAGTTCAGAAAAAATGTTTTTATCCTCAATAAAAAATGTAAACTAGATTTTTATTAAAATAATCTACAATATTGTTTAAAAAGCAGAAAGATTCTCTGTAAAGTTGGTAAAACGGTTATTTCATTCCTGACATTTGCAAGTGTAAAGTCCTGCAAGAGAGCAGCTTCCTCGCTCCTCCAAGCCGCAGCACAGAGGAAACAGGTTTAAAAATGCAGCTGCTGCATTTTACTTTGGCTAATTACCAAGAGACCAGCAGAGCGCCGCGTCCTCGGATCAAAGGAAACATCCTGAGCCGTCAGATGCACAACTTTGTTTCATGATGACGTTTCCAGAGGAACGTCTTTCTGTCTCTGTGTGTGTGTGTGTGTGTGTGTGTGTGTGTGTGTGTGTGTGTGTGTGGGGGTGTGTGTGTGTGTGTGTGTGTGTGTGTGTGTGCGCGTGCATCACTGCATGCGACCAGTTAGCATAAATGGACAGAGAAGAATAATCTGTAAAAATGATCTTAAAGTTATCTTGTCATTCCTCAGTTGGTCCCAAGGACAAAGGGGGACAAACTGGTGTCTCCACTGCAGGAGGGAATAAAACCTTATTCTGTTGATAAGGAGGATGTGGAGCAAAGAACTGAAAACTGTTTCCTCTTTGTTCAGATAAGCTGCTTATCAGGCTAAGCAGAGATTTTGACTCCAGAAGCTCAGATTGTCCTTGAATTGAAAATAAATAATAGTGTTTGAGTATTTAAAATCTATAAGTCTCTACATAGAAAATTAAAAGATTTATGTCACAAATATGTGAGTCTGATTTATGTATCAATTCTGCAGCAGCAGAATGAAAGTGCTGCTGTATCAGCTGAGGGTCTGAACCAGTGGGAGTAGAAAATGTGGATATGGACGGGATCATGATGTGCAACAAAGACACGGTTATCAAAGCTGAACCTGAAAAATCCCAGAGATAACAGATGGAAAGTGAAACTAGCTGAGCAGGTGATTTAAAACTCGACACCAGCAGGTGATCAGACGGAGAACAGTTCTGGTCCTGGTCCTGGTTCTGGTCCTGGTTCTGGTCCTGGTTCTGGTCCTGGTCCTGGTCCTGGTCCTGGTCCTGGTCCTGGTTCTGGTCCTGGTCCTGGTCCTGGTTCTGGTCCTGGTTCTGGTTCTGGTCCTGGTTCTGGTTCTGGTCCTGGTTCTGGTTCTGGTCCAGGTCCTGGTTCTGGTCCTGGTCCTGGTCCAGTTCAGGTTCTGGTCCTGGTCCTGGTCCTGGTCCTGGTCCTGGTTCTGGTTCTGGTTCTGGTCCTGGTCCTAAATGCTTCATGCAGTAACATGTTTGACCAAATGCTGAATGTGATGTAAGTCAGACCAAAAGGTTTTGTCGGATGTGTTTAAGGAACTGGATCACCTTGCAGATGGAACCTTCTGACAATCTAAATATGAAACCACTCAGAGTTTGATCTTTTGTTTCTGAACTTAATCTAAACCTAATTGTCTTCCTGTCTCCAGCTCGTCTTCATCCTGATTAATCATCCTGATTATTTTCGTGGTCCTGGCCTGAAATGCCTGATCTGCTGAGTCGGCGCGTGTTGAAGCCCATCACTCTTTACCTCGTTAGCCTCTCTGTGCTGTCAGAGGCCGATCGATACACAGGCCTAATCTATTGGTTAATCAATGGCAGAGCTCATTATGGGCTCCTGTCTGTTCATAATGTGAGCGTCAGACAGTAAAAGAGGGAAGCGGAGCTGCGGTTCTCCTGTGAGGTCTGATTAAAGGACGATTAGAGGTCAAAGGTCTCCTGGACGTTGCACTGGTGCTTGTTGTAAGGATTAATGATGGTGGTGTGTTTTCGCTCCACCTCGCCTGCTAATAAAGCAGCTGATGGCTGTTTCCAGCAGACTGCCTGATCTGAAGTGGTGTCAGACCCCGGAGATCAAACAACAGCCCCGTTCCTCCTCCAGAGATCAATGAGAATATTGGAGTCAGTGACAAACAAACAAGTGGAGCTTTTCTCATGTTGGCAGGAGCTTGTAATCAAATCTGAACAAACTATGCAGGTTCTTTTTGGACGGAAGAAGATTTTTTCCTCAACCCTTCCAAACAAGCCAGACCAACCTAGTTCTCTAAATTTAAGGGAAACATTCCCTGGGCCCCTCACTCTTGAGAAGAAAATGTTTTCTAACTCTTAATTCATGGGGAGCAACATTTTATTCTATCATGTCTCTGATAACGTTTTCCCAATGTGGCAGGAGCCATTGCTGTTGAGCCAGTGTGCATCAAGTGGGGGCTCGTCCGGGATAAATGCAGTTTAAGATGGTTACCTTTGACCTCACCTCTACAGTGTCTCTGACTTTTAGAGCAGAGATTTTATAAGTGGAAAAAAACAACTCATACAGGCTTAAGCACACAACAGACACACTTAAGCAAATATATATATAGTATTACGGAGAGAAGCAAAAGAGCTCACTGGACAAAATGGACAAAAGGTGTTCAACTTAAATCTGTCAGATTCTGTCTGAGGACGCTGAGCCAAAGATGGTTGACATAAATAAAACAGAAAATCTCCACTGATTATTGCAGAGCTGGATTTATTATATTTATCAAATTCCCTGTTTGATTCTTTGTGGTGCAGCAGGTTGCACAGCAGGTTGCACAGCAGGTTGCACAGCTGGTTGCACAGCAGGTTGCACAGCAGGTTGCACAGCAGGTTGCACAGCAGGTTGCACAGCAGGTTGCACAGCTGGTTGCAGCAGGAAGGTCCAGATTCCAGCCTGGGGTCTTTGGAGTCGGCATAGATTCCTGCTTCCTCCCAAAGCATAAACACTCTGTTAAGATAAATGGTCTCTTTAAGTTGCTTTCAGCCAGGAGTGAGAGGACGTTATTATTCGTGCCTTCCGTCCAATGGATGCTGGAGGTGAAGGCAATGGAGGGATGGAAAATCCCTCTTTTTATTCTCTAAATTAAATTGATGCTGACCTCTGGTGCTGGAATAAAGGGGCAGTCCAACACGATACAGTAGCTGTTTTTCTCCTGATGGCAAAGTTAAGATGTTTTTCTTGCTTTATTTTTACACTCCTCACATCCTGTCAACACTTTCCCTGGACTCTAGAAATTGACCCAAAGTTTCTGCGCGTTATGACCGATGATGCTCTTTAGCAGTGAAAACACTTCGTTTTCACTTTATTTCATATTGACTTCAGAGTCGGGTGGAATAATGAGTTGCCGGGTCGGTCTCTGTATCATCAGTTTTCTTATAGAACATCTTTCTGTTGCTCATTACTGAGAGAAATGCACACGCATAAACGAAGTAGCTGGTAATTTGGTAATGTATTCCTGATGCGCGGAGGAAATGACTGCATGGGAGAGAAGAGCACATCAGGAACATAATGGGCTCAACATTATGAGAAGACGTGAGAATCATTCCTGTCTTTGCTCTTTGGTCAAACTGCTTGAACCTCCTCATGGAGGCTGAGAGGACGTTCTGGGTTTCGACCCAAACGCTCCCATTTCATCAGTCATTCGCACTTAAAGCCACATTCATGTGAAGCTACTTCCCCACATTCAACCGTAAAGATTGATGGATTTATAACAGCCAACCATGCGATCGCAAAGTCTGAACAATCGTGGATCGCCTTGGGGAAAACCCAGCAGGGAGACAGCGACAGTTAGAGGACGAATGGATGGAAGAATCGATGGAGGCATTGATCGACGGACAATGGCTCCATCAGAGGACAATGCCTCCATCAGAGGGGAGAGAGAGAGTTGGACGACCAGAAGAAGAATTGATGGAGTTGCTACTTCCTGTGTTTTATTTAGTTGAAAGATTGAAGGAATTATTAAAACCTTGAGTTCAGGAAACCGGAGCTCATTGAAACTCTGTTTCCTCACAAACTGTTTTCAATCGTTCTGAACGTTTATTCACATGAATATGATTCCAAACATTGGAGTGTTTTAAAGAAAACACATTTTCCTTCCTGAATATTGTGCAGATGCTGTAAACACGTCGTATTAATCTCGGTGAGTCTGTGTCACTGGCAGATGGAGTCGAGGTTGGAAGGAAAGTGAAAAGCAATCACACACCCTGACAGACGTTTGGTTTCACAGCTGCTGCTCGGCTGAATCCTGCTCGTCTGCCGGCTTCGTCTCCTTGTCACAGTTTAACAGACGACATGTTTTGCTGTTCCATCTCCACTTCCCTCTGTTATTCCTTTATTTTCTGCCTCCGTCTTCCAGCGGCGCAGTCATCTTCATCCGCCTGCGACGTGTTTCCTCACAGCAGGTCGGAGCAGAAACGCCGACCTCGTGTTTCTGTTGTTCTCAACCGATTCACAACGGGAGCCAGGCTGAGGCTCGGATTGACCTTCTGACACAGTCATCTTCATCATTGTCATCATCATCATCGTCATCATCTACTTTGTTTTCTTCTTTTAGAATCTTATCTCATTTAAAACTATCAGGTTAAATCATTTTCTATTGTTTGGATGCTTTTCAGTTTCTTCAACTAGATATTTCTGTCCGTCCATCTGTCCATTTTTCCACTTTATCACCATTTATGTTTATGTATTTTAAAATAAAACAATGACACATTAAGTTGTGAAGTGGGACATAAGAGGCAGCATAATCTTAAAAGTGTGGCAGGTGTAACTCTGTACTGATGGGTCTTTGCCTGGTAGCAGACTGCAGAGGGTTTGTGTTCAGTGGGAACTTCCTGCCGGCTCAGCCTGTCATAAACACTCGGCTCCATGTGAAACTGATGTTACTGCGGTGTAAATACATGAAACACAGCTGGTTCTGAACAGAACCGGGCTTTGTTTACGCTCAGCAATGTGAAGAACGGAGCCATCAGAGTGAATGGCTGGACTCTGGATGAATGACGGCGCTAATGAGCGAGGTCAAAGGTCAGAGTGGCTGAGCCCACTGAAAGGCTTCATTACAGCCACTCACAGCCAACCACACCATCAGGCCTGAAGAGCTGCGTAATGACTGCGGAGCGCCGCAGCATCAGCGCCGCAGCATCAGCGCCGCAGCATCGCGCCGGGCCGGGGGAAGCCCTGATTGGCTGCGGTCTGAGGACCGACGGCTCTCAGTCCAGCTCATTACAGACACACGGCTTCGATCTGCCCTGCTTTAGCCTCACTGGCCTCCGTCTGCATACGCCGCTCTGCGTTTATCTTGATTGGTGTCATTACCGGGGCTGAGTGAATCCATTTGCTCTTCAGCAGTTCAGCATGTCCTTAACTGCGTCTTCCTGCTGGAGTCTGGGAACAAACAAAAACCTGACAAACTGCAACGCGCCCCCTTCCTCCCCACATGACCTCTGCTAATTGGATTTTCTGCAGCGGGCGTTTCACTTTAGGAGAAGCGATGCCATGCGTCGGGTCTGCGCTGATGAATAAATGCTAAACGCCGTCCTCACTGAACGATGTTTATTTTATGGAGATAACTGGAAATCGGTTTAAGCAAATCAGAGTAAACAGAGGCGACCTTTTCAAACGCAGACAAGCCAGAAATGCAGACGATAAGAAACATAAAAAGGTTTTATTCTGAGGAAAACACTGACAGTTAAACCACTTTGCATGCTCTGCTTTTCCCAAATGGAAATAATTATCCATGCTCAATATTAGCCATGTACTGTGGATTTATCAACAACTCATTGTTTTTACTTTAGGTTCAGATATTCAGCTAGGATTATGGATTTTACCTGCCTATTAATAAAACTGCTTATAAATTCCTGTTTCAATCGTTTAAACACCAAATACAACCCAACACACATTAACACACATTGGAAACCATGTTAGCGCTACAGCAGGAGCTAATATACAGTCTTCCTTATATTCAGCCAATCAGCGCAAAGGAAAAGTTAATGCTGCTCCTTGATTGGCTACTTAGCAAACGCCAGCCAATAGCATGTCGTTGTTCATTTTTTAAAAAATATTTTAGAAATCGGAGATGAGACAAACTTAACACGAGTAATTTAAAGTAAAATCCATAAAATATGCATTAAGTTCAGAGCTTCATTTTAATATGGCAGATAATAAGACACAATATGTTGGTAATTAGTATTCAATCCAACCACTAGATGGCAGCAAGGAGCTTTTCAATTGTGAAAAATGTGCAGAAATAATCTTCCAGATGTTGTGTTGTTCTCAGTGTTGTTCTCAGTGTTTTAGTGTTTTATGGGGGGAAATGAATTTAGGAAACTGACTTTAAATCAAAATCTAGATGTGGAGAAGATCTTGCTCATAGTTTGTCTGGATTAATTCAAACAAAACAAAAAGCATCGATCAATAGTCAAAATCTTTCAAAGACGTTTCCTGGTTGGGAAAATGTTTTGATCTAAACCACAGATATTTAGATATATATATATATTTTTAATCAAATGATCAGTTCAGTATTAAATCCCTGGAGAAGCAGCAACATGTTTGTTAGCTTTTCCTCTCAGGTGAGTCGAACCAGAGAAACCTGCAGTTTGATCAGTTTTATCCCAATAAAATACATTGATATTTGCAGATCCAGCAGGACAAGAAGTGTAAAAGTTTTAGAGATTCACAAAGTCCAATTTTATTAAGAAACTCAATAAACCACAAAAAGCCCAGGAGAAACAAACATAACCAAACACAAACTCACAGCTCCTGAGCAACCAGCTTCATGTTTACATCACAATTACATAATAATAATAATAATTATTATTATTATAATAACAGGCTGTGGCTCATTTAATTTGGCAGGAAGCTCAGAGGGTTGAACCCTTTAATGTGTGAATATTGTTGTTTTATCTGCAGGAGAGCGAAGAGGATTATGTCTGTGTATGCATTTTAGTGTGTGTGTGTGTGTGTGTGTGTGGGGGTGTGTGTGTGTGTGGTGTGGTGTGTGTGTGTGTGTGTGTGTGTGTGTGTGTTACATGCTATATATCCGCTCCAACAGCAGAGTCAATCCTGCTGTAATTTAAAAGGTCACGCACCTTAAAAACGAAGCCGCACACACACACACACACACACACCCCCACACACACACACACACACACACACACACACACACACACACACACACACACACACTGCAGGAGGCCTGACATTCTGCCTGCAGAAGTTGAAATGCTAACTCGTCCTAATCCTTCAGGACAGTGAATGAGCGCCGCAGCTTCAGAAGGAAATATACGTCACTGTTGGGTTTTTTTCCTTAGGATTTAATTTTCCAAACTGTTTATGTTCCCAAGGAAAGCAAATTAAATTGTAACGCTCTGTGCTGCAGACTTAATGGAATCCTGTGTTTTTTTTAACAGGAGGAGAAATTAACATTTATAGTGTAAGTATTGATTAACTGGCAGCAGCTTTGATTGATTCGTGTTTCATGGTATAATAATGAAAACATAATGAAACCAAACACTCGTTGTACCTCAGGTCTCCAGGATGTTCTGGAACATCCGGTCCCTGCAGAACCTGATCAGGAGTCAGAACTGGACTCTATCAGAACTGGACTCTATCAGAACTGGACTCTATCAGAACTGGACTCTATCCAGTTCTGACTCCTGATCAGGTCATCAAACTACGGTAGTTTGGTGCAGGACGGCGGCTCCGCTTGCTGCTCTTTACCCAAACTCTGGTTAAGTTTGAAGGGATTTATCTTGTTTGTTTGGTGATAAATTCAGAGTGAAACTAAATAAAAAATCTTGAAATGGTTTCTGAATAGTTGCATTAAAATTCTGAAGTGAAAGAGAAACAGAACCAAACAGACAGGACAAGTAGTGAGTTTGTTTCTAGTCGACGAGACGCTGCACTTCTATTCTGCATGCAAATGAATCCTGTAGTGCAACGTCTCCTTCCTTCCAATTAGCTAACGACCCACATTATGTGAGCTTCCTTCAGGGACTGAGATTCCAGCAGAGACAGAGCAGCATCAAGCTCCTGATCTAATGCAACATGTGGTTTTCCTTCAGGAAACACAAAGAGAACAAAGATGAGCTGCTTCTGTGGTGGTGAAGCTCTTTATGCTCTGACAGACGAACTCATGAGAGGAGACAGATGCTGGGTCTCTGCCTGAGAGGGCAGGCGAGGAAAAACTCCTGCAGCTGATGGAGACGTCGCTTTGTCATGAAAGACCTTCTGATCTCTTCAGATTGGACAGATTGTCTCTGTGTTTCCAGACTCCATCAGGTTTTTCTTCTTCTGCTTGTTCATGTTGGGAATCAACAACTGGAGACTTTGTCCTGATTTTCATTTACTTATGTAACTTGGATAAAGTTAAATGTTTGTGACACCCTTAGATGTTTGTCACGTTTAGTTATGTATATCTCCTTATTTTGGTTGGTTTAACGTAACTTTTGCAGATAATAAACTTACTATGAGTGGAAAGAGTAGAACGTTAAACCAGTAATGCCGCTCGGTTTCCTTTTGTTGGCTTTTTACCATCTGCATATACAGCTGAATATCATCTGCATAGATCAGACTCTTCACAGATTGACAGAATTTACCCAAACTAAAGAAAGAGCCGAGGCTCCAAACCAGAGCCCTGGGGTTCACCAGCACTCTGGAACAGGAGGAGATTAGTATCTAAAATTAGCTCGGAAGAAAACGTTTCAAAATCTGTCAGATCCTGAAGGAATGAAGAAAACAAACAGATTTAAGCTCTTATTCTGAATTAAAACGATTTTATACTCTAAGAGCTGCTTATGCAACAAACATGGAGACATGAAAATCTGATGCTTTTAGACTGAAAGGTCGACTGTTTACTACAATAACATGAAAAATGTATTGTATGTATTAAAGTTTTTGTAAAAAGCCTGATTCTGAGCAGAAAACTGTCGTCTGGGTTTAACTTACAGACGGCTGCAGCGACTGAACATCGGACTGTTTGGATGTGAATCGCCTCCATGTGTCCTTTCTGCTGCTCTGGTTCTGCAAACAGAACTGAGCTCAATTGGATCTTTGTGATGAAACCTGCAGGAAGAATCGACCTGCAGGTAGAAAATGACGTCTGGGTTCATGAATACAGAGTGCAGAGAAATGGAAAGCAAACAAGCGTCGCCTGATGGCCATGTCTGTGGGAACATTGTCATCATGTTGAGACCTGATCACCATGTTCACCTGGAGCCTTCACACACATTCACACACCTTTCATTTCCCTGGAAACTCCCAGAGCTCTGGTTTCCTTCACTCTGATGAGCTCATCTCTGCATAGCTTTGGAGAAGTAATGTTTCTTTCCAGAAAGGAGGCGTTGTTTTCTCATTAGAGACTCTGGAGTATGAATCAAAGAGGTGTGGACTCGACTGGGCCGAACAAAAACACAGGAAGGGAAAACACAAAGTAAAGATTGATTCTGTGTTTCATGCTTTGCAGTTTGTTTTGGACCCAAGCAGACTTCATTTTTCACTTTCACTGCAAAAACAAAATCCTCACTGAGAGTTTGGCCTGTTTATAGAGGAAACATCCTGGAATGAGACAAAACTAAATCAGGAGAAACTTTTCAGAGCATTTTAGGGAAATCATTCCTTAATAATGAGGAGAAAACATTTGTTCCACTAAAACACAGGAAAATATCTTGTTATAAGTGAAATTATCTGCCAGTGTAACCAGTACCTCCATCAATGTTAACGAATTATTGACTTAAAACAATAATCTCTTATTTCCTGCAGATAATTTACTTGTAATTTAGTTTCGTCTCCTTGTTTTTCTCTAGAAACTGTTTTTGCAGTGTTAACAATAAAGTTTGATTTATTGAATCAAACTCATTAGTGATGCAGCGTCTGTTCTGGTTGGTCCACTCATCGTTAAAGCCACAGACACACTTTGAGTTTTTCCCTCTTGGTCTCTGGTTTCCAGAAACCCGTTGAGTTCAGAGCGAACCGGTACCTGATAATGTCTTCATGGAGCAGAAACCCGATCAGAGCGAACCGATCCATGATGGTGTCTTCATGGAGCAGAAACCCATTGAACCGGTACCTGATGGTGTCTTCCTGTGGTTCATCGGTCGCTCTCTCGGTTTCAGCTCCAGGTTTGTTTGGTTTACTCCTGGTTTCATCGCCGGCGCTGCTGTTTCCAGGTAAACTGAAAGCATTCATTATTAGTTCTTTTCAAAGGGTCCAGCATGTTGTTGTCTCTGTTCAGTGGTTGCCGTGGCAACCATCAAGATAATGGTCTGTTAAGGGAGACCATTAGATTGTGCCTTGTCTTGCTAAAGGTAGCTAACGTCTCTAAGTTTATTTTGGTGTTCTTGGTTTCTGAATGACGTGTCAACCTGTAAATCCTACGAATAAAATAAATTAAGGTGAAACATCTTCCAGACCGGACTTACAATAAATTGGATCAGGTCTTTGGGTCTTTGGGGTCTTTGGGGTCTTTGGGTCTTTGGGGTCTTTGGGTCTTTGGGGTCTTTGGGGTCTTTGGGGTCTTTGGGTCTTTGGGGTCTTTGGGTCTTTGGGGTCTTTGGGGTCTTTGGGTCTTTGGGGTCTTTGGGTCTTTGGGGTCTTTGGGTCTTTGGGTCTTTGGGGTCTTTGGGTCTTTGGGTCTTTGGGGTCTTTGGGTCTTTGGGGTCTTTGGGGTTCCTGGCTTTAAGGTTCCTGCAGAGAAATCTAGTAAGATCATAGAAATACCTCCAGGGTAACTAACCAGGCTAACCCGTTGGTAACCTGCAGGTTCCTCTAATGGAAATCGTCTCTTGTCCTAACGTGTCTTCAGTCCGTCTCCTCTGTCCTTCCTCTCTTCAGTATTTCCTCTCCGTTTCTCCTTCTCTCTTCCTGATCAGCCAGTTTCTGTTGCACAGGTTCTCATCTTCCTACCATCCTCTCCCTCTGCGTCTTCATCTTCTGCCAGTTTCTGCCTCTTCCTCCTCCTCTTCCTCTTCCTCCTCCTCTTCCTCACGCCTTCCTGCTCTGGATCTGTAACTGAAGTGCGAATGCAGCCTGAAGTCACGTCTGAACAGAATCTGCAGCTCATTGTGTGAATAATTTGAAAGAGCAAGAAGCAAGAAAAGATGCCAAATTCCTGTTGATTGATTGATTGATTGATTGATTGATTGATTGTGTAAATAGCAGATTTATGTAAATCTGTTCTTCCTGATGGAAAGCAGAGATGGATTTTGTGTTTTTGTTTTCAGCTCTTGATTTTCCCAGAACCAAATGAAATATTGCAACAAGCTGTTTTTTTTAAGTGCTGCTCCGCCTCCTCCAGACACAGAAAAATGAGCTTGTTAAAACCTTTTCCTTCTTCCTACAACCATAATTTCCTGCATAATCAAAGTCATTTGTCTGGAAAAAACGCTGTAAAAGCTTAAAAAGTGCAGCTTTTAGTTGCATATTTACAATTCTGGAAATAATGACTCAAAATATGGGTTGAGTTAGTTAAAAAAAAAACATGCTGGAGATAAATAAATTACATAAATCCTGAACAAATCTATATTGATGTGTGAAAAGCTGAGCAGGATGGAGAACATCCGACGCAACAAAAGAACATTCCTCCAGCAGGATAACAGTTTGGTCCCTCAGAGTCTCTGCCAGCAATGTCACAAAATGACTAATATGAATAATGTTGGATTAAACACCAGCAGGCCGACACAAACTAAAAATCCTCGTAGGATGAAAACAGCAGGAAAAAACACAAACACTGGCTCAGAGAAGCTTTTTCTCTTTATGTAATTCTATGAAAACGGCTTTAAAAAAAACTGGGAAATACTTCCAGAGGACCAGATTATGTAAAATTATCTCTGAAAATATGAATATTGTGTAAAAGTTCCTCAGTGGGAACTCAGGCGATTAAACCTGGAAACGTTTACACCACAGCAGACAGTTAACCGAGCGCTACATCCAAACTGTGGCATTGAAAGTTGAGTGGAAGGAAAAAGTATGGCTGAAAAAGATGCACCAAAAACATTTACTCAGGAATTTGTGGAGGTTTTGCAAGGAATGGATCATCATCCGGGCTCAGAAGAACCAGAACCGGATTATTGTTCAGTGGTTCCCTGTTCAGATTAAATTAAAGAATTAAAGCCTTTTATTTTGAAATCCCAGAATATGAAGAAAGACGAAGGATGACTTCTCCAAAAGCAGGAAGTGGATTACAGCGCAGGGCATTCTGGGTAAATACAACCAAAACAAACACATTAGCCAAAGGCTACGTCTGCTAAAATCTGACGCTGCTCTATTTCTGATTACATTTTGCTACAAAGTGTTTTGCGATCAGTATCTTCTTCAGAGGCTTTTGAGTTGCTTCCTTCAGTGGTTCTTAGTGCAGCGCCCCCACAGGCGAGGAGGGGAACAGGTTGCTCAGAGGGTTTGGTTGGTTTCATTTGACTCGACATTAAAAATGTAACAAATGTTGCAGTTTTAGTCAAATTGAATCAAGTCTACTGGACTTATAATTTCATGTTTCCTTCTGCTGACGAGTTTCATGAACATGTTGATTTATTTTTGTTCTCAGCAGGACTTGGTTCCGACCCAACTGCATCCACAGAAACCATCATGTGATTCAGTGTAGAGAACGTATGAACGTATGAATGTATGAACGAATGAATGTATGGATTATTGTGACGAGGAAGATCAGCAACATCAGAGCCAACAGTGCAGGCGATCTGAAGGTCGTCACAGCAACCTGGATCTCCGCGCCACGCCGCATTAATCCATAGTGAGAACATAGAAATGAATGACTTAGTTTTTGTGTTTAGAAACAGGGGAGGGAGGGGCAGAGTGATACATGTTGACTTTAGCTGCAGGTTTTAACTGTAAAACTGAATTTATCATCAACTTAAAACAAAGCTGCCTCTGAAGTTGAGATTTGTGTCACTGGCCCAAATCTCCTGATTTTACTATCATCTTCTAATTGATTTCCAGCTGACTGACTAAATCAGAGTTTTTCCTTCCATCACGTTTCTCTCCACCGGCTTTTCCTCTCGGCTGCTCATCTGTGCTGCAGCTCTCTGTAATCTCTCATTGGGATTCATCATTAGCCTGGACGTTTTCCATCATCCGCTGTGAACGACGCAGCATCTCCTTCCCCGAAGATCAAGAAAATCTGGAAATGCAATTTTCACAGCAGGAGATTTAAATTAAGTTCCTGTCGGCTAATCTCACCGGGAATCTCTGCAAAAAGCCGTTTGCTCGCCATCAGCCTGCAGGCTGGAGCTGCAAACCGATTCCTCCAGAAGAATCGCTGGTCATGTTTTCTGCTCAGCGGTTGGAAACGATTCTGCTGATTTCACATCGTTACGTTTTGTTTTTCTCTCTTGATGTCGTGATCTGGAGCTGTTTCATTCCACTCTGACCAGATTCCCTGTTCTGCTGGGGAAAAGCCTCCCAGAGGCATGACGCTGCCACCACCGTGCTTTAATAAAGCCACAACATTCCAGTTCTGGTTCTGGTTCCGGTTCCGGTTCTGGTTCCTGTTCCGGTTATGGTTCTGGTTCCGGTTCCGGTTCCTGTTCCGGTTCTGGTTCTGGTTGTGCTGTGTCCTCCTCAGCTGGAGATGTTCCTGCAGGCGGGTCCTGGATCGGTCAGTTGATCCACAGATTGTTTTTGGTTTAGTTTTCTGATGAATGAATGAGGAAGCATCAATCTGCTAAATGATTTCAAAAACAAAATGAACTGGAGACTCAGTTCATTTCACTGCTGAGTCGTTTGGACTCAGAACCAAACGTTTAACCTCCCTGGAACGTAAACAACCAGCGGTGCAGCGTAGAGATGAGAGTTATGGTTATAGATTTAAATGCCAACATTAACTGTGACCTTTGCTGCTGCTGCTGCGTTTGACTGTCTCACTTTAAGAGGCTGTAATAACAGGCTGCAGGAAGCTGTGGGCATTAAAAGCTCCTCTGCAGGTCTCGCTGTGCCAGACTGTCATGTTGACAGCACTGATGTGTGTCAGGATTCATCGGACGCGGCGGTGAGGCGACGCGGCGCGGCGGCGAGGCGATGCGGCGGCGTGGGACGGGATTACGTCCCTGTGGATAATTGGTCAATCAGCAAACGAGGGACGACAGACAGCAGCTGCAATCTGCTGCTTTCTTTCCTTTGCACCAGCTGCAATCACACCAAAATCCAAACCCACTGGTTCTGAAGTCCAGAGGGCTGCTCCGGTGATGAAACTCCAACTTCCTGTTTCTGCAGGAAGTTTAAGTTTGAGGGAGAAACAGCAGCAAAAAGAGCTGGAATCATCAGAAAACGGCTGATTCCAGGAACATTTGATTCATTTTGTTTTTTGAGCAGAGATGATGATAATCCACAGTAACATGACGACTCCATCAGCTGTTCGCTCGCTCTGCTTATCCTCCTCATTTGCTTTTGCTGCTCCACTTTAAATCTCAGGAAGACGTTGGAGAAGAGGAAGTGATGCTTCATCGCTATGATGGATGG
This sequence comes from Poeciliopsis gracilis, assembly GCA_911649635.1. NCBI lineage: Eukaryota > Metazoa > Chordata > Actinopteri > Cyprinodontiformes > Poeciliidae > Poeciliopsis > Poeciliopsis gracilis. The sequence continues at coordinate 539,533 of CAJVRI010001274.1, forward strand.
AAATCCAAATGAAGGGTTTATTTATTAAACTTATGATGGAACTAAAACACTGATAAATGATGAACACTGATAATAATAAGATAATGATGATCTCACCATACAAACCCCTGATTACATGTTAAGTCAGCTTGCCGTACTCTGAATCAGGTGAAGCTTTTCGAAGCAGAAACTCATCATTTATTGGATGGAAAAAGCTTTTCACTTTCATTTCAGCCCAAACTTTCCACTTTCCACTTTTATTTTCCTGTCAGCAGCAAAAAGCCTGAAATTTCACAACGTTCTGGTGGGAGAAAATGGGACCAGGTTGATTTTAAAACCATCTGCAGTCCAACCAGAGCTGACAGTAATTTAACAATTACTTTCAGAGCAAAGAATAAAACTCATCCTTTATGTTCCTTTTCAGTATCTTCACTGCAGAAACACAAAATGTCGCCAGTTTGTTCTCGTTTCTAGAGAAACTTTCTTGAAATTAGAGAAAATTAACTTTACAGAGAAAAAGCTTTGAGACAAAATAACAAATAAATAAAGATTTGCTTTTGTGACATTGACGTTTTTTAATTGTTTTATTTGAAAAATAAAATGAAAAGTGGAAATTTGAGCAAATAATTTCACTGATAACTGATGACTTATGTATTTATGTCAATTTATTATAAATGATAATAAAATAACTAATGAATTTAACTTTTCAACAAGAAATATGAGTTTGTTTTAATATTTATGAAAATGTTATTATTATTTAACTTATCATAAGATGTTTTCTCCAGTGTTACATCAATTTACTGATATGAAGTTGTATAAATGATGATCTAATCAACCGACAAACATTTAAATTATTCCCACTTTGAGTCACTTAAACCTCACATTCTCATTGTTACAATTATTAATACATTTTAATATAATTAATAGCATTTTGACACATGTTTCCTCCTTTTTAAACTTTTTCTATGTTGCTTTATATTTATACTTTTCTAACTCATCATTTAATTTCTTTCATAAATCTGATAAAAACTCATTTTTTATTTTCTCCTCTTTTCCAAACTTCACTGTCAAACATTTTTTATTTATTAACTGAGTTGATGATTTAGTACTTCACTCATAAATTGTATAAAAATATTTTACAAGGTCCCAGAATTTCAGTATATTTTACTTAAAATAAAAAAGCTTTTACACTTTACTGAGAAAGTTATTGATGAGTTAATTTTGTCTCATTTCAAACTAAACTTAAATGCCTTCGCCTTTTTTTGTTTTGTCGTGCTTTGACTCCTAGTTGCAATTTAGTCTGTTGGATGCAGTTGGGTCTGTTGGATGCAGTTGGGTCTGTTGGATGCAGTTGGGTCTGTTGGATGCAGTTGGGTCAGTTGGATGCAGTTGGGTCAGTTGGATGCAGTTGGGTCTATTGGATGCAGTTGGGTCTGTTGGATGCAGTTGGGTCTGTTGGATGCAGTTGGGTCTGTTGGATGCAGTTGGGTCAGTTGGATGCAGTTGGGTCAGTTGGATGCAGTTGGGTCAGTTGGATGCAGGTGGGTCTGTTGGATGCAGTTGGGTCCGTTGGATGCAGTTGGGTCTGTTGGATGCAGTTGGGTCAGTTGGATGCAGTTGGGTCAGTTGGATGCAGTTGGGTCTGTTGATGGAGCATCACCAGCGGCGCAGGAAAGGTCGGACATTTCAGAAAACGAGCAGCTCAGCGCGTAAACATGATGGGACGTCAGCAGAAGGTCTGAGGTTGAAGCTCCTTCCTCTGCTCTATCAGTCCTTCTGCTGGTTGTGCAACATGAGCCGACTGGGAGGAAGAGGAGCAGCAGAACAGAGGGATTAGAAACAAGCAGAGAGAGAGAGAGAGGGAGAGAGAGAGAGACATAGAGAGAGAGAGAGAAAGAGAGAGAGAGAGAGAGAGAGAGGTTTAGATCCAACTGACTGAGACAGACGACTGAGTCCCAGTGGAGACGTTAATCCACAGCAGAGAGACGGACGCTGGGACAACATTTACTTCTAATCGCGTGTGTGTATGTGTGTAGGTGTGTGTGTGTGTGTGAGTGTGTGTGTGTGTATAGGTGTGTGTGTGTGTGTGTGTGTAGTGTGTGTGTGGGTGTGTGTGTGTGTGTGTGTGTGTGTTGTGTGTGTGTGTGTGGTGTGTGTGTGTGTGTGTGTGTGTGTGTGTGTGTGTGTGAGTGTGTGCGTGCGTGCGTGTGTGTGTGTGTGTCTCTGTGTGTGTGTGTGTGTGTGTGTGTGTGTGTGTTCAGGCTGATCCATCTCTGCAGGGAAACAAGCAGCTAAACCCAAAAGAAAGAAGACGAAACGTTTCCACCGACTGTAACTCCGTCTGCCTGTCGTTTGGTTTCTGTTCACTGACTTTCCTTCTTTACTAGATCAGGATTTTCATGACCTCATGACCTCAAACTCCAGACCACAACTGTGTATCACGCTGCCTTCAGGAACGGCTGGGAAATTTGTTTGATTTACTGAAAAACTTCTCATTTTCAACAGTAACCATTTTAACTAGTTTAACGTTTACAACATAAACATTAAATCAGAAATCAAACTTTTCTTCAAAACCAAAATGTGACCAAATATTTCTGGAAGCTGGAATCTAATTGTATTTCATTTCTTCTGTTTTGTGCATCCTGCAGTATTTTTCCATAATAATGGACGTAAGTGAGATGATCCATTATGCAGCTGGAAGCAAAGTGCAGCTCATCTCATCTGACATTACAGACAGCAAGCCGTCATTATTACGGCACATTTAGATAAGGACTGCAGATCAGCACAGAGACACAGATAAACCTCAGATTGGGTTGAAAGTTCACATTAAATATGGAAAAACACTCATTAGAAAACATCTGCATGAATATGATTCTGATTATAATATGTTAAAGTTTAGACTCACATACTCATTGATTCAGTGCTGCTTGTCAGCGTTCCGACTGAAGCGGCTGCTTCCGGAAGGTCGACTGGGTCAGCAGTTTGTTCATCAGGCGTGAAAAGCAGCAGGTTTACGTTCAGGATCATTTCAGTTTCTCTGAAACATAACGATGGATTTCCTGCAACAGAAGAGACGTTTTCTCAGGTCGTTTCTGGTTTTCTGTTTCTGGGAAAAAAGCAGGTTATTTTCCCAGGATGGACGTTTTGCCTCTGCATAATTTGCAGTTTAAGAGTCGCTGCACTAAACTGCAGGTCAGTGGAACAGAAAGTTTCCTGGAAATGAAAAACTTCTGTGGCGCAAACTGTTTCATGAGGCGACACGTGACCTCACAGTTCCCAAGAGTAACAGATCAAGGAATATTTTATTCTACTTTACGAAACATGTTGATCTTTATATTCAAAATGGGAACATTTGTAAAGACGCAGCAGTAAATATGATATTTAAATATTTGATATTTTCTCCCCAATAAGCAGAAACATCAAAATAAAAACTGGATCTCCTCAATATTTAGTTTTTACTCTGCAAAAACAAAATCTTTTCTTGTTTCTAGTGCAAACATATCAACATGAATCTGTTAAATGTGCAGCAGTTGGAGGTGATGCTGATGTTTCTCATGTGAAGCAGTGTTCACATGTTTCACATTCAGCCTCTGCGCCGGCTCTTCAGAGCCGTGGTGAACGGGGCGGTTCCGGTGTTCTGGGTCCACTGAAGGACCGACCGGCTTCAGAACAGCAGCCGAATTCAAATTCTGCTGCTGCCTTTCAACTTCCAGGGAAAAGGTCAGGCTGTCGCCGAGGCCGAGCCGCTGGAGCGGGAATCTGAGTCAGGACACGCCGAGGACACGCCGAGGACACGCCGAGGACACGCCGAGCTCCCGTCTGACAGCCTGATGGGAGGTCACTGTCGCTCTGTGGACAGGAAGTTGTTTTTCGGACCCTCTCTGTGGACAGGAAGTTGTTTTTCAGACCCTCTCTGTGGACAGGAAGTTGTTTTTCAGGCCCTCTCTGTGGACAGGAAGTTGTTTTTCAGACCCTCTCTGTGGACAGGAAGTTGTTTTTCAGACCCTCTCTGTGGACAGGAAGTTGTTTTTCAGACCCTCTCTGTGGACAGGAAGTTGTTTTTCAGGCCCTCTCTGTGGACAGGAAGTTGTTTTTCAGACCCTCTCTGTGGACAGGAAGTTGTTTTTCAGACCCTCTCTGTGGACAGGAAGTTGTTTTTCAGGCTCTCTGTGGACAGGAAGTTGTTTTTCAGCTGCTTGAAACTGAAGGATTTGGGATGTTTTAAAGTCACAATTTGCAATTTTCATGTTTCTTTCTTCAGAACGCGACAGACAACACCAGGACTTCATCTGGTTCTGCTCCTCTTGGTTACACCCAGAGGTCCATTTCAACATTTCCACATATTCCTGCATGTTGCTGCATCAGCAGAAAAACCTTTTAAAGATGTGGAAATCCAAGTTCATCCAAGGTGCAGTAATTCTGAAACATCAGTCGACAGGATCTGGCCGACTTTCATCATTTATCGCTCTTCCTCTCTGCATGGTGCAGATTTAAATCTCTGGACCGGCTGAGCGGTTCTGGGTTGGTTCGGCAGCAGCTGCATGTTTGCCTCTGTTATCTGTCTCTTTCCGTCACTGACGGCATCAGCGCCTGATAACAGGCAGACGGACCAGAGACGGGCTGGAGGGACGGAAACCTGCTGCCGGCTCCTTCATGGATCCCAACTGAGCAGAGAAACAGCAGAAATATTCATTAAGAAACAATCTTGGAGCTTCCTAAATGATTTCCACACTTGTTAGCCGGAGATGAAGTCGATTTGGAGGGAAGTGAACTGCAGACGCCGCTCGGAGTTTAATAGTTTTCTTGATAATGAAATTGCTGCAGTTTTCTTCCTGTTTGCCTCTGGAGCCAATTTCACAGGCTGTTTACCTTAATTAAAACATTCAAATATGACAAAACCCACGAGAGACGAACTCACTCGAAAATATTCTGCACTTTTGCTTTTTGGCCACTTGAACCAGAGAGTTGAAATAATCATGAAATAAATTGAATAAAAATGTAATTTTTGCTCAGTTTCAGACTCAGGTTAGAGATGCAGATTGATCAGGGATCAAAATTCAAACTTTTGTTCCATTTCTGGTCGGTTTTCTTCCACTGCTCTGAGCAAGCTGTTCCCCTCCCGGCCTGCAGGGGCGCTGTGCCAACAAAACCTCCTTCCTCAGGAAATGGACGCAGAAACAGAGAGACGTCAGATTCTAGCAGAGATTTTTCTCTTTTCATTTCAGCTGTTAGCTCTGGACTCGCTAATGTTTGTTTTGGTTGTATTTACCCAGAATGCCTTGCACTTTGATCCACTTCGTACTTTCGGAGCAGTTTCTGGTCCGCTTGGCGTTCAGATATACATCTGAACCAGATTTCATTTGAACAGAATCCAGACTGAGGCCTGCAGGCGGAGCAGAGTTTCTGTTTCACATTCAGCCAAAGAACTGGAGAGGAATTTAATCTGCCGTCTGGAAAAAACAAAAATTACAAAAACAAAAACAACAAAAACAAAAACAACAAAAACAAAAACAACAAAAACAAAAACTACAAAAACAAAAAACCTTCATCCAGTTTAATGTGCATTAGCAAAAAAATAGAGAAAATATCTAAACTGTTATGTCAGTGGAAAAAGCTTCTAGCTAAACTGTTTTCTTAATTTTTCATTTTTCTTTCGTCTCGTTTCTTTTCAGATAAAAACAATTTGAGTATTTAAATATTTCTTCTTTATTTCTGAGCAGTAACTTTAAAACCTGTTTCCAGTTTCCCTCTGGTCATGAGCTGAGTGACCTGCAGCCATCCCAGTATGGTTCCCCTCAGCCTCCATGGTTCAGCTGGCCCAGAACCCGGTTCCGGTCCAGAAGACCGTCTGTTTGCTGCAGATAAGTGAATGTGGGTCAGGTGACAGCAACACGTCTTCCTGCCCGTCTTTTCTCCTCCAGTCGTTTCCAGTCTCACATGAACATCGTCTGGTTCTGACCCGCCTCCAGGTTCTGACCCGCCTCCAGGTTCTGAACCGCCTCCGGGTTCTGACCCGCCTCCGGGTTCTGATCCCCCTCCAGGTTCTGACCCGCCTCCAGGTTCTGACCCGTCTCCAGGTTCTGGTTCCTCTGAGCTGCTCCTGCGGTGTGGTTGATCGTTTCCCTGCTGGATAGGGTTAGTGTTATAGTGAAACTTCTGCTGCCGATCAGATCTGTGCTGTGAACCCAGAGAATCGTCCCTGCGGCTCTTAAAGCGACAGGACTCCATCTCTGCCTCCAGCTGCTGCTTTAAATGGCTGGTTTCTCTCCAGGCCCTCGGGGGACGCCTCCATCTGGACCCGGTCCACTGCAGAAATGAAATAACATCCCAGTTACAACCTGACACTATAACCTTTAACCTTAAAGTTTGGTTTTATTTTAGATTTCAGCTGCAGGTTTTATGCTAAAATTCATGCAAAGTTTGAATGTGTGACGATTTAATCAAATGTTTTGGTTCATTGTTCTGCTGAAACGCTCAGTAAGACCCAGTTTTAGTCCAAGGTTCTGGTGCCGTAAACTCTGACAAAGTCAGAGCTCAGCCCACAGCATCACAGATCCTCCACCGTACCGAACAACAGATTCACCCTTTAATTCACCTGCAGAGTTTTCAGCTGTAAAATTCACCAAATTCACCAAAACACAGATTAACTCAGGCATTTATTTACCTTTTCCAGATTTATGAACCGAATTCTTCTGCTTTGTTTGGAAACTAGAATGAACTGGAATTAATGAACGTTTCTCAGTGAATGTTTTGTGAATCGGTGCTGCATAAATAACCTGATTGCATCTCATTTTGAATGCTGGATGCTTCTGCAGCTTCTGATTGAATTTTGTTTCATTTCTACATGAAGAAACATGTAAAAACAAACATTCCTCAGAATGAAGGCTGCTGGAACGGTGTGAGCGTCTGTTTCCTGGCGGCTCACAGACTGACAGCAGGACTGACAGCAGGACTGACAGCAGGACATTTATGTGTTTTATCGGCAGGTTTTGAGTGATGCTGCGAAGAGGCCAGCAGCCTCAGAGGACATGATGAGCAGCTGGATGGAAACACGTTTTCCTCTGTAAACGTTTGAACCTGACGGTTCAGCCAGCAGCTCTATAAACGCCTGGACTCCAAATCTAATTTATGATCAATGTTATGAAAGCTTCACCGGCTGCTTCGCTCCACGCTGGAGACGTCTGAATCACTGAACAGTGAACATGTTTCATTATGTTAAAGATGAACTGTTGGACAGGGGAGGCACAGTAACATGAAGCAGTGGATGATGCAGGAGTCGCTCGCTGGCCTGCGCTCACATGTCCCATAACGTCCAGCAGCAGAGGAATCATGATGATGATCTGCTGCTTTTGTGAATAAATGAAAAGTCTGAAATGTTGCTAAATGTGGATAAGATGGTAAATGATTCATTTCATTCCTGAACTGAATCAGTTCAGGACTGAAAACTTGCTGGTTAAAAAAATTGAATGTAAATTTATTATTTGTGAAAAATCATGTTGAGATGCATTGTTTTCCTTTTCTTCCCACTAGAGGGCGACTTCATGTTTCTTTGTCGCTTAAAACCCAATAAAATACATTTTTGTTTTTATGTATTACATCGAGAACTTTTTGCATCCCACATACTTTTTGTGTCATTTGGACATTTATTTTGGAAAGTTGTAAGTAGGAACTAATATGTTGGCTGTTGGTTCCGCTGGGGCCCCTGAGAGAGACGCACCCCCTGGTGGAGCAAGAGCAGAATCGCAAGTAGCAGCAGAATCAGGCAATTAAAGTTAAAACAGTTTAATAAATAATGAAAGTTACAAGGAGCTGATTTCTTTCAGAAAAAGAAACTTGAGTGTAATTACCATTACTTATCATGAATTATCATGAATTATCATGAATTGGGTCAGATCGGTGCTGATCTTCTGTTTCTGGTTGTTTTAGTTTCATAAAAGTTTTTGACTATATTATTCCTGGTTTTCTTCCCAGTTGATTATTTTCCGCCTCTTCAGGTTCATCCATCAGCGACTCGCCGTCTCATTACAACTTCGTTCATTTTCAGCTCCTCAGCAGCGCCTGTTGTTGTTGTTATTGTTTTTTTTGGACCACACAAACCTCAACGTCATTAAAGGCTCGTTTTAGAGATGTGCAGCTAATAAAACGTTGTTGTATAACCATCATTTGTTTTCTCCAGAGCCTGAAATGCCTAATTGGAAGTTTTGTTATCATTTTCCTTTTCTCTTCGCTTCAAAAGCTGCTTGTGTAACAGTTGCTGTTGCCAGCAGTAACAAGTAGGACACACAGCAACACTTTGAACCCCAAACTGAATCTGTCCAAACCCACACATGCATACATGCATGCATGCATGCACCAGCAGAAACATGCAGCTTTAACAGCAAGCTGCTGCTGGCGTCGCTCCAGCCTGATGGAATCAGGGGAAGTTGGTCTGACTGCAGCTGCAGCCTGCAGATAAAGCAAATTAATACATCGCATCATATAAATAGGATGATCTCCAGAGTGGAGCCGAACCTCCAGGTGCTGCTGCTGGCCGCGTTATTACTTGTGATATTAAGAAGAAGCAAACAATCGCTGTGTGACAACAGGAATCCAAGGCGTCGCTGTTCAGGGGAGACGTGGCTTTTCAGCACTTTGCTTCCTGACTGATTGCACCGACTCCATCCTTTCACAGCCGCGTCTCGTCTCATTCATCTGCAGCTCCTCTTTTCTTCTGGAACAAAACCAGAATTTATCTCGGCCTCCTTCGCTGAGAAGTCATTAAATCATCGCGACCCGCGCCTGACCTGCACAAGATGGCGTCTCACAGCGTCAACAACGAAACCATCAAATGATCAAATGAAGCCAAAGCCTCAGCAAAAATCAGACACACATTAATGAACATAAGAACAACATAAAAAACAATCGTTTGTGGTTTCCATAGTGACTCCTGACATTTTTTGGTGAGTAATGGAAGGAGAAACCTGCATTATTCAGGCTTCATCTTGAGCCCTGCCCAATGGCTGCTGTCACAGATTCACTCCGAAACGCTGCAGGTGTTTTAATCACAGACAGTGAATTAATGATCAGATGGAAATGAATCAGATTTATGAATCTGATTCAGTCTTTGCAGGTTGTTTTGTTCCATGTTGGTCAAAAAGTGGTCAGGTTCTGTTTGGTTTTATTGCAGAGAATAATTTATTGTCAGTAATTAGTGAGAAAAATCAGTTAGAAGGATGCATAGGTCGTTTTTCTATCCCTGCGGAGAATCGAGGCTCCGCTTTGATAAATGTTGCCGTGTGGGAACGAATTTCATTTCCCTTCCATGATAATAAAAATGATGCAGGGAAAATACAAACAAATCAAGCTGCTGCACAAAACCTCCAGTTTATGAGCTTTTCATGTCATGTTCCAAAATAGACACAGAAGGCAGAAAATACATAAAAACATTGCATTTATATTGGCTTTTATTCAGCTTTCAAGATGAAGTTCAGATTGGTTTTCCTCTAAAGTCACATTTGATTCTCGTCTCTGTCAGACTTTTTCCAAAAGGCATAAAATCAAATCAGGAAGAAGTTTAGTGGCAAAAAAGAAAAACGTCAGGCTGGTTTAGACAAACGCTTTTTATTTTAAGAACAAAGGCGTCAAGTCAACAAGAACCTGCTTAAAATATCCACAGAAATCAGAGAGAAAACAACAAACAGGAAATAAACTTACATTGAATAAAGCAGGTTTTCCAGGCTGCAGGTTTCAGATGCAGTTGCTTGTTTTGCCTGAGGAAATGCTGCTGTGCTGAAAACGGAGCCCTGAGGAACACCAGGCTGCTGAATGTGGATCTGATGGAAACGAATCGAAAACATAAAAATTCTTTATTTACTGAATTTTATGAATTTTAAGATGCAAAAAGAGGAAAATCATTTTATTAGAGTTTAAACTCCCTGGTTTAGTCTTTAATTCCTGACTAAACGTCTCTTTAGGGTTTTAAAATGATTCACTTTTTATATTCTTGTCATTAAATAAATTATTTCACTGCAGTGCTGTGATGAGCTGGGATTGACGGGATTAGCAGATTATTGATAACCGTCTGGTGTTGTGCTAACAGAATGAGCGACTCTTATAAAACCTTCCTTTCCCTCCTGCAGGCCTGGATGAGGTTTAAACTGTTTGGGAGGAAACTGGAGGACTGCAGGTGAAGGATTGCAGGTGAAGGATTGCAGGTGAAGGATTGCAGGTGAAGGACTGCAGGTGGAGGATTGCAGGTGAAGGACTGCAGGTGGAGGATTGCAGGTGGAGGATTGCAGGTGAAGGACTGCAGGTGGAGGATTGCAGGTGGAGGATTGCAGGTGAAGGATTGCAGGTGGAGGATTGCAGGTGGAGGATTGCAGGTGAAGGATTGCAGGTGGAGGATTGCAGGTGAAGGACTGCAGGTGGAGGATTGCAGGTGAAGGACTGCAGGTGGAGGATTGCAGGTGAAGGACTGCAGGTGGAGGATTGCAGGTGGAGGATTGCAGGTGGAGGACTGCAGGTGAAGGATTGCAGGTGGAGGATTGCAGGTGAAGGACTGCAGGTGGAGGATTGCAGGTGGAGGACTGCAGGTGGAGGATGCAGGTGGAGGATTGCAGGTGAAGGACTGCAGGTGGAGGATTGCAGGTGAAGGACTGCAGGTGGAGGATTGCAGGTGGAGGATTGCAGGTGAAGGACTGCAGGTGGAGGATTGCAGGTGGAGGATTGCAGGTGAAGGATTGCAGGTGAAGGACTGCAGGTGGAGGATTGCAGGTGAAGGACTGCAGGTGGAGGATTGCAGGTGAAGGACTGCAGGTGAAGGATTGCAGGTGGAGGATTGCAGGTGAAGGACTGCAGGTGGAGGATTGCAGGTGAAGGATTGCAGGTGGAGGATTGCAGGTGAAGGATTGCAGGTGGAGGATTGCAGGTGAAGGATTGCAGGTGGAGGATTGCAGGTGGAGGACTGCAGGTGGAGGATTGCAGGTGAAGGACTGCAGGTGGAGGATTGCAGGTGAAGGATTGCAGGTGGAGGATTGCAGGTGGAGGATTGCAGGTGAAGGATTGCAGGTGGAGGATTGCAGGTGAAGGACTGCAGGTGGAGGATTGCAGGTGAAGGATTGCAGGTGGAGGATTGCAGGTGGAGGATTGCAGGTGAAGGATTGCAGGTGGAGGATTGCAGGTGAAGGATTGCAGGTGGAGGATTGCAGGTGAAGGATTGCAGGTGAAGGACTGCAGGTGAAGGACTGCAGGTGGAGGATTGCAGGTGGAGGATTGCAGGTGAAGGATTGCAGGTGGAGGATTGCAGGTGGAGGATTGCAGGTGAAGGACTGCAGGTGGAGGATTGCAGGTGAAGGATTGCAGGTGGAGGACTGCAGGTGAAGGACTGCAGGTGAAGGATTGCAGGTGAAGGATTGCAGGTGAAGGATTGCAGGTGAAGGATTGCAGGTGAGGATGAGGTGGTGCAGGTGAAGGACTGCAGGTGGAGGATTGCAGGTGAAGGATTGCAGGTGAAGGTTGCCTGAAATAATCAGACCACATCATTCAGACTTTTCTTTCTAAAGAAATTTGCCCAGAACTGTCATTTTCTCAGCTAATGTCTCCATCCTTTCCTGAATCCGTCTGGTCATTAATCTCTTCCTCCAGTCATCTGGTCCAGCCTGCATTCAGTGAAAAAATGTCCCAGTAAACCTGGAGAACAGCTGAACATATGAAGAGGGATTGTTCCGTATTAAACGTACATTAAATCAGTGATGATCGTTTTTCCTTAAACTTTCCCTGTGAATCTGGGAGCGAAGCTGGAATCCATCATGTAACTGAGCTGCTTTCCTTCAGCTCATCTGAACTGAAAGCTGCTCATCCATTCTGTCTTCCATTCTCATCTAATCCATATTTCTGACCGTTTGCTTTCGCCGCTGCAGATAAATGAGGGAGATCAGTTTCATCAGGAGCTGCAGCTGAAATCCCATCAGGTTTAATGGATTTTGGGAAAACGCAGCGACGTCGCCGAGGCGCCTGGATCCAGACGAGTGATGGCAGGTCTTCATCTGGATCTTTGCTCCAGAAAAGCATCGGCTGTTTCCATCGGCCTGCTGGCAGATTGATGGACGTCTGGTCAGTAATCTGCAGTCTGCAGACGCCAACCTGAAGCGTTTTCCACCCGCATGTCCTGCTGCAGAGCGCAGCTTCCTGTCGCACTGCTGCAGGTTCACATCAGCTGCTGTTGAGACGCAGAGACAATGAATCATTATGATGCAAACTGAGCATTCAGGGAGTTATTAGTGTCAATAAATGGAGCGCGAGCATCGACCTGCTGCTGCAGGTCTCATAAGTTCCTGGAAAGTTTGACACAAAACTCGAACAAGAAACTTAAAAATGGTTTTGACTCCTGGCTAAAAACTAGTTTTTCCATCAGGCAGGGAAATAAGCGTGGTGTAAATGATAAGTTGTATTTTTTGCTGTTCTCACAGGTTTTTTTTTAACATCTTGCAGGATTAAAATCTCTGTTTGGAAATTTTCAGGCTGATTTTCTGAATCTCAGACGTTTCTTTGCAGGAACACACAGAACCTGTCAAAACGTAGCAGTTTTTTTAATTTACTTTAGTGTGGAGTTTATTTTTCTGTAGTTACTTTTCCTTTTCTCAAAGTTTCTTTCTTTCCTGAACTTCTCTGGATGTCAGGAGTTACTTTCTGAGAACCTAGAGGTCACGTTTCCTGACCTTACAGGAAGCTGCCTGAAACCTGCAGACACATTTGATCAATTACTGAATTTATTCACTCACTTTATGTTTTTATATATCTGATATTTTCTGCTGCCTTTGCACTCAAATATTCCGTCTGCAGGACAATAAAATCATTTCTGCTCTATTGTAAAAGTCTGTATTTTGTATTTCTTGCAGGTTTTGTCTCATTTTGTCTGTTTGTGGACATTCAGGATGGTTTGTTTTTGTTCTGAATGATCCTGGATCTCAACAGTAGCAGAACATTTTGAAGGTTTATTATTATCTGGTCTCATTTCATGCAGAGTTCACCTTTCTTTCAATGATTGCACATTCCTGTCACACACACACACACACACACACACACACACACACACACACACACACACACACACACACACACACACACACACACACACACACACACACACACACACACACACCTCATTATTCAAGCAATTTCAAGGTGTTGGCTCCATCTGAACGCTCGCGTTTATTGATAACTCAGAAGCTTTTTATGCACGACTAAAATACAGTATTCATCACTTCAGGCTCTGCTGTTCCTTATTGCATCTTCATGTCTGCAGGAATTATAAAATACAACTGGGAGTCCAGTTTGGATGACACCAAGCTGTAAATTATTCATAGAAATGAAATGATTTCCAGAAGAGTCTGAATGAATCCAATGTGAGCAAACAGAGAAACGGCAGCGCTGATTTATTACGTTCACAGATAAAATTATTTCCTCAGATGAAACGTTTGACGTATTTCAAATCACATCTTGTCAGAGTCAAACTAAAACCAGCAGATCGTTTAGACTCGAGGCTGGGGGCCAAATCCGGCCCCCTGGAGCCGCTAATGTGGGACAAATAAAAACGATTGTATCGATCAAATCACAGCAGTTTATCAGTTTATCAATATCCTCAAGACTCAAGACTTTTGCACATCACTGTAAATGTTTTTCTCACGCAGAAAGACAAATGAGCTCCAAAGCGATTAAATATGAACACAATATATCGATACTGACTGCAGGGAATATGAGGCAGGAATATCCAGAGTTTGGATAAAAACAGAAGAAAAGAGATGGAGGAGCAACATGGATGACAGGACGGAAAGAAAAGTTCTGGAAAAGTTTGAGAAAAATATGTTTGAGCGACGAAGAGGAGGCCTGAGGGATGAAGAGGTGAGAGGCTGAGGATGAGGAGAAGCTCTGCTGCCAGATGGCAGGAAGAGCAGAGAGCAGCACCAAGGTCACAAAGATCCCACTCTGTCCAAAGGCTCGTTGATCCCAGACGGAAATTAACCTCTCAGAGCAGCCATCTTAAATCTGCTGCAGCAGCAGCAGCAGCAGCAGCAGCAGCAGCAGCAGCAGCAGCAGCAGCAGCAGCAGCAGCAGCAGCAGCAGCAGCAGGACGTGCGGCTGCAGCAGCAGCTGCATCATTGTTTTCTCCTTTAACTGCGTTTTTACATCCCATCATGAAACCCAGGTCTGTTTTTTTGCCTGGACCTTAAACTGGTATTGAATAAATACCAGTTTATTCTCAGTGATTTATTTCATGATTCTTGATGTTAGTTTTGGTTTTATGGGTTTTGTGGATTAACTCAGAGACGTCAGTATCTTACTCCAATCTTAGAACCAATGAAAACGACTTAAAGGTTACACAGATGAAAAAAAAATATGGTTAGATATTTTTATAACGTCTAAAAGTTTCTGATATTGAACTGATTGGAAATTTGAATTGATTTGCAATGAATTAAGAATAATCAGATTTAACTGATTCAGAGATAAATGAGATAAAACCAGCAGGAAATGATCTAAATGTGAGAAAAACCTGCCTCCATTCTGGCTTTTAACAAACATAAATAATTATAACTAAACTAAAACAAACAAAAATGATTTAATTAATTTCGGCTGTTTTTATCTCACTTGTTTTTCAGGATGACAAAATGAAAAGTTACATCTGAAATGAAATAAAAAAGTGTGAAAACAGGAGAGACAGCGAGACTGACCCGAATCCAGACTGGATTTGTTTTGTGTTGGAAACAGAAGCAGAAGTGGAACAATGGAGAAAACATTTTTAATTAGATCAATCAGATGTTTCAGTTTTTCATCCCGCTCAGAGCAGCATTGCTGTTTGTTAATCACGGTTTCCCGGTTGGCCTCCAGCGCCGAGAAGGCCAGCAGAGATTTACTCCTTTGTGTAAAAGTAACCAGAGTGAAAGCAGACGGAGGTTTAATTAGTGTGAGGTGACTGGTTTCACCTGCAGCTGCTGCTCACCGTCACTAATTATCCACTTCCTGTTTCCTTCCTGCCTTCTCAGCGGCTGCCGCCTTTGCGTCGACGTTTTTCTCCTGATGAACCGTTTTAGGAAGTTTTTGTTTGTCAACCAAACAAACAGTTGGAGTTTGTCATCTTTATTTAATGTCTCAACTAAAGTTTGAGGACAAAAATGTCACAACCCGGGTGTGAAGGTCTGACTTTGTTTTCGTTTAAACATGTTTTATTTTCTCAGGAAAAGCAGCTCAGTGTTCTGGTTTCTCCTAGAGATCAGTTTCACATTAACATAAGAAGTTCATGTTTTAGTTTTCATGAATAGTAAAGATGTTAAAAAGTTTTAGATGAATTATTTGTGTCTATTATGATTAATGAATCAATAATTGGGCCTTAAATCCATGATGTTGGATTCCTGCAGCAAAACAAACACTTTGGCACATGAAATGAGATTAAAGTAATTTATTTAATAAAGATATAAAAGCTTGTTTTAGGTCAACAAGCCTTAATATTGATCAAAAGCAGCAGATTAATCAGAGTTATTCAGTAATGAGTTACATTAAAATGTTCTTTTGCCTGATTTGGCTGATTTTTTGTTTCTTGTATGAATTTCTGTCATTTGCTCCATCTGATGATGTCATTCTTAAATATTAAATGATTGATCATTTGATCAGTTTCTCTGCACTTGAGTTGAATTTTTACCAAACACCTTTTTACGTTTACATGAGTGAAAACATTTTGAAGTGTTTCTGTGCTTCAGTGAAAGTTTTGGTTTCTCTGCCTGTTCAGATAAATAAACTCGTTATAAAAGTTTTCTGTCGGTTTGTTTTGTCTTGTTTTCAGTGCAGTTGGAAACTCGCTCAGGTCAGATTTAGTTTTTGTGGGTTTGTGAGGCAGAAATCCCGGTTTGGATTCAGTCGTATCAACATTTCGGTGGGTTTTGGTTGGAGGTCCAGAGGCTCTGAGCGACACGATGCATCTGCTCCACGATTATCTCCACACCATTACATGCCTCGAAATCTCCTCCTCAGATTCCACTTCAGTAGGAACAAGGTTTATATTTTTAGCCTGGTACTATTTCAAACTTTCTCTCCAGGCTTTATAAGAGCAGTTAAGCCGAGAAGCAGGGTGGAAAAGTGGCGCATGGTGAGACGCGGCCGCTCCAAACTCCCACCAGCCGAGCTGCTTTCCAGCATCTGAAGAGCCGAGAAGGAAAGTGGCCAACAAGAGGTCAGCGCAGGTTTTTAGAAAAGCTGCTGGAGCGAGAAGGAAGAAGATTTCTCTTCTTCTACTTCCCTGGCTTGCAACAAATTCCCCAAAACAAAATGTTGGGCTGTTTTTATGCAGGCCGATTTTATAAATCCTGGAGATTTGCAGCGGCTGATGCTTCCTGCTGGGAACTGGATCTGAGAGTGAGGAGAGGAGAGAGAGTCGGACGTGCTGCTGCCTGCAAACATAAAACACAATAACCTGAACTGCCAATCTGCTCTGCTTCAGATTGAATTTTCTGGTTTCAGCAGGTCAGAGTTCACATTTCGACTCCAGACAACAGAATCCCTCATAAACCCGAGAGAAAGACGACTTTGACAAGTTTCTTCATGTTGTTTCATTTTCTCTGCTGTGGGTTTGTGAGAGGTGAAGGTCAGCTGCAGCACAACCTCATAAAGAGTTTCTCTGCTGCGCCCAAACGCTTCTCCAGATGAGTCTGATGTAAAAACATTTGTCTTGCAGTTGAAGTCGACAGATCTCTGCTCTCTGCTCTCAGTAAAGGCTCTGAGTCGTCAGTGAAAAGCTTTTATTTCTGCTCGTTTTGCCTAAACGATTTAATTTGCTCCTTTTTTCTTCTTCTGTTTCTCTGAAGCAGCGTAAATAAATCCTGGTTCTCCAGCTGCGGCGAGACGGTTTATCGCTCTGATGACGGAGAATCTGAGCTTTTAATGCCTGGATGTTGGTTTTTAGAGACGGATCAACACCAAGCAGAGCAGGAACCGGACCAGTGGCAACCGGACCAGTGGCAACCGGACCAGTGGCAACCGGACCAGTGGCAACCGGACCAGTGGCAACTGGACCAGTGGCGACTGGACCAGTGGCAACCGGACCAGCCTGTGGTCCATCGGGTCGGTACCAACTGGAAGATAAATCAGCATCTTGTGTTTTGAGTTAATTAGCTGATTGGAGAGTTTTCAGTATTTAGTTTTATTTTTTAATCTACTCATTTAGATGTAAAATATTCCCACATTGAATGAAGCATAAACCTGATATTATCGTTAAAATGATCCAATAATTATTTTTAATATGAACAGAAGCGTTTCTGCTCTTTGACTTCCTGCAACATGTTTTGCTATCAGCTCCTTTAAAACACATCATTTGGGTTTTTAATTGTCTGCAGAGATTAAACTGAAAATGACTTTTTCACATTTAGATTTTTGAGATTCACCTGAATGTGAAAGTTCTGACGGGTCAGAACGTTTCCAACAGTCTGGACCTGAACAGAACCTCCAGCTGTTCTGTTCAGCTGGAGGTTGAACAGAACCTCCAGCTCAGAACCAGTTATCTCTGCATGCAGCTATTGCAACTATTTTCTCCTGCAGAATCAAAGCAAACAAACCGAACCTGAAAACTTCCTGCCGGGTCGTTTTAATGGCTGCAGCGTGAACAATCCCCCTGATCGCCGTTTGAAACTGACTCACATTCCCCCCCCGCTGTCCTCCCCCCCGCTGTCCTCTGCGGTTATTATCAACCTTTCAACATTCATTTCTTTCACCACGTCAGACGTGACGTTCCTCCACCTCTGCTCCGAGCAGCCAGCCTCCCGCCTGCTGTGACAAACGCAAAGCGTGGAACAAATTAGCCTCCTGATTCGGGAACATCGTTTTTTTTTAAACTTCTGCTGTAATGAGAAAGACATCAGCCAGCGTTTTTTGGAGAGCTATCATGACAAACGGCGTTTCTGCTCTGCATTTCTATTCCCTCTTGACATTTGCATCCATTTCTCTTTAGCTTTTGTGTCCAAATCGTGTTGGTTCTGCTCTCTGTCGGCGCCGATGGGATGAAATTAAAAAGAGACGGATGATGGAGGGAGTTCATGTGAAAACCGTGTTGGGAGGTGTTTCTGAATGCAATGAGCCATTTGCCCCTTGAATGGAGCAAATAACTTTGATGTAAGTGTCAGAAAGCGTTAGAGCAGAGAACCGTCTCGGCTCGGTGGGGGTCAGGGGTCACCGCTCTGACCTGAGGCTGTTTCTGCACCGTTTGACAGTTTTCTGTGGATCTTGACTCAAAGTCTGAGTCGGTCCTGTACGTTTGTGCAGCTCGGCCCCCAGGAGGCCCCAGGAGGCCCCAGGAGCCCCCAGGAGGCCCCAGGAGCCCCCAGGAGGCCCCAGGAGCCCCCAGGAGGCCCCAGGAGACCCCAGGAGGCCCCCAGGAGGCCCCAGGAGCCCCCAGGAGCCCCCAGGAGGCCGCCCCCAGGAGCCCCGGCCCTCCTCAAGCCTCAGTTTGATGATTTCAAAGCTTCTCATGTCCTTTGATTCTGACATGAAACAGAAACTCACCGAATGTCTTTAGTTTAGTTCTACATTTTCACCAGTAACTGAAAAGTTATTTGTGCTGACCTTAAAGCACTGATCTCAGACATAAGTTCTGCTAATGCTAACGCTAACACGCTAACATGCTAACATGCTAACACGCTAACACGCTAACGTTGAAAAGCTCCAGGCTTCGCTGCATCAGGTCTTTCTAAAGTTTCCATTTTCTGCTGCTGGGAGTTAAATAATTGATCGGATCTGAACTTGTTTTCCATGATTTTTATGGATGTTCAGTCAGAAGTTTTGCTGTAGCATCATTTTTTGTTTTTCTGTTTGCATTCCCATTAAAACTTTTCCAGCGTTTTGGTTTGTTTCTTTTTTCTGTGCAGTTTGTCCTGATCTTCCTGCTGATCTTTCTGCTGATCTTCCTGCTGATCTTTCTGCTGATCTTCCTGCTGATCTTCCTGCTGATCTTCCTGCTGATCTTCCTGCTGATCTTCCTGCTGATCTTTCTGCTGATCTTCCTGCTGATCTTCCTGCTGATCTTTCTGCTGATCTTTCTGCTGATCTTTCTGACACTTGTATTTTCTCAGAATATTCTATAATTGTACTGGTTTACGTTGCGATGTGTAAACTTTTTTTCTGACTGTTGTAAACAGGAGAGATTCTTCTTCCTTATGAGACGGAGATGATTCAGTTGTTTGAGGATTCGTTTTATATTTTAAGGAAACTGCTTGTTGGATCTTGCAGCGAATGTTTGATCCTGGTTTCTGCAGAGCGTCACAGTGAACAGAGACAGTTTCTCTACACACAGAGCTGTTATTTGTCTCAGTATCCATGCAAACAGATGCCTTCATGTCACCATTTTAAATAATAAATGTGTTTTAAACAACTGCTCCTTTATTCTGTTGAATTGTGTTTATTCACTTCAAACCAAACCAAGAAACCTTCATGAAACATGTTGAACTTATATCCACTTCAAACAGCCGAGATGTTTTAAATTCACTCTGCAGTTTGTTTCTGTTTCTGTATTTAAGCTGCTTAAGGCTCAACTGGTGATAATTAGATCAGGAGGTAAAAAGATGTCTGAGGAAATTACAGTAATTAATATTCAAATCAATACAAATCAAACACGCAGACTTCAATCTGTAAAGTACATCATTAGCATTTATGCTTGATTTAATCAACAAGCTATATAATTTACTTTACACAATAATTTAAACATCAGCATTAAAGCCACTGTATAATAAATATAGTTGTGATCATTTCCAGATGTTATTAGCAGAAAACAAAAAGCTTTTTTCTCACTTTGTTCACATCAAAGCTCAAAAACTAATTTATCAAAAACTTTCAATATTCAAATTCAACTCACAACATTGTGCAACACTAAAAAAAGTTAATATGTAGATTCATGATCAATTCAGCTTGACTGACATGAAAAAACTTCCGGTTTCAGTGACATCAGTCAAACCAACGTGAATAAACTGCAGAGTTTATGCATCGAACATTTTGCACTGCAGAAAATCTCCAGTTCATTTTCAGGTTTATATGCAGCAGAGGAAACATTATCACCAGTAAAAATCCATAAATAAACCTCGACCTCACTGCGCTCTGCCGACTGGACCGGGTCGACTGAACCCCAAAGAGCCCCAACGAGCCACAACGAGCCGATCTCTGCTGAAGCTCCAGCTTCAGGTTTCACAAGGCAGGCCAGGCTTCAAACTGGGCGGCCAACTGGGAAGTCAATCAACAAACATCAAAGTTAATGAGGAGAGCAGCAGCCAGGAGCAACAAGCTGATGGATCCTGGCTGAACAAACCTGAACACATGCAGGGAGCGGAGAGGCGCTGGCAGCAGCAGCAGCAGCAGCTGCAGCAACAGCAGCAACAGCAGCAGCAGCAGCAGCAGCTGTTGTAAGTGAAATAATCTGCTGCAGGAACTATTATATTAAAGTTAATATCTTGCAGAAAAGTTGCTTTTTAGGACAGTAAAATATTGTCACTAGAAACTAAAAAGGTTTTGCATGGAGGAGGATTTATTAAGGTTTCTGCACCTTTATGAAGGCTCACATTGATCATAATTAGTTTGAAAAGTTAACTGACAGAAACATGAGATGAATTCCTGTGAATGTTTTCATCCTTTAGGTTTTATCTGTGTGTGAACTTTGGGAAAAACAACACGACGCCGTTTGGAGACGTTTTTCTTATCGTCGCTTTTCTGTGTTTGCAGAATTGGTTATTCATAAAGCTTCAGTGGGTTTAATGTGGCTGCATTACCAGAGGCTTTGAAATGTAATAATGGAGGCTGAAAAGCAAATACTCAAATGTTGCTGCTCAGAGTAATTTGGGGGCTTTAATCTTCTGGGACGGTTCTGGGCGGACCAACAGAACTCTGTCCAGCTCTCCTGCTTCTGTTGGGCCTAATTAACGGCATTGGCTCCATTTTCTAAATCCACAAAGTTATCTTGAGAGAAAAGATGAATTTTTGTCTCGACTGCAGAGACACAAAGACAAACAAGTAAAAGAAAAGAACTTTATAGATGTTTAGGAAGAAAATTCAACATAAAAATGCAAATTTGTAAGAACATTGGCACTGATTGGACTTGTTGAAGTTGCATCTTGTGATGTAATCAGGCGGTGATTTAGGAAAGTGTTTCCTCCTCACATTAATGGCCAGGTTACTTTAAATAAATCAGGATTTCATCTGATTGAAGCCATGCTGTCCACATTTGGGAAAATCAACTGGAATGGTGAGATTTTCCACTGGGAAACTGGAAACACTCTGACTTCCTGTTCATGACGTTCACATCCAGTTCTGATCCGACCCACTGGATGATGCAGTTAATCTGTTGCTAAAAATAAATCAACTATGACTTAACAGAAATTTTACTCTGCAGTTTTGTGCCTTGAAATTGGGCCTCTGTCTCTTTAAGAAGCTCCTGCTCTTTCTGAAGCCCCGCCCTCAGGAAGTCATCCCAACACGGCTCCTCTATCAACCCGTTCAGAACGTTTTACCAGAGCTGCTCTGAGACGTAGCTCCAGTTTGCTAATTACTGCTGCTAGTCTGAAGGAGCTGAGCGGTTGCCATGGAGATTAATCATGTTAATCAAATATGATGAGAGTGACATTATTCCGATCGTAAACGTTGATTTTATCCAACACTGCCCCTTTAAGAGCTGCTATTTTGCGATTTTTAAAGGACTTTTTCTTGAAATAGCAAAATTACTGTAATTCCAGTTTGTGTAATTTTGCTTCATTTTTATTTTCTTTTTAAAAAATTCAATCACTTCAAACTTGAACTGAAAACCCTCATTTCGTGTGTGAGAGACGCAGCGCATGCAGAGCATCAGGCAGCAGAGCATCAGGCAGCACAGCATCAGGCAGCACAGCATCAGGCAGCAGAGCATCAGGCAGCACAGCATCAGGCAGCACAGCATCAGGCAGCACAGCATCAGGCAGCACAGCATCAGGCAGCAGAGCATCAGGCAGCACAGCATCAGGCAGCAGAGCTTCAGGCAGCAGAGCATCAGGCAGCACAGCATCAGGCAGCACAGCATCAGGCAGCACAGCATCAGGCAGCAGAGCTTCAGGCAGCACAGCATCAGGCAGCACAGCATCAGGCTGCAGAGCATCAGGCAGCACAGCATCAGGCTGCAGAGCATCAGGCAGCAGAGCATCAGGCTCATCCCGGCTTCTGTCTGGACGCGTCGCTGCTGTTATTTGATGCTCATGTGAAGTTTGTCTCAAGGACACATCAGGACACGTTCATTAGAAACGGAGCGACACGCCATTGATGCTGTTCGCATGTGAGCCGTCTCACTGGAAACAATGTCAACAGCTTCGCCTTATTTCTGTGGAACAGATGAGGGAGGATTTGTGAAAGCGTGTCGCCTGCCGGCAGAAGAAGCTTAAGTCCTTTTATCAGATGTGAGGAGCGTCGTCTCCAGACAGGCGGCTCTTCAGCTGCCCCGGATTTTAGGAGGGAATATTTTCCCTGTGGGTTTCTGCTGCCGTGAAGCTTTGAAGCTGAATGACAGGAGCAGTGAGGAGGGGATGTTAGTGGGCTTAAGTGGACGACTGGGCATTTATTTGATACATTTTAATGCTTTCTGTTCCTAGAAAGGCAGATTTATTTACAACCAGGACATTTTTAAAGCTCCACAATCTGACAGCAGCGTGTTTATGGATCAAAGCAGGATTCAAAAACACAGAGCCTGAAATCATCATTTTGAAGAGTTAGAAAATGTTTTTATAGATTTATTTAAAGCGTCTCCCGTCCTGAAAACGTCAGGGAACAGAGGTGGGTCAGGGAACGGAGGTGGGTCAGGGAACGGCGGTGGGTCAGGGAACAGAGGTGGGTCTGGGAACAGAGGTGGGTCTGGGAACAGCAGTGGGTCTGGGAACAGAGGTGGGTTTGGGAACGGAGGTGGGAACTTAACTCTCATTGGTCAAGAAAAGCAGCTCTCTCATTCATCGCTTCTGTTTGTAAATGTTGGTGCGTCACATTTACAGGCTTACCGGAAACACAAAACAAAGGTTCCAGTTCGGGGCGTGTGTTAAAATGTTTTAGATTTATTTGTTGCAGCTGTATTTCTATGACACACAGGATTTATTAAACTCTCATCTCCAGGATGGTGAGCCTGTTTTTCCAGATGACGGCCCACATCATCACACCGTCTCCGCCAAGAGCTGTTGATGAAGAAACTCTGCTGGTCAAACCACAGATTAATGTTCCTCCTTGTCGCCATCCAGGAGAAATATTAAAGCGTTTCCATGGGTTTCATGCATAACAGGATGAAATAAACTGCTGGTGATGAACCTGGTTTTGATCCATCCTGACAGTTAAAACCTCGGCTTCGTTCTGCTGGGAGTTTGAATCCATCTTGTGATTTTCAGATGCATATTTTGTTGGTCACATCTGAGTTTAATGAAGGTTTGATGAACTGCATGACTCTGAGCTGAGGAAATCTGAAGCAGGTCCAGGTTTGTTGGAGAAACTGAGGAGTTTAATGTCTGCAGAGGCAGACGGCGCCTCCTCTGGTCCTGACTGATCAGCATTTAAAAAAGCTCAATCTGGACCCATCGTTTCTCTTTTAGCTCTAACATGGAGACAATGCCTGGATGATACATCATCATTTACATCTTTTGTGTTTTCTCCCTTTTCTCTGATGCTGGATGAAATGCTGAAGCTGCAGTTTCTCTCTGTCAACCATCTGCCTGGTACCAGATAAGCTCCTCATTATCTCTGATTGCTTTTAATCTGCGCCATGTGAAACTCAGAAACTTAATCTGAAGTTTATCTCCGGGGGGAATGGGAGTATTTCAGGAACATACGGCTCTTTGCTTACATTCAGCATTATGGAAAAGAAACACGCCTGACATTTTTATGGTGCATTAGCTGCTGACAAGCATTGTGTTTGTTAGTGCTCTGCTCCTCGTTCCTCCTCTTCTCGCTCCGACGGAGGGAAAATGTAAATGCCGAGGAAAACATCTGCCAGATGAATAAAAGCTAAACTTCACCTGGCAGCCGGTGGAAAAACATCCATGTAACCTGCTGCAAAAGAAAGCAGGTGCATCCGAACCCACCGCTGCTTGATTTTTCTGTAAAGAATTATTTTCTTTCCATTAATGCAGCCTGCAGGAGAAACATCGACGTGACAGAAATAAATATAAATAATGAGAAACTGCAGAAATGGAGAATCAACCAACAGAATCGACACACTGGGAGGAAGATGAATAACACTGGTCACGTTTCCTGGACCTGGAGGAGCAGAATTTACAAAAGACAAAAACATCTATGTAGATGATACACAGCTCTACAGGCGACCTTTGACCCCATCCAATCCCTGATGGATGTGCCACAACCTTCTCCAGCTGGACAGAATCTGAAGTTATTATCTTTGGACCAAAACGATCAGAATGCGGCTCCGTGCAGCAGAACCTGAGGAACCGGATCTCAGGAGAATCTAGAAACATCTCAGCAACATTTCAAGAAAAGAAAGTGAACCTGGAAAGACGTTGCAGCTTCTCAGCAACGCTTCGCAGCCTGGAGGTAAAAGCTGCACATAGAGCAACTTAACACATCCTGCACTTTGTTCTCCCTCCTGCTGTCATCGTGTTCTTCTGTTTTCATCCCACCGTCTGTCTGGAACCGGCAGGAACTTCACATCCAAACCCGAGACGCTGATGAGGAAAAGAATCTGCAGTGACAAATATAGACCCTGAACTCCTCCATGAATTCTCTATATGTCATGCTAACCATGAAAGATGTAATTCTGTCCGACTGAAGCGTCTCGATACCTTGTGAGCCTGATGGAGGGCGAGGCGCTGCTGGGCCGGACTTACGTAACGGAGCGTGTGTGTGTGTGTGTGTGTGTGTGTGTGTGTGTGTGTGTGTGTGTGTGTGTGTGTGTGTGTGTGTGTGTGTGTGTGTGTCGGGCAGTGATGTTCACACCAGGCTGCCGGCCTGACGGGCCTCATCTGTCTTCTGACGAAACGTGGAGCTGCAGAGGCTGACAGGGTTTCCCTTCGGACCCAATCCAGACCCACCCGATCCAGACCCACCCGATCCAGACCCACCCGATCCAGACCCACCTGATCCAGACCCCCCCGATCCAGACCCACCTGATCCAGACCCACCTGATCCAGACCCACCTGATCCAGACCCACCCGATCCGAACCTCAGCAGCTCTGATAGGCAACTTCCTGTTTCCTGTCTAAAAAACAAAAACAAAACAGAAAAAATCTACTTTTAGTATTGTTGGTCTCGTTTCAAGTGCAAATATCTTTTGCATGAAATAAAGCAAAATCAACTTACAAGAAAGTTTACAGGAAAATATCAGAACTTGTTTAAAATCTTTAATGATGAAAAATAAAAAGTTTCACTGATCTGACAGTTTCCCAGATCATCAGTGAAACCAGAACTTTTTCCATCATCATGAAATAATTGGGTTTTTTTTAAACAAACTCCTTTATGTTGCTGAAAAGTTGCTTGTAATTCAGTTTTGTTTTATTTAAAGTGTAATAAGATACTTTAACTACAAATTAGACACAAATACTTGGTAAGATTTTATGGTTTTGCAGTGAATAATTTAACAATATCAGTTAATGCAAATTTAAATTAGAGGAAAAACTAATTTACCTTTTTTCTCCAGTTGTTATTTTTAGTTTTCTTATTTTTAATCCTTTCAGTTCCCTTCGCATCGTTTGGAAACAATTATTACTTCACTGATAAATGTAAATATATTGATAAATGTAACTCACAGTTCTTCTGTGGTTTATTTGATCAAGATCCTTCATATTTTATTATAGAAATAGAAAGAAATAGTTGAATAGTTCTGGCGTTAGTTTTAGTTTCTGGAATCCCTTCAATGTTTTCTCTGAATATTTCCGAACGTTATTTAAATTATTGTCCATCAGTTGCCATGTCGTCATCATGTTGCAGAATCATTTTTGAAAACGATTCCAGATGTGAGAACAGTAGAAAAAGCAAATGCAGCTTCACATTATGAATATTAACTCTGCTGTTGATGATTAATGAGCCGCCATTTTGACTGAACCCAGACCATAAATCAACACAACCAGCATCTTAACCTCAACGCTGTTTGGTAATGAGCTGCAGGGGAACCAGAATGATGACGCTCTGCAACTCCTCCAGAGGTCAAAGGTCATAAACAGCATCACAGAACCATTCAAGGTTAATTTAACACATGAAAACAATTTATATCCGTTTGATGCTGTTGTTCAGTCAGTTTATAGAACTGATAAATAATTATAAATATTATTAGAATTATAAATGTTCATATGTTTGCAAAAGAAAATGTGAATTAGATTCATTTCCATCTACTGGATACACAAAGCGTGACTTTATCAGAGGTTGACAAACAGGAAGTAGACATTAGACAGGAAGTAGGCCTTAGACAGGAAGTAATCATTAGACAGGAAGTAGACATTAGACAGGAAGTAGACGTTGCAAACTAGCATAAACTGCGCCAGTCAAGCTGGAGGTTTGGACTCAGTAATGGTTCCCAGTGTCATGCCTCTGGTACGGCACAGGCTCATCGGTGGATGGGAAAGTTTTCTACATCAGATCTTATTCAGTAAATTTAAAAAGTTCATGAAGACTCATTAATAGAATGGTTGACATGTTTTCTGGTAAAACAGTAAATGATGAACTAATTAACACCGTGTGAAAACATCATTCACTTCGGGTCACGATGTCGGTTTTTATGCCGCCTTGCAGCTTGATGTGTGTTGAATGTTGATGCTGTTTCTGCATCTTCAGACTAACAGCCACACTCCAGCAAACTCCACATTTCACTTTAAATTAGCTCCCTGCCTCACACACACACACACACACACACACACACACACACACACACACACACACACACACACACACACACACACACACACACACACACACACACACACACACACACTTTCTCTAACACATATCTGCCATGTCACACACACTCGGTTAGACATGTTTCTGCTCCAGCAAACCAAACTCACACAGGCAACAAGCAGCATCCTGGTCCCATGTGGGAGCAGTGGATCGGAACCGGGCCACCCAGCGCCGCTCACACACGGCTGATTGATCTAAACGGAGCCTGGCGGCGATGGCGATGGCAGCGATGGCGGCGGCCATGGCGGCGATGGCGGTGGCGATGGCGGCGGCTGGTGGTCGCTACGTTCCTTCATAAACAGAATAAAACTGTTTGAAAGCTTGACCAGATTTTTCTGCATCGCCTGAAAGTTAAAAACGTTTGAAGTGGAAGTCGATCCGGTCCATTTGATCAGAGGGAATGAACTGAAATCCTGCTTCACGCTTTATGCTTTTTCTTAATTTTTTTCTTATTTCTCAGTCTTCTTGCCCAAAGCTAAAGAGAAAACTTCATTCTGTGACATGAATCAGGAGATTATTTGTTTCTGGTGAGAGAGAAAAGCTGAAACCTTGAGAACGTGACGCGCCGCGCGGCCTGTTCATCATCCGCCTGAGCTGCACGTCCAGCTGGACTTTCCCTCTAATTTAAACCTTCTGAACAGGAAGGAAGTTTCTTTGAGTCCAATTATCTCTCCACAAGAAGCCAAAACAGGATGACAGTGATGAGGAGAGTCACTCTAATGAAACCAAACTAACATTTGACTCAGTTGGAGGTTTGAATAAATCATCAGCAGATTCAGCTGGTTCTGGACCGAAACGTTGGTGTTTTTTTTAGCTGTTCCAGCTGTTTTTTTATTATTCTTATGAGAACATGTTGAATCAGAACAATTCAAAACTCCATGGTTGTTAGAAGATTTATCAAATGAACAGAGGTTTAAATTTGCAGACTCAGTTTGATTCAGGACTAAAGTTGCAACATTTGTAACATTTCCATCAAACCAAACCGTTTGAGCAACCTGTTCCCCTCCTGACCTGTAGGGGCGCTGCACCGAGAACCTCTGAACAAAACAACATGACGACCTCAGAAGACACTGAGAGCAACTTCCTTCTTTATGAGCTGCAAGCAAAACTGGAGTCACGTCAGATTTTAGCAATTGGAGGATTTTTCTTTTGTCTGGCAATAAAACAGGAGAATTCTGTTTTATTCTGGGTAAACACATTCTGGGTTGTGTTTACCCAGAATGCCCTGTTCTGTGGTCCACTTCCTGCTTTTGGAGCGTTCTCCAGTCCGTTTGGCGTTTACACACTCATTCAAACTGCAGCAGAGTTCACTGCCACTGCCAGAAAAGACAAAGAAGACGACAGGAAGTGGTTGCAGGATGATGGGAGCAGCGATGATTTATCAGGTGGAGAAACTTCTTACGTTACGTCATTTCAACACACCAGCTGTGACGCAGCAGGTGGTTTTGCCATCCAGATGTTTTCCAGACATCATTTGCTCCAATGATTTGAAAGAATACAGAGCTTTCAAATTAAAACTCCCAGTTTTAAGCTCAGTGTTTATTTTGTTTTGTTGTTTGCAGGAACTCGGTGTTGAAGTGACTGAAGTTTCTCTGCGGCTCGAATGGGTCCGATCTGAAAGATGATTTATTTTAACGATTATTTATGAAAACCTTCCAGAGTTTTTATCTTCAAACTGAGACTAAAGACTCTGCCACACGTAAGTTTATTGCTTCATTTTCCTCATATTGGGCTTTTGAATTGGTTTTATTCATCTTTAAGAGTAATCTCTGCACAGAGCGCGGATTAAACTGCTAATTAAACGGCCCTTCAGCAGAGTATTGATCGAGCTTAACAGAAGTCCCAGATAATCATTGAATTTCTTTCTTTTTTCTCAAATAATCTGAGCTTGAAAATCTACAAAGACCAAAACAGAAGGCGGCTTAACGTGATTTCACAACCAGTGACAAACAAAACCTAAAACTCTGAATTCATGTGCAATTATTCTGAAACGTTTGGCACAATTTAATACATAAAAAGGCATTTTTATTTTCTTCAAATATGTAAATAAAGTGAAGAGAGTTTAATCTGATCAGATCCTAATGAGCTCTTAGGTTGATGGTCTCTTCACAGCTTCAAAGCTTCACATCTTCCTAAATACTCAGCAGTCAGCAGGATGGACGGATGGACGGATGGACAGACGGACGGACGGATGGACAGATGGACGGCCGCTCTCAGGAAGAGCAACGTTTTATTTGCTGGTGTTTATTTTCCTGAAAAGACAAAATTATGAGGAGAAATGAAGATTTTACAGGAATTAGAGTTGAAGTTTCTGTGCTCTGGTCTTTGAATGGATGGAGAACATCTGTGAAGATCATCAAGTATTTATGGATCATCAATTGGAACCAAGTCTGAACTTTGACTGGGCCATTCTAAAATTAGCAGCATTTTTAGCTCCATCCATTGACCTGAAGAAAAGCCTCTCCACAGCATCACACTGCCACCGCCATGCGCCACTGTGGGGATGGTGAGTTCAGTTTGTTGGTTCAAATGTGAAAGTTTGCTGTTAGTAAAGATTTGGTCAGATTTGTGGATTTTACCACTGATAGTTTCCATAAATCATAATTCATGGCAGAAGGATTTGCTCTGAGCATCACCTGAACGCACCATCTATCAACCTGACACGGTGGTTGCTGCGTCATGCTGAGGGATACTGATCTCCAAACCAAGATGGATGGAGCCACAAGGAAACTGGACAACAGCTCCACATGTTCTGGGTTCGGTTTGGTTCTGTTCCGGGTTTCATTTGGAACCAGATGAAACTGAAATGAAAATATTCTGACTCCAGTTTTTATCTTATTCTGAATATTTAGACATTTTCACCCAGAACAGTTGATTAAATTCCCCTCCATCCCTCCGTTCATTCAGTGAAACATCCCTTCTTCCTCTCCTCTCTCTCTCGGAACCAAACCCCTCCCCCCTCCCCCTCGGCTCTGACGCGCTGTGCGTAAAAGCGCTTCAGTTGCGTTTGTGTGTCCAGAGCTGACAGAGGCGAATCCGCGGCAGCAGCAGCAGCAGCAGCAGCAGCAGCAGCAGCAGCAGCAGCGGGGATGGTTTAACTCACAACTTCATCCTGTCTGCGGCCGGTTCCCCCCGCGTGGGTCTGTGGGTGAGTCCGCGCGCCCTGAGGTCCGGGACGAGGAGCAGGAGACGGACATGAAGGAGGGAACGCGCGGCGGAAGTCACAGCCACTCGGACTGAGTGGGAGACGCGCGTGGATTTTAACTCATCCTGTCCTGTGATTTCTGATGGCAGCGGAGCGCGGCGTGGCTGCCCACGGAGACACGCGGAGGTCAGTGTGCCGCGCGCCAACGCACCACGAGCTGCACGCACACACACACACACACACACACACACACCCCCCCACACACACACACACACACACACACACACACACACACACACACACACACACACACATGCACGCGGACACGCACGCCGTCACACTGAGGTAACGTACCTACAAAGTGCTGAAATTTGGTCGCACGCGCGTTTTCTAAGTATTTCACTGCACGCGCGTGCGCGGCAGGAAAATAACGCGCGTGCGTGATGCAACTACAGGAAACAAATATAATCTGCTTCCTGGAAGCTTGTGATGATTTTTCTTTAAATTCAGTAAAATATTTATTTCCTCTGTTTGTTAAACATTAAAGCAAAAGTTTATCCAAGATATTTTTAAAATTTAGTTTTGATTGAAATCTCAGCGTTTAAAGGTTAAAACCATTAATTAGGATTTTTTTGTTTGAAACATTTAATCATAAGTTTGGATTTTATTTAAATATGAAACTTCTTTTAGTTTCTCATTTTTCTGGAATATGTGTTGTTATATTTCACTAAACGTTGAATTTGGAGAGGTTGTAACCAAGGCAACCGCATCTGCACTTCAACGTTTCAGGTATTTTATTAGCATAAGTAATTAGTATAAAATATTTTTTCATTATTTAGTTGAAAAAAGTGTTATTTAGGTATAATATCTTTAATATTTTGCAGCTGAGACGAGATGGTGAAATATTTTTTCTCCCCAAATCAAGAAAACCTGATGAATCGTGTGATGCTGTTTTTCAGTCACGATATTCAAATGAATAGTTTTATTGCCAGTGTGTTTTTCCATGTCTGATATTTTATTCCAGCTTGGAAACAAGAAGTTGAGGACGTGAATCTGCTGTTCAGTCATTGGGAGAATCTCCAGGCTTCATGGTTTCATTGTATGTTGTTTTTTTGGGAGTTTGTGCTGCAGGTTTTCTGTGTGTTGGACTCAAAGCTGCGGTTTGTGTTCAGACTCTGGGTTCTGGGCAAACAATGAGCAGAGCTGGAGCTGCAGGCCTGGACCCAGAGCTGATTTGCTGTTAAATGAGAGAGAAACAACAGGCTGCGATTGCCAGAGATGTTTGCCGCTGCTCTTATCCGCTCCCAGATAAGAAGAGCTGCGGTTTAATTATTAAGCCATCACTTCCAGCTGGAGCGTCGCCTCTGCTGCGCGGCTGGAGACAGAGCGGTGCAGCGCGTCCGAGAGGCTGCGCTCCCGCTCCGTCCTGCGGCTCCTTATCGCACCAAGCATCACGTCAGCGCAGGTGTAATGAGGCGCGGCGCTGATGGAGTCACACCTGGATCCCTGAGAGCTGGGAGGATCTGCTGCTTGTTGTCCAGCAGCTCCGGCTCATCTGGGTTTGGTTTGTAATCCTGCTGCTTGATCTGTGACCTAATCTGATTTGGAAATTAATCTCATAATTATAATCAATAAATCTGAGGAAATCCAGATTGGAAAGCAGAGTTTCTGCTGGTTTCTGTGCTGGAAGCCATTTTTCTTCCACCTTTTCCTGCAGCAGCAGCTGGTTTCTTGAGGCTGCGTTTGCTTTGTGGAGCCATTAATCTCTCACATTTATCATTTATTCAGTTTAATATCAGGGAGTTCTGGCCCAGCCTGCTGGTGGGCCAGTCAGGGCAGAAATATGGAGTTAGTTTTCTTCCTCCAGTCGGTTTGCAGTGATTTTCATCCCCTGCACTTGAACTTGCCGTCGTCTTGTGTCTCCTCATGAAAAATGCCTTTAATCCCAGTTGCACTGACCTGCTGAGGCGCCGGAGGGAAGGAAAAATCCTTGGCGCTTCTTAACGTGCTGCGTTATTTCCCCTGGCGGCCGAGCCAACAGGCATTTATCAGACACACATTACCTGGAAACAGTTTGAAATCGTTCGTCAACGGGTTTGAAATGCCAACGTCTCCGTTTCACACTTTTTAAATTAGCAGTGTTTGAATTTCCAAGTGAGTTGATTTGGACTCCAGATATTCCTGTGATTGTGTAAAAGACGCTGCAGGTTGAGCAGCTTTCAGGACAAAGCAGGCAGCGTGCAGGCGGAGGCAACCTTCTGACCAGCATCGACTGGAAACACACAAAACACGCAGATCTGTTGTCTTTCTGTTTCTCTGTGCAGCTAAGAGGCGAAAATGTCTCTAAATAAAGACGCCTGTTGATGCTTGTTGTGTTTTAAAGATAAAAGTCTAGAAAAAAAAACATCTTATGTCTCCACTGTAATGATTTATGTTAACTTCTGGCACAATGATTGCAGCTTCGCTGAAGGTCCAGACATGTAGTTTGAAGTGAAGTTCGTCGTTTGGAACAGAAACGTCGTTCAGAAAACGTTTGGACACAAAGCTTCACCTGTGGGTGTGTTTTAAACGGGCAGCGTTATACATTTTATAGTATAACGCAAGTAACAGTTACCTTTCATTGTTTTGAAAATGCTAAAACAACAAATTAAATGCCGTTCCTCCAGGTGTTTGCTGCTTCCTGCTGCCGCTAGTCTATAGGAGCTGTAAGATGGGCTGAAGACAATCGTGGCTGAAAAGTCCAAAATTTAATGGAGCCATAAAAGCGATTTTTCATGACTGTAGATATAAACAGTGATGCAGTTTAACCGTTTATGATCAGAAATGTCTTAATGTCTTTTGATTTTTGGCCTATTTTTCAGCTGCAACATAAAATCAGATTTTAAAATGGCTGAAATGCATCTGATGCTTTCTAAACATAGTAAACATCATATCCATTCAGAAAGTTTATTTAATTTGGTCTCCATTTTGCAGCGATGCAGGTTCATGTGATCATTTCTTCACCATCTGAGATGAAATGAATTAATTCAGTTTATTTATGAATTTACAGAAAATGCTTTTTCTAGCTTTAAATAGAGCAACAAACATTTAATCAGAAATAAAAACTTGATTCCATCCAATCAAACACACAGATTGATCAATATGATCCAGTTTGACCCTGAGCTGATGGAGGGCGGAGCTTAATAGTGCGGCAGACCAGTGAGATGGAAGGAGAAGCTTGTAATGCCTCCAGTGGAGTGAAGCTGAACCGGGGAGATGTGCTCATGTTGACGAAGCGCCACGGCAGCAGAGAGTAAAACCGACCCGCCGCAGGAATCCAGCAGAACCGCAGCGAGTGACGATGGGTTCGCACCGCTGCTAAAGTAAAAATATAAAACCTGCATCCATCCAAAACGCCACGTTTTGATCCTGAGCCTCATTTTTATCCCAATAACCCAAATCTGATGGAAAAGTCTGTTTACAGTCCAGTGCAGACGATTTCTATATTTATGGATGGATGTTAAAAAGTAACTTCCTCCGTCCCAGAAAAGGTGGGAATCGTCATAGCAACCAGTGACTCAGCACATTCCTTTGTTCTGGTGGATAGATTGCATCATGGCCGCTCACTAAATGTTTTCTTTTTATTAAAACACAGTAAAGAACTGAGGGACATGATTTATTTTTATTATTTAAACACTTCAGCTGTTAAACTAAAACAAAACGTGACAAACAAGTAGCGGCTTCCTGCGTCCAGGTGTCCAGGTGTCCAGGTGTTCTCCCACCCAGAGGCCCGACATGTGACGGATCAGAGAGCGACTGGTGACCGGTGCCGCCCCGGCCTGCCGGACCGCCGTCGCCCTCCGGCGCACTGCGCCGCGCCGTACCGCGCCGCGGCGCGGCCGCCGCTGCATCTGTTCACATGGTTACATAATCAGGAGAAAGCCTGCAGCGCTCCTGCTGCGCCGGGGTCCCGCAGGGCCCCCGAGCCCCCCACCCTCCTTCTGTCACCGCGGGTTGTTAGATACCAACACACACACCAACACACACACCAACACACACACCAACACACACACCAACACACACAGCTCCATCCCAACGCCTGGGAAGCTGAGGCTGCACTGAGATTTATTTACTAATGTTCTTTCACCACGTAACCACTGGATCTGGGATACAGATGTCAGGGAGTGAAAGTCACAGGGATCAGTGTGAGCGCTTTATCACCACACACACACACACACACACCCCTACACACACACACACCCCCCACACACACACACACACACACACACACACACACACACACACACACACACACACACACACACACACACACACACACGCACACAAACAGAGCGAGAGTGATCTGATGACTGCTGGCAGCTGAGCTTCATCCCCACGCTTCCCCTCGCGGCGGCGAGCGTTCTGCTTTAGCCCCGCCCTCCTGCCACTTCTCAATCTCCTGTCTGTCAGCGGGAAGCTCCGCCCCCCGGCCCTGAGGGCGCCTGACCCTGAGGGCGCGCGGCCCGCGGACCCCGTCACCAGCCCGTCACCATGATGGCTGCCTCCGGGCGACAGCGACACATATTGCCGTCAAAGTCGGCGTCTAAAAGATTCTCTGGAGTTTTTTTATTTGGTTTCTGTCTCATCATATGTTGAAGGCCGCGGCGCGTTTGGACGCCTGGATATTCATCCTCTCAGGCTCACGACAAACACAACAAGGGAAGACAA
Organism: Poeciliopsis gracilis; assembly: GCA_911649635.1. NCBI lineage: Eukaryota > Metazoa > Chordata > Actinopteri > Cyprinodontiformes > Poeciliidae > Poeciliopsis > Poeciliopsis gracilis. Next base: position 574,262 of record CAJVRI010001274.1, read on the forward strand.
AGAGAGAGAAAGATCAGATATGAGGATTAGTTCTCTGTAGCTGCTAGCCTGTTAGCATGGTGATGAAGAGGAGGGAGCCAGATCAGGGCTTATCTTCATCGCCCTCTTTCCTCTGGCTGTCTTCTTTTTCTTCCTGTTTCAGTGTCCTCCAACTGTCAACACCGACTACTCGCGTCACAGGACACAATTCACTGTTTCCTTAAAGGAGGCGTTGACACGGCGACCGCGGCTCTCAGGGAATCGAGCGAAACGCAAAAGGATTCCAGTTTGTGCTGGTTCCAAACGCAGAAGGATTCCAGTTTGTGCTGGTTCCAAACGCAGAAGGATTCCAGTTTGTGCTGGTTCCAAACGCAGAAGGATTCCAGTTTGTGCTGGTTCCAAACGCAGAAGGATTCCAGTTTGTGCTGGTTCCAAACGCAGAAGGATTCCAGTTTGTGCTGGTTCCAAACGCAGAAGGATTCCAGTTTGTGCTGGTTCCAAACGCAGAAGGATTCCAGTTTGTGCTGGTTCCAAACGCAGAAGGATTCCAGTTTGTGCTGGTTCCAAACGCAGAAGGATTCCAGTTTGTGCTGGTTCCAAACGCAGAAGGATTCCAGTTTGTGCTGGTTCCAAACGCAGAAGGATTCCAGTTTGTGCTGGTTCCAAACCAGCGGCTCAGAGAAACCCAACGGTTGTTCCCTGCAGTCCAACCCGTTCACACTGATTTAACAGGCTCTGCTGCTCCATTAGAAATGAACACAAACCTCTCAGAATCCTACAAATGTTGAAAATACCACAAACAATTTCACAGTTGCCGTGTTTTCATTAAATATTTGGACGTTTACTAAGTTACTGAATGAAGAACAAACAAGTTTTCACCAAAAATTCACCAGACTTCAGTTTGTGATTCATAAGTTTTTATTGAAAGAAACTGATTTGGAAAAAAATATATATTTTGCTTTATTTTGTTATTTTTTTGTTACTTATATTTTTATTGTCATTTCTATAATTCAGCCAATCAGACGAGACGTTGGCGTCTTATTCAGGCGTTGCATCAATAAGCCCCTGATGTTTGTGACATTTTGAGAAAATTGTAGTTGATGATTTTCAAAAGTCAAAACTTTTTCTAAGCACAAAATAAAAACAAACCATCATTCTAATACTACTTCCTGTTTATTCTTCGTAGTTTTTGCCAGTAGTAACATCCAGCATTGAAGCTTTATAAAATACTTTTATTTTAATTTGTCTGAATAAAATCACTTCATTCTGGCACAAAACGTTTTATTGGGAAATGTGAGTTTTTTCAGAACATTAAGCAAATTTGTGCCGCTTTCTGTTTCCTGTTTCGGTCCTTGGATTGTTTGGTTCCGAGCTGCAGAGAACGAGTCGTTTCTTTTCCTTTATCAGCTCCACTCTGAGAAACGACAAGCCCTCACAGTAATCTTCCTCTGAACAGCATCGGTTTGTGCTGCTGTTCACGGCGGCATCAGGGGGTGGAAGGCGTGTAGACGGCAGCAACAGCGGCGCTAACGCCGTCACACAGCAGGCTGCAAAATGTCACACAGGTCTGCTGCTTTCCTCTCAGAGTTTCTCATTCTGACCCTTTTTCTGTTTCCGTGCAGAAAAGCCAACAGCAACACGCAGGGAGCCAGAAATCAGAGCGTCGAATTTCTGCTGGAAACAGTCAGAGCTTGAAAATGACTGGCCTGATTTAATTAAAGATCAAAATCTGAATATTGTTGAACTCATTAGAAGCAAAACCTCCAGGAATTTATTGTTCAGGTTTTAATAAACAAATGTTGGTCTATTTTCTGGAGCTACAAGAACTGATGAGTAAAAGTTTATATAGGAACTTATTTTAAGTCAAAATTCCTTAATATGAATGAAATAGTTCTGCTTCTATTGGCAGATTATCTTTATTTATAACATGGGAAAAATATCTTGTTATTAATTAAATAATCTGGTAGTCGAACTGGATCTTTTTCATCAATATTAAGGAATGAATGATTTTGTTTATTTAAGATGTGCTGATTTATTTGCACTACAGACCAACAGTAGTTGGGGATGTTGCAGCATCAGCAGCAGCAGCTTTAACCACAGTTACATCTTGATGTTTTGATGTTGTTATTATTAGCAGCAGCTTTAATAGCATCAGTGATGCTGAGAAGGAGTCGGCCGTCGCCTCATGGAGGGAAAACGTCCAGCGAGGCGGATTAGGTAAAAGCAGGAGCGACAGTAATGCTGCCAGTCTGAAGTCGGAGCGCTGATTTGGGAATTATGTTCAAACTAGGAGTTAGGAAACTGCTGGGATTGTGGAAGAGCTAAATATATCAACTTTTTATTTCACTGCTTAAAGATGCTGATGAATCTTTGTGTTTCTTTGTGTTTTGCTGGTTTAATGGATTCATAGAGAAAGGAGCAGAGCAGATATTTCTGGCTTTACTGGGTGGAAACCATCGTTAGTGGTTCTTCTTGATCCGTTCTTACTGGGATTTAAGAAACGCAACACAGAATCCAGGTCCAGCAGGGGGCGCTAACGCAGCAAACTGTCAAGAAGTAAAAGGAAAGTTGGCTGGACAGAAAACCAGAGAACTGGAGGAAAGTGGAGAATGTTCTGGTTGCAGTGGAGAGTTGCAGCCTGAAGCCTCTCAGGAGGAATCTTTTTCTCAGGTTGAAGTTTTTCCTCAGGTTGAAGTTTTTTCTGAGGTTGAAGTTTTTCCTCAGGTTGAAGTTTTTCCTCAGGTTGAAGTTTTTTCTGAGGTTGAAGTTTTTCCTCAGGTTGAATCTTTTCTTCAGTTTGCTTCATCTGTTTCCCGGCGGAGAGTGGATTCAGGCGTTCACACCTGGCTCAGGTGTTCAGTCCTCAGGTCCAGGTGTTGGTGAGACGTTCTGGTTCAGAAAGAGCTTCAGCGTCCCACCGGCTCATTAATGGAGTTAGAAAGTCCATTTATTGTACGGAATGCTTTTTGTCTCAAAATGACGTGTTTAATTTTGGAAGATTGTAATTTTTTTCTTGCACCTTTACATCTTGTGAAGCCACAGAATATTAAAGTTTCATGCTGTGAATATGGGAACAATTTCAGAGTTTTCAGTGGAAATTTACTTTGGCTTTTTACCTGATATTCAGCCGAATCCTCCATTGTTCCTGGAATCACTTTTGCTTTCAACGCTGGCAACAAAACCAGGTTTGATATTAGCATATTAGCATCAGTGATAAATCCTGAGTGGAACTATTTCCTCTTTGTGCAGATGATGAGAAGTTTTTCCTAATTCAAACCGTCGATGGTGGAGCGGCTGCTGGCCTCCACCGTGTTCAATGTTCTTCAAAAGGTTTTACACCACTTGTTGCGTAATCAGCTTGCATAATGTCTGCTGCTTTAGGCGTTGGGTGGTTGATTCTGTTTAAATGGGATGAACATGTGTGTGTTCATTGACGTTGTTTTCCTGATGTGTGGCGCGGCGTGATGCTGTGTGGCGTGACGCGGTGTGGCGCCCGTTGGAGCGTGTCGTCAGTCACAGCGAACCCAGAGCTGGAAACGAGGTGGAAGGGTTAAGGAAGGGTTAAGGAAGGGTTAATTCAGGTCACGTTTAATGTCCGCCGTGCCAACCGACACAAAGAGCCCAATTTATTCAGGCTGTGCAGCTTCACCTTCTGCTTCAACCTTTTCTCTTTCAGCGTCTCTTTCAGCGGAGAAAGAGCAGCACATGCTGTCAGTAAATGGTTTCCAGTCGCTCACTGGTCAAACACGCAGCAGGGAACTGGGATGACTCACCTGCTCAACATTTGCACTTCATCAGATTCTCTCCCTTTCTCATTTATGACCCGTCTATCTGTTATCTTGTCCTCTCCTCAGCCTCACATCAATCCTAGCTGCACCAATCTTCCCGCTCCTCCTCCATCTATCAGGGGAATTAATTAAAGCCGATTTTGTGATCGAGGTTACGGACAATTTGGTCGGAGCATAAAGCCATAAATGCCTTGTTTGTCTCCTTATCAACAGCCTATTACCACCCAGTTTCAGGGAGGTTATGAGTGCTCTATTAGCCAGATGGCCAATGGCTCTGTTGTTTCGCCGCCTGGCCTGGTAAATGTAGGTTAAAGATGTTTTCCTTTTTTATTGATGCTCTCAGCGCATTTGTTCAGGTTTCCACCCTCAGGGTTCTGGGTCTTCATGCTCAGTTCTCAGCGTGTTTCTGTGACAGTTTCTACCCATAAATACGCTTCATAATTCAATTTGGAGGAAATAATTTGCAGTCAGTGGATCTTAAACAGCCAGAGTGTCTGAATGTTTTAACGTGATGAAGGAGTTTACAGACACATGGCAGGAAAGGAAGGATCTGTGTTCAATAAGCTCTGAATCAATTGATCACATGATAAATGAAACAAACATGATCATTTCCATTTGCATGATTTATTTTTTGTTTTTTACCCAAAACTGGATGATAAAAGTCTCCAGTTTGGTGTTTTGGTCTCAACTGACTCGTTTTGTGAAAGACAGTTTTGTTATGATTCATTTTATTTGTTAGTTTGTTTATTTTGGATATTTAAAATGTCTTTCAGCTCCAGTGTTAAAAGTTCATTAGAATTTAAAGTAACTGATCTTTGAGAAACAATTATTATTATTATTATTATTATTATTATTATTATTATTATTGTTATTATTATTATTATTATGCTGTTTTTACCATGATGTCACTTGAAAATGTCTCTAAACTGCAACATTAACATCTGGGCCAGTTTGTAATTATGACAGGATGTTTTTGCAGTGCATTTTGATCCTGGACGGTTTGAGGGTTTTTGATTGGTTTGGGTTTGATACAGATTGGTTGTGATGAGTAAATCTGCTCCTGTCTTTGCGCCTCTTCATACATATTGTATGAAATCTGAGCCGGCGCTCGCTGATCCGTTTGGACCCGGCTGAGCAGAGCTCCAAGCCGTTTACCTGCCGGCCTGTGTTGACATTTGCAGTGAGCGCGCTGCGTCACGCCTGCTCTCCCTCCTGCTCTCCCTCCTTCCCCCAATTAATTTCACTTCAGTCCATCTCAGCTTTGATGCAGCGCAGCAACACGAACCGTCAGCAGGTGGCCTGCAGGGGGAGCCAGTCGGAAGCCTTAACCTGTTCGACCTCATCACTTTGTATCACCTTTCCACTCTAACCGCTCTGCAGAAGACGCTAATTTTATCCACTTGTGTTCAGTTTTTGCCTGAGTTTCTGACTGAATGTGAAGGTTGGGGCAGAAACACAGAGATTTATTGATCATTTCATTTCATTTCTGCAACAAAGCAGGCAGATGAAGCTCCTGTCCGCCTCTGGATCCCCTGAGACTCCAGCAGAAATGAACCCAATGAGCTGCTTTTCCATCACAAATGTTGTGATGTTTGGCTCTTTCTGATAATGTTGAAAAAAAACAACAACACAATTTAGTAATTGTGGCGTTTCCATTAAATAATAAACACAATTAAAGCCACACAGGAATAAATTATTAAAAAACATGCAATGCCATCTTCTTCCTGTCGTCTTCTTTGTCGTTTCTGCCAGTAGCAACATCCGGTTGTTCATCATGTGACTCTTGTGACATGAAAAGTGTTTCCACTGCATTTTTTTATTTTAAAGAAACCCATTTAGGTGCAACTGAAAACCCACTTCAATCTTTACATTGAAAAACTCAGAATTTTGTTGTTTCCATCATCCATCCATTTTCCGTCACCCTTCTCCCTAACGGGGTCGGGAGTTGCTGGTGCCTCTCCAGCTGCGTTCCGGGCGAGAGGCGGGGTCACCTGGACAGGTCGCCAGCCTGTCGCAGGACAACACAAAGACAAACGGGACAAACAACCATACACACACACACACACACACACACACCTAAGGAGAATCTGGAAAGCCCAATCAGCCTGACAGTCATGTTTTTGGACTGTGGGAGGAAGCCGGAGAGAACCCACCATGCACAGGGAGAACATGCAAACTCCATGCAGAAAGACCCCGGGCCAGGAATCGAACCCAGGACCTTCTTGCTGCAAGCCAGCAGTGCTACCGACTGTGCAAAAATAATTTTTCGTAATTCCAACTTGTGCAGTTGACCAACTTTTCGGCAATAGAGTCCAAAACTCAACCTTTGGCGTTGCACATAATTTTTTTTGTAGGTTTTCATTAAGAGTTCAGTTCTGAGAAATATCCGCTCCAACATGTGCAGTAAAATATTCATTGGGATGTGGGATAAATAATTTCCTCTGTTATCCATGAACTTCCTGTGGTTTGGTGGAAGTGGCTTCCTGTCTGGGCTGCGCGCCGCGTTCTGCCGTCTGTCCATTTCGGGTTTTAAATCTCCACTCTGCTCCCGGTTAGGAAAAAAAACTTTGACATCCGTTCACTTTCTGGTGTCAGAATATATTTATGTTCGATGAATTCAACATGGACTCCACATATGAGGTTTGATCGGAGCTTTTTAATGGAAACTTGGCGCGCAGCTATCAGTCTGAACCTGCAGGCCGTTTCACCGTCCAGCTAGTCGCCTGTCCGTCTGTCCGTCTGTCCATCTGTCCCTCCTTTAGAAGCAGGGAAAGCATGAAGCAGTAAATCTGCTGCTTTACCACTGACAGTAACTCTGACAGTAGGAAGATTACTCTGCTTTTAACCTCTGAATATTTCATCTTCTCTTTTCATACCTTTACAGCTAAAAAAAATCCCTGGGCCTGCTGAGCTGATGAATGTTCAACATGCTCCTTTTATTTACACTTCTCCCCTGGAACGTCTCTGTCCCTCTCTAATGCATTCTCTTTCTGTCTTCATTTAAATCTGCCTCTCTGTCTGCTGATTTATTCATCACTCCATTTTTTTCTCTCTCCTCTGTAACTTCCAGCACCTCTATTTTTGTCCCAGAGAGCAGAGCGAGGCCTGGCTGCGGCGCGTGTCACTGAGCCGAGCGTTTGGAGCACCGACTGTGAGATTTCAGATGTTTTTGCTGCTCATCACAGCCTGCAGGTCAAACCCTCCTCATTAAGTCGCTAAATAACCTCAAGCAGAGTCACTTACTTGTTCTGTGATGTCTGGGAAAGAAACATTATTACATGGATCCTAATTAGCTTTTGGAACGAACTTTGAATTTCATGATTTGTGCATTAATCAACCTTAAAGTTTCCCATTTGGCCAGGAAACTATTTTATTTCTGCTTCCCACCTTCAGTATTTGCTGTATTGTACTGTTTTTTAAACGGTACCATACCGTCCTGTTCCTCCTGCTCCTCTCCAAACTGATTTCTGTCACTAGCTTCATCAGAAATGCCGCCCGGCCTGCAGCAGCCGGCCAGGTGTTGCACCAGAAACGCCGCGCCGCCGCAGCGCGTTCAGCCTGAATCATTGAGTTGTTTTGAGAGTTTAGTTTTTTTTAGACAAGCTGTGTTCACAACAATAACATCTTTTTCTGCCCAATGAGATGCAATTTCTGATTCAAAGGAATTATATCTTACAGATATTGTGGACTTCAGTAAGTGACAGACTGAAAAACTGCATTGAAAATGTTTTTTTTCTTTTCTGACTAAAAGTGTTTTGGATCCATTTTCTGCTAATTAAATGAGATTTAAACCCAAACTGGCACTCGAATGGATGATATCAGATTCTCCTCTTGTGCTCTGATTACTCAGGAAAATCCCCAGCAGTTCAGTGTCAACAAAGATTAGCTGGATTCGTTAGCTCGCTATACAAGCTAGCGGTTTGTATTGGACCAGAACGCATCAATAACAGGTTGCAGGATTCCAAACCAAATGCAAGACATTAAACACATCATTGATGCTACATTTATACAATTTGTATGTGACAGTCATGAACAAAGTGCAGTAAATCCCACATGTTCACGTATTCAGTTTTTTGTTATAGAGCATATTTAAAATATTCCAACCAATCCAGGAGCTGCATTTATATTCCTGGGCCCTGATTGGCTGTAACCCAAAACCTGAGACGTTAGCTACAGCTAATAAAGTTTCCAATGAGTGTTAAGGTGTTCTGGTTTGTCATATAAGACAAAAATAAAGTTTGAGTTTGTAGTTTGATGTAGGATATGCAAAACTTCAGGAAGAAACAGCATAAAAAGGATCCGTCTGATGACATGAAGCAGGTTAAAGGATCCCATAAACCAAGCTGCTGCTGCAGCTACTGCTGCTGCAACAGCTGCAGCGGCGGCGGCAGCGGTTTAAGCTGCTACTGCCGCCGCCGCTGCAGCCGCCGCTGCAGCAGCTGTGGTGGACCTGTAGTGATTCTTCCCAGAAATGAAGCCAATAAAACTCATCCAGGAAGTCGGTCAGAAATATAAAAATATATTTTTATTAAATATTAGATTGGTTTTCTGTTTGTAAAAATGTTTAAACATCATAAAGGATCAAACAAAACGTACGAGCAGAAAAACCCGATAAATCTGACCAGTGGAATAATAAAAATGAAACGTTTTGTTCTAACAAGTTTCCACAGATCAGAACATTTTAGAGATAAATTAAAACTTTCTGCTCCTAAACTGAACACATTCAGGTCTCTAACAAAAACTCCTCAAAACTCTCAGGACCTCCAGATAATCCTGCAAGCAGCATCCGCGTTCTGGCCGCCATCTTTGTGAGGTCACTGTCCAGGATGGTCCACGATGGCAAACGGTTCAGATCATTCTGGTGTCTTTCACTAACTTCAGAATAAAGCTCTTGTTTTAAAAAGAACTTATTTATTGACTTAGATAAACCATCCATTTACTAAATGCCTGGAACTTCAAGCTGTGCCAATAAAATGTAAAAGAAAAAAATCAGAGTCATTTACTCAGTGGCATTAAAATGTCAGCGATCGTTTCTCCTCCTGCAGCTGTTTTCTGACATTTGAATAAATTTGGCATTTGAAATCACAGATCCTGAGCCGCAGACGCTAATATGAGCCGTCTGCAGCGGGACGCCGCTGCCGCATCCACAACCTTTTATTGGATTCACCTGCTTGTTTTTAATTGGCTGTTTGTTTAGCAGAAACAGCAGGAGGCGCAGCTGATTGATTTATCGATCGATCGCGCCTTCTGGCGTTTCTGCAGGATGGCTCTTTGTTTTCATTTCCTCTGAGTTCAGTCTTCATCCTGCAAGGAACCAAAGTTATTCTGTAAAGCAGCCTGGAGGCTGGAATATGAGCCTTCGTCTTAAAGAAGGTCACAGAGCAGAACCACGGAGGAATCTGTGAGCAGGAATGTGATTTATGTTGAAGGCTGGAGTCGCTGTGAACCCAGAGGTCATTTCCAGTCCTCTGTTGCTGGTTCCCAGTGTGACCCTTCACCCCGTCTGGGCCCGTGTGCTGCTGGTGCTGCTGGTGCTGCTGGTGCTGCTGACGTCACAGAGACGCTTCATCTGATCCAGGTTTTGAAACCACATATTGATCAGCTTCATTCTGTCAGACTGAACTTAAATGTTTTTTAAATATATAATTTTTGTTATTTTTTAAAGTTATCACAAATTTTTTTTAAAGCAATTATTTTTATAATTTTTCTAAAGATGTAATTTATTTTTTAAAAACCACCAATTTTATTATGATCCTTTTAAAGCTGTTTTATTTCTATTTTTCCTTTATTGCTTCCTCTGGTCCGGTCTGGAGGAACATTGGGTTGCCGGGTCGCTGGGTCGCCGGGTTGCCGGGTAGCTGGGTTGCCGGGTCACCGGGTTGCCGGTCGCTGGTTGGAACAACAAACCTGATCAAAACAGAACCAGAATGATTCTTTCCCTCTTTAGTGACATAATTGGACACTTTGCTCATGAATGTTTTAACTCCATCATGTTGTGCTGCCAGCGTTTCCTTGCTGCAGAGGTTTCCAGCGCTCCGTGCAGAGCGCTGGCTCCTCCGGACTAATCTGAGCTGAAGTGGATCTGCATCCTCTGGTCCGGCGGCTCTGAATGATGCACGCTGATGCGATTTCATTAAATCCTCCTAATGAGCCGCTCTCGGAGGGGATCGGTCCCGTCTCGCTGCTGCAGATGTGATTACGCTCGGCCCACAGAGGCCTGACGCAGCAGGCTGCAGACGATGATCCTCTGACCTCCTTAGCTTTTTGTCTCGGGGCCCCTACCGGTTGGCCCCGCTTACATATTTCTCCCAGAGAGGTTCTTCCCTGTCTGACTTAACAGGAGTTGACCTCTGTGGTTATGGATTCTGCGTTTGTTCAGCGGTCGATGCTGATGGTGAGGCGTCCTGCGTGAGAGCAGCGGGGGGCGGCGGGGCCGGCGGGGGGCCGCGGAGCCGCTTTCGCCTCCGTCTGACTCTTTTCTCCTTGCTCCAGCATCTGACGGTGCCGTGATGTGGAGGACGAGGCTGTTGGACGCGATTATTGTTTCAGTAGCAGATGTGACTGAGAGCCGTTTGTTAGGGAAGGTGCAGCAACAGGTGTGCAAACATCACAATTGATTGATTCTCCAAGTGTGGCTCAGGGGCCATTTGTGGCCCTCAGGCTGATTTTGTGCAAACATCAGCTGCAGGTCAGAAATGATGCAGATGTGGCCTGTAGATGCAGACGGAGACTTTTCATTTCTATTCAGGGTAAAAATGGTGACAAACATAATTTCCTCACACAGAAAATGTGGTGGAGGGACATTTTGTTTTTCTTTTTATTATTAATGTTTGAACTTAAAACATCAGATTTCAAGTCGTAATTCTCACCACTTTAGTTTTCAGCTCAGCAGTAAGAGATTTTTAGTTGTTTTGTCTATTTTAAAGCATATTTCTTGAAACAATCAAGTTGGACGTGCAAACAAGAACCAAGCACCTTGTACCACTGACTGAATATATAATATCAGTAAATATTTACTATTGCAGTAATACGGATATTCAATATCAATAAGTTCAAAGGTTAAAGTCTTTTTGACTCAAAGTCCAGAGTCTTGGGCCGGACGGCGAATCACAAGAGACTAATTAGCCGCTCAGACACGGAGTTTGTGAAATGTGAAAACTAAGTAAATAAATGAAAAAACTGACTTTCTGTAAGAGACAAAGACGTCTTAGTTTCCAAAATAGTCGACATAATAACTATCGCATGACTCAGGGTGTTTTCATGATGCTGTTTTTCTAAGATGAAGAGCAGATTTACATGGAAGGTGTAAAAAAAATCATCATCTGTTATTGCAGCTCCGTCAGAGAGGAAAAAAAACATCAATCAGAAAAAATCTGCAGATTAAATTCTTTAAAAAATACCAAAAATGAGAAACCAACACAAACCAAACAGGTTGTTAATTACAGGAGGAAATGATCCAAACGCCTCAAACTAAAACAAAATGTTCTGAAAACAAAAACTCATCATGGCACCGGATCAGTTTGGCATGAAGGAACAAAAACAAACAAACAAACAAACAGTTCCTGTCATTTCACAGCTTGTTGCTTCTGATTGGCGTAAATGTTAATGAAAGTTGAGTTCCTGATGGAAAAGTCTCCCAGCAGCTTGTTGCTGTTGGCTGATAGGACGGCGCTCCGGGGCCCGGCTCACCGCATCATCACCGCATCATCACCGCATCATCACCTCTCCACAGGAATCCCAGCGACTGGGATCATCGCTGCACGATTCTGGCCTCCAAACATTCTGTGTTAAATTCTCATTTAACAGCCAGCATCTCTGGAGAACCACAGTCAAAACTGGGTCAACTGGGAATTAGCTCCACCATTGATTAGAATCCACATGAACCCTTTGACTGGGCCAGCCAGGCTCTCATTAGGACGATCCATTATCCTGATTCGCAGTCGGTGCCAGAACGAGCCGCTGTGGTTCGGTCAATGATTTCATTTGCAATGAGTTTAAGTGAAAGTTATGCACCAACTGGTTTCCCAAAAATGTAACTCCAGTCCTAAAAGTTGGTCATGATTTTATTAACCACTTTGGACAATAAGCAGCACTGAATCTCTCCATCAGTCTCTCTACGACATTTGGTTCAGTTCATCATGAAGCTGTAATAAAAAAGCTTCACAATGCTTTACTGTCTGAACAATGTTTGATTTGGAAACTACCTGACCACCAGGTGGCGGTGTGTTCAAGCAATTTCCTCTTCATTTACTCAATGGTGTTTGGATCGTCTCTGCGTTACAGGTATTAACACCAGAAACATTTAATCATATCGTGTTTCATGAGTAATTCTGCTGTTTTGTTTATGTTTCTAACCGTTATTAATGTTGTTCATTTCAGCTATGTTTAATTTTACAACTGCTAGGCGCTAGCAGCCAGCTGCTGCTAGCTGCTGCTGCTAGCGGCTGCTGTTAGCTGCTGCTGCTAGCGGCTGCTGCTAGCTGCTGCTAGCGGCTGCTGTTAGCTGCTGCTAGCGGCTGCTGTTAGCTGCTGCTGCTGCTAGCGGCTGCTGCTATCGCTTGTAGCTCAGGAATATTCATTGCATTTTATGTAACTAGACAGAAGCTGCTGGACTGATGTTAACCAACTTAATTCCTCTTTTGTTAGAATAAATGCAGAATAAATGCAGGCTACATATAGACGGCCTTTGACTCCATCATTGGGACATTTTTAATTATAAGGCTGTACTTTGATGTTCTCTAGTTAGAACTTATTTTAGTTTTACTAAACTTAGTTTTCTGCTTCGTCTTGTTACAGAACATCATGGCGTTAAATCGCTGTAGTCATCAAACATCTTCCAGGATATTCTTACCGATTTTGAACAGAATCACTTGTCAGTTTTGTCATTGAAGAATCTTCTTGCTGATTTATTTACGATGGTTTTCTGTGAATTAAAGGTAAATAATAATACTAAATTCCTAGTTGACCAAGCAGCTCCGTGTGTTTGTCCTCTTATAGCTGCTGCCACACAGATACAGTGCAGTTAAATGCTATTTAACAGTTCAGAGTAAATAAAGTGCCTGTTTGCTGAAACCAATCTTTGATGGAAATTGTTGTGTTTTCAGAAGTTTAACTTGGACTGAAATCATTTCCTTCTCTCTGTTTCTATTCAGTCAGTGGAGATGAAACGTCTCAGTTTATTTAACGAGGCTTTTCTGCTTTTCTTTAATTGGCTTGTTATCAGTGACTCCACACTTCATCCAGTAATTATGCTCGTAACTCTCTGCCGGGTTTATTTTCAGGAGCTGAAAAAGTTCCTGAAATAGTTTTGACCAACAGAAAGCTCCGTTTTAAAGCGAAAGGATTTCGAATGGGAAGAGCGACTTTCTTTTGTTTGATGCTTCAGTCGTTTCTGGTTCTGTTCAGGAAAAACTGGACCAGCCTGCATGAAACTCGTTTCTCTTCTGCAGCTTCAGGCAAACTGATTTTAGACTTTTGTAAGAATAAAATGAATGTAGGTGGAAACAGGAAGGTCATGTCTGACTCTCTGTGTTTCCATTTTTGAAGGATTCGTCTCCGGAATAAAAACCTCTGAGATTAAAACTTTCTTCCATCAGAAGTTTAATCAAACTGAGGAATGTTGCAAGAGTTTTTTTCACGTTCAGTCTGTTTCCAATCCTTAGACAAGATCTCTTGAGGTCAAGGTCTGACCTCTGACCTTTGATTCCCTCATCTTCATTTTTAGCTCTTTGTTACCAGTTTGTATTGGGTCACTCCCAGTCATCCCAGCTCCGCTTCAGTTTTAATTTTAATGTAGATTTCCCAGCAGATTTTCTGATACAGCAAAACATTGCCTGAGCATGACTCCTCCTCCTCCGTGCTTCATATTAAATGCTGTTTGGCTTTGCCAAACATTTCCTCTGTTCTGGTTCAAATGATTCAGCTTTTGACTCATCTGTCCAGAAGAATCATCTTTATCTGAAGCAAAGCCTCTTTCCAGTTCAAGCCTCTCGTTCTGTGAGTCCTGATTTTAGGATTTGGATTCTTCCTTCAGCAAAACATGATGCAAAAATATTGCACGATACCGCAGAGAGTGAGGAAATGGTTGTTTTCCATGCTGGATGTAGAACAGAGTCCAAGCAGGATTTACTGAAGCTGATTCCAGTTTAGCCATTTTGTTTAATTTTTCAGCGTTTTGTTCTGCTGAAAACCGAAGTGATAATTGGAGGCTCTTTCTTCCATGCAGAATCCAAATAATTTGGCCTGCAGAACCAGCCGCAGACGGTTTGTTGGCTCTGCGTCGCTCCATGGTCTCGTCATGATGAGTCACTATGAGGTCATCTCCTCGGTTTGACCCCGTAAAGCTCGAGTGAAGAAATAATCGTCCGCAGCAAATCTGACCAGATCCACCATCTGCTGAGAGTCTGTGGAGACACTTGAGTCAAACTAATGAAGCCGGCCGTCTGTTTGCTCGGTGAGAATCAGAAAAAGTGCTTATTGGTTTCAGGAGATAACGAGTCAAAATCAACAAGTGTAGAAGGTGAGAGGAGGAGAGGATTAGCAGGAGAAAAGCATTTAGAGGATTTGTTCTGGAGGAAACGTTAAGGTGAGGAGAGACGGAGCCGTTAAGCGAAGTCACATTAGTTTATATTAGAGACTTTCATCCAGAGGAAACATTAGCAGCAGCGGTTCTGGTTTGGGGGATTATGTTTGCAGCCTGTAGCTCCAGCGCTGACTCTCAAAAAGAGGCTTAAAACTCGCCAGGCTTTTGTTGGGAAATGAATCCTCTGAAGTTTGAAACTGTTTCCTCTTTTTGTGCAGACTTTGTTCCTGCAGCAGCAGCTTTGCTTTCTGAACGGATAAAATGTCATTTCCTGTTATCACTGAAGACTCAGGAGCTCAGAATGACAATGAATTAGTTTAAGCAGAGGGATTCATGTCCTCACTTTATTATTTGTTCATTCCTCGTCTTCAGTCCAACAGTTAAACTGGAAACTTGGATCAAAGGCCAGAAAATCCTGACGTTCAATAGATGAACTTCAACCAATAGAACAACTCAACTCATTCAGGGGAAGATGCAACAAATTATGAAATAATCTTAGACGTTTTAGTGTTAAAATGTATGAAAATGAGACTTTTTCACACAAGTTCAAGTTTCAAAGTGAAAAGAAAAAAAAATGAGTTCAGGGTTTTCATATTAGAGCAGAAGTTCAGTTTTTACAAAACTGAAATTTATAAAGTTTATTATATTGTTTCTTTTCTTCTATTTTTAAATAAATTTAGTTTATCTGTAAGAATATCACCCTGAAACACAAATGACACGAAATCATTCAGGCCCTGAAATGACCTTTGACCTGTGCTTTAAAACATTGATGTCTCTTTTCTAAAAGAAAATAATGAAGGCTAACACTTTAATTTAGGGATTTCCTATTTGATTGGTTGTCAGAAATTGGAAGAAATTGAATTGTAAAGACAAAACATCCTGAAGTAAATCCACTTTAAATGTATTCTGCTTTAACAAGGTCAAAATTATTCATACTGCGGCTCAAACAGCAGAGAGACTCTGTTATTCTGAGGAATGTCAGGTTGACTTCAACCCCCCCGTCTTTCTGGACTCTTGGGTTCGACTCTCCGCTGCACTCAGAGGGTTTCAGAGTAGAACATGAAGCTGAAACATCAGGCTGTGGTTCTGCTCCCTCATGTCGATGCAGCTTTAATGTTTCATGTTCCTGAAAGAAGCGACTCAGGAGGCCAAGCTGCCACCGACCGAAGCGTCAGCCTGAGTTGGGGTCAAACTGGGAGAACTGGGGCTCTGCTGGTGGAAGCAGCTGACGGCAGAATGGAGGAAATATCTGATTCTGAAAAGAAACAAACGGTTTGAACATGAAGAGAAAAACTGGAGGTCTGACGGCTGCTTGCAGCGAAATGTTTCTGCATCTGATTCTAGGTTTTATTCTCACATCTGAACGACTGAGTCACATTTTACAAACTTTGAATCATTAATGGATGATAATGATTCAATAGTGAGGTTTACGACACCTTGATGAATTTACGCCAGAAGCCGGTTTATTAAAGAGGCCTTAAAAATATCATTTCCTAATATAAATAATTACATTTTGTTTTTGTTTATGTTTTAACTAATTCAAATAAAAACCCGGTAAAAACCTGAACATGTCTCCAAACGTAGGAGGATGTTTTATTTTTTCTGTTTCTATTTTAAGACAGGAAGCCTGTAAAAGTGACTTTGCTGCTTTTCGTGGCGATTTGGGCGCCGCCACTGATCCGTCAGCCGAGCGCGAGTTCAACGCCCTCAGACAACTTGCTCAGTGAAGCGGCAGGATGGGAGGTTTAATCCCACGTGGGCTCGTCTGCCAGCGCGGCCGCATTCATCTTAATGATGCCCTGCGTGTGTGTGTGTGTGTGTGCGTGTGTGTGTGTGTGTGTGCGTGTGTGCGCGTGTGTGTGTGCGTGTGCGTGCGTGTGTGTGTGTGTGCGTGCGTGCGTGCGTGTGTGTGTGCGTGTGCGTGTGTGTGTGTGTGCGTGTGCGGAGGCCTTGTCTGGCCTACATTGCACAGCAGCCAATCAGAGAGGTCACATCTGTACGTGCTGTTAAAAGCTTTGCTCCCACCTGTAACCTGCAGATTAACGTTTGAGGCAACAAACCGTCTGAAGAGGCCGGTTGGTTCTGCTGCAGCGGGTCAGAACACCGACCCGTCCAGAACCAACATTTCATCTGCTTTACTGCCGAGCAGGAAAAATCCTTTAACTTCTGCTCTTATGTAACTACAGACCTGATTTATTTAAGAAGAAACATTTACAAAATGTTCGCATTTTATGTCTGTTTTTGTCTATTTATCTTTATTATTATTATTATTTATTATTTTGGCCACTTCTTGTGAAAGAAGTGTTGATGTCAATGAGTTTTTATCTGGTTAAAGATTTAAAACAATAAAAATATTAAGTCCAGAAGTTTACATACAGTTGAATCAAATGGTTAAGATTAGATTTGAAAAACTAAAGAGACGTAAAGATTATCAGTTAAAATGTCTTTTTATTAAAATATTTTTCATTTCTTGTCTAATCCAACGCTGCAAACCGCTGAGTGAAAACTGGATGCCTCTAATTCAATATTATTAGAATATTGATCTGATACAATTACAGATTTTACTGGATGATAAATTATCCTGGAAATGATTGCGATTAGCGACAATCTAGGATGTGAAAACTTTGTGTTTTATTCTCAACATTTGGTTGAATCAGTATTTTTCACTGATTCAACCAAATTAATGATGTTAGATTTCTAACTTCTCCAAACAAACATTTTGACATGAACTGATGCAACAGAATCAGGTTTGCAGGTCGTTTTTTTAAATTTTAGCTGTTTCCTGCCCAACTTGTTTGTTTCCAGATTGATGGATGTATTCCTGTCTTTCCGTCTTTGAGCAATCCAGATCTGCTTTTGTCACTTGGCTGCTACTTTCCCTCTTAAGTCCCCTGAGCATCAGATCGTCACGTCGAGCTGGAGTCTCTCTTTGCTCCGTGATTCGTTGGACGTTAATCTTCGCTGCAGAGTTCACTCGTTAACGGTTTCTGTGTTTGCTGAGTAAATCCCCCGAATCTTCGCGGTGTCTTTCCCCCGGCTCCAGGCTGATTGTCAGTAGAAGCTTATTTAACACCTTGTTTGTGTTTTCTTTGAACATGTTAGCAGCCTGGGGGGAGCAGCCCAGGATGGCCGCCATCTGCTGTTGCTCTGCCTCATCGAGTCTCAGAGATCCGCTGAGACGCCGCCGGGCGCCGCGAAACCGGAGAGCTTAAAGCCAGTTCCCAGCGTTCAGTCACTTAACGTGAAACTGAACTGAGCACAGAGCAGCTCCGCTTTTCAATATCAGACTGATCAATCAATAACAGGCTGATCAATCAATAACAGGCTGACTTCAAAGCATTGACTCTGTTGCCCTTTAGCTAATTTGGAGTGAATTTGGCTGTGAGCTTCGTGTCATCGTCTTTGTAGCTGAAGTGTTTATCCTCAAGTTTGAAGGAAAAATTCACGTTTCTCTTGTTTCTGCTTCCATTAACATCTTTTCTGCCTCTAGCAGAAATAAAACACCCGGCTGGTTTTTGGCAATAGCTTTATATTTTCTGGGGTCTTGAAAATGAAACGTCACAAATCAGCAGGCTCTTCCCTGTTTCCTAGCAACCCCAGCTGAGCTCATCGTTACCTAGCAACCCCAGCTGAGCTCATCGTTACCTAGCAACCCAAGCTGAGCTCCAGCACGTTTGATCAGCTGGTGTCACGGTTGTATTCTCTGTACAATGGCTGCTGCAAAAGACAAAGAGTTATGTTGTTGGCTTGCCATCCAGAAACCACTTTCTGCATTCTGGCTGATTGTGCAGGAGGCTCCACTTCTGCTTTTCAAAGTGGCCAGTTGTATATTTGTGGTTTCCAGCCATTTTCATGTGTGAGTGTAAGCGTGATCTGATAGAATTACAGATTTTACTGGATGATAAATTATCTGTCACTTTAAACAGAGCTTCTGTTTAAAGTGACAGAAGCCCTAAAACATCTTGTCCCAGAAAAATGAGGTTTTATGTTTCAAAGGAAAATCACAAACGGCTGAACTTTGTTCTGAAGCTTCGGTCCAATAATCCTTCAGATTGATTCGGCAGTAACAGATTATTGACTGGAATGTCAAACCAGTTCTGTTGCTGGTTTTTAAAGATGAGACCCATTTCTTTCTTGTTTTTATTTCCAATGCACGTGAACAATAAAACAGGTCAAATCTACCTGGTCTGTTCTTAATCCGTTGACCTAGAAAGCAACATGGAATATCAGATTATCGCTCACACGGCCTCAGCAGATAATCTGGGATCTGGAAGTGTAGATGAGCTGGAGAACACTCCCTCTAATGCAGGATTTCTCGTTTTATCGCTGAAATGATGACAGAGAGGAACAACCTGCACATAATCTGATCAGATTAGTGATAATCCAAAACCATCCGACTAATTTGTAACAAAGAGTTTTTCATGGCGATAATGATTTTCATTCAGCACAAACATAGATAGTGGATGCTGCTGCACTTTCTCCTTCCACTCACCTTTCTATATTTTTCACAATATTCACATTTTGTGAGACACAAATTTGGATTTTTATTCAAATTGACATTTAATTTTTTGTCTGATTAGTTTATGTAGTAAACATTTTTCACATTCTGGAATCAGTTATAAACAAAAAACTGAACATTTTTTAATGAAATTAATTTTTTTAGCCGTGTTTGTAATGTTTTAATTTATTCCTCACTTCAACTAACGTGTTGAAACTCCACCAGCAGGAAGCAGTTCTGCCCAATTATACAAAAATTTGTTATTTTGCAAACTAAACTCCTACATTTATGTTTATCATACATGTTTTGTTTTTACCTCTGATTGTTCATAAATTGACTCTTGCAGGCAGTGATGGTTAAAGCTAAAGGTTCCATTTACTGCTGGATCTAATCCAGCAGAATAACAGAAAAAAATGCAAAAATGATGGAAATTATTCATGAAGGGGAGTTTAAAAGGAAATTTAAATAATAAGAATAAAACATATTTTTCAGTTGGGTTTTTTAAATCAGACATGAAATGTTCACTGAAATGTTCTTAACTGAACTGGATGCATGTTAATCTGATTTAATCATCATGCAGATCAGAGATCATTTATTAGTAAGATGAAGTTTCGAGCTGAAAAACAAAGATATGATATAAAGACAGACGGTATTGATCGCAGACAGTATTGATCGCAGACTGGACCGAAAGGACGAATTAAAACGTGCAGTGATGTTTTCTGAACGCTCTGTGGTGTGAAGTGTGAACCGCTTGGTAATCTAGTGGAGTATTTAATCCAGGAAGAGGCTCCTGTCGCTCTCAGTCGCCTGATTCTGCCGTCACTAATTATGATCCACTTCAGCCCAGAATCATCTGCATGCAGAGAGTCGTGTGGTTCGCCTCTTCAGATGCAATGAGCATCAGCTTTTTCATAACACGTCAATAGCCACAAATACAGCCGAGCTGAATAAATTCTCCCAAGTGCCTCTTGAAAACCCTGAGAGTATCCTCCATCAGTAATTACCCCGATCGGAGCCTGGGCTGCAAATAGAGCAGTTTACCCGTCATTTATCTCCTCCTCCTCCTCCTCCGTCCAGCAGGCGCAGCGCGCTGCAGTGACATGGAGCTGCTGGCCGGACGCGTGTGACCGGACATGGAGGCTTTCGCTGAAGTCAACGCCACGCAGGAGGAGCTCCACTTCCTGCCCCCGCCTGACAGCGACCCCAACAACCTGGGTTACCATGACTACCCCCCAAACATCGGCATCCTCCCCCCGGTTCTGCCAGCCGGATTCGAGGGGGTGAATTTTCCTGAAGACCCGATCCGACTGCTGAGCGTCCAGGTACTATTCCCAGAACAGCCCCGATCTTTAACTGGAGCAAAGGAAAGGTCAAAGGTCACATTTCACTTCACATTAGCGTGAATATGTGTGACAGCTGCTGCTTTGGTTGGTTTGAAGGTGGTGCTGATCTTGGCCTACAGCACCATCATCGGGCTGGGAGTTCTGGGAAACTCGCTGGTCATCTACGTCATCTATCGCTTCAAGACACTGAGGACCGTCACCAACTTCTTCATCGCTAATTTGGCCGTCGGTATGTTCACACACACACACACACACACACACACACACACACACACACACACACACACACACACACACACACACACACACACACACACACACACACTCAGTTCACAAAAATTAGCTGCTTGTCAGTCATTATTTTATTTCTATCTGGACGTAAACATGATAGAAATACATGAGGGAATCTGGCAGGAAGTGCAGACAGGAGCAGCAGAATGGGGCTTTCAGGGGTTTTTAGGGCTTTTAGGGGTTTTTAGGGGGTTTTAGGGGTTTTTAGGGGTTTTAGGGGTTTTTAGGGGCTTTTCAGGGGTTTTTAGGGGCTTTTAGGGGCTTTCAGGGGTTTTTAGGGCTTTTAGGGGCTTTTAGGGGTTTTTATGGCTTTTAGGGGCTTTTAGGGGCTTTTAGGAACGGCGTCTGGTTTTGATGTAACAGGTCATGACATGCAACTGTGTTAGCATCACAGTTAATAGCTTGTTAAGGTCACGTTTGGTTTAGAGGAATAATTTAGTTGTTTGCACAATGTTGATGGACTGCAGCCAAATTGGTAAATAATCTGCATGAAGAAGCAAAGAAGCTGATAAACTAAAAATGTGAACAACCTGCCAATCATGGCAAGCAGCAGAATGATGCAAAATGGCTCAAAACGTAACAAGCTGAGCTGTCAGGTTCAATGTTGGGTAAAGTTTATTGCCTTTCTGAGTAAAGGTGAGTTTACATTGAGTTTAAGTTTTGAAAAGCTTCAGAAACAATAAAGTTTCTGTTCAATGTTTGAAGATTTTCTTTGATCATTTCTGTTTCTCCCTCTAAGTTGAAGTAAAATCCCATCAGTTGTGTGTTTTCATGTTGCATGCCTGGAATTGCAGAGGCTCTTTCATTTCCTCCTGGGACAAAAGGCCCCCATGTTCATTAATTATATCGACATGCAGTGAGACGCTTTAAAGGAAACTGATGTAAGTGTGTGTAATGTCTCTGAGCTAATCTAAAACATGTTGGATTTGATTAAGTGGTGGTTTGGTGACAGAAATCTGAATGAATGTTTGCTCTCTCGCGTTTGAAAGAATGAAACCTTTGAGCCGTTTGACTGACTGATCTGCTGATTTGAAATAAAACTGTCAGCAGAGATGAAGCAGATTTCTGCTCTGCTGGTGATGCAGCTTCACTGCAAGCGAAGCTGCATGATGACGCAGTTTGACTTATTTTGTTAACCAGAAACACAAATGAGAGGAAACGATCTCTCACTATGAATATGTAAGCCCTGCTTTTCTGTTTTTGTTTGATCAAACAAACTTGATTGCTTATTTTTAATGAGTCACATCTGAACAAAAAAACAACAAACTTAAGACAAAGATAAAAAGTGACTCTCTGTGGACTTTAACATGATAATCAGATGCATTTTAGGAGGAAAATAAATCATACATTTCAGCGTTTTATCATAGATTAACATGAATCTCTGCCTTCATGTATCAGGACTCTAATGTATACGGTGATGTTTTATGACACTTACTTTCCCTTTGGGATAAATAAAGTATTTCTGAATTTGAATTTTATCGCTTGTTGTTTCTAGATCTTTCAGTCTGCAGATGTGTGTTGCGCTGTGGGTTGAGGTTCTGGGATGCGGCGGCTCGGGGAACCGGCGGCGGCTCGGGGAACCGGCTCGGGGAACCGGCGGCGGCTCGGGGAACCAGGGGCGGCTCGGGGAACCGGCGGCGGCTCGGGGAACCGGCGGCGGCTCGGGGAACCGGAGGCGGCTCGGGGAACCGGCGGCGGTCGGTCCGCTGACTCCTGCTGGCAGGAGGAGACCGAGTGGTCATTACCTCTAAAACACAGTCTTTGTATTGATTATAATTGCGGTTCGTTTCTCGCTTTGAACTTCAAAGTCGGCTCATAATGGCTGCAGATCAAATGTGATTAAAGAGAAATCCGCCAAAGAAGCGAAGCAGGCGCCAACAAAAGGCGACAGAAATGTGCATTAAATAGATTCTCTGCCAAGAAACAGAACTGTCAGCTGCATTCGTTCCCTTAAAGGTTAAACCAACAGAAAATGATTTATACAGTAAATATGATTAAAATCTGCTCCATTAGACAGCGTTGTTTGGGGATGTGGGTTTAGATTATTGTACAATGCAGGACATTTCAGGTAATTTGATCTGATTTTCAAATTTAAGAGATAATACAGAGGCACAAAGCGTCATTGTTGCAAATGCTGGCTGCGCACTGAGCGCTCAATCTGAGCAAATGAACAGAGCTGAGAGGACCGTTAGAGAAAAAACTCACCGCTGAGTGATGCTGATTTGATTTTCCAGGAGGGTTGGTACTGGACCAAACGTAAGGAAAGCTGGTTCGCTGACCGTTCTGCCTCTGTGGTCAGAAACCTGGCCTGACCATATCGAGGACAGACAGACGAGAGAGCAACGCAGATTGCCTGAATGTTGCCATAAAAGCAACCTGGGCTTTCATTACCATCACCAGCCCTTAAAGGGACCCAGGATTGGTTGAACATTTAGGCTTAAATATGTTGTAATTTTCCCATCAACTAAAAAATAGCTGTTTGTGATTCGCCAGAACTTATAACTCGGTCAAAAACCCCATTAACTCCTGCTGCTGCTGCAGAGCTGGAAGCTCTTTAGCTGATGCTCTAAACGACTGCTGCCCCGTTTACCTCGTTTCAATGTTTCTGATTCATCCATGAGAAATAACATGATGGAGTCAGAGGAGCCCAGTAAACCAAGACGATGCTTGATGTGAGTTATTCGGGTCTCAGAGGCAATAATCAGCTTCAGTCTCATCGTTCACATGCAAGTGGTTTTCACAGAGCCTCTGTTTGCATGTTTGATACATTTTGTCAAGAACAGCAACTTTAGTGTTCAGTTTTCCTAAAATCTGAGAAGAGCTGAATATCATCAGCATAGAGGTGAAAAGACGCATCAGAAAAAGTGCCTGATTATTTGGTCAAAGGGGGAAATGTACCAAAGACTGAGCCCTGTGGGACTCCACATGTCAGGCTGTTGTCTCACTTCCTGTCTCATCTTCTGTTATTACTAATAATTGCTGCTTTTAGTCGCTCCACAGTTTTAGGAAAGAATAGATAATATTGTATTTAGAAGAGAAATGAATTACAGAGTAATTGTTATTAGTTATGCAACTATTTCATTTTAAACAAAGTGCCTTCAGATTCAAAGTGATCAGCCTTTGCTGCCTCCAGTCGAATCCGTGAAAGGGCAGAGGAGTGAAGTCACCAGGCTGAAAACCTTTAAACATTCAGAAAACACCTCCAGAACCTCAGAACCGCAAACACTCTGTGGACCCAGTCATCTGCTTCAGCACACGGCGGGCGATCTCACCTCCACTTCATTTATCTGAGTGTGAACAGGATTTACACATCCCACCTCCACATCTGATGCTCGTCTAATCGACCCCATTTAAAGTCTCTGAAGACCAAATATTTAGGATCGTCTGTAGTCTGACTTCTCTGAAGACAATTCAAAAGTGTTTTTGAACAATAAACATGTCGGCACTTTATAAAATTAGATTTTGGAGGTGAAACAAATTGATTAAAACTTGTTAAACTAAATGCCAGTACTCAGTAATTAGCAGCCAAACAATAAGAACTGTAAGACAAAGCATAAATATTCACCAGCAGCATGTAGCACAGATAACGAGTTGTAATGAGGTGCAGAGTAATGCTTTGATTTGTGAGCTTTTAATCAGGAGGATTAATTGTTCGTTGCTAACAATGTGATTAGAAATAAGAAAAACTGCAGGAGGAAAGTCAGTGAACCTCCAGCAGAGCAGCAGGAACAGCAACAAGTTCCTGAATGTTGTTCAAAGTTAAAGCTTTCATTCCACGTTTTCATGCACTATGATTGTTTCCGCCAGCAGAAATCAGGATGATCTTTTCACCAAACTTCAGGGAAACAAAAGAAAAAGGCGGCAGGATTTCTGCGGCTCGACTTGCTGCCTGACCGGCTCCATCTGGCACACGGAGCTAATGAGCCGCACAAACAAATAATCACATTTCATTCCTATCAACTGGTTTCCCAGTGTGAGAGTTTATCTGTGTGTGTGTGTGTGTGTGTGTGTGTGTGTGTGTGTGTGTGTGTGTGTGTGTGTGTGTGTGTGTGTGTGTGTGTGTGTGTGTGTGTGTGTGTGTGAAATGAACAACGGCATATTTCATGGCCTGGAGTGTGTGTTGTTCTGAGACATGTGAAGGAAATGAGATGCAAAGCAAACCTCCTGCTGGCTGTAAGAAATAAAAACAGAGACGATTGTTTGTGTTCTGAGAAACGTTTGGTTGCCAGAATATTGGATCAAACCCCTTTTTGCACATACATTTACTGTTTTTTTATCTTTTTTCAAGCGTTACGGTAAATTAAAGTTGGAACGATGGTTTAAATATTCTGATTGCATTATTTTTTCTCCCTCATGTGGTGCTGAAGCGTGCGGCTGAAACACTGGGCTCATTTTGTGGTGGGTTGTGTTTGGATCCTGGTCTTTGTTCACTTTGATGCTTTTAGGTGGAATAATGAGCAAACTCCAGACAGGAATGGTCTCAGGATGCTTTCAGGATGCGTTCAGGACACATTCAGGATGCATTCAGGATGCGTTCGGGATGCGTTCAGGATGCGTTCAGGATGCGTTCAGGATGCGTTCAGGACGCGTTCAGGATGGGTTCAGGATGCGTTCAGGACGCGTTCAGGATGCATTCAGGATGCGTTCAGGACGCGTTCAGGATGCGTTCAGGGCAGATCTCATCTTTTCTTCTCATTATCAGGATCTTTTAAGATGCTTCTTCTCAGAAAATAAACATCCTCAGTTCTCTGCAGTCCGATCCTCTGCTGCTCCCTAAAGGTCGGCGGTTTTTTGTCTCTGTTGTCGCTGCTGTCCATGCAGAAGCTCTTTGACCTGTTGACCTTTTCATCAAGCTCTTCACTGGTGGCTCTCGATCCTTTGGCTGAGCTTTTCTTTGTGTTCTTGATGATTCAGTTCCGGGTTGGTTGGGTTTCTTCTTCCTGACTTGCAGCTGTTTTCTTGTCTTTTTGATGCAAAGTGACGTTGACAGAATGTGTTTTCTTGAAGGAAACTCCGGTTGACAGAAGAATGATTTCAGGAGCCGCTGAAAGTTTCTTTTCTGATTTGTGTGATATGAACGGCTGGCTTCAACACCGATCTAAAGATCAGATCGCTGAAATGACGCCAGCAGGCCACTTTGTGTTTAGGTTCTGGCTTCGTTTTCACTGCTTTTTATTGACTTTAAAATAGTTTTTTGTCTGATCGGATGCCAAAGGGACATTTTGTCCCTCGGTTGTCCGTCCAGTGAGCGAGGTCAT